>JAHLJT010002406.1:168391995-169591995 GCA_031308135.1 Acheta domesticus | reverse complement strand
TTTGATGAGAATGAAATTCTTCTGTGCGGTTCTGATCTATGGCATACATATTGTGTGTTAATATGAACGTTGCATTCGAATGTAAAACGTATAAAATAACCTCCTTTAATAAATTCATGTCTAAGTAAATGAAGAAATAAATATCTAAATAAATGAATGAATAAATAAATACTATTTTTTGTAATTAGGAAACATTATTTTATTTACTACTGAATAAATGTGTGATCGACCCCAAAATTGAAATATCGATTTCAAATTCAAAGAGTCGCAACATCTGTCAGATGTATTGGGGAATATAAATTTTGTAGAAAATAGACTGAAAAGTTTAGCCGCTAGCGTTGTTCACAGACGGACAGAGAGACGTTTCGCCGTCATTCGATTTTAGGTATCACGGTCTCACAAAACGTGGATTCTGGATACACCACGTGTTAGGGGAGTTTTTTTCCTAACTTTAGCAGCAGAATTTATCAGCTTTTTGCTACCAGGCTCCTGGAGAGGCGTATTTCGCCGTTTTTCGTGCGTTACATAACTTTCTCTCTACTACGCAGGAAGAAAGTAACAACACAATTTCGTAGATTGCTGCAGTGGAAAAGAGCACCAGCGCATGCAAGTGGCAAGAGGCCGTGCTGCACTTGTTAACATCGGTGCTGGGAAAATATGTGTACTGGACTGTTAAAATAAGTTCGTTGCTCCCGTAATAGGACACGAGTTCTGTTTTCTATACCATAATCTACAAAATGATACCTTTATGGACGTTGTTTTACTTTTTTACTCTTCACCTTTGCAGGATTGTCAGAAACCTTCGATGTTTGGTTTTAGTATAGAGCTCTTTCTATTTTAAAACAATGATTCACAAAGAGAAGTATTTTCATAGGCTTAATCTCTTATTTGTTATTTTTTTGAAATAATTGAAATTTAACTTAATTAAACAAATTTTGATTTACTGAATGTAAATAGTTCAACAATAAAATTTTTTTATTAATATTGTAATTTGTTTTGTATATTGGGCGTCACTCGACGAGTATGTCCGTGCGTTCATACTATTTAAATAACGTTAATTTATTTAGCTAAAAAACGAGCAGGTCGGTCCTGCTGAAGTGTTCATCTCATAAACAATACCTGTGAAGCTAATGATATGTTACAAACCGAACTCAGAGAGGTTAAAAACGTTTAATCTGCACGTTTATTTCAAATGACTCCGTACCAATTCTAATGAACGAAACAATCATTTTTGTGACGTCATGAGTTCCAAACGTGCGCGAATTGCCCGCCCTCTGACTGCGGTTCCTTGTGTCGCAGCATTGGACGCTTATTGCGTTTCCACTCATTGGCCTCGCAGCGCACCTCTTGTCACATTTCGCGACTCAAAGGCTCATTAACCTCCTGTTCATTACTCGCCACCAAACATGTTTTTGCACGCTCCGGACGCGCGATCAAAAGCAGAGCGCGCGTTCGCAGCGCCCATGACTGGCGCCGGCCGCACCACTCGCCACGGTCTCTGCGCGCTGCACCAGCCGCCACTGTCACACGGGACGGCGTGTTGAACTGTTCGGCCGACACTTTACAGCGGGTGCTGGTCGCCACGGTGCATTGGACGACACTCGAACCGTTCACGATGCATTGGACGAGATTCGACTCGGTTCGTGATTCGCCGAGAACCACTCGCTACTTGCTATGAGAGTGGGCACCACTCGCCACGGTCTCTGCGCGCTGCACCAGCCGCCACTGTCACACGGGACGGCGTGTTGAACTGTTCGGCCGACACTTTACACGGGTGCTGGTCGCCACGGTGCATTGGACGACACTCGAACCGTTCACGATGCATTGGACGAGATTCGACTCGGTTCGTGATTCGCCGAGAACCACTCGCTACTTGCTATGAGAGTGGGCACCACTCGCCACGGTCTCTGCACGCTGCACCAGTCGCCACTGTCACACGGGACGGCGTGTTGAACTGTTCGGGCGACACTTTACAGGGGGTGCTGGTCATCACGATGCATTGGGCGACACTCGAACCGTTCACGATGCACTGGAAGACACTCAACTCGGTTCGTGATTCGCCGAGAATTGTTCGCTCCTTGTTAGGAGAGTGGGCACCACTCGTCACGGTCTCTGCACACTGCACCAGTCGCCACTATCACGGAGTATTGAACGCGTGACGGCGTATTGAACAGGCGACACATTACACGGGCGCTGGTCGTCACCGTTCATTACTGCGGGTGCCACTCGGCACCGTTCACGACATATTGGATGTCACTCCACCCGGTTCGTGACTCAGCGAGAACCACTCGCTACTTGAGTGCGGGCACCAATCTCCATGACACATGAGAGTGGACATCACTAGACACGATCTCTGTACGCTGCATAATTCACCACTGTCACACGTGACGGCGTATTGCGCAAGCTGACAAGCAAATTGCAGGTGACGCTGGTCGTCATGGCTCATTACTGCAGGCACCACTCAGCCCAGTTCACGACACATTGGAAGTCACTCGATTCGACCCATGACTCGCCGAGAACCACTCGCTACTTGTCATGAGAGCGGGCTTCAAGCGCCATGACACATGAGAGTGAACATCGCTTGACACGGTCTCTGTAGGCTGCATCAATCGCCAGTCACACGTGACTAGTCCCTCAAGGGACCCCACCTGTTCTTATACCTTTTATAGTCTGTATTAAAACAATTCGAAATGTTATTCATCCATTAACTCTTGCCGTACGATTAGCCGCAAATATAATTGCAGGACACCTCCAATTAATATTATTAGGATACACCGGTCCCGTATCAGTCGGCACCGTTCACGACATATTGGGTGTCACTTGATCTGATTCGTGACTCAGCGAGAACCACTCGTTACTTCGCACGAGAGCGGACACCATTGACCTAACACATAAGAGTTGGCACCACTCACCACGGTCTCTATGTGCTGCCCCAGTCGCCCGTCACACGTTGTGGCATATTCGCCAGTCCGAGCGACACATTACAGCGGGCGCTGGTCGTCACGGTGCATTTCTGTGGACGCCACTCGGCACCGTTCACGACACAACGCATTGCCAGATGACATTAAAAAATTAAAGTCGGTACACAAATTTAAGTTAAAAGTAAAATCTTTTCTGCTGCAAAACTGTTTGTACACAATTACAGTCTATACTGATCGTCAAAAAGAAACATAATGTTTATTGTAACAAAACAATGATATATAATGAATTAGTTTACATTTGTATTATATAAATTTTAAAGAATATTTAATACGCCTGTAACATGTAATGTACTTCAGCTTCCGGGTCAATGACCCCCATCTCGATCACGTTTTTGTCCAGTTTCCCTGATCCATTGAGCAAATGCTGAGATGGCCCCTTATTTTGCTTCTGGACGTAAATGTAGCTTCACTGTGCGCACGTTTTGTTGAGCACTCCTTTTGCTTGTAATGGTCAAAGTAGAACTGATGTTCATTACTATTTTGTTAGCAATGCAGAAAAATCAAATCAGCAGTTCATTTACCGTTGACCTTGATTTTCTATGACTCGGGAACAAACATTTTTAAAATTTTTATTTTTCTAAAATAATAATAATTTTTTAAATTCTTGTTTCTAAGTTTTTCGTTTTTTTAATTCTAGGCCTCAAGAAAATGTGCGCAGATAATCTCTTTCCCCACACGTCATATACAGTTTTTACTGTTTTTTTGAACAAATAAATAAATAAATAAAAACGTCACTCGACCTGGTTTGTGACTCGCCGAGAACCACTCGCTAATTGCTATGAGAGTGGGCACCACTCGCCGCGGTTTTTGCGTGCTGCACCAGTCGTCAGTGACGTCACACGTGACGGCGTATTGCGCAGGCAACTGACGCATTACAGGGGGCGCTGGTCGTCACCTTTCATTACTGCGGGCACCACTCGTCACCGTTCACGACATACTGGGCGTCACTCGAACCGGTTCGTGATTTGCCGAGAACCACTCGCTACTTCGCACGGGAGCGGGCACCAATCACCACGACACATGAAAATGAGCATCGCTTGACACGGTGTCTTGACGCTGCACCAGTCGCCACTGTCACACGTGACGGCATTTTGCGCTAGCCGTCAGGTACCTTAAGTCGTCACAGTTCATTACTGCGGGCAGCACTCGGCACCGTTCACGACACGTTGGATGTGACTCGACCCGGTTCATGATTCTCTCAGAATCTCTCACTCTTTCTCTTATTATCGGGCACCATTGGCCACGACATGTGAGAGAGGGCATACATTGACAAAATAATTGAGCATTAATTGGATCACTTGACCAAAACGCGCACTTCACTTACAAGACTAATGATCTCTGTAGTCGACGCGCCCGGAATCACGAATAATCAATCAATAAATTTTCTCACGGCTCATAGGATGCATTATTTCACACGGTATGTAATGTATTGTTGTACAATATGTAAAAAATGTAAAGAAGTGATGTACGTATGTAAAGAACTATTGTATTTTCCGTACCACTCTCATTCGCACTATCACATCTATCGTAGCCATTACCACTACATTTCTTACCTCTATCAATTTACCTGCTTCTATACCTTAACCACACTTACCACTTAACATATTCATTACCACTAGTCAGATCACTACGACTTTGCCCCTGCTGTCACAATGGCTACGTGGTCACCAGTCTCCACCCCTCCCTGTGCAGCCCTATCACTTTCCCTACCATTACTACTTTCTCCACCATTAACATTATCATCAACCCATTGCTCCAGTGCCTGCATGGCCACCCCTCCACACCCCTCCCAGCCCCGCCAATCCCATCCCCTCCTCCCCGCTCCTTCTTACCAGTTCCCATACCACTACTACTTTCCCTACCACTACCCCTTCTCACTATCCCTTCGTTCCTGCTGCCTTCGTGCCTGCGTTGCCGCCCTTCCCCTTACCACCGCCCCGCTCTTACCACTTCGACCACTTTCTCAATCACTAGCATTACCTCTCGTTGTCTCAATACCTCTTGGTCCCCGCTGCCTTCAAGCCTGAGTGGCCGCCCCTCCCCTCCCCTCCCGTCTCGCCCCTCCCTTACAACTTCCTCTACCATTACTATTTTCTCTACCACTGTCATTACCATTACCTCTAGTCCTCTCACTATCTCTCGGCCTCCGCTGCCTTCGTGCCTGCGCGGCCGCCCCTCCCCTCCTCGCCCCCCGGCCGCTGCGGGCTTTTTGTCGGATGCTGCGCCGTGCTGCGTTGCCCGCACCGATCGATGCCCGCGTCGCCCCCACGCACCGCCTCACGCACCGCCTGCGCACGCACGCACGCACGCTCGCCGCGCACGCCGCGTTGCGCCCTCCGTCCGGCAGAGGGCGCGGCGCGGGCAGGCGCTGGAGGAACTGGGCCCAAAGGGCACGAGAGGTCCCGCGCGTTGGCAAGGCCTCCGGAACCCACCGCTTCAGTTTTGATTTTGTTGACGTGTTGGACGGTTGTGATAAATGAATACATTGAGACTGCTAATAATATACTATGCGGCTGAAAAGTTTCGCCGCAGTTGCATCTTGCTGGTGAAAGTTCCATCAACAGAAATTAAGATGTCTGTTAGAAAGGTATCAGACCTTATTTTTTGGGAGGGGAGGGGAAATGATGGATTTGCGTTAACTGCGCTTGCGTGAACCGATCTTACAGCTTCATAGGCATGTGTGATTTTTTTCTATTTCTTCTGTTGCTGCAATTGCTGTTGCGTCTGTTGCTGTCGATTGCGTCTGTTGCTGGCAAGTAGCATTTGAGTGACGTAGTGTGTAATGCTCTTGTCGCTTTTTCATTGCGCGGAGGAGCAATAGCAACTTCGTGTTGAAGTCCCGCATGACATCCTGGACTCCTCAAACCATGACCCCGACTTCAAGAACCGACTTCAAGTCGGGATTACTGTCAGGAGTCCAGGATGTCCTGTGAGACATCAACACGAAGTTTCTATTGCTCTGCCGTGCAATGAAAAAGTGACGAGAGCACTTCACAGCATGATATCCAAATGCTGCTTGCCAGCAACAGACATAATCGACAGACGGGAAAATATTCACTCATGCCCACGAAGGTTAAAGGTCGGATCATGCAAGCACAAATCCATCAGGTCCCCCCCCCAAAAAAGAAGAAGGTCGGATACTTTTCAAAGAGACCTCATATATTGGTAGAACGAATTACATCTGTTAACAAAAGAAAACATTAATTGTATAGTCACCACAGTTATAATAGATTCTGGAAGTATTGTTCCCTTCACTTGTTTCGAAGTGACCTGGTTACTAAATGCAATGTTCAGTAGGAGGTCCTGGCTCGGCTCACTGCGAAGAGACTTTTCTGGTGCACTGTACATTCGCATTCATTTAAACAAAAACCTTTTTCCAATTTGTCGCTCTGCAATTTAAAAATTGTATCAACCTTTTCGCTTCAATATTTGTATTTAACGACAAAATCTACTATAGTTTCAACTCAAAAAAATCGTAGTCACATAGGGATGTATTAAACTCTACTATGATTTAAAATGCTACAAAAACGGGTGTCCGGGGAGGAAACGTCGAAACTTCGAAAATAAACTCTTAAGATAGTTCTAAGCGTATTTTGTCTAATAAACTACGTGAGTATTCTGAATGGCTGAGCCGCTATTAGCACTCAAAAGTTGGTTCGAAAAAATTATTTTGAGGCAAAAATATGCATTATGGAAGCATAGAAACACTTCAAAAACATGTAAATTGTTTATTATTTACAAAAGAAATTAATATATTTGATCAGACAGAAAAATTAAGCGAGAAATAAAAAAGCAGTCGAATTGTATAAATTGGGTGCTTTTTTATTTCTCGCTTAAATTTTTCCTGCCTGCTGCTGTTAACAGCTGTTGGAGATACTTAGAGGAGGAAATGGTGGTCTTTTGGAATTGCGTGCAGACTGCTTTTTCCAGGACGGTGAGTAACGATATTCTGTTCCCGCTTTCAGCAAAGGTTGGCGTTTTCTTCCACTCCTTTTTAATTTGTAAAGTGGCATAAAATGTTTGTAGTACTCCAGTATTAACTTTTTAGGGGAATCCTATCATAAAACTACAGCATGCAATACGTTCCCAAACTAATAGAATGTACGAGACTGAAGACACCTTTGCTAACGTAGAGGGTAATGCGGGGTTCCTTGGGCACCCCAAACAAAATAGCTTGCTACTCGTATAAAACTCACTAAATTGGCAAACTGAGATTTGACTAAATATCATGATACAAAAACAGAAAGGTATTAAAGCAATGGTCAGGGTAGCCAACGTGGGAAATACAATAAGCGGGAAGAAAAGATCGCGGGGATCCCACAAACCCCCGCGTTACCACTCCCGGGTTAACTCAATGAATAAAGTACTACTTAATGTATTGTAAAGTATCCGAGGGTTTTCCCTCAAAATTAAATTCTCGGAAAAATGTAATTTAATTGAGTTGAATTGATGATGCCTTATTTTAAATGCCGAGACTCAGTCCATGAGGCCTGCTCTTCAGTGTGACCACGCAAATTCCGCTACGCTCCTTTCACGAACCAGGGGAGTAAACAGGTATTACTTGGGCAACGAAACAGGCAATTTGAATTCAGCTCAAAGGTTTCATTTAGACTTGATGATCTTTTACTTGCAGTAAATATACTAACATGTGGCAGCCGGTTTTATTTCCCCTCCAAAGGAAAGCATACGAAGGATTTTTTCGTTCTTAAAACATCCACGGCTTGGATCGGGTTGAACCCGCAGACAAGGTTATAACAGACCGATACGCTAACCCAGAGGTATCACGGTCTGCTACTGGTGGCAGTGGCACGCTCCGTAGCACCGTGCCATGTCACGAGCTTCTCTGCGCCACTAGCGTCGCGAGAGGAAACTATTAGTAACCCCGCCGTTTTACAATAGGGATGGCGTTGTCTCTGGTGGCGGGGTAATGAACGGCGTGGAGGGGCTATTTCGTCGTGGCACTCGTGCCACGGACCCCCCGCTCGTGGCGTCGACCTTGACAACACTGCGCTAACCGTCACACCATCGACGCCGCCGAACAACAGAACTCGATTTTTGTCGAAAGGTCGTGTCACCCTTTGAACGTTCGCTCCTCAACTGCGAACTGCGCCAGCCTCGCAAGGAGCGGCGTCGCGAGGCAGCGGAGAGGCAGCGACGCGCGCGAGTGGCGTCAGACGGAATCGAAACGGACAGGCGGACGAGCGCTGTCACGCGGGAATATCGGCTCCCGCTGATACTCTGCCTTCAGCCGATTCACGCTATTCCACGCGCCCAGGTATCACGCGTCGAAGCACTCGAGGCTGATGCGAAGGAAGGTGGCATTTGGATATTTCAAAGCTGAAGCAAACAAGAAAAATTGGATTTTTTAAACGTTCTAATTAGAAAAGTTATGTTTTGTTTCAATTAATGCTTGAAATGATCATTCTTCCAGTAAGTGAATATTTTTTAACTATTCCACTCGCAAAATGAAAACTAATAATTGTTAACTATGCATATAAAATGCCTCAAGCAGGCCGGTGTATCTCAAAAATATATCGCTTTTTCTACACGATTTTTCTTACCGTCCCTCCCTTCTGACCAATAATAAGTTGCGACTCATCTGTGTTAGAAGATCGCTGGGTTGATGTGCTATAAACTGCGTATGCGCTGTAACATAACCTCTTTGATTTTAACATGCTAGCAGTTATTTTCAATATTTGGCGCATTTTGGAACTCGGTTGGACGTAATTTGATTCGTAAAATAACCCTATTAAATACCACTCCCGTTTTGGAAATTTTCAGATAAATTCTCTCCTCCCGAGTAGAACGGTGCTACACTGATGGGAGATACCTGGTTGGGGGAAATCCCCGCAAGCCGACAAAAGTTAGCGCCGGATCTCGTCATCCAGCGGGGGTATATCTCCGCCACCTCCTGCAATGAGACCGTGCACTAACCTTATGGGACTAATGACCTTGGCAATTGACACGCCCAGAATCATTTATCAATACATTATCCATTGGTATACGACTGTTAATTAGAAACACAAGACATTTCGGAAAAAGTGTGCTCCATCTCACAGGACAGATGCAAGGGATCCAGGAAGCAGTTCTCGCGAAAGAACCCTGGTACGCTGCCCTTTCTCCTCTAATACAGAAGCTATTTCACCATTTTCACGGTGTTCTCTAGTGTCAGTATCATATATAATCCTAATATAATCCATATGTAATCCTACCAAGCGGAGTGTAGGACTGACGATGAGGGCAGCACTTTGGGCTTTGTTTTGCTTCGGAGAGGAGGAAACAGAGCTACTGGTATACTCAGTGCAATTGAAAACCGAAGCACTGATACAGACCATGCCCGAAGATGTGTATATGGCCTTCTTGTAATTCTACCTTAAGTTAAACAATACCTTGAACTGGCAGTCAATTAAAATTACGGGCAAATGCCGACGCTTTCGAAAATTATTTTAATAAATGTTGATAACGATATAAATAGTGGATGAATATTGTCTAAACCACATATTCTATTCAAGCTACTCAACAAATTCTACAACATGTTTTTATTCGATTTAATAAAAACACTCAGTAATTTCAACTTTAACTCTCAGTTTTCCATAAAATACAACGTAGTGTACGTTTTTCAAATCGTTAATGATCAAGTTATTAAGTGTTTAAACCTAATGTTTCTTTGAAAAATTACCTGAAGAAAACAAAAACTGCTAATTAATTAGCATTTCTTACGATGTTATGCAGAAATGTTTTATTACTTTGGAAAGGGACATAAATGCACTAGACTATACCCCCCAGCACTCTCGCGTGACGCAACTGTCATTGTTGTTAGTTCTCAGATACGCCGGTCTCTCTTCAGTCCTACACTTCGCGTGGTCGGGTTATACACTCATTTTCCCTTATCTATTATTATTATTATTATTATTATTATTATTATTATTATTATTGTCATTGGTATCTGAGCAGGCAACTGACGGTCATCTGTGTATGAATCATGTTCATTTTGGTGGTAATTATAAGATAACTTGAAACGCAAAAACGTGATCTATCAGATGCGGTGTTTTGCAGAAAAAACGCTTCTCCATGTGTTTCGTCGCTAATTGAGTGGCTCCCTTCCAGTTAGTCTGTCAGTGAATGTAATGTGGTTTCATTGAACTGTTAGAGATAACAAAGAAGCATTAATAGACAGAATATGCTATTGATAACCGAAACCCGTCATGTCCAATGGGCAATTGTAATTCTTGGAAATGCGTGCCATTTCAGTGCACATTGGATACCATATTTCATTTTCGTTCCGCGAAAGAAGGTAGTGCATTAAATTCTCCTCTGGAATTTCCGAGTTAAACCTCACGTGTAATTCATAAAGAGGATTGTAGGAATATAGAATTGAATTTCTTGCACATCACATCACTGTATTCAGGACCACTTCGTTTAAATTGTTTCAGATTTCAGATGAATCACCATTCTATGAAATTAGAATAATAATTATCATTATTATTGCTAAGTTTTCGATTCCAATTCATGTTCATTGATCACTTATGTCAATATTATCCGCAAGGATAAAAGTGTTAACTGGACCACTGGTTTCAGGGAGAGTCCTCTGTGTAGATACAAAGTATGAAGGTAATCTTATAGAATGAAGATATGCCTTAAGTACGGTGTGTGACGAGTTTCATTTGTTTATATTATTGATCGTCAAAAACATTAAAAAATTGTATGAGGCACTGGGCATGCATTTAAGGTTAAAATAATTGTGGACTGTATTTTGCGCACATGCTCATTTCCCAGCAACAGCTCAGTCAAAAGACGAGCATTTATCAGAATTGTAAATTGGATTTACTGTGATAGGTGAATGAGTAATAAACATAGGCAGACTTAAGTGTTAATGGAATTCTTGAAGGCAAATGTTTGTGTTGGAAACTGTTAAAGATTAATATCTCAAATAATTAATAAATGAGTATTTGAATTGTACGTTTTTGAAGTTGGATTTCTTGCAATCAAAATTGCAATGTTGCCAGACAGTGCGATGGCACATTTACAGATTGGGAATATAAAATTTACAATTTCGAAGAAAAAGAGAATTTAAATTGGTGACCATTCACAACGTAAAGCCTGGAATAATGAATTAGCAAGTGTTTAAATATAAGTTATGTTCTTGGTATTAAATGATTAAATAATACAATTGATATACTACGACGCTCACAATGATGCATTATCAAGTTATAAGATTGAGGTAATGAATTACGCATAAGGTAGTGCCACCGAAGACAAAATATTGACAACCTCTTAACGTGTACTTCTTTAGGCAATATAAGTTCTATGTGAGAAGGATCGTTGATCTTGTACGAGTAAAAGTGAAATAACACAAGTCATTAAACTTCACTCGTACAACAGAACCAACTTTCTATTCTAAAGTATTACTCTATGTTACAATAAGTTTGAAAAAAGGCAGGCTACGATATTGAAATGCCAGTATTATCATTTAAAAATATAATTAGTGTGACGTTCGATTTTCGACCGATTGAATGTGAAAATGATGTTGAATGTGAAGAGGTGGCTGTAGTGAGATGTGCATATTATTCTGTTCCACTTTTCTCTGGCAACTTCGTTGAAATCCCACAACTTCCCTTTGAAAATAGAGAAGCTGTGAAATGAAATCAAGTCGGTATTTGTTTATCGTCAACGTAAATATTGTAAGCAAATGGAAATATAACAATATAGTACAACATTAAAATGGTGTGAATTTCAACCTATAATATCGATATTTTGTTTCTTGGCGTTACCAAAATTTCTCTCTTAGACCGTAAATAGGTGGGTAATTCAAATTTTCTTCGTAGTAAGACGTACATTTTTGTAGAGATGACTCATACCACTGTTTCACGGACGAGTGGTTTATATGTGTGGCACTGTGTGGCAACATTGCAATTGTGATTGCGAGAAATCCTTCAACTTCAAAAACGTACAATTCAAATACTCAAAAATTTAATTATGGAAACCCTCCAGCCATGAAGAAGCTTCTGAAACATATTTGAAATATAAAAATGTAGCATAATAAATTATTTACAGTCACGATTTTATTTTTGAAAATCAGAACGAATTCATTTTTATTCTTACTTTTATCAGTACTATTGATATTAATTATAAACCAGGAACAGGGAGTGAAATAAAAAGATAAAATAAATTATGTCCACTGCAAACACATTTTCGTGCGGTTCTGAAAGTTTCGGTCACGGGTGTCTATTGTTAGGGATTTTATTGCGTGTTAAAATTTACAATTATTCACGCACTACTTAAAAACATGCAAAAATACACTGTCTAATGGTTTCTGTGTCAATTATCAACTTCGATTGACCACTTTCGAGGCAATATTTTTTTTAAAAAATCGCAGTGCTTCATCTACGAACACAACCTTTTCAGCAACGGATTTTATCGAGTTCCTGCTTCCGTTGCAACCAATAATTAACGTTGAGTTAACAGCGTTCAACGGCTGCGGGACCTGTCGGGATTATGGACATTCATTAAGATAATGGTGTTACCTCGTGACCTCAACTACAAGATTAAAGGTGCGCAGTTGGAATTGGGTTATAACGCAACTTTATTTGGACGCGCGGACCCAGAACCCGCAGCATCGCAGCGTGTGCGCGCACCTCTAGAGGAACGTTACCCTTTGTGCTAATTCTGCTGCGACACTGGAGACCTCTCCAGCTATGAAGAGGCTTCTAAATCATATTTTAAATATAAAAATGTAGCATAATAAATTAATTCGCGGTCACGTTTTTATTTTTTTAATCAGAACCGATTCATTCTTATTCTGATTTTTATGAGTACTATTGATATTCATTCTAAACCAGGAAAGGGGAGTGAAATAAAAAGATGAAAAAAATTATGTCTACTGCTGTATAGATATTAGTTATATATTTATTGGAATATGAAATTATAAAATATATGCAGAAATTCAAAAATTTGTAGATTGTATATTTGTAGCAATTATTCAATTATCTCTCATCTTCCTGACGATTTATAACTTCACCTTATTCCCCTGTAGTACATACTAATGGTTAACCCTTGTTTTCTACTGACTAGAGAACGTGTTATTACAAACAGCATTGACATTAAGAGAGAAAAAGGTCTGTCAAATCTACAAATTTAACGGGTACTCTTTTTCAAGTGAAATCATTCCATTGTGTATTACAAAACATTAGGATAGCAGCTTTGTAATGGAATAAAATGTATTAAGTATGGCACAAGAAAAAGTTTTGTATATTGGTCTTACGAATAAATAAAAATACGAAATCATCAAAAGTAGAAACTTACACTGATTACTTTAAATATGACAAAATAAATATACGGTGTTTTTTTTTTAATTTTTAATACAGTTCCTCATATAACGTAATAAACTACACTGAAAAAGTAGTACGTCAAATTTGACCAAGGTTAAATTGCTTTCTAATTTTTTGCTTACTGCTTACACAGTGTAGAGAAAATATTGTAATGCTACGGGAAACACGGCGATATTTTGACAGAAAAACTTATATTGCCGGGCCCTGGTAACGAACCGAACGTGAACGTGATTTGTGAATGTGAACGGATATGAGGCAGAGACCAGAATGTAGAAATGAACGGAGACCTGAATGTAGATGTAAACGGAGACCTGAATGTAGATGTAAATGGAGACCTCAATGTAGATATAAACGGCATGTGTGGTAGTGTAATGTAAGTTAGTGCAAGTGTGTGTAAGAGGAGAGGATAGGGCACGGAAGAGGAAGGAAAGATCGCGCGCGGTCCGTGGCCCGTTTGTTAGGGTACTGCTCCGGCATTCGTCTGGTGTTGATCGGAGAAACCACGGAAAACTACCGATCAGAGCAGCCGACCGCTAGAATTCTCCTCCAGACAGCGACTGAATTCGACCTAGCTGACAAGCTAGTGTCGAAAATCCTGCCGCCGTCGGGACTTGAACCTAGGATAATCGCGAAGGTTGGAGGAACGTGGGTTAGGCAAGGGGGTGTAAACATGGAGGCGTGAGCAGAGACGGCTGTGGCGGGGGGACGTCTGCAAAGACGAGGCTGAACGAGTATTAATGCACACATTTGATGTTAGCGACGCGACATCGACGATGTTCGCAAACATAGTTGTCCAAAATTAAAACATCGATATTAATGATACATCCAACAAAAGACATCCACGTTTTTAAACATCGATGCTTTAAAGTTGGTTTAATAACCTCCATCATTAAATTTGTGCGCAACAAAAATGAATTTGACAAACATCTAGTATATTAATTTATAATTAAAAATTAACTTAATACAGTTAAAACGAATCCCCTTGAGCGAAATTTATGGAAAGATGAAGGATATCAGGTTATCAAATCATATCGGGCAACAAACAGTCTGCTAAATGAAGGTAGTGAAAACCGCGTTAGTGTTGTTCCAACACATAAATAGTGGTGTCATTAGTTATTATTTCATATTTTAACTTTTACAAAATTGTAACAATGGAAATTTTTCATCCCGGAACGAAACATAGAAAACGTAAAAACATTGGGAACAAATCATCAGTGTTCAAAAATCATCGAATTGAATACAGCTATGTTTAAAACATAGATATTTTTACAGAAACAATGATGTTTGGAATCCATAGAATTGTCACATCGCTACTTGATTTGGCTGTTCATCCCGTGTTCACTGGATTTCGTGGCCGGACCACTCCAATCTGGAAGGTTTTTCATTCGCGAATCTATCCGATTGCTCGCTAATTTGGTTGCAGGCTCACTAGTTCATTGATCCCTACTCACTGACACCACTGAATCATAGCCTCGCTCGCACAGATTGAACATGTTGACTAATTCTATCATGGCGGGCCTGTGGCGATTAATAATCGATGATCCCTCTCATGCCACATTTGGAAGATGAAGAAACAACGTTGAAAACTGTTGCACAACAATTGCGTTCATAACACAGGTTAATTTGTAAGGGACCGTAGCCACCATTGTAGTGGATGATTTGCGCACGGGTTTCAAATACGACATTTCTTCATTACTTTTGTTTTGGAGAGTGTACCAAAATTAAAAAGATAAACTGAAAAACCAAAACATGAGCACATTTGGATGTTTTGTTACATGTTTTCTATGCCTGCTGCCATTTGTATTAAACAATACTGATATGAATATTTTAACACGAAAAGTCCCTAGATGTTTAACTTTCTTTTAATATAATTTAATAAAATTTCCATTGAGGCTTCGTTATTTGCAAATAATTAATTACCGATAAACAACACGGTGTTGCTAAGATACTGCTGTTCTTAAAACTCTTCTTGTAATATTTTCTCGTAAAGAACAAAACTGTGTGAACTTACACGCTTAATATGAATGTGGAACAATGAATTTATTCGTACATCTACGTACCACACAACATGTACATACACGCGCCACATTTTATTTCAGATATATTTTCGTTCAGTGAAATGATTCACGTAAAGTAATTAACACAACAGTAAACTAATTCTTGTAAATATATATGCGTATATTTTCATGCACTGCAATGATACACGCACCGAAAAGTTTGTACCACTGTTCTAAACAACGAGCTCTCCCCTATCACAGTCGCAATGATTTGCACGAGGTACGTCCATTTCCACTGCAATGGTGGCCTTAAAATAATCCTGCGACAGTAGCGCTCTGAGTAAGTCTACTTTATTTCGATTTCAAAGTCTTCGTCGCGAGCGGAATTGCATCGTAACGACAGGGCGAGGCTCTGGTCTACGGCATACTCAATTAAAGTAGAACATCCTTGAAGTTGTCCACCGAAAATTTCCAACACATTTTATGTTTAAGTACTCTTTTGCTGAACACTTTTTATTTGACATTTTGACGCTTCGCTGCGGACATCGAAGTTCACTGTTGAGTCTCCAGCGTTTTGGCGACGCGATTATTACACAATGTTCTTCACCTTTTGCAATCGTCTGCAACGAGCATAATAGACCTCCTACAGCTCGTACGGCATGTCCGAGATGCTAGAATAATGGCTACTAGCTCGTAGCAGTATGTAATGTGACACGTTCTACAACTCGTAAGGAATGTCTCAGATGCGACACCAATATCACTAATTAACTCGTAGGGCATGCCACAGATGTCCACGTATTTTAATGGTATGTAAAATAAAGTTATTAAATCAATCCGGACTACTATTCTACTTTTAAACAATGTTGACGCCATAATGTGAAAACGAGCTGGAACGAGGGAATGCCGAGTATCGGCTGCGAGCTGTGCAGCCTTTTTCCATTGTCATCTTAGACATGCCTGACGAGTTGTAGGACGTGTCACATTACGTACTGCTACGAGCTAGTAGCCATATTAGCCATAAAGAATACTATTCAATCTACTACATTGGAATATCAAAGCAAGAGTTCGCACCACTATCACACTTTCTCAGCACACAATATCAACATAATTTGGAATGACCTTGGAATTATATAATAATTGTTTCTTCAGTTGCACAATTCAAGTGTGCATATAATAAAAGTTCACAGAAACAATATAAAATTATATAAACTTCAGACATGAATGAAACTTCCGAACTATGCAACTATACTATTCTCTTACAAAAATTAATAATTAAATTACTATTAGAAAAAGTACATATAACGGCATTTAGGGAAGTTTTGTGAATTGATTACTGATTTGAATGGAATAGATAATGTTTAAACCCTAGCAACGATTCAAAGAAAAAAACGGGTAACCTGTCGAGATAAGAGATCTATAATCCTCCACACGGCCATTGCGTCAATGAAAAGCTTCTACAGAATAACACTGGCACGTGCAGCATTCCTAGGTGACGCGTTCGACAGTAGGTTGCCAAGTTATTAGAATTCAAGAGAGCCTCACCTTAGAGAGAAGCAGTGGTGGATCCAGCCCATCATTTGGCGGAGGAGGGATTGTAAATTTTTGTTAAATAATACATATTTGCTATTATAACGTATATTATTTATGTACTGTAGATATGACACCATACAATATTACTGTTTAAACAATTACATAATTTGAACGTACATAAATATTTAAATCAGTTTTCCCAAAGGAAAGAGGGTAACAAACGAAAACCATAGGCCTTTTTGGGCGAGGGGCTTGGCCCCCATGGCCTCCCCCCGGGTCCGTTAGTAAAGATGAGTGAGGCTGGTTAATTCTACCACCGTAATGCACGCAACACCTGCCCTGCGAACGCCATTATATAATAAAGCTTTATTTGAACAAATATATGCGCTTACAAATAAATAACAAATTGTCATTTGCATTTGTATAAAAATGTTTTGATGCAGAAAAACCTGTTTTGAAATCAAACCTGGAAAACAGACACTCCAGTATGTAATAAATTAAAGTACAATCATTTATGAGGCTTAAAAGAAAAAGGAAACAAATCACAATCACTTGCTTGTGGAGGCAATGGGTAGAGAAAAACGGCATGCACGACGTACAAACGACGCACGAAGAACACATACATTGTCCACCACGCATGAAAAAAAAAATAAACAGAAAAAAATAAACAGAAAAACATAACAGCTGGATACTTCACTATGATAGTGCGTACGTAAGTACACTACGAAAGGAACCGCATTCAATTTTTCACCAGTTGGGCTAATGAGTTTCTCGGGCCCTAGCAAACTCCCAAAGCAGTCGCAATTAAATGCGTGGGCCTGTGCCTCGTAGCGTGAGAGCGAGGCTACAAACGCAAAATAGAAGCTCCACTTTGCTTTTGCCTCCGTGCTCTTTCGGCAGAGAGATTCATTTTTTCAAGTGTCTTTCCTATTTAGTTTAAAATTCCCTTGTAGCACAAAATGTTGGAGAAAAGAAAAGTTAAGCATTTGGTGTGTTAGAAATGAGACCAAAATTATGACAAATTGTCGCATTTTTAAATGTTTACCTTTTCCATTCAATATTTATGTTACATGCAAAGTGTAAATTACACTTACAATTTTTAGGTATAATTTGATATAAAGGAGTGAATAATTATTAGATAAATAAGGTAATTTGTTTGGTGTTTTTAGATTTTAATGTGAGATGTACTAATTTTCAAAATAAAGTAACTGAATTGCAAGTCGATCAACTAACGTAATCCCAATTATGAATGTTTAAAGTAATGCTGCAAGTACGTATCGTTTTCGTTCTTTTCATTTGTATATTGAAACAAAACTTTCAGACGGTACTTAAAAAAGTTTTGATATTTACAACTTCCCAGAAATTAATGAATCAGGTTTCCAAACTTCAACTTGTTAATGCTCTTATTTAGTTCAGCACTCTTAAACACTTCACAGTATCAGAAGCACAAGAAAAGTAATGGTACCAGATTATTTTATTTGCACACAGCTTTCGTTCATTTCACAACCGACCTCATGCTTTCACACTGTAATAGGAAACGCTGATGAGCAGTTAACAGCAAACAAAATAAATAGCAAATAAAACCTCGTTAACGTAATAACGTACCCGCGATGATTAAATAAAGTTGTCAATTACGGTTTTGGTTCGTATTTTAGAAGACGATTGATACTTTACAAACTAAAAAAAGGTAGTTGCCTGGGCTGTTCAATGTTGGAATACCTTTTTCCAATTCAAGAAAGAAAGAATTCTTCAGTTGCATGTAAATTAATTTAAACAATCAATGATTCTTTTATTTTTCTCTGATCACCAGCATACGTTTTCCAATCATTACATAAGACCATTTAGAGGCACAGGCTAATACATTCTTTCAAGAATCTCTAAGAGATACGGTATTTTCTCTCACGTTTAGTTAAAATTAATTCATAAATGAAAACCTAAATATATTGTAAAATCCAAAACTGATGGAGCGCGGAAGCCCGTGACAGCTACAGTGACGTCACGCAAGTAAAATATTTGCACGGGTGTGGACATATATTAAATCAGTTACAATCTATTTGAAAAATATAGAAAAAAATATTTTAAACCGTTTCGAAACAAAAAACAAAATCTAAACCAAAACGTTTTGTTACAAAGAAGAGGACCTAAATGTAACCGATCGTTATAAAATAAACAGAACGCAAAATAATCAATTAATCCATACTTGAACGTTATTTAAACGGTTGGATAACTTGGTCAAATATTTTGTGGTGAATTTTTCTCTTGCATTCCCAAGAAATATGTGTGCGTTGCCAACTGCCCTGGTTTGCAACTCTCTCTCTCTCTCTCTCTCTCTCTCTCTCTCTCTCTCTCTCTCTCTCTCTCTCTCTCTCCTTCTCTCTCTACGCAGTTCGAAAATTCCTCTTACGCTAGATAAATAAACGAGACTCTTGTACCTCGTTTTGCATGTGCCAATATCCTTTTCCCGTCTCCGTCGCAGCGTTCTTGCATCAACTAGTAAATTGGAGTCCGCTCGCTCGAGACGGATTTCTGAATACACTCTCCACTTCACTTGGCAGCGATTCGTTAGCTGCAAAGCGCCTTTGCCCCGCGCTGCGTAGTCTGTCCTCTTCCCTCCCCTCTCCTTCCCTCCACCCCTCTCCAGACTCTCCTCTCCTCCCCTCCGCGCCGCCCGCCTCTTGTGTCGCCCTCTGCCGGCGCGACGCGGCGTCGAGACGCTCGCTAACAACCCCGCGTCCGCCCCGGAGCAGCGTTTGCAGCAGCGCAAGGCGCCTCCCACACATTCACTCTCTCTCTCTATCTCTCACACGCTCTCACATTCACACACTCTCTCACACACACACACCCTATCTCTCATACACAATCTCTCACTCACACACCCACTCACTTTCTCACTCACACTCTCTCTCACTCCCATACTCTCTCACTCACACACTCTCTCACTCACACACTCTCATTCACAATCACTCTCTCACGTTCTCTCTCTCACTTTCTGTCACTCTCTCATACACATGCACTCTCTCTCACAAAATGTGACTCTTTTCACTCTCCCTCAAACAAACACACACATACACACCTATCTCTCACACCTCTGTCACATACACGCACACACACTCTCACCTCTCACACACACACAATCTCACGCTCACGTTCTCACACAAACATGCACACACACAGACAGTGAGGCGGAAGCTGTGTGTGCACTAATCGGAGAGATTAGTGGGAGATAATTGATCCAGCCACACACCGTATGAGGTAGCCCAGACCATTTTTTGCCAATGAACATTGGTAGGAGATGTGAAACGAAGTTACCCGTGTAGCGTTTGCCCCTGGTTGGTAGGCAAACCGCTTTTCACTGGTGTTTAGCGTTCATTTTAGCGAAATCGCAAAAATGTGTACCTGTGAAAAATCAGTACACTACGAATTTCCTGCCAGTAAAGGGAAATATTCATATGTGTAATGTTATTTTGTAATATTAATCATCACATGCGTTCTGGCAAAAAATTGATCATTTCCGAAAGTTCTGCATGCCTTAAAGGTTTGTAACACGAACTCTGAGACACTTTTTTTAAAATTTATTTCTTCTCTTTCGACATACTTGTCTTTCGAGGAGGTTAAATCTTGCAGTACATAGGTATTGATTTTTTGGGAATGGCCATCCATAAGAAGTGATTTTTATTACTCGGATGAACGTAGTCATTGTGCTAAAGTAAATGAAGCTAGGTTGAAGACTGTTTCAGTTTGATCAATTGACAGTTGTGGAGGATTACGGTGGTTTGAATCGGTCTTTGGGATACCTGTATTTAATACGTGGGGCTACAGCATTGCGACCTAGACTGAAGATTAAGGAGCATGGGGAAGTGTGAAGGTTTTTGTAAAAATTTTGGGCTATTTGTGTTACGTGGTCGCTTAATGAAGGCACTTTGAATTCTCTGTGAATCTTGGGGATAAGAAAGAAACAGGGAGCATTTAAAGTTCTTCTTAAAAATATGTTCTAAATGGCTGATAATTTTTGGAGATTGCTAGTCGCAGCACATCCCCAAACTGGACAAGCATAAGTCATGGTTGGTAGAATTAGGGATTTAAATAGTAACAATCGGCATTCGACTTTCAATGAAGAACTTGCATTGATTAGAGGGAAGCGTTTTGATATTTTTGCAGATACTCATTCCCGCTGTGTGGATCCTGTGCGAAAATTATTCTAGCAACCTCATATTTTCCTTGTCACTTTGTGTAATTGAAACATTTTAAAAGTTACAATGCAACATGTTTACTTTCTAGCTCCCATAAGTACAAATCTACGTAGCCAAGCTTTGTAGTTTCCAGAAGAAATCCAATTTTTCGTCAGAATTCAATTCTGCATTTATTGATTCTCATACAACCCTGTACCAAGAAAAAATCACTTCACTATTAAATGTCATTACAATGTTCCTTTGGTACATCACCAAATGAGTGATCGTGTTAGTAGCAACAATTTGCTACATAGGTTGTGATGATTCGCGTGTCTCTTTTCATAAACCCTGGTGCAGACAGTTGGGGAGAGGCTGCATATCGATGATTTTCAAACAGGGGTAGTAAATATTGAAGTACACACGGAGGGAGGTTATTTTGAAAGTGGTATCGTTTATTAATTTTTATTGATATTTGCCTGACAGAACTACATCAAAACAATCATCAAGACAATTAACAAACCGCGGATTATCTGATTCGATACTTCAGAGATTATAGAGGATTCTTTATTGAAGAAAACTTGATTGTATTTATCATCCTTAGTCACTTTGGCCAGAAGTATATTCAATTTATTGATATACAAAAGTTATTATGTTTTTTGATGAGGGATATTTTCTTTTATTTTTAAAATATCGACCACAAGTAATCGTCTTAAAAAACACATCTGTTTCAAAATATCGATGTTAAATCTATAGACTTTTGTATAAAAACATCGATGTTTTAAAAACATCGCCATCGATGTCGACGTGCCTGCGTGGGTGCGCTCGCGCAGTGGCGCGCCGCGTGTCGCCAGCCGACGCGGGGCGCCTCCGAGAGCAACGCGGGAAAGATCGCTGCGCCCCGAGGGGGTAGAGTTGATACGCCGAACCAACGAGGCGATTATGGAAAAGCGGTCTGTATACGCGCGTTGTTCTACTCTATGAAGCAAAGCAGGCGCGTGGTCCTAGCTCAGTCCGCTGGACGTATGCCACTTCCCAACGGCGAGGCTCAGAGGCTTCTCTTGTCTTCGACTGATGGGGACATTGAATGAACCAGTTAATGGCATGTTGAAGAAAGAGGCAGAGCAATAGACAAGTGGAACTGGCTCAACTCACGAATACTACAGTGGGATATTTGATTCCGCAAAGTGGGAGGGGTGGCATGTTGTGTTTGATAGTTCTAAATGCAGACATCACGTGCAGACATTTGTCTGGTACTGGCTTTTGACCGTGAAAAGATGTACGGAGTCTCTTGTTTGAAAATGTTGCGTTGTTGAGTAATATGAAATTGTTTAAATCTGCTTCTCCCCGCCCCGCCTTATCAAACTTTTGCTTTTCTCCGTTCCGCCATGCCACCCACCTGTCACCACCCTTCCTCTTCAAGCCATGTCTTTCCCCCTCTGCCTTCCTACCATGCCTATCCCTACTCGTCAGTCCTCACCCCGTCTGGCCCCTTCATCTTCCCCTCCCTACTCCTTGACGCCCCTTCCCACCCCGTCTGGCCCATCCACCTTCACCTCCCTACTCCTTGAAGCCCCTTCCAACCCCGTCTCACCAATCCACCTTCATCTCCTTACTCCTCGTCACTCCTCACCCCGTCTGGCGCATCCACCTTCCCTTCCCTAGTCCTCGACACTCCTTCCCATCCCGTCTGGCCCATCCACCTTCCCCTCCCTACTCCTTGACGCCCGTTCCCACCCCGTCTCGCCCATCCACCATCATCTCCCTACTCCTTGTCACTCCTCACCCCGTCTGGCGCATCCACCTTCCCCTCCCTAGTCCTCGACACTCCTTCTCATCCCGTCTGGCCCATCCACCTTCCCCTCCCTACTCCTCGTCACTCCTCACCCCGTCTGGACCATCCACCTTCCCCTCCCTAGTTCTCGACACTCCATCCCATTCCGTCTCACCCATCCACCTTCCCCTCCCTAGCCCTCGACACTCCTTCCCATCCCGTCTCACCCATCCACCTTCCCCTCCCTAGCCCTCGACACTCCATCCCATTTCGTCTCACCCATCCACCTTCCCCTCCCTAGTCCTCGACACTCCTTCCCATTTCGTCTCACCCATCCACCTTCCCCTCCCTAGTCCTCGACACTCCTTCCCATTTCGTCTCACCCATCCACCTTCCCCTCCCTAGTCCTCGACACTCCTTCCCATCCCATCTGGCCCATCCACCTTCCCCTCCCTACTCCTCGTCATTCCTACCCGACCCCGTTCACCCTCCGCCCTTCCCCGTCGCACAGTGCCGCGCCGCCAGACCGCCAGCGAGCAAACAGCGGGCGCCGCCAAGGAGGCCGCGCGGCTGGGCGCGTTGCGTCACCGCTGGGGCCTCGTGACCGGGAGAACGAGGCGACGCAGCGACCGCACTCCTCACGGCTTCGCCGCAGGGAACGCTCCAAAGGCGCACGCGACCACACAGCGGGGCGGGGCGATCACTGCTCCCTGGGCGCGCATGTCTTTTATTCCCACGGGGTGCCATCAATACAACGGAGTCACTTAGATATCCAAGCACGTATTAAATCAGGTCTATAAATTAGCAATGTCGTATGAAACATTTAATTTTATCTAGTTTATTTTACTATATTGTTTTCATTATTTCACCTCCACAAACATTCAGTATCTTTGGATCGTCAGGTTAATCACTAGTCCCTGGGAATGCATGTCTTTATTCTCACGGGGCGCCAGCGAAGTAGTGACATCTCCAGTACAACGGAGTCGCTTAGATCCAAGCACATAATAAATCAGGTCTATAAATTAGCAATGTTGTATGAAAAATTTAATTTCATCTAGTTTATTGTACTATATTTTTTCGATTATTTCACCTCCAGAAACATTCATTATCTTTGGATCGTCAGGTTAATCACTAGTCCCTGGGAGCGCATGTCTTTATTCCCACGGGGCGCCAGCGAAGTAGTGACATTTCCAGTACAACGGGGTCACTTAGATCCAAGCATGTAGTAAATCAGGTCTATAAATTAGCAATGTTTTATGGAACATTTAATTTTGTGTCGTTTATTTTACTCTATTTTTTCGGTTATTTCACTTTCATAAACATTCAGTATTTTCGGATCATCAGGTTAATCGCGGTTTCTCTCGGTTATAATTTACCCGGCCGGGCATCTAACCCGATGTAGCGCCGTGGAAATCGATCACACGAACCAACGAGCCAACTAGTCGGGCAACGAACATACTATCTTAATTTAATTTAGTTTAAGTTTAATTAGCTATTGAATAATTCTGTACGTCTTGGTATGCCTTTACGATGCGCCCAGGTCGTTGTGTGAGCTCCCGCAAGGCACGACACCACGCACGGACAAACGAAACCGCGCACACGCATCCACGTAGGCACGAACAGCTTCGATCACCCCATCACAAGCCCTCACGCACCATAACGAACAAGATTTTTGGCCTGATTCATTGAGCAAGTACTAAGATAGTTCGTTGTTTTGCTTGTGGACATAAATTTAACTTCAGTATGTGCACGTTTTGTTAAGCTCTCCTTTTGCTAGTTTTCAGTAGCGCCACGAAGATAAGATCTGTTATTTTTTTCACAATACTAAAACAACAAATATGGAGTTTGCATACCAACGTACATTAGCTTGATATTATTTGAAAGCAAAAAAGTCTACCTTTTTAAAATGTTGCAATCGATTTGTTGGTACTTTCAGCTCATTCGAATATATATTGTAAGAGACTAGGGACGAGATTCTGGAGCTCAAGGGACCGTGGGCAGGTACTTCTCCTCCATATGTTGCAGTTTTTATTTTTGTTAAAACTGTTGTATTTTTATTGTTTACTGTTGACAAAAATAAATCAAATCATATCTCGTGTTCACATTTTTACCCATTTCATGAGGTATTCGTCGGTAGCCAGTGTAGACGCGTTCAGCTTACAACTGACTTTAATTGATTGATAAGTGATTCCGTGAGCTTCAACCACAAAGATAATTAGTTCCGTAAATGTAGTACATGTTTTAATAACGGGATCTTCCCCCGCCGGATAGAATATCCGGCTCCGACCTGCGTCGGCTTGTGGTGATTTTCCCCAACCAAGGTATCTCCCACCAGCGGGATTCGCCCCAGCCGGGACAAGCTCTACGCTCCCGGCCAGTCTCCCGCCAAGTTCGGGATTGCGTGTAGTACAAGTAAGAGTACGTGCGTGAGCATTAGACGAGGAAGGGAGCAGAAATATCGTGCGCCGTCCGTAGCCCGTTTGCTAGAGTACTGCTCCAGCTTTCGGCTGGTGTTGATAGTAACGTGAGGGACATTGAGATGCGAGTTCGGGGTACGAGTTGGTACACAACGGATAACTACAGATCAGAGCCGCCGGCTGCTAAAATTGTTCTTCAAACAGCGGCTGAAGCTACTTTGCTGTCAAGCTTCTGTTGAAAAATCCTTCCTCCGTCGGGATTCGAACTCTAGGACAGACACACATCAGTAGCCAGTTGATGCACAGAGCCATCTTTACCCGACTTACTACTCATGAATAATATCTCTTTTAGATAACTTCTTTGCTTGCCCTTTCGTCTCCGTGACACGCAGTTCACGCTGGTCCTTCCTTGGTGCGTTTTCTGTCCGCACGCCCTCAGTCCCTCTCGCAGTCACGGCGTTTCTTGTTGCTACCTGCTGCGAAGTCGGTCTTTGTCGCTCCCCGCCCCCACCCCCGCCCCCACGCAATCCCGCAGGGCAGCGCTCGCGACTCTCCTCCAGAAGTTTTTTTTTTCCTAAGTGCCTCCGCAGCGGCAGATCTCTGAGATAACTCGCCGCCGGAGCCCCTTCTGCCCCATATCTCCCCGCTGATGTCGCCTCGACCCCTCTGGGATGCAACTTCGTGCCGAGATGGAACGCGTTCCTGCCCGCCACCCGCTTATGGGGTACTTGCGAGATAATTCTGCTGAATATCGTCCCCTCTGTTTTCTTCTGGACGTGTTTCGTGGAGATTATATTTTTGTTTCTCGGGGTGCCACGTAAGCAGTTTTTAATGTTTGCGTACCAAAATATATTTTGGAATATATGTCTGATGTTTGTGTTGTAATTCAGAACATTTTGTAGTATTATGCTCCGTTTTAAAGATGATTTTTTCTGGGGGTGCCACGGAAGCGTTTTTTAAAAATAAAACGTTACACATGAAAATTTATTGTGGAATATACGTCTGACGTTTATAATGTAATTCGGAACGTTTTGTACCATTTCTCTGCTTTGAAGATGTTAAGTTTTAAAATCTCTAAAAAAATGTGAATGCAGAAGAATACCGTTGTCAAGTTATTCGTAATTATGCGCATTAGACCAATTCGATTATATTCAATTAGTAGTTTAAATTCTTATTTGTACCGTCTGCTTGAATTTAGAAATTGTGTTCTCTGCATTTCATTTAAAATTTCTTTAAGTTATGAATTTTGGTATGAATACATCGGAATACATTTTCATTAAAATATAAAAATGAGTAGGTTGTAATGCTATTATAATTACAGACTTTGTAAATTATTGCACACTTTTAATAAAATAATTGTGCATTAGTTTTCAGAAATGTCCGTTCAGGTCTAAGAATCCTATGAATTTCAGCCATCTAAAGTGATATTTCATCCCAAACATCAAGTAAAACGTCATTTATATATTATTGAGACTCTAAAGAACAATAACGCCATCATAGTATCATGTCATCAAATGGCATAATAACTTTAATTTATATTCAACGGAATAGTACATTTGGAGCAGCAGTGAATCAAGTTAATTGTAATTAACATGAAACTTACGGCTAAAAAATTGTTTAATAATTAGAGAGTAAAATAAACGATTAATTATTAGGGTGTAAAATAATATCTGAAATTAACATACTGAATTTAAATTGTTACTACACCATAAGAGTTTTTAACCTTCCGGTGGGCGCAGCTATTTGAGTCACATAAGCGGGCGACTGGAGCACTGTATGCTGCCTCGAGAAAACAGTGTTTTACACCCTCAAAATCTATTATTTATTCAATCTAATCTATTATCCTCTATTATTTAATTGAAGAAAGAAGAATAAAAACTCACAACTATTCATTACATTTTCAATGTTAATACATTTTATAAATCACAGAAATATGGCTATTTTTAGGTATCGAATAATAAAAGTACTGTTTCAGGAAACCTTATAAAACAAAATATAGCAAAGAAAAAAATTAACTAGAAAATTGTTATTAATAGATAAATGAATTAAATGAAAGTCACTGTCCTTAAAGTTTAGAAAAGTATCAATTGGTTTTCAAGAAGCCGTTTCCAGTAACTCTAGAAGATACCTGATTTCTTCGTCTGTTTCAGCCCTTCAGCAAAGAAAAACAAAAATAAGACTAAAAGGAAAAAAAATCAACAAAAAACAAATTTTAACATCTTTGATTTTGCTTACAATGATCGGAAATACTTATAAACGAACAATATGAATAGGCAAAATGTTCGTTTGGAATACTAAAAATACACGAGTGGGCGTGGTAGAGCACAGAGTCCTACAGTCAGCATTTTTTTAAATTTTCAAAGCATCTTTACGACTGATAGGGAGAAGGCAACGGAACGGAGATTTCGCGTTTCGTTTAGAATGTTGCGAAGTGAAAATACTGAAGCCCTCTGACATGTCAAATATCCGTACTCCACTTTAGAACAATAAAAACACAAAAACAGCACGGAGTGCTGCCGCACGCCCACCGGAAGTTTAAAATAGTAGTGTTGAAATTTCAATATTGTAAACACATATAATAATGACTGAAAACGCAACTTCAGGACAGCTCTTGTAGAATTTAACCTTCCTTATATACAGATCATTTAATAACATTAAAATTAAGGGTATAGTTTGTTTTATTTGTAGTGAAACTCATTGTTTATTCACAATTATTGTTACTTTTCATGTTTTCCTCGTATAGTGTGTGTCATTATTTATTTTATGTAGAATCTGTTACGAACTCAATAGATTCGAAATTCAACATTCATTCGGAATTGGAACACATTGCAGGATTATAACTAACTATTGCCTAAACTTCTGCAGCGATCCAACTCCACCAAAACACATGACAGGTGTGAAAGTTGCAAAGTGCGTTAAGTAATATCGGAATCCCAAGCGCCTGGCGCAGCCAAGCGAAGTCCCGGCTCGAAGTGACTGCTGGCCGGATCCAATCTTCGGAGGCCGCGCACCTTGTTTTTCTCCCGGTGGAGCGCTCACATCGCCTACGCCGTCCTCGCCGTCCCCGAAGTCCCCTGCTGCCCTGCCTCTTCACCCCTCCACTCCTCCTCCCCGCCCCACGTCGTCTCCGAAGTTCTCGCCGCCCCCGCCACCAGCTCCCCGCCCCCGCCGCCTTCGCCGCCCCAATCGCCTCCGCCGCCCCGCCGCCCCCGCCGCCCCCGCCTCCCCGCCGCCCCCGCCGTCTTCGCCGCCCACTGCCGCCTCGGCCCTCCGCCCCCACCACCATTGTCGCCCACGCCACCCACACAATCCACGCTACTCCCGCTGCCAGTTTCCTCCACTCTCCGCCACCCTTTTCCCCGCTACCCCTGAAGCCCCCTCCTTCTCAACCACCTCATCGTCCCTGAAGTGCCAGCCGACCCCACCACCATTGCCTCACGCCACCCCCACAACCCACGCCGCCCCCCGTGCACGCTGCACGTGTTCCCCACTCCGCCCCCGCAAGCCCCCCATCTCGCAACGCCGCCTCCGCCACCCTCGCCGCCCATACTACTTGCACCGTCCCCACAACCCATCCCTCCTCCGACACCTGCTTCCCCCACTCCGCCACCATCTGCCACCTGCGTTCCCATCGCCTCCGCCGCTGTCGACGCTCTCGCCGCCTGTGATTCCTCGCAGTCCCTGTCTCCCCGCCACCTCCACCGCTACTCTCCCATTTGCCCCCCCCCTCGTCTCCTCCCTGTGCCTTCCCTGTGCATTTCTTTGGCTACCTTTGGCGACTTTGCTGCCTTCCCCCGCTCTCTCCCTTCCGTTTTCCCTCGCCTTGCCCCACCGCGCCCCGCCGCGTCCTGCCCCACCTCGCCTCGCCTCGCCACGCACTACACCCCTCTCGCTTTGCACCCCCCGCCTTGCTCCTCCCCCCTTGCTGCGCCTTGCCCTGCTTCGACCTGCCCTGACCCGCCTCGCCTCCCCTCGCCTCTCCCAGCCTCGCCCCGCTCCACCCCGCCTCGCCCCGCTCCGCCCGCCTCACCCCGCTCGCCACACTCCGCCACGCCTCGCCCCTGTCTCGCCTCGCCCGCGTCACTCCTCTTGTCCCTCCATCCCTACCTCCACCGCCCTCCAGCCTCCTTCGTTTCTCCTCTCCCCTCCCCAAGCCTCCTGCCGCGCCCGCCGTCTGGGCCTCCCCCGTTCCTCCCCCCTCTTGCTCCGCCCGCCGCCGGTGCCTCCGCCGCCAACTGATCTCCCCCGCACAGCCCCACCCCTCTCCTCTTGTCCCACCCACGTCTCTGCCTCCGCGGCCACCTGACCTCCCCCCGTTGCGCCACGGCCGCGTGGGCGGGGCATTCGTCTCGCGAGGCGCGGCATTTGTCAACAGCGCGCGCTCCCTGGGGCCGCAACTCCAGGCCGCACATCGCTCTGGGCGGCGCGCCCCGCGGCCGCGCTACGGGGAACGCAGAAGAAGAAGAAGAAAGTGGGACGCCGCCGAGGAAATTCCCGTGGGTCGAATGGGGGGCGGGGGTGCCGCTCTAACTTCCGGACTTCGTGGGAGTAATGGGGTTTTTATTTAGTGCTTTTAATTCGTTGCAGATTAACTACAGGGGACTTGCAAAGGTAAATGATGTTTGATTTAGCGTGCTGCAAAATTTTGATCGACAGCGGTGCCAATGGGATGACGTCCTGCAGCCAGATTTGAACTGAAATATGTTTTTCTTCTATTGCTCATTTAACCGTTAATTGGTGACGTGCGGTCACAGTGACCGGCGAGGAAAAATAAACTCACTGTCCTCTCCACCGGTGCAACGCAGGACGTTTTGGTTTACGTACCTTTGTACCTCTTTGTTGACAATGTTCGGGCATGGGCTAGCTTATCTATCTGCAGCCGTTCGCTTCGAAGAATCAGTGGAAGCTACGGATCGGTCTCGATGACCGCACCTCACCAGTAGTAGAAGTTTATATTTGGTAATGCACGTTTATACTAAGTAAATAATGTTTATTTGACAGTGTATTTTCATATTAAAATGAAGGTTTTTTATGTAGTCAATATAACTTCAAAGCCCTTGTGTGCGTATTTCAATAGTCAACTGTGAAGAAAAAATATGGAGCAATATGTACCTGAAATTTTCTCAGTGAGTAATTAAAAATTATGTTTATTTTTTAACCTATAAACTCTTCGATTTTTCTCTTTATTATGCCTCTGTTAATGTGAAAAAAATGTGAGTTCAATGTGAAATGGAATAACGAATATAATCAGTCTAAAACTTTCCCGGTCACAGTGATCGCACGTCACCGGTAACAGAAGTTCGAAGGTACGGCACCAGTTAATGGTTAACAAGGCGGTATCCTCCTCCGGCTATAAAAACAGCATCTACTGTTTTGACTACAAGCGGATAACTGCTAAGGGGCAAGGATATATGCAACTGGAATCAAAATTCCAAGTACTTGTTTTCCTCTTGCCGCAATGATTGCTTGCAATTACGAAAGAAGTATTAGGAATGCTGTGATCAGAAACGGTATGTCAAAGACAACAATAGGTTTGAAAGTAACAAGGTAAGAAATACTATCATTAGAAGTCAAGTAGATATTTTTTCATTTACTGTTTACTTGAATAAAGAACGTCACTGAATTGTTTTGAAGATTTTCCAAGATGTTTGTTTGCCCGAGATCAATAAACTCCACCGTATGACTGATCTCTCCATGAAACTTCGTACAGCCAAGTATTTCTTCACGGAGAAGTTTTTTATGCCGTTCACTTTGTAGTACTTTTCCACCAGATTGATTTTCTACTTAAAGGAAATTATCTGAAGAGTCAAATGGTTTCTATATTGAAATGAAACATTTGTAGTTATGGGGTAGTGGAATTAAAAAAACCGTATTGTTTTATTCTATTGAACATTTGGGTATGTCCATATTTTAAATTTCATTACGTAATTTCATTTCTTCGTTATGTTTCAATTTATATATTTGTAATTATGTTATTTTCATTAAATTGACATTAAAATGTTGACAAACATGAAGAGTAAAACACTTTTACATTCCGCATATTTACAATGTTTTCAGCGCTTAATTTATTTTGCTATTGTGTACAGTGAACTTTTGTTTTCATGATCAATTTTACATTTTGGAAAAAAACTGCTTTATGAAGTAACATATTTCTGCGCGTTAGAATAATATGGTAATATGTCGGCCTGTAATACAATCCATTACCCTCGATTACTATATCCATGATACTCATGATTAAACATAACAAATTTGATGAATAATGCGTTTAATCTTGTGTGATAATGCTGTCGCTATAATCGTTATTTTGAACATTGGTATGGTCAACAGTGTAGTCAGCAAGAACAATTCTTGCTGGATATGCGATACTGTAATACAGCTGCATTGTTTATGTAAAACGAGTAGTTGACAAAAACGAATTGTCAATTTTGTTTGCCATACAATGTTTTTTGCGGGGTACCTGAAATAATGAAATGATTTTTTGTCTAAATAATAGTACGAAAAATCACATTTTCTATTGCCCAAAATGCACCTGCGTCATCTAATTTTTAAAAATTAGCATAACTACTTATGATAATTTTGAATAAAATTATTAATCAAATTAATAATAAAATATTAAATGAATAAATCGGAATATTGCTTTTCTTTTCTTATATATATATATATATAAATAAATAAGAAAATAAGAATATATATATATATATATATATATATATATATATATATATATATATAAGAAAATTAAGCGTGGTACACGGGTTAGATCTATCAGGGAATATTCTCGTGGAACAAATGCTACAAATAGTTTAAGCTCTCGTGTAGTTCTCAGACGGACGGACGGTTCGAAAAAAATAATACATTTTTGGTATCAGAGTATCCCAAAACGTATATTTTGATTTTTGATATTTTTAAATCCATTTTGCTCAGCATTGCATAATTCGCCCTATACTACGCGTATTATGTTAGACGTTTATACGCACGTAAACGAGAAAGCAAATGGATATCACATGCTTAAATTTTCAATTTTACTGTTCATACAACGAAAAATTTCGTCTTCTAAAATTAATGAAAACACAATTTTATTTCCGCACAAATGTATAACGTAAGTTTGAAGATGTTATTTCACAAGACAAAGAACAAGTTTAATACGGCAAACGAACCTAGAAGTTTCGTTAGCACTATTTCCTATAAATCGCTAAACAATAATGATATTTTTATCATATTGTAAAACTACATTTGAAAAATTTTGTTTTAAGGAAACCGGATGAAATGCGTCATAATATTCAAAAGGTTCTTAATGAAATCACTTTACACATGATTATTTAACACACTATGTGGAGTTTTTTGTATTGCTTGGACTCAATTGTTTCGTTGCGATGAGCAGCGCAGTGGTGGACATGTCTGTCCATGCAGTGCCTCTTCTGAAGGCAGGCAAGACGTCACCGACTGTCTCGTGTACACAGAGGTGTATCTACGGTATGGGTTTTTGTTTGATTGTTTCGTGCTTCCGGGAGCGTCAACTACTTAGGTCATTAGCCCCATAAGTGTAGGGCATGTTTTTTCTCGGTAGGTGGCGGTGATCTTTTCTCCGCTGGATGGTGAGATCTGGCGCCGACCTACTGTCGACTAGCGAGATTTTCCCTTCAACCAGATATCTCCCACCTGCGGGGCACCGAGCCGGGACAAGCTGTAAGCTCCCTACCGATCTCCCAGTATGTGTGGTAGTGTAGTACACGTTAGTGTAAGTGTGTGTGTAAGGGAAGAGGATAGGACAAGGAAGAGGAAGGAAAGACCGCGCGCGGTCCGTGGTCCGTTTGTTAGGGTACTGCTCCGACGTTCTCCGGTTTTGATAGAAAAAAACACGGAAAACTACCGATCAGAGCAGCTGGCCGCTAGAATTCTCCTCCAGACAGCTATTCAATTCGACTTAGCTGAAAAGCCAGTGTCCCAAATCCTGCCGCCGTCGGGACTCGAAGCTAGAACCTCCCGGTCAGGGGGACTGCAGCGACATCAGGTTGATCTGAGCCAGGTGATCTCCTGGTCTACAGTTCCGAAGACATAACACGAGCCATGTTCGCCACTCACCGCGGCTCTATTTAGAGTATACCAGCTGAAACAAATAACATCCCTAATTTGAAGTATCCTGACATTGGCGCAAATTAAATGCTTGGCATGGGCGCCTGAATACCTAGATTCACCTCTTCGTGTACCCAGTGATTGAGATCTATAGCTCGACTAGAGTTGAAAAATAACACTTCCATTGCGTATGCCCGAACGTGGCCTCCCCCCTCCAAAGTTACAAACATTTCTTCGTCAGTCTACACTCTTTGTTACAACATAGTTCTCTCTCTTTCTTTCGTGGGTCACGCAGTAATTCAACACTGCGAGTTTGACGATAATAAACTGATGAATGATCAGGCGAAAGGTAGCTTATGTGCTTTTACAGTAGGGGTTATCCAAGCGATCAACAGAAAATAAACCGTTTCTTGAAGAAGGGTTCCAGTAATAAGATAATGTGACAGAACAACGCATTGATAAATTGGACACTGCTTTGGACACTCCTGGTAGTGCTAGTTCCTCTTCCGACGATGAGGGTAGTGATGACGAATGACAATGCGATCGCTGCGTCTCTCAGTCGCCTCTCCTTGTCACTTCCGCGCTTCCTTATCGCCCAAAGGGCATCTCAGCTGCCACAGGGTAGGTAAAGCCTTTGACCCTTTACTGAACGTACGTGATGTTTTTTTCTATTCCCATTGTATAACGCTGTCATTTAATGGATGCAACCATTTGCATAATGATACCCATTTCGATACAGTTTTCATTATGATACAGGTTCTTCACCAATCACAGAGAAGCTTACAAACCTAGTACGGACACTTCATTAATCATTGAGAATCTTTATAGTAAATGTTTCGTTAAATTGTGTCCATTAAAATTGTATTTAATATTATATTCTGCCTCTTAATTTTAATTTATTTTATTAGTAGTAGTTTCTGACGTGAAATATTATTTTAAATAAATTGAATTGTTATTGCACTTTGATCCTATTTGACTAGTGCAGGGGTAGTTATTGAAGAGAACATTTGAGTGAGATTAAGATCTGAACGCAAGTCATTTTGAGTAATTTGTTGCTGCCGTGCGGTTGTCCTTAAAAATGTCCAATTTAAAATGTCTGGTAAATTAACAGGGGTGTCGAGACCTCCAGAAATAATTGTAAAAGCAAAGATGGTGACGTACAAATTATTGCAGCAACTTCTGTACTCCCTGGCTGTCTGTTTGGTGAAACAAAGCCAACTGCTGTGGGCAGGGAGCTGTCCACTAGGTGGCCTTGATTGAATCCTGCATGTCAACAGCCACGAAACGATTTGATATAAAAGTTTAACTTATAAAAGTTACCATAAGTCGTAGAAAAAGTACCGTATGAAACTCGACGTAATGGCTATGAAGCTTACGATACTCGCTGAAGATACTCGTGTGAAGCTTACGATACTCGAAGAAGCTTACGACACTCGCGTAAAGCTTACGACACTCGCTCGTTCCTCGCTCGTATCGTAATATCACTCTCGTTTATTAATACCCATCATTACATCATCATTTCATAATGTACTATTTTTTGCGGGCGGTACAGCCATAGTAACACCACTGCAAGTAGCGACAGCTGCATGGCTGTTTGAGCGAGAACGACTGGCAGTGGGCGTGGAATGGCGTTCACCAAGGGCGACATGTGCCGGAGGGTGCCGAAGGGACTCCTGGCACAGTATAACGAGTATGTTCACTCGCGGCAAATCCCATTGAAAAAGTTTTTTCGATCACGTGACGTTCGCCATGTTCTTGGTATAACACCCAGCGCGCGAAATACATAAGTACTACACTTAAAATGATTTTCTTATATTAATTTGATCCTCTACTTTTATTCATTTTCTTATTCTATCCATTTCATTCAAATTTCACGTCCTCTAAAGCAAATTAAAAACACACACACACACACACACTTACCTCTCCACATCTCTTGGAAATTGGAAGAAACTAAACTTACAGTTTTGATATTATTTTTGCAAGTCTTTACAGCACAAGACAAATAACTAAGCTTTAAAGTCATTTTATCAGAGCAGATAATACGACTTGAAGTGACATTAAAACAAAAACATTAAACTCATCAGATGCTAGTTGTCGCAGTTTTAGCAACAATGGCAATGTCATCTCTTGCACGCCTGTTTTCTGTCCCCCGCGCTTTTCCCGCCATTTCACATCGTCTAGAAATTTCCTTTTATTCGCGTGCGATAAAATTGAGACAGAAAAGACAATTGTAACTATGTTAATTGTCTTATAAGCAACTCTTAAGTTTATCAACATTAAGACTTCAATATTTTTATGACTTTTTTATTATGATACAACTCACTTGTACTACTAGTCTTTCCACATTGCATCTATTTTCTTAGCGACGTTTTGGAGAGTTCTTTTCTGCATCTTCAGGCTCCATAGCATTCATATAATTTTTCTGTCACTTATTTTATCTCAAACATAGTAATTTGTTTGTAATTCAGTATAACAATTAAGTGGATTACAAATTACAATTACAAATTACAAATACAAATTACCATTACAATTACAACGGACCGTTGATAAGTTATATACATTTGACAACTAGGATAGAATACTAAAAAAACTCTTAAGTTTCTTTGAAAATGTCAGTTATCCTATCACACGGTGTATACGCCTCCGAATGTATCTGCTAAATTTCTATTGGCTGACAACCAAGAACATATGTCTACCCGGCGCAAAACCAGAGTTTGGAGCAAGTAAACATACTGGTTATACTGTGCTGCGGGAGACGGTGGGTAGCGGGGTCGGCGGGAGCGGAGGCGCCAAAGAAAGTGGAGGTGCCGGCGGGGATGGTGACGGTGGTGAACGGAAGGTAAACAGGCGGCTGGGGCAGCGGGGACGGCGGGAGCGGAGGGACCAATGGAGTTGGAGAGCCGGCGGGGGTGGAGAGGCGGGGACAACAGTTGAGGTGGAGGGGGCGGCGGGGCGACAGGGCGACGGAACGGAGGGGCGGCGGGATGGCTGGGCATCAAGACCGGCGAGGGTGGCGAGGTCGGCGGGGCGGTGAGGGTGACGGGGCGGCGAGGGCGGCGAGGGTGGCGAGGTCGGTGGGGCGGTGAGGGTGACGGGGCGGCGACGGAGGCGAGGGCGGCGAGGACGGCGGGTGCGGAGACGCCAACGTGAGCGGAGAGCCGGCGGGGGTGGTGAGAATTGTGAACGGCAGGGACACCGGTGGAGGCGGCGGGGCGGAGGTGGCGGGGCGGAGGTGGCGGGGCGGAGGTGGCGGGGCGGAGGCGGCGGGACGGAGGCGGCGTGGCAGGCGGCGAGACGGAGGCGGGGCGGCGAGGGCGGCGTGGGCGGCGGGTGAGGAGTCGCCAACGTGAGCGGAGAGCCGGCGGGAGTGGTAAGAATGGTGAACGGCAGGGACACCTGAGGAAGCGGTGGCGGCGGGGTGGAGGCGGCGTGGCAGGCGGCGAGGGGGAGAGGGCAGGGCGAACCGAGGGAGTTGGAGTCGGCGGGGGCAGCGGGCGAGAGGGCAGCGGCGCAGGTGGCGTCCGCCGAAGCCGAAGCCGGAGCCGCAGCCGGCGCGGGGCGGCGCCGCCGATCAACAAGTTAGCTGGCGAGGCGCCGGCGCCGCCGCCGGCCCATCCATCATGCACAACACATGTCCGCGGTTCGAGGCTCGCGCCCGCGCCCGCGCCTCCTGTCATGTTGCGGGCCGGCGCGCGCCGACGCCGTACATCAACGGCGCTTTCGCTCCCGCCCGCCACCTCGCCACCTCGCCCCCACCCCGCCCCGGTCAGAGACTGTCCCTTGCTGTCGCCGATTGCCCCCGCCGCCGGCTCCCTCTGTTGAAACGTGTCCTGCTCTTGCTTCCATGTACGTATCTTCAGTATCTTCTACGCTTTATTCTGTTTCATTCTCGAACAAAATTATCCCATCATTATATCAAATGGTGTATTATATCAAATTATATTACATTAAATGGTTCTTCCGTGGATGGTTCTGCTTCTGCTTTCTTGTCTGTTGCGATCTCAATCATTTATTTCCTCATTCATCTTAAAATTGTCATTCACCTATGCTACCATGACTCTGGTCACTTGTGTCCCCTTCCTATATCTGCATTTCACTTTCTAACTCTCTTTTTATGGCCATATCCTTTCATACATTCCTACTTTTACGATCACTTCTTTGATATTATCTTTCTTCAAATCCTCTGTTGACATGTTTCTTTTATATGCTTCACCTAATACGTATACATCGCACTTTCTTACCTGTTTTATCCTTTGTATATTTCATATTTATTCTATCAGGTTTACTTCTTTCCCGTTGCTCTTTGACGTCGTTATCCTTCACATCTCTTTCGCCTTGTCTCCATCTTCTATTTCACCTCTCCTGTTTCCCTCAGTCCCCTACGTCCTCGCTTCACCTCTCCTGATCGGTCTCTTGGTTCTTCTCCCGTTCACCTGCGTTTCTGCTTCATCACTCTGCATTGTCTGTCCCATATTGTTTTTCCTTTTCTAGCGTCATTCTCGCCTTCATTGACCGCCTTCTTCCAGCTGCTGCCACCCCGAATCCATATAGTCCTGGCTTCTGTCCCGAATTTCCTTCATCCTTCGGATTTCTCCTCATATGCAGACTGAGCAGGGTCGTCGCTGGATAGGGTCATCAACATCTGTTTCGCACAACTTGGAATTAGTTCGTAAATAAGTAAAATAGTTATTCATGTACCAAGGGAATTATAAGGGTTTTAATGATTGAGCGGAGAGAAAAACCCTGAGGGCCTTTGGTTCGAGGGCTATTTGTCGTTCAAGATCATTAGAATGAGTTAACGCCCGTGGTACACACATAATTTTATTTTTACCTAATTTTATTCATTCATATTTACTTATTTACCAAATAACAAGAAGTTTACTTGACTCGGTTTGTCATTTCATATTTCACTCCCACACCTCTCTTTCATAACCCACTTCATAAGAGAACATACAGCATCAGTCAACTGTTTTCATATTTATTTCGTATCCACGATCGTCACGATCCAAGTAAGTGACGCAGTGTATATAGAGCTTCGTATCGAAGGCAATAGTAAGAAATAAAGTATCAGTAAAAAGTTAAATAATATTTAATTATGAACTATAAAAAGAATACATTTCATTTAACTATTAAAACATGGTTTTATATTATATTTTGTATTTTATTTTATATTATATTTTATTTAAGGTCGCATCAACATGTAGGTCATTAGCGATTACTACTGGATTTATCGTTACGGTAACTGTCAAGATGACATGATATGGTGATGATAGGGGGGAAGGGATGGACACAAATACAACCACACCCGAGGTGGGGCTCAAACCCGCGACCCTCCGTTCCGACATCGCTAAGACACTACAGTTGTAGCGATCTCGGACACCAGGGATTGGCTATATTTTGTATTGTATTTATTATTTTAATGATGCATTTGATTCCGAAGGTGATTGTATTTTCTTATTAATATTGGTATCTTATGCTCAGTTTTTAATCATATCTAGGGGTCCGATAGTTTGAAGTTATTAATACGTGCCTGTCCGCAACCTGTCGGCCTCGCGGCTGCAGCGCTCCGCCCGCGCGCCGCGAGTCGCTTCCTCAACAAAGGCTTCGGCGAAGAGCCTGGACGATTATTGCGGCCTCCGTGCCGCAACCGCTTACGTGCGCTCAGGGGGTCAATAGTCTGACATGCAAAGGACCGCGTTAGAGCGCTGTGCTTGCAGTCTGCGAATTGAATGATAATTAGACATCGGATGTTTAGGCACTAAAAATCGCCGTTTAGACGCCTAAAAAGGCACTGAAAATGTCAAGAATAAGGAGGAAAAGAGGCACTGTCATAAATTACATTCACAATAAAATTATTACTAAAGCTCCATATATATCTATAACTCTTCTACATTTTATTCTTAATAGTTTCCATTACAATATATTACCAGTAACTTTTCAAGGATCGCAATTTCAAATCTGCAACGATTGGGAGACTAAATCAGTTTGAATACAGCGAAGGATTTCTGAAAGTCTACTGATGTGTCTGGCATATATTTTAGAAATCCACATTTAGCAACACTAAAACCTTCTGGGAATTTACAATTATTTCCACTCAAAAGATGCCCTCGGTGTATTTTCAATCGACCATTTTCTCAGAACATGGCTAGTATTTATGAAATAGGGAAATGGAAAAAAATGGTATACTTTCAGGAATTCTCTCGTATTTCAAAATTCAAATACGTGAATTGAAGGTTGCGTAATGAATGGTCAGGTTGGACCATGGTCGATTTTCTGATATCTTAGCGTTGTATATAAAAATAATATATTAAAGAAAAAATGTCAATAATTCTAAAGAAAAGGCATGTATGTGAAAAAGGCATTTATGTGAAAATAAGCAAAAATAAACAATTTAAACTTCGTAATATGTCATCATTTGTCATGATTCGTGCACATATATTATCAGCCTTTAAATAAGTTCACTAGAAAAAAAATAGGTATTTCCCTAAACATCCGATGTCTAATGAAAATGGATCGATTCAGAGTTAAATATTTATCCTCTTATCGAATTTTATTTTATTTTTTATTTTATATTTTCTAGAAGCTGTTGTGATAGCTTTCTCATTCAGTAGTAAATATTGCTTACAATGTTTCTTGGGTATGATCGTTTCCTAGCCGCCTATTTTGTATTGTACTTCAACCGTAACAAGTATGCTCAATTTGTATACGTTTTAATTTTCCAGTTGAACATTACAAATAATGTTTATATTTTCTTCACATCTGAAATTAATTTTCATTCACAACACGTAATTCTTCCTCCAACTTGCGGTGGCATATCTTTAAATTCACGTAAATATCTGATGAGGGAAAATGCCATTTTTCAAATTGTTTAACAACGAATTTAAAAAACTAATTAAGTTGCTTCGTGGAATAGTCATTTTTGTAGATTAATTTGATAAAAAGTTGACAGGTACAAACTATGACAATGACTTCCTCTACCATTCGTACAACTAGTACACCCAAAATTCACTGAAGTGGTGATGTGTACATGTAATTGACTGTAAAGGCTAGCATAGGTTAACAAAACACGCGCCCAGACTAAACTCTTATCCGTCCCATGAGTCGGCATGAGAGCCCCGGATAGCGGAATGACAGTACAACTGTCAGTTGGGAAGTAAACTCTGCCTCCGCGTAGAGGTGAGGCGCAGGGCGGGCAGGGCAGACCAGGGATTCCGGGGATGTCTGGGGCGGGTGACGGGGGAGGGGGTGGGGCGGGGCGGGGCGGTTTGTCGTGGGCATTAAGGAGCTCCTGCTAGGGCGGCCGAGCTCTTAATCCTGGTTCCCCGCGAAACCGAATCAGGCCCACCCCGGCCACCGCAGCCGTAACGCATGCCGCTCTCTCATTCCTTCTCGCCCTCGCCCTCGGTCTTGCCCTCACTCTCGCTCTCGCCCTCCCTCTCATCCTCGTCCTCGTCCTCGCACTTGCCCTCGCCCTCGCCCTCACCCTCGCCATCGCTCTTGCCCTCGCCATCGCTCTTGCCCTCGCCCTCACTCTTGCCATCGCCCTCACTCTTGCCCTCGCCCTCACACTTGCCCTCGCCCTCACACATGCCCTCGCGCTCGCCCTCGCTCTTCCTCTCACCCTCACTCTCGCCCTCACCCTCGTCCTCGCTCTCTCTTGCCCTCGCCCTCGCTCTCGCTCTTGCTCCCGTCCTCGTCCTTGCTCTTGCCCTCGCCCTTGCCCTCGCCCTCGCCCTCGCCCTCGCTCTCGCCCTCGCTCTCGCTCTCACTCTCGCCCTCGATCTTGCCCTTGCCCTTTCCCTCGCCGTAACCGACGTCCCTTCTTCCAGCCTCCCTCGCGTTAATTGGTGTCAGCTTTTCTATCTTCCTCCTCTACTCCATTCTGTTCAGTTTCAGTTCATTTCTCTTCTTTACTATTATCTTTTTACTTTCTCGCCTTATAAAGGAACTTCGTAAGAAGAGGAAGTTATGTAATCGTGAACCATAAAACGGCGAATTTTCGTTAGGAAAATATTATTCCCTAGCTCTGATAATGAAAAAGTGCATAAATACTGCTGCTAAATTTAGGAAAAAATTTCGTAACATGTGGTGTAGCCAGAATCCATATTTATCTCTGGATGCTTTCCTTTTTTCTTTCTTTCTTCTCTCTTTCTTTTATCTCCATTTCTCTCTCTCTCTCTCTCTCTCTCTCCCTGTGGTATTCCTGATTTTGCTATTGTGCTTTTCTTGTCTTCTTGTTTTACGATCTGAAAGTTATTGCTATATGTGCTATAGCCACACTGTAATGTCAAGAACTATCATGACGATGATATTTTGTAGTTTCGTGTCGTAAACATGTATTTGAACAACTCGGTATGCATTTATTATTGTCACGACATCATTGACATTCATCCTGGCAAGCCGAACATTTTAATCCAAACTTTCTTATAGAAGGCCTAATTGTGTACATATGTCAAGTTAATTTCCATTAGAAATTAGTTCCAGTTAGAAATTAGCACATTTTCTAACTTTAATGTATTACTAATAGCAATTTACCTTGTTCCTGTTAGCTTGAACTTCATAATACGTCACTTCTCTCTAAGGCATTGTTATGATTTCGTGAATCTCTAGAAGCTCTAACACATGTGTGTTTGCCTGTTGATTGCTGACACTTCAGATCTTCGCAAAGATTCCTTTGTCGCTTGCTAACTCAACTGCATCCTTTGTCAACCTCTCCTCGCCTCTTCGTTTACACTGTCGTTACAGCCGTTGACCCCTGTCGCCACCACTGCTGAAGTTTATTTTCCACCTAATTTTTCTGTCTAGTATTTCTGTCCTATTTTCTTTGTCTCATCTCGGCGGGTCCCTCAGAGGCTATTCTCAGATCGTCACCGCCACCGCCACTGCCACCGCCACCATTGAAGTCAACGCCATCATCCCAATACCCAACGCCATCGATATTATCTCCAGTTTCCACTATTACGTTCACCTCCTTCTCCACTGCTACCGGACCCGCCACTGCCACTACCATCGTCCGTGCCACAGCAATTTGTACTCACCCCTTCCAATTCCACCACTCTGGCCACTGTCATTGCTCTACTTCTGCCGTTGCTCTCGTCTCAACTTGCGTTCCAGCTTCCCTCACCGTTCTCGCTCACGTCTCCGCCTCCTTTCTCGTCCCAGGTCTCACCCTCAGTCTCAGTCTCCAGCCCCAAACCCCAGCTTATACCCTCAGCTCCATTTCCCACCCTCAGCCCCACTCTCGTCGCTCGCTCCCTTTCATTCTGCCGTCTACTCTCGCCACCACACCACGCCACTACCCTGTTCCTGTCGCCTACACCACCTCACCTCTGATGCCATCGCCACGGCCTTCACCATCGTTGTCCCTTGCCTCGTCTCAGCCCGCGCTCCCACCACGACGTCGCGCCGCCCTGCCGGTGCTTGTGAGAACAGCCTACTCCCGCCATCCCCACCCCCGCTACCACCCCTCTACCACCCCAGCCACCCCCAGCTGCCACCCGCAGCTACCACCCCCCGCTACCACCCCCGCCACCCCCATCCCCGCTACCACATCCGCCACCACCCCCGCCACCACCCATGCCATCACCCACGCCACCACCCCCGCCACCACACCCGCTACCACCCACGCCACTACTCACGCCACCACCCATGCCATCACCCACGCCACCACCCACGCCACCACCCACGCCACCACTCACGCCCAAAACGCCGTTCCCATCCTCGTCTTAACCAGCGCCCCCGGCACGAGGTCACTTTGTCCTGCCGGCGCTTGCGAGCACAGCCTACTCCCACCCACGACGCCGTTCCCTCCCTCGCCTCAGCCACCGCGACGTCGCGTCGCCCTGCCCTGCCGGCGCTCGGAGCTCCGGCCGGCCCCGCGCTAATAGAATTCGCGGTCGCCCTGCTGTCGCGGGGCCGCCTTGCCGGCGGCGGCGGAGGCTCGGGTGTCCAAGGCGCTCCGACCCGCCGCGCCGGCCGCCCTCGTTGCCAAGTCCGCAGGCCACCGCTTCCCGGATACCCCGCCCGGCCCCGCCGCGCCCCGCCCTTCCCTTTCCCACTGGGTGCCACCCCTCCTCGCCCGGTCGGACCCCGCCCCGCCCCTTTCCGCCCCGCCGGACCCCGCCCTTCCCCGCCCTGCCGCGCCGCGCCCCGCCCCGCCCTTCTCCGCCCTTCCCCGCCCTGCCGCGTCGCGTCCCGCCCCTTCCTTGGCCAGGCCCCTCGTGGGCCGGTCCGGCTCATCAAGCATTGAGCATCCATTTGGCCGTGATTGGGGCCCTCAGTCGGCGCGGCGCAGCTGACTTTGCCCGGAATGAAGGGGCCTGGCCTGCCCTGCCCTTGTCCTCCGTCCGGCCCGCCCGTCCTGCGACGGACTTGCGCTTGTTGACAGTGTTGCCACGCTCAAAGGCCCGCTGCACGTCGGCGCCTGCCATTAAGCCGCCGCTGCTTCGTTGAATTGTAGATGCAGATTTCGCCGCGCGAGGCATCCACCAAGTTTAGAAGGAAGTTGGCGGAAGTGCTGTCGTGAAGATAGATTTCGGGCACTGATTACGAATAGAGCGTTTGAATAGAGTGGTTTGTTATTTGATGTTACACGTAATTGTCTGTGTAATTCGTTATGCAATATGTTTTTCGTTCAAGAAATATCTGTGACATAATTGCTTGCTTGGGGAATTGGGGAATTGCTTGGGGCTTGAAGCTCGGGGAATGCTACGGTGCCACAAGCGTGCCACTGTGACAAGTAGAAGATCTTGACACCACTTTTATAGTGTAACGAGTTGACATTAAATGTTTGATTTTATTACATGAAGATGATATGTATATGCACTGGTATAGGAATGAAGGTTGGCAATGGCTGTGATGTCATGGATACGATCGACGTAAGAAGGGAAAGGTAATCAACAACCAGATGGGAAATGGACGTTCGGAAATGAAGATGTATATAATGAATGGAGTTTTCATTCCGAGTGGTAGGATTCAGTGAGGAATTTGGATGAGAGAGGGGTAATGTGCTATTGACTGCATATTCGATTGAGGACAATAATAAGGAAACGTGGATGGACTAGAATATTTGAGAGAGTTGATGGTGAAGTCTACGGTATTGGACATAAAACGAAAGGACTTTCGGATTTTTAAAGATAAAAAGAGGTAAACCTAGGTATTGTTCTTGAAAATTTGTTCCATTAATTATTTTTTATAGTATTCTTTTGGTTTTAAAACAATATTTTGTACAGTTTTTATTGTGTTTTTGATGTAATTATCACGAATAAATATTATATTGTTTTGAAATTGTAATCTTTTTGAATTTAATATTTCAGAAAGTTGCCGTAATGAGAAATCAAATCTACGGTGTATGCGTGACATCAACTGTATTATTAGCAGTGACGCACTGTATATCAGAAAATACTCATAACAACAGTTATGAGAAACTGCGGATTACATTACACGAATCTCATCAGAATGCTGTTGAATTCTCTTTATAGCAAAAGGTTTCTCGTGTATTTGTCTATTTTTATTTCGATATTCGTCTGCTAATTTAGAACCGTAGATAAATATGTTGTTGTATTTTTGTTTGTACAAACCGTTGTTCTTACTAACCAATTATTTCTGTCCAGTTTCATCAATATAATACGCTTATATAGTAGATCTGAATACATTTAAACTCTTTATTTCTTGTGATACATTTTGCTATGACAATTGAATTCTTCTGTTCTACCAATTCTGGAAATTTTACAAAAGACAATTGTACGAGTAATCAGTGATCTATGTTTTACTGAAATTGTTTCTAAAAACCTTTAATAGGGAAATCATATGCTTATTCTAAAATCTATATCTATATGTAAATAAAAGGGAATGTGCATATCTGTCACACATAGAAGCAAGAACTACTAAATCAGTTTCACGAACATTTTCACACTTTATTCTTATTAGTATCGGGACTGTTAAATGAGTGGTTTGAATTAATTTGGACACGTGGGAGCCTTGACGATGTTTCGTGCGTTTAGGATTACTCAAGCGCCTGTGAAAAAAGCTCTTGGCAACCCGGCGCACGGCCAAGCATCATGCGTTTCTGTTGCTGCATATTCGGCCCCTGCGATTATGAAATATCCATAATGAATATGAAATATCCATCCGTATCAATTCGGCCGGAATTATTATTGAATCGTTATCTCTGAGAAGTAAATCAAATTTCCCCAGGAAGTATCATAACGAACGCAGGTTCAAACTTGAAGGAGAACGTGTTAACAATAGGATTCTTGAGAACCTTGTCCAAACCGGGAGATAGAATAAATTCAATACTCACGAGAAAGTTTTTCTACTATTAGAATCTTTGCAGTGCGTGGCGTAAACAATAACGTTACCATGTGAAGAGTAATGCATTGCGATAGCGAGTACTGCCGTGTTCACTAGTATGCAAATAAAAGTTATGCGCTTATGACTGAAGCATATAGACGCAAAACCTACTCAACGCATTTGCCGAAATTTTTACACTTTGTTCTTAATCGTCAGAAGAATTTAAACAGTGGTTTAAATTAAATCCGACATGGAGGCATAGTTTTTGCAAAGTTAATTATCGAGGTCGGCTCTGTGCCGTTCCCAGAGGACCTTGCTTGAAGTGCGATCTATGAATATCTTTTTGAACTGCACGCCTCCCCACAATTCATAATATCGAATAACGTCGAAGTTGCAATCTAGAAAGCAGAAAGATTGAACGTGATGCTGGCGGTGCATAAGATTACTCCAATATTTGATATTTAATTTGTAATGTAATATACTGAAGTGACGTTAAGGCGTAGTTAATCTTCATTTAATAAATTAATTTTGAACTTAAATTGTATTCATTTAATACACTCCAGTAAGTATTGCTGGATCCGCTACTGAATAATATTTGGCAAGATAAGATTCCATGTAGTTTTCCAGAACATCTGTTTTCTTTATATTAAATATATTTTTGATGCTTGTTCGACAGAACATTTGCCTTTCAAGTGTGCAAACGTTACATGACATTGAATAGAATATGAGGAGAAACTTAAAAAGTAACTTCTAACATTCTACTGACATGTATAGTCATTACTTTCCCGTATACGTACGTATACACGGAGTGACATGCGTACGTATACATGAAGTGATATACGTAGTATAGGGAAAGTTATGTAATGCTGCGCGAAAAAATGGCCAATTTTCGACGGAAAAAATCAATTGCCAAAATCAATCAAATCAAAGTGGATAAAATCAGTTGCTAAATTAAGACAAAAATCCTCTAACACGTGATGTAGCCAGAAACACTGTTTTCTAGGTCCTTGATATCGAATCACCAATTGAAAGGAAAACGTCCGTCTGTCCGTCTGTGGACACTGTTAGCGCCTAAACCATACGTACGATTTTTTCCAAAATGGATATTCCCAAGTCGATCTGATTCTAGTCAAAGCTTTAAGATTTTCAAAAAGATTCTTGAAAATTTGGGGGTACTTTACATGAAGCCCCCCGAGGATTTTCAAAATTTTCTGAAAAACGGCTCCAAATTTTTTCTTTAAATTTCTTGTAAAAATAGACTAAAATACAGTTATTAGGGTGGCATAGGTCCAATTTTTGCGGATAACTCTGAATTTTCAAAAATTTCAAAAGTTGAAAATTTTTACGGCGTCTTTCTGGAACTACAAAATTGAAGAGAGAGATTTTTTTCTTCAAATAAAATTTTTTCTTCATAGTGAGTTCTTTCTTTAAGGTCATGTACATTTGTTTGAAAATTTTCGCGCAATATTGCGTGCAATATGTGCAATTTTAAAAAATTACAAAAACAAGATTTTCTCAAATACGGCTCCACAATTTTTCTTTAAACTTTCAGTAGGTATCGTGGTAATGTACTCTATCATATGACATAAAAGCCATATTGCTCTATAGGTTGTTTTTTTCAAAAATTACAAAAAATGTAATTTGTTTATTTATCTCTCACGTCGTTAATATTTACATCATCGGTAAATTGTTAACATTATTATATTTACGAGTATATGTACTTTAAATAATATCAAGTGAAGTTTGTCGAAAACACAACCGTTTTCTGCGAAAATTAGCTCAAATTTCGGCATTTTCAGATATGCTCAAACGCCATTTTCTCATATATGGCTGCAAATTTTATATAATTTTATAACGGATAGTGATAATTACACTCTTTAATGTGACGTAAAGGTAATTTTGAGTTTTTTTTGTTTTTTAAAAAATTATATAAATGTATTTTTTTGAAAGATCTGTCACATCTTTAATACGCACATTATCCGCAATTTGTAAAGATGATTATATTTGTGAGTGTATGTGCTTCAAATAACTTTAAATAATGTATTTTGAAAACTCAAACATTTTCTGTGAAAATGAGCTTCAAATTTCTTACTTTTAGTAGTGCTTGAACGCCATTTTATCTTAAACGGCACATAATTTTTAAAAGAAAATTGCCATTTACGGCTAGGTTTTTGTGTTATTAATATTCTAAAATTAATATTTTCGTTCTATCAATAGGAAACCGAAAAATTAAGAAAATGACAAAAAAATGTACTTTAGGCGGTGATAGATGGTAGCTGGCAAGAAAGAGTATGTGGCAATTCCGAATAGCTAGCGAAGATCCAAGGAAATAGAAAACTAATACGGGAAAGTCTGTGCCATTCTGTAGCACCACTAGTTTTTGATTTTGATGAGACAATGATAAAAATAAAAAATGGTTATAAATAGTACATAATATATGAAATTTATACAATAAATAATAGATACATGGAGTGAAGTTAACTAAGGAGGATTAAGAGATCTTTTGAATAACGCGATTTAATTCTCGGAAAAGGATTAGCTGTTTTTCCAAGTTGAAAAGATGTATAAGCAGAAGAAGAAGAAGAAGTAAGGGAAGTATAGAATTTGTCTGAGAGACGAAGGATCCTGGAATTTACAGGCAGAATACTGAGTTCGTGTAATATTTGATCGTTTCTTATGAACAAGGGTTCTTTCAATGCTTTTCTTAGATATTTATTTTGTATACCTTCTAATTTGTGAATATGTAATTTCGCTTCACCACCCCAAATGGGACATGCATATGTCAAAGATGGGCAAATTATATGTTTAAATATAGACAACGCTAAATCTAAAGAAAGGCGAGAATTTTTGTTCAAAAAATGGGTATAATCTTAGAACTTTGATATTAGTTTTATTTATTATTGATGTAATGTGTGGTTCCCAAGTTAATTTAGTATCAAGTAGTAATCCAAGATAGGTAATTGGAGTCTTGTTAGGAATGCAAGGGATTGCTTTATAGTTGATAATAAGTGGATAAGTAGAAGATATTGGTTTTAAAGAAAATATTTTTGCTTAAGATTTTTGACTATTTTCTTATTATTCAGATTCTTTCGGTACTTCTTGTACTGTACCTTTGTTTCTGTTATCGACCAGTCCACCACTTTCATCCAAACACCAATTTGTTTTGACGGGGAGTACACGTCCTCCCCATCAAAACAAATAACGATACGTTTATAAAACGGCATCTCGAGAAACGGATGAAATACAACGCTGGCATTTGATTGTTGTAACCGAAAAAAAAAGAAAGCGGAGATGGAGGACGCGAACGCTGGGGAAAATCCGCGATTTATAGCTCCAGACTCGAATAATAATGTAGTGAATTAGAGCCTGTTTCGCCTGGCTGAGAGAAGTGATGCGGTGCCATTCATGATGTCAGTGCTGCATTATAGCCGTTGCTCATGCCAGGGGGAATCGGAACGCACTTTTGTTTGCGTGGCTCGTTTTGACGAGCAAAGTAATACAATCCGGATGCGCTGTCAGCGACCAATGGAGATACGTCCCTCTCCCCCCCCCCTCTCTCTCTCTCTCTCGCATGGAATGTCGATTGGGGAGGAGGATATTTCGATTCTATCAGTGGAGGGAGATTTTTCTACGAATACAATATTCCGAATTTGCGATTACCGTGGTTAGTTAAACTCAATTTGCTATTATTTATAGAACGGGTTTATTGAACTTCCCAGTAGTACGAATTTGATATTTTACCGCAACGAAATGAAAGAGTTGTTTTCAAGAGTTGTTCGTGTAGTATTTGTGAAAATTGTGTGGATAAACTATCGTTCTTCTGCTGAAATAATATTCCTAGCGGATAATGACATTTACATAAATGTTCTCCACATAATAAAAAAATGTTCGTGGTTCGTGCTTGTGTGAATTGTTTTCTAGTCGCGAAAATCTCAATTTTTTTGTACTTAAGTGTTAAAAGCGATGCTTAATTGATTTCACCTTTAACGATATTTTCATCAAAGAAAGTTCTTAGAATATTTGCTACGTGAAACTGAGTGTCTTCGTAATTTTTCAAATGAATCGTCCGGTCGTCAATTATTTTATAATTTTGTTGCTCTGATGTTAGAAGATTCAGTCAGAAATTAAAGGTAATTATGGATCACCTGCTCTTGTACAAAGAGCAGGTTTTCATGATCGCTCTCGCTTTCCGTGAAGTATCAGACTGCAGCATTTGCCAAATTGTGTTCATTTTCGTACTCATTAATTAAAAAAAGTAAATGGCCTGGAAATGAGATTACATGAGGTAATATTTTATGCAATGAGCTCTATGTTCGACCATCTTTGAATACCAGTTTTATTCAGTCATAATCCGCTCTGAATTGCAAAGCGAAATCGAGAAAGAATAATTAAAGTGCAATCACGTTGAAGGATGATTTTCCCCTTTGGCTTTATTTAATAGCTATTCCTTATTGAATAGCTAGTTAACAGCTAAGGTAGATATTCATGTGAATTAATATGTAAAATTATAAATTACTTCAACAAACATTTCAAATTACCAGCTTTAACGGATATTGTTACAATTATTGTTTATACTAAAAATGTGTGGCAATAAACACAATAAGTCACATTATAAATTAGTCATGGAGCACAATAAAATAATAATGCATTTTCCTGAAAATTTCCTTCGACAATGTTAGATGGTATTGAACCACAAAAGCTACGCATACTGTAATGTATTAGTTTCAGTACTATATTTCGGTGAGGAAATATATTTGAAGCACAGTCATCTCGACAGAGAATTGAAAATTGTCTTAAAGTTTGCATCTATTTTCTTTTAACTACTAAGCTACTGGTAGACCAACTTATACTTTAAACAGATTCCTGAATCTGCAACCCATTATGTCACATTTGTCTTTTTTATATTCCTGGCTCCTCGTGACGTAATAAATGCATGAGTCAGCTATAATGTAATGATTAGATAATCGAATTTTGCGTCTTGTTGATGGTGATGATGATGAACCAAAAGTATATTCGTTTCTACAATTCATCCTCATTTACGTAGAAATCGAAGGTCTGATTTAAATGATTTTCATACAAACGTAAGTTTTCTTCGGTATCGTAAATACTTTTATGAGTAAATGAGCCTTTTTGCAGAGGGAAATGTGAAAATGATTATTTTGATCGCTCTTAATCGGGTTGCATCGGTCCCTTCCGCTGCCAGCAACTTTACTGGCGGGGCATTGCTACAGCCGGTACGAGCTCTCTTAACGCGAGAGAGGTGGCGCGGGGTCTTTTGTGACCCCACGTATCTTTGTGTAGCTGCAGTTGCCTAATTTTGCGAGTCAGAACCTTTACATTTCACATAACTTTCACCACATTCTTTACCTTTTGTCTGAAATGTTTTCAAAATTTTATATGTAATAATTTGTCTACAAATATTTGTGAAACCAATACAAACGCCTTAAGTTTCTTACTTTTTCTAAGTTGTATTGGCTGGCTTTGAAACATTTTCAATAAATTGTTTGTTCTTATGTAACACAATGTTAGAAAATGAAACTGAATTTTCTGATACCTTTGTCGTTGAAATATTCAGAAAAATATAAATGGAGTAACTATATAAAATGAAAAATAAATGATAATTTTGCCCTTTTATTTGTTTCAATTCGTCATTTGCGTGATTGTTTATAATAGTGCATTATGTTTATACGACCTTAAAAATGATTGATTATTGTTAAAATAACTAATTTCGCACTTATTTCTTGCTAAATATAATTTTATTAAAAAAAATAGTTTAAAGGGGTCAGAAATGACCCCGCGCCACCTCTAACGTAACTCTAGCAACCGCCACCTCTCCAGGGTTAAGATCTCAACTACTCTCCCGACATGTGTGGTAATGTACAAGTATGTGTATATGTGTGTATGTGTGTATGGGGAGGGGACAGGAAAGAAAGAAGACGGAAAGATAGCGCACGGTTCGTGATCTGTTGGTTAGGTACTGCTGCGGTGTTCTCCTGGTACAGATCCAATCAATCACGAAGAACTTTCCATCAGATCAGCCGGCCGTTAGAATTCTAGTGCAGACAGTGGCTGAATTCGAGTTACGTAGCCCGTGTCGAAAACACGTCACTGTCGGGATACGAATCCTAAGACTTCGCGTTCAGAGTCACTACATTGTTTATTATTTACAAAAGAAATGAATATATTTGCTCAGACAGAAAAATTAAGCGAGAAATAATAAATTAGTCGAATTGTAAAAATTGGGTGCTTTTTTTATTTCTCGCTTAATTTTTCTTTCTGAACAAATATATTAATTTCTTTTGTAAATAATAAACTTATATATTTCTGGAGTGTTTTTATGCTTCCATAATGCAAATTTTTGCCTAGAAATCAATTTTTCAAACCAACGTTTGAGTGCTTATCGCGGCTCAACCATTCAAAATATCCACGTAGTTTATTAGACAAAATATTCTTAGAATTGTCTTAAGAGCTTATTTTCAAATTTTCGACGTTTCCTCCCCGGACATCCTGTATATTTCGCACACGCTCCGCGAAAACCAGCACGAGAAACCACGTTTCGCGCGCAGCGTGTTAAAAAAAATATTTTAACACCATTTTATATCTACAACTTTTTAGAATCCTTTTTCTGTGGAATACGATAACTGCAACGCAGGCTTGAAATGTAAATAGGCATCTAACGCACTGAGTCTGTTTCATTTTATAATATTATAAAAAATAAAAGTTCGTATGACGGCGGATCTAACAGAAGTATTTAACGGAACTAGATTCACCACTGCGAACTATGGCACTGGAGCTAACGTACTCAGCAGTTGGCATTTCTTCTGTTCAACCAATCTTTATTTAAATATCTTGTTTTTTTTAAATAACTATTAATTCATACATGGATGAAGTTTTTCTTCAGTGTTAAATCATGTATCAGATTGCCTTGAGAATTTCCTTTCAACAAACTGGGATATGTGGCTCAGGGCATCAACTGACGTCACTGCAGTGCCTCTGATTGGGAAATCCTGGGGTTTGAGTCCCGACCATGGCAAGATTTTCGACACTAGCTAGGTAACTAGGTCGAGTTCTGTCATCTGGAGGAGAGTTATTTCGGCCGTCTGCTATGATTGATAGTTTTCCAGCAATACCCTAACGAATGGTAAAAGAACCATGTGCTACCTTTCCTTCCTATTCTTTGTTCTATCTTACCCCTCACTTACACGCACTACACTGCCTCACATGCCCGGGAGACCGGTCGGGAGCTCAGATCTTGAACCGGCTGGGGCGGTGCCCCGCTGGTGGGATGTAACTGGTTATGGAAAGCCCCGCTAGTCGACGGTAGGTTTGCGTCTGATCTCGCCATCCAGCAGGGGAAGATCATCACCACCACCACCACCACCATCTTCAGAGCAAAAATACATTCACTACACTTACAGGACTAATGGCCTTAGCCGTTCACGCAGCTGAAACCACTAACAATCAATCCTTTAAGCAAGGAAGGGAGCAGTGCACATCCACCGCCCTTTCGCGGAAGCTTGCCCATGCTCTCCGGTTCGACATCCCTCATGACATGCGGCTGTCTGTGTGAGCTCTTACTAGGCTCGTCCGCCCCAAGATGCCCTCGACTGGTCTGAGAGATAAGACGCAGGCCTTCACGGAATCATTTCATCTCCTGCAGCTGTGGCCTTCAGAGGCCGACGAGATCGATCCATTCCTTTCTTTGCGGAAAAATTTCAAGCTCTCGAGGCGATTTCATTTACCAAAAACTTCAAATATCACGGTGTCTCGAGTGACAAAGGTGCCGCCTTGAATAGTTTCTCTTGTCAAATAAAAGCTTTAGTTACCGCAGAAATATTGTGGAAATCCGTAATGTCTACATAGAGAGAAGTATTAGTCCACATAAATACTGTATTTCACAGAATTACAATGTTACAGTCAGTAACAGCAAACATGTTTCAAAGATATTTTCTCATTGTCAGCGCTCTCCTTTGAACAATTTTAAGCAAACGTAGGAAATATAAAAACACCAAATAATACAAAATAACTCAAAACTTACCCAAGGACCGTTGTGAACATTAGAGTTACACGTGGACAGCTCTTGCGTGCTCTGGGAAAACTTTCAAGTGACGGAAGGTAGGTAGTAAAGATATGAAGAACAGTGCCAACATTAACCTTTTAGCGACCGAGTTTTTTTCCTTCTGCACTCCGTGCGGTACCGACTTTTTTAAATAGACGAATTTGCTTGACCCCAGTGGAGGTTTAACTGCGGCGAGTGATGACAGCTACCCCCCAAGTGTTGAAAGTCCTTGTTGATAGAGATTTAAAGGGATTAACTGAGTAAAACAGTATCAACTTTTCCTCTGCAAAATCAAGTAATATTATTTTGAGCAATGAGCTTTTTCATACATTCTACTAATTTTCATATTTTTCTCCACCCACCCCGCCTGCGCAATGAAGTTTTCTGCATTTGATGTTTAAATGTTTTTATATTTAGAATGTTTCAGAATTTAAAAAATATTTCCCACTTGCAAAGAGGTAACCTACATAACACTTTATGAAAATTAATTACAAAATTGGAATTTGAAGAAATTATTATACTTTCGAAAAAAATATTTTCAAAATATTTAAAGTAGCTTTTTAGGTGAATGGACCTACATGAAACTATCAAAAGTACAATTTTTCCAAATTTTTCAAAGTGATTTGGGAAAGTAAAAACATCAAAATCATTTCTAAAAATGAAAAAGTATTTTATTTTCCTTAATTTTATTTTAAATGCGTAAGAAATGTATTTCGTACACCGTGGATACAGCTAAATCCTAGTGATTTAGTATCTTGAACGGAATCAATGCACGAAGATGGACAGCTTGATCGGAGCTGAAAATGTTTAATTATATTGGCTTGGATCATCTTCCAGACTGGCACAGTCACTGTCACTGTCCAAAATTAACTCAATTTCGCGTGTTGTTAGCGATTGTTCTCGACAAGTCATTTTTACTTCAAAAAGCACACGACCCAAGCGCAAGCTGCAACTATTAGCAGAATACGACTGCGATCGCCGAAGTGAGAAGCGTGGGCCGAGGCGGGTTTGTTAAGACTGGGGTGTGTGACAGGAGATAGTAGACAGTGAAGCGCTACATATAAGTACAATGGCGAAAAGGATAAGGCGCCCTAACAACAGAAAAGCTTTGATAAGCTGACGAGATATTTATATGGAACCACGTCGTTGGTTTAGTCCAATACAATAAAATATTAAGACATTGCAAATAATACAATACAATACATAACAAAATATGAAAACAATATATTTATTGCACTGATATAAACATGATTTTACCCTGTTGTTATCTGCTACTGTAGAAAAAGTATTTCTAGCACAATTTAATTATTACATTCGAAGTTATAATAAAATATTATGGAACAAATTTGTGAGTTATATGTACATGCCATACGAAACCCAATTTCCGTTACAAATTCCAAACAGAAATTATCTCTTTTGTTCTTACTGTGGAATGTGATATTATGATTTTATTGCCGTTAAAGCGGCGTCTCCAGGAGAATGTTGAATGGCGATGAACGTTCTCCTATGTTTCTCAAGCTGCGGCGCACTGTAGAAGCATGAAAAGACAGAGCAGCCCACGCTCCCTTTCGCGCCTCGGAAGACCGTACTCCGTCAACACATCCCTGCCGGATGGCGTAGGCCGGAGCGCCGAACGTGAGAAACGCCGCGCCGCTGCTTGTCACCCGTCAGCAAGCATAGATAAGAGCCGTCGCACGCCTCTGGAGGTCAAGCGAAAAAGTTCCCATTGGTACCGCTGGGTTGAAATGCTCCGGGAAACCTCTTTCCCATTAGTCTTTAAAAGGTTAATTTGGTCATTGAGGTAAGAGGTAGCAATATTGTATACTAATTTTATAATAAAAAATATAATGCATTTAACTTGTATTGTTTCCTTTAAAAATGCAATATTTCAAACTTTATATTGAGATCGGAAGTATGTTTCCCTTCTTCTACATCCACAAACACGAACATTTTATATCATCACTCAAAACTACTTGAATAGAATATTTTGTATCTAAAGCGCTGAGAAATAAATTGCTGGAAATGTGGGGAACAATTCTTCCAGCTTCACATTACATTCAAGAACGTTTGGATGAAGACAAAACGGAAACGAAAAGCCATTATTTATCAGTGAAGTTATTTCGACGTTCTGGGTAGAAATACCAAATTTACTCAAATTATAACTAAGCATTTCTTACTATTTATGGTCCAATACCTGAATTAAGAGTCTGCCATAAGAAGTGAACGTGCTGAAGAGAAAAATGCTGGTTTGGGACTAAAAGGGGAACTCGAGAAAGCAGTAGGTGGAGTTGGCAGGACACAAATCGATGCAATGGACTATATGCAATTTTGAGACATTCTTTAGAAAATTTCGTTTGAGTGTTCCTGTAAATGCAAAAGGTTGATCTCATTTTCACGGAAAGTTTTTAACATTTTGAGAAGCTTCGTCAGAAATCATTTAAAGCACATCCACCAACAAATGCAACAACATGCACCAACAAATGCATAAACGTTTCCGGTAATATAAGTATTAACGACATGTAAATGGAATATTTAAAGAAAATAGATTTCAGTATTTTTTGGAAAATCTAACGAATACATGGAAATAACGTTTATGTCCTTTATTCAATGCAGTTGGCTCAAACAGTAGAAACATTTTAAAGAAAAAATTCGTTTTTGAGAAAATCTTGTTTTTATATTTTTAATATTGACAATATTTAACTCAAAATTGTACCAAGTCTAGTAATAATTTCAGAAAATGTGTAGGACATTAATTAAAGAATTAATGATGGAGAACAAATTTCATTTGAAGAAATATGTCCAGCTAGGGCCCAAAAAATTTCAGACTTTTGCAACTTTAATCAAGAAAAAAATTAAGAGTTAATAGAGAAAACGGGAAATGTGATCATCTTTAAAATTGATACTTTTTAAACGTCTTGCAGAAATTAAAAAAAAACAATCGAAGCCATTTTCGAGAATTTCGTAAATATTCCAAGTGCGTCATGTAAAGTACTACCAACATTTTAAGACTATATTTTCAAAATCGCGGGTTTAGGTGCTAGTGTTATTCATAGACTGACATACGGATGGACAGACGGACGAACGGATGTACAGACAGAGACGAAGAGACAAGCAGACGGACAGACACACAGGCGGACTGACTTATTTTGAATGCTAGATAAAGTTAATGACTATGAGTAGTTAATGATAGCAATATTTTTTGCAAAAGTAGTCTACGACCATACAAGTTTGAGAAAATCTGCCTTACATTAAAGTTCACAGTTTGTATGCATAACTCTGGCGCGTTAATGTAGAGAAGTTGTGCCGCGTCCGTGCAGAAAGTGCCTTCACGCCTCGCCAAATTACGTTATGCCCCAAAACACAGGCTGACACTCCGAAGCACTCTGAAACTAACTGTACACTTAGTGTGCTGAATGCGTATTTCAGATATTTCTTCACATTTCTGTGTTTAAAATTTAAAAATGTACTACTCAATTTAAGACTATTATTTCGTTATATGCTCTGTTACAATACCGCTAATAGTTATTCAGTGGAAGCTTTGATAATTCTAAAATTTCAAAACTTCTAAAAGTTTGCATTAAGCATCTATTTCAAAACGTTTATTAATGACATTTTAAATTTCTTGCTTTTAATAGCGAATCTTCTCGCGCAGTTACAATATTTATATACATGGTTGTATAATTTCTTAACCAAATATAGAGGCTTTTGTTCTTCTGCTTTATGAAGTTCTAGCTAGCTGTTATGGAGCAGGAGGATTGCTTAAATATTACAGATGTGATGAAACATTAATTCATGATTCTTAGCAAATTTATAAGTGTTTTACATCCATTGAAATGTGTAGATCACGAAGGGTTCTTTTAGTATCAAGTAATACGGTTGATATCTGTTACTTTCATGTTCTAAAAGAATTTGGTAACAACGGTCAACGAATATAAATTATTTTGCACGGGCTGAGTTTAGATTAGAGCTATCATTGCCGCTGACTGTCGGGTCAAGCTCTAAGCTTCCGATCGGTCTCACAGTATGTGCGGTAGTGTAGTGCATGTTAGGGAAAGTGAGAGGTACGGTACGGGTGAGGATACGGCAAGGTAAAGGAAGGAAATATCGCGCGCGGTCTGAGGCCCGTTTGTTAGGGTACCACTCCGTCATTCACCTGGTGTTGACCGGAGAAACCATGGAAAACTTCCGATCAGAATAGCCGGGCACTAGAATTCCTCTCCGGATAGCGACTAAATTCGACTTAGCTATATAGTTCGTGTCGAAAATCCTGCCGCAGTCGGAACTCGAACCTAGAACCTCTCGGTCAGAGGTGCAGAGTCTCAGTGACATCAGTTGATGCTCTGAGCCACCTCTAGAGGTTCCCTAGAGTTCGAAACACGATTGTGGCGGATTGTCTTTACTGGCTAGATAACTGGATTAAATTCAATCGCTGTCTGCAGAAGAATTCTAGTGACCGGCTGCTCTGATCGGTAGTTTTACGTGGTTTCTGCTATCTATACCTGCCGAATGCTGGAGCAGGGCCCTTATAAACGGGCCACGGTCCGTGCGCGATCTTTCCTTTCTCTTTCTTGTTACATTCTCTCTCCTTACTCAACTTCACTTGCAAGCACTACATTACCGGACATCTCGCAACACCATTCTGGAGCTTAGAGTTTATACCGGTTGGGACTGTTCCCCCGCTGGGAACGATACCAGGAGAGGGAAAATCCCTCGAAAAGCGACCTGGTCAGCGCCGGATCTCACTTTCCAGTGGGTGGGTAATATCGCCTGTAAAATTTCAGTAATAAATAAATAACGTGCATTACCCTACTAATATAATGAAACATTCACTACCCTATCGGGACAGGATTGTAGCCGCTGGCATGCCCGGAAACAATCAATCAATCTTTATTTGGTTTTATAAACCGCCTACCTGCAAGTTATAGACCTGAACTAGTTTGATTATGGTTTAAGTGAGAGATATTTTGTATAGCGAGAGAGAATCTATGTTCTCCGTATTTAATGAAAAGTAAATAAACTAACTCAGTTAACTAATATTTTGTGTGTCTCCCTATGGTCTGCCTACATCGTTTATTCTCTCAAGTCATATTTAACCGCTGCTCAAGTTTTTTTTGGGAATAGGAACGTGTGAGATCCATATCCTTGTCCGTTCTCTGCTAAGTTATATATTGATTACTAGGGAGCGGAGTTTTATACCCTAAAAAATCTTGAAATATGCTATCAAAAATATGCATTTATGACCTAAAAATTCTGAAATATGCCCTTCAATCTACAGTACTTCGCGAGAGAAATAATCGAAGTAAACATTCACCTTAGTGAAGTACTTTGTATGTCTTCTTGAATTTCTTCTGACGGGTTTAAAAGATATGTTCCCGAGGAATATCCCACATTTGCACAGGTATTTTATCATCTACAGAAAACACAAAAACGAAACTGTGACTGGCTCTTTCGAATCAATGAACACTCACAATTACATAAGATTCTTTGAAAAGATGACACGTTTTATAGATTAGTTTCTTCTTTAACGAAATAGGCAAAATATGCGCCTCTAAATACACGAATATGCACCAACAGGAAAAATCGGCTAAATATGCACAAATATGCACTAACATATTAATGTATATAGCATCATATTCTAACCAAACGTCGAGAAATGTCACTTAACTATGCCCTGAACCAACGCACAAAAATATGCAAAATCATAGAAATCCGCACCCTATTGATTGGTTTTATCACCCCATAGTCCATTAGCACATTTCTCGTTTTGCTTTTAAAAACGCGCTCCAGCCCTTCAAGGACGTACGACCCCTCTATAGAGATCCTTTGTGGAAAACGAAACGTATTCTCGATTCCGTCAGTGGAAGATGGCGCAGGAGCCATTTTGTGTGTTAAATTCATCAAAGAGCATGACTGTGTGCGCGGGAAATATTACGCTGCACGAGAGGGTATTAACGATGCGATGTGCGCCAATGAAGGATAGGGAGGTCCGGTGTGGATAGCCGTAGCAGCCCCGTGCCGGAAGGGTCGTGGGTTTGAATCCCGCCCGGGACGTGGATGTTTGTGTGTGTCCGTGTACAGTTACTGTTTCCTCCAACGTTGCTTATGGACGTCGCTAAAAGATTTTAGAAATTGTAAAGCAACCTTAAATAAGTTAAAAAAGGGTAGGGACGGGAGGGGAGAATACAAATGTAATTTGGTGAGGTAATTTGTAAAAGATAATTGGGCGAGGGTGAAGTCAGGGAGGGGGCGCGAGTAGTGTTGGGGTTGAAGATTGGGGTAGACGACAGTGACGGGGATGGGGGACCAGGACGGGGGCGGGGGCAGGCACGTGGACGGTGGCAGGAACGGGGATGGGGGCATGGACGGGGGCAGGGACGGGGGCAGGGACGGGGACGGGGGCAGAGACGGGGACGGGGCAAGGACGGGGACGGGGGCAGGGACGGGGACTCAGGCAGAGACGGGGACGGGGGCAGGGACGGGGATGGGGGCAGGGACGGGGACGGGGCGGGAACGGGGACGGGGACGGGGGCAGAAACGGGGGCAGGGACGGGGACGGGAACGCTGACGGAGGTCTGACGCCACTCTACGTCCTCAATCTTCCTCATCACCTTCGCTGTTCCTCCCCCGAAGTTACCCCTCTTCTTTTGATTTCCGCTCCTGCGTACATTTTCCATACCTTTGCTTCGTCATTTTTCCATCATTACCTTTCACCGATACGTGCTGAGCCCGTACTTCTGTACTTCAAATTCTGTAATCTTCTTCCTTCATTTCATATCTACGCATACCGCCTCTTCGACCCTTCCAAACCATGCCGTTCGGTTCTTCCTTCATTTTACTCAATCGTCCATTTCTCTCAGATATTCACTTTTCTTCTTTCCACATTCGTCCGCCGTTCACGCCTCCGTTATTCCTACCGTCCCGCTATTCTGCTACCTTGTACCTTTTCCCTCATCACTTTCGCCACATTTATCTTCATTTCCGTTCCAATGCTCAGCGGACTTCCTAGGCGTGTTACACTGACATTGCTTTCCCTCTTTCTTCTATTCATATTCTCCCTTTCTTCGGACCAACTACTTCCCGCGAACAACTGTTTTAAGCCTCCTCCCCAAACAGGCATAGCCCACTCCATCCCGTTGTTTTCCTTCTTAGTATGAGGATTACTTTTTCTCGTTTCCGGGTCTTCTAAGAATCATATTGATCGATTATAATTGATCCAATTCTGTTTGATTTTAAGAAACATTTGCATGTCCTTTTTGAGCACTGCCAACGTTGAAAACCACAACAAGAATGCCATAAAACCACAAGCAAAACATGAATGCACGTATCATGAGCATCTTCTTACCTCACTGACTTAATTCATAAAATTCCTAAGATTCTGCCATGTTCGAGGCTTTCTGCCATACGTTCCTACGATTCTGCCATATGTTCGAGGTTTTCTCCCAACTGGTGCGAATACATCGGCAATGCCCTACTTATTAATGCCAACACCTAAAATTTTAATCCTTCCGAAATACCGGAGAACGAAACAAGGTGGAACTGGGCTGTGTCTTATCAGATAACGAAAATTGAAAGGGGATTAGATGGGAAAACTGACCGTGAGATTCAGAAGAGCGTCACCTTTCGTTAAAGGAACGAGGCGGGTACGCAGAGCAACAAATCGTGAACCCCTCCAGAGGTAAAACTGCCTGCTTCCGGTCGCCCGGGCAAAAGGAGTGGGGGGGGAGGGGGGAGGGTGACGGGGTGAGCGACCGTACAAAAGCGCCCGCGGCCCGTCGCGGCGGCGAGGCAAAAGGCGGAGATTGTGCGGGGGATGAGGGCTGCGCCGTGGCCCCGCTGTTGACGTAATTGGACGGGATGCGGCGGCCTGCTCGGCGATTGGCTCCGCCCACTATCCGCCCGCGCGCTCTTTGGCGCACACTGACGCCCTCTCGCTGCTCCTGCACGGCCGTAGGCGCTGCTTACATGCTTCCGAATCGCGCCCGACTCGCTGCCAATCCGCTGCCGGCCCGCTCCCGACCCGTTCCCGACCCGTTCCCGACCCGTTCCCGACTCGTTCTCGACCCGTTCTCGACCCGTTCACGACCCGTTCACGACCCGCTTCACAAGTCCCTCCGCAATTGTCTATTTTCCCATCCGCTCCCGTCCCACACATTTCTTGATAATATTTCCTTCTTAAGTTTATGAGTAGCATGTACTAAAGACAGGTAATTTTATGAATGAAATGACAAGAAATTTTTATAAGATGTAGTGTATCTTGAGGGACGCTAAGAACAAATTGTAAAACGAACCGTAAGTTCTCATTTTAGAAATTGGCATTTCAAAAACATAGAAACACGTTAGAGCCCATATTTTTTATTTCTCACATGATGTAGGTTTCGGGTAGATAGCACGTAATTGCATTATTTGAAATGCAGCCATGAGGACTTCCGATACGTTTGCATCTGTTGACTTGAAATGGTAGTGAGGATAATAAGTGAAGAGTGGACAAAGCAGAAATGGTAGAATGAGAGTACGAGGAAACTGGAGAACCCGAATGAAATCTTCCTTCTACCCGCGTCGTTCACCACAAATTCTCATTAAATAGGACGGGGATATGATCGCGGGTCAGCGGTGTATGATCTCTCACGCCTACACTCGTACCTACCAAATCAGCCTTCGAAGTAAATAGAGTAAAAATGATGCCATGAGAATTTTCTGAATTGATAGTGGAACGAGCAAGTGTGCCAAGAGTGATTCTGCCTAATCTCGACAGAGGATAAAGAAATTTGGATGAATGAGAATATGTTGTATAGACACGCAGAACTCAAACGATTCAAAAGACTACTCCAAGTCAGGTAGGATCGTCATGCAAAGACATTTACCGAAAAGAAAAAGTACTTCCAATATCATGTAAACCAGACTAGAAGAGGGCATGTTGAGTTGTGTTGCAATAGAGAAAATTTGACATAAATGATTGCGAGTCCGTAAATGGAAGAGAATAACGGTGAAAAATCGCCGGAAAATAAATAATTCATCCAATCCTCGTGTTCGGCAGTCGCGTTGTTGATTGCAATGAATATTTTGTTTATATGCTATGCAATAATGCGTACATTTTTAACATGCCTAGAATGAATGTGAGCATCTACATTTCGTATTCAGCGATTAAAAGATTTCATATTCAAATTTGTATAACATTGTGATATGTATAATACTTTTTAGTAATTGAAATGCGCTTTCGTTATATACTTGTATACCCTTTACGATCGAAACATTTACGAGATTAAATTGTACATAAAGGTATTTTCTTTTAATTAGAACTACGTTCTTGTTTCAAACCAAAGTTTATTTGTGTCGTAGTAAATTCAAATATATTATATTTACATAAAGACTCGCAAATCTGAGGTACTAAATTTATTAGATACCTTAAATGGTATAAATACTTTATTACCTATTCCGTATGCAGTTACGAATGCACAGGTAACACATTACTTGTATGTTTCTAACAATACCTGTGTTTTTATAGTGATTATATGATTAGTACACTTAATTAGCGTATTTTACATCTTGAATGTTTGTTATAATTTGTAATTTAATTGTTAAACAGTCAAGAATAAGAGTCTATTCGACTTTGAGGGTTAGCAGGCAAATTTTGATGCGGAAAGCTTTTATACATTTTTAATACATTAATACACGACTAAGTCTGTCTCGGTTAAGGAACTTATAGTTACAGAAATATTTTAACGATTTTTGGATTACCATATTGTATTTCCCAATATTATCATCACTGTGTTATTCTATCATAAATCACAATGTGTAATGATATGACCTTAATATGTATTTGTTATTTACAAATTTCTATCGTTACAGTTCTCGAAACGGTCACTTTGAATTTTTAATTCAAGCGTTATGGAGTTTCAAAGAACTAGAAAAATTTTCAAAATAAATTCGTTTAATGTTAAATACATTACCTAATGCTATAATTAGGTATCAAAAGTACCAGCGATGTACCAGAAAATACATCTGAAAAATATACATTTTGCCTGGGTGTTTAAATATGTTTAGAAATGGATGCATTCATATTAAAACTGTCGAAAATTGCAATCTATTTTGATGTGTAATTTTTCCACTGTACTATTTTACACTTACATCATATCCCTATATAGTATTTGAGTAAGCTCATCTAGCATGGGTATGTACAGTTCCGTGTCTCACGGCTAAACCACTTCCCGCGCACCAATCGAGACATATGATGTGTCATTGAACGCGTCTCGGTCTCCTGACGGGGACTGATAATTTGTTTTCCGATCAGGCCATAAGATTCCAAGAAATTGCCAAAAACTTGTTTTTTGTGTTTTGGCACTGCGCTCTGTGTATGACAGGAATTAAACCAATACCATCCAAATAGATCTATGTAGGTGGAGTTGATTGAACCCAATTATTCCGTGGTTATTTTCTGTCCACAGCACCATACTTTTCTTCCATGAGGACGGCAACACTGATGAATGTGTTGTTATTTCTGAAGTATCGAACAAATATCAGACTGAGTTTGTGGAGTTTTAAAATCTTAAAGTAGGGGACAAAAATATGGAAGTGCTAAGTAACTCAGAGAAATAAAATGTAGTTGTAGACGTTTTTGCGTGAAAATTTTAAAAACTAATTGAGAATGATCTTATATTATCATTAGAGAATAACGCAGAACAACAGCTTACAGGTAATCATTGATGTTCATATTAGAAAACAAAACGTAAAAAATATACCTATGCTGTCGCATCATTCATATAACTGTAAGTCGTTTTTTAGAGCGATTATAATTTTGAAATTGCAATATTACAAGTTCATATCCTGTTTGGAGTTCATATACAAGGCCATTGAGTGTTGGTAATTTTTGAACGGGAGTATAACATTAACAGATACTAGATTCATTGGTAAGTCCAATGCCAGGTAGTCTAAGAACATATTTGAACAAAGCAACGCATGAAAGGATTGAAGTATGAAAGAAAGTTTCAACACATGAATATACTTTCAAAACAGTTTACAGCGTCGGCGACGCCACATTCAAGTAATTATTATATACTAGTGAGATCCCGTGCGATTAAATCGCACCGTTAGTCAAATAACCAAACTGTTTTCTGCTTAAATTCTTTTTTTGTATTCCAGCATTATAAACGACCTAAACTCACTAAGATCACTAACCTCTCATATTTCAAGATTTCTATTCAATGTAGAAAATCACGTTCACGTGCTTACACAACCTACACTAAATTGAAACAAACAAAAATGCTTGAGATTGCATTTCCCGCCACCGTCCGAGTGTAATTTTCTTCCGATAGATCGCGCGGCAATCAGATATTACAGATCCCGAATTACTACTTTTTTTAATATTTAGGTATTTTTAACGCCCTTTTTCAATACGAATGTCACATGTGCAGGTGAAAAGAAACACGATTTTTCAATCCATTGCTTCTTTATACAGATCGGTTTCGTATGTCGCCCAATTTATTGAAAAGACCAAACAACCCTTTGAGAAATAATATATAAGAAGATTACTATGCATTGCTTTGTTAAACAGACAAAATAATCATATTCAATGTAGTATTTGTATTGAAGCATGGTAACATGTTGTGAAGTGTAGTGTCAAGGGAAAAAGAGAGAGAAGTGAATTTGCAGAAAGTGAAGTGGAGTAGTGTGTAGTCGAAAAATAATACTTTCATTCGTTCAAAATATTTGTATAGGATAGTCATAAAATGTAGAGTTAATGCTATTATTTATATTATTATTGCTTTTATTGTTATCTTTATTTATATTATTATTGTGGGAAAAAATAGAAACAAGCAACAATTGTCCTCAGTACACGTAAGAAGATATATTCTGTAAACTTCAACTTTATAAATTCTATGTCAACTTGCACGTCTTAACTGCACACTTGCAATCGTCCCCCTTTTGTCGTCTCCATCAACAAACTTCTTCCTGACGATGCCAGTGCCATCTCGATCATCAACCTAGAACCTCAACAGATCGTCCCGATCTGAATAGACTTCCCGATCGTCCGTCCCGATCTGATTTATTACTTATTATTTTAAAATAATTAAATATTAAAGTGTATTAACAGTCTTAATCGTAATATTTGTAAATTGTAGTGTTTCGCCACCAGGTTGCGTAAACCTACCCGCAGAAATAATAAGCATACGTACATCCACAAAGGAGGATTTATAAATTGTTAAGGCTCTTTGAAAGAGGCAGCGCGGGGCGGTCTTTCGCGGAATGAAGACGTTTCCTGCGGCGGCGCCTGAAGGCGCGTGGGGGCGGCGCCCCGCAGCAACAAGTAGCTCTGGGGAGTGCGTGGGCGGGCGCGGCCCTTGGGGCGGGGCACGGAGGGCGCCTTGAGGGTCGTTGGCAGGTGCTGAAGCGGGCCCAGGGATGATGACGGCTTTTCCCTCCATCTGCCCTTCATGTGAATTCTCCCTTCTCTTGCGACCGTTTTTACCCTCCCGACCCCTATGTTTCCCCCTCTTTTCTCCGCCCTTCTCCTGTCTTCCTCTCTTTCCCCTCCTCATGTGAACTCTCTCTTCTCTTTTTCCCCTCCCGCCCCTTTGCCCCGCGCATGTCCCCGCCCTTCTCTTGCCTTCCTCTTTCCCCTCTTCATGTGGACTAACCCTCCTATTGCCCATTATCCCCTCCCTCCCCCTCCTTTTCCTCTCCTTTTTACGCCCTTCTCCTGTTTTCCGCCTTCTCCTCTTAGTGTGGACTCACTCTTATCTTGCCCTCTTTTCCCTTCCCTCCACCCCCTCCACTGCCCTTCTCCTGTCTTCCTCCTTCCCCTGTTCACATGGACTCTCCCTCCTCTTGCCCCCGCTTTTCCCCTCCCTCCCCCTCTTTCTCCGCCCTTCCCCTGTCTTCCCCCCTGCCCATTCACGCCAGGTCGACGCCCTCCCGCCGACGCCGCCCTCGCTCACCGCTTCGACTTCCGCGAAGAGGAGCGAAGTCGTGAGTTTCATCGCCTTAACTTTGTAATGACGGAATTAAGCGGTTATATTTTCCAGGGGTCACGTGCCCGCCGTTTCGCAAGCCGCGAGGGCCGTGAGAGCGCGCGTTTAATTTTATCCGCCCGCTGCGTTCGGGAATAATTTTATGGAGATGGTGAGTGCGGGCAGCCACTGGAGATCAACGGAAGAAGGAAGGAGGGACTAGGTATTTGAATGTTAAGCCTTTAACATCTTGCCGGTGATCACACAAAACGCTCTTAGCGGTTTGAACTTGCGTGTTTCTACTCCAGATTAGCTCAACGTTAAATAGAAAATTTGTAGGAAAAGGTGTTTGTTCATAATTGACGATCGGATAGATATCACAAACAAAAAAATCCCGTTTTATTGGTGTACTGTGCAAATTATCATTGCAATTTGTATAGTATTTTTCAGATATTTTTATCTGATTAAACTCATAATTGTATTATAAGAAAATTTTAATACTTATTATTTTTGTGTTTATCAACTGACTTTTCATTAACCTTCCGGCGGGCGCGCGGTAGTACTGCGTGCTGCCTTCGTGATTTTATTGTTCTCAAACGCGTACAGCTATTTGACATGTCAAGGGGCTTTAGTATTCTCACTTGGCAAGATTCTAACCGAAACGTAGGAATATCCGTTCCTTTGCCTACTCCGTATCAATAGTAAAGGAGATATGAAGGTAAAAATGTTCTGACTGCAGCATTGCGTGCTCTACCGTGCTCACTCATGTAACTATTTTTAGTATTACAAACGAATATTTTACTTATTCAGATTGTTCGTTCACATGTATTTTCGATCACATAGCCAAATCAAGATATTAAAATTGTTTTTGTTGATTTTTTCTATTACTTGAAGACTTATTTTTGTTTCTCTTTTCTGAAACTTGTGTAACAGATGAAAAAAATCAGGCATCTTCTTGAGTATCTGGAAACGGCTTGTTGAAAATCTGTTAATGCTTTTCTAAAGTTTAAGGACAGTAGACTGTTTCAATTACTTAATTTGTCTGTTTAATAACAATTTTCTTGTTAATATTTTTATTTTTCACATTATATTTTGTTTTCGGTTTTCTGAAACAATTTGTTATTTATTATTGTATACCAAACACTTCTATATTTCTGTTATTTGTAAAATATATTAACATTAAAAATGCAATGAAAAATCGTTGTAAGGTTCCGTTCTTCCTTCTTTAATTGAATAATAGAAGTTTTGAGGGTGCGAAAGACTGTTATCTCGAGGCAGCATACAGTGCTCCTGCAGGTTCGCTTTTGTGAGTAAACTAGCTGAACTACCCGGCGTTGCCCAGGCATTTATTACAGTAAATGTTTAGCGAGGAAGAGGTATTCCATTTATTCCAGGAAGAGGGCCGTGCAGTGGGGCCTACTTCTCTCCCATTGTATATCTGCCCAGCCAAGCTAGCCCAGTCATGTCTTTCCCTCTATTTGGAAATTTCCGGTGTACCTTTCTAAACACTTTCTTACTAAAAAACTCTTTCTTACTAAAGAAAGTTTACATTTTTCTAATTGGAGTTTCAGTTCCCAAACATTCCTCACGTTACAAATAAAAACAATAAACGAATCTAAACTGTTAATACAAAATACTCGTAAAATACTTGTAGAAATTGTAGACTCACATATATTCTTTTTGTGGAGTTTTATATCCCGCCCTGGGTGACTTATTGGTTAGTGTGCTCGCTTTTCATGAAACAACCCCGAGCTCGATTCCCTGCCGGGTAAGTTAGAACTGTGCGTTTTCCTTACAAATGTCTCAGTATCGATTGCTGTGTGACGATGAGAAAGCCCATTCTAAGGTTAAGAAGAGCGGTGTATACGGTAAAGGGATGCCCTCGTGCTAACCACTCGAACACCCTTGGCCGAGAGGCTGTGTCACCACCGGTCAGCTAAGGCCCGTAGCAGGCTGTCGAGCCAAAGGACGGGAGTTTTATATATTATACCAACACTTTCAGTAAATTGCCAAATTGTAAAACTAACTCATTTTTATATTTTTTGCTTCTATAGTATATATAAAGAAAGATTAAAAATTTATCTGCTGCCAACTCGTGACCTTGAAGGGGCTTACAGTATTAAGCAGAGTATACGAAACATCCGAGAGTTCTCGCATGGGTACGCTAGTAGACAGATCCGGACAAATAGATATAGATGTCGTAGCGTATTTGATGAATCGTAATCATAAAATTAAATTAAAATATCTGTGCTTAAAGTTAATTGCCGGTTTCTATAATTATTTTGAAGATGACAGAAATATGTATGTTTAAATATCTATGTGGTAGTAACATGTAGTATAAAACTTATTTGTTTAGGTAAATCAATTCATCATATCATCGCAACATAACATCAATACTGATCCACCAACCTGTACATTATATATACACAATAAATTGACAATGTACTGAACCACCTAACAAACCACAATTAGCTTCATTATTTGATTTGAAGTGCTAGATACTATGGATTTTGAAATGTGAATTATAGAAACCAAGGAGTCTTGTGTTATTAGATTAGACATAAATATTTTAGATAAATTAATTTTTGCCAGTTTATAGAAAAATAGATGAATTAATTCACTGGGAGCAATTGACATGCGAAACAACTGTAAGATTAGTCTACTGCCGATATTGAAGAAAAATGTTCAATACAGTTGATCAAAACATACAAATATTTTCCATTTTACCAATTTGAACATGAGATATGTGTAAATAGTCAAATCGATAGTCGTAAAGAAAAGCTGCCCTGCTTCCTAGAGAATTATTCACATTTGCTTTCTTCCTTACTGTATTGTTTTCAATGGTGCGTGTTCTTCTGCAAGTCGCTGTTGCCTCTGAGTAGCCGATTCCAAATTTTAATAGGCTACCCATCTCTTAGCACTTGTATTCTCTTTTGACAATTGTAACTTTCGTTTCGGCATTGTTTCAAACAATTCAATTTTCCCAAATTCTGTAAAAGAAGAGGTTGTTTAGAAAATATACGATACCTGTATACGATATGTATATATTGTACATTATACATTACTGTATATTTTGTACTGTATATTTTTATACTTTTAACTCTCTAAATACTTTAAAACGCACATGTTTTCTTGCCACAATTTGTGTACCAAACGGGCTAAGTACAATGTTTATACATTGACGTTCTCTACTACTTTTAGTAGGGATTTCGTTCAAATGTTCCACCAACGTTGAAAACAAACAAATCACCAACGATCACTCACGGACTTTACATAGCGTTGTTCAAACCCCGAAGAATTTCTTAACAATTCTGGACATTGATGAAAACAGTAGAGTCTCAGACCTCATCTTCTGGTGGCGCGCAGCTAAACTATTGACATTGATCCACTATTGAACCTGTGATGTAAAGCCAGGCGAAAAATGTCCAGAAAAGTAATTATTTTGTGAATATATTAAGGTTTGCGATTGTAAATCATAGCCTGTGTTATTCCAGACCTTTAAAGAAAGCTACTACAAAAGATTCATCAGTATTGGCTCAGTAGATTCAGAGATTATTGCGGTGTAAGTCAGAGGAGTTTTGTCTTTATATATTAGTATAGAATATAGAATAGTCGCGCCCACCGGAAGGTTAATTCCTGTAATATTTTCTGCACCTACTGTAATTCGGGTTTTGCACTGCCGTGGTTAAATAAGTAAATTATTTTATTTTGTTTAAGTAACATTTATCAATTGGTGTTAAGAAAATATTTGAAACGAGTTACTAATAATTCAACCACATACATTTCTTACGAGCAAATGGTTTGATAATTTGTTTAGTATTGTAGTCTAATAAAACATTCTAGAAAGAACTGAATGGAAACAGAACATCTCATTTTTTGAAAATTGAGTGTTACTTACAAATGTAAAGAACCAAAAGATAAAATGTTCGTGAGTCACCTTTTGTATTTTTGTAAGTATTGACTGGCCCAATTATTTATTTTTATTGAAAGAAAATGTGCTTCAAATTATTGTAGAAAATAATTACAAGAACGTAGATGAATCACAACTTTGTTAATAACGAGAGGAATGTATCTGTGGCTCTATATGCAAAATATGATCACACGAGTATATATTTTCTTCGTTTCTTTAAATATTTAATTAAGGGATAAGCTTCTTCAAATTCGCCTTTCAAGAAGTAGTACACTATTATAATCAGGCTTAACACGTACTTCTGTGGGCATGCGTTCCACAGTTTTAGACTCTCTGAACTCAGTGAATCGACTGAGAGAGTGCGAAATCGAATGAGAATAAAGTAAAATGGAAATTTTCGAAATGTCCAAATTAATTATGATAGTTTAAGTAATGTTTATATTTTAATGCAAAACAACGTCAAAATTTCCATTGCGTTAAATGATTCTCAGTACCTTAGCCTGTTCTACCATACTTGAGATGATTAGTATCTTTGATGAGGTGATAATATTTGAAAGAAGACGGGGCAGTAATTACAGAGAAATTGCCAGGTCTCTGAAAATACCTGACCCACATAGCACGCTTTCATATCACGTATTTCACATAAATGGACCGGGTTTTCATCTCCGTTAGACACAGACGCCCAACTCTAAACCACAGTTCACCTTTCCTTCGTAAGAGATAAGAAAAAGTAGAAAATATGACGAAATTCAAAATGGTTATGACAACCAAAAGGTAACTTAGAATCAACGCGAACGAAATACACCACATGTTATGCGAAGTTCAAGCATGGGGCCTTTGTAAAATATTTTGCACTACTTGCACAGCTCGGATCTCGGTTCAGACCAACAGCTAAATAAATGCCTTGTAAAAATGCTTCTTGGGATTTTCTGCAGTCATTTATCATGCCTTCCAATTCATCCGGTGCTTTCGGGAACTATCTTCTGTAATCTTTAGCGGTTGTTGATAAATTATTCTACCATGAAACATCTACGGAGAAGAAATGGTTAAAATTTTGTACCTCCATGCGGCCGATGCATTGCGCGTAGTGGCACATATTTTGTACCACCCTGTTGGAACGAGTTAGAGACGTCTCACTCTAGTCCACAGGTCATTTCTTCTTCGTAAGAGATAAGTAAAACTACAAAGTATGACGAAAGGAGGAGAATTCAAAATGGTTGCGACAATCAACCCGTTACTCAGAATCACCGCAAATGAAATACGCCACATGTTATGCGAATTAATGTGCCACATGCGTCGTGTGGGGTGGCTAGGAGTGCGTCTGCGGGGCGCCGGTTCTTTGCAGCGACGGTTCGCGGTTATCTCGGCGCCCCAGGCGGTAGCGAAGCGGCGGCGAAGCGGTGGCGAAGCGGTGGCGAAGCCGGGCGTCGATCCCGGGACTCTAGGGAGAGGCGGCCGGCCACCGCATCGCGCCTCCGCCCCCCGACTTATCTCCCCCGGCCATCTCTCGCTCCCCGCGTTGCCCACCCGCCGCCCTGCCGTCGCTCGGCTGCATACTGCAACAGTTCTAAGCTGGAATGGCCGCAGCCCCTCTCTCCAACATCATGCCTACAACCGCGCCCCTTCCACCCCCCGCCGCCGTCCCCTCCACCGTCCCCGCTGCCGTCCCCATCGCCGTCCCCGCCGCCGTCCCCGCCGCCGTCCCCGCCGCCGTCCCCGCCGCCGTCCCCGCCGCCGTCCCCGCCGCCGTCTCCGCCGCCGTCCCCGCCGCCGTCCTCACAGCCGTCCCCGCCGCCGTCCCTGCCGCCGTCACCGCCGCCGTCCCCGCGGCTGTCCCCGCCGCCGTCCCCGCCGCCGTCCCCGCCGCTGTCCCCGCCGCCGTCCCCACCGCCGTCCACGCCACAAATTAGTAAACATAAGAATGGAGAAATCTCCGAAAAGTCTTAGAAGCTTTCTATATTTGTCAGCGGTCGACGGTCTCTTCTGCTCCATAATCTGTCCAATATACTGCGACCTCTCGTGCTAGCTCCACTATCCCTGCCACCGTCAGTACTCCGGGCCCCATACTTCCACTTGCCCTGCACGCACCTATCCCTGCAGTACTCCTGCCCCCGATGCCGAACCGAATACCGATACCGCATACCGAAGGTTTGCCCTCGTTTATCCGTTCTCTCTCCTCAACTCGACCCCGTCTGGTTTTGCCACCACCATCGACACCACAGGCATACTCAGCTATATTAAGAAAACTAAATATATTGGTTATATTTGTTATATAAGAAAATGTACTTTAAGGATTGAAACAAAATATGTAGATTCGTCTTAGAAGCTTTCTGTAATATGTAGATTCGTCTTAAACATCGCTGGAAATGCAATTTAGTTAAAGATTGAGTAGAATACGAAAAGACCTGGGCAATACCAGGAGCTTTCTCGTCTCCTAAATTCTTCAATTTCTGACGTTATCTTTCACAAAACACTTGACTTGATTGCCTCATCTCTTTTCAGTATTTACTTCGCTATTGCCGCAGCTCACAGAACAATTTACCTCCATTCTTTATGTTGAACTGCTATTCTCACTTCTGCTTTCGTTCTATCCTTCTTTTATCTCCATCATCATACCTGTCATCATTCCAATTAATTCGTCTAATAGCAAGACAGCAACTACCCTCCAGCGTTGGTGGTATCGCTAGAGATGACTGACAGCATCAACTGATGTCACAGCAATGTTTCTGACTGGGAGGTTCTAGGTTCGAGTCCCGACGGTGGCAGGCTTTCCGACATTACCTACATAGCAGAGTCGAGTTCAGTCGCTGTCTGGAGCTCTGATCGTAGTTTCCCGTGGTTTGTCCAATCAATACCAGGTGAATGCCGGAAAAGTACCCTAACAAACGGTCCATGAATGACACGGGGTCTTTCCTTTCCCTTCCTTTTCCTATCCTCACCCCGTGCGTACACTCATACTTACATGCACTACACTACCACACATACCGGCAGACTGGCAGGAAGCTTGGACCTCCCGGCTGGAGTGGTGCCTTCCTGGTGGGAGATACCTGGTAGGGAAAACCCCACTAGCGGTAGGTCGGCGCCAGATCTCGCCATCCAGCAGGGGAAGACCTCCGCCACCTTCTGAGGGAAAACATACACTTAACTTATAGGACTAATGACCTAATAAAATAACGTTCCCGGAATCACTGATCAGTTGATCAAAAAAAACAGCATTGGTTTCGCCAATGTCACCACCGCCAGCTCCAGCGTCGAATCTACCTAATCTCTCTGGTGTCCTCTCACGCCGCCGCCATCTTGGCTCTGGTGTCGCCAGCCGTCCGTGCCTTCGCGAGACCGTGCCCCCAGAGGGAGTGCGGTGGGCCAGGCAAATTGCGTCATTAGCCGATTAATCCCCCGCGCTTCTTCCCCTCTCCTCTCCTCCCCTTCCGTCTCCTCTTCTCCCCCGTCTTCCCCTGTTCGTCCCGCGCCTCGCGCCTCTCGCTGCTGCGAGACGACCACCCCAAGGCAACAGCAGCGCCGAGGCCGCTGGGATATTTTGCGCTTTCGACAACTTGCGAAGAAATTTAACGCAAAGCTCGCGAAGTGAGAATAATGTGCCTCAAGTAGGCCGGAAATGAACGTGAAAGACGTGCAAACTGCGAAGCATAAGAAGATAAAATACGGCTGCGAACGAGGTCTCTTCAAACGAAGCTTCTCGCAAAGCATGATAGAAGTTGGATAGTTTATTAACGGGGGCCAATTAGTGAGAGACGTTTTTCAGAAGGAGAATATGGTGTCGTACATTAACCAAATAAAGAATGTTGTTCTGTTGGAGTCGAAGTCCACAATTATTGTTAGTATGAAAATGAAGTTTTTTAAAGTTTATTTAGAGTCTGTACGTTTGTGGATTTCAACACATGTCCAGCACGACTAGTGTCACTACCACCTCTTTTGACAACACTAATAATATCTCTACTACCACTCTCACCCACGCCACCAACTTTGTCATCGCCAACACTACAAAACCAACAATTCAATCACAGGCCACACTACCACTCCCTAGCCGACACCACACCACAAACATCACCAGACTACAACACCCTCTCCATTTTCACCAACATCAATACCATTAACATCACCAACAACTCTTGTACTTCCGTTTTCTCAGTGCCTTGCTCAGTAGAACCTTCACCACAAACACTATACCACCAACATTTAGATGTCATTGCAACAACATCAGCCTGTAAATATAAACGTATCGGGAACTGACACACTTCAAGAAAAGTTCTGCCTTGATTTCCAGAAACCTTAGTTACTCGGATATTTTGAAAAAAAAACAGCAGAAAAAATATCAGACTGGAAATAAAAACTTATCCAGAACTTGCATTTTTCATGAAACGTTCTGCCTTGATTTCCAGATAACTTAGTCATTGGATTTTTTTGAAGAAAGAAAAACAGTGAAAATATCAGATGGTAAATATAAATGTATCCATAACTGGCAAACTTCCAGAAATGTCTGCCTTGATTTCAAGAAACCTTAGTCTTTCGTATATTTTGCAGAAAAAACTGCAGGAAAAATATTAGGCTGTAAATAAAAACGTAGGAAAAACCCGCGCACTTCATGGAAGGTTCTGCCTTGATTTCCAGAAACTTGAGTTATTCGGATATATTGATGTAAAAAGCATAAAAAATATCAGACTCTGAATAAAAACATATCCAGAACCCGCACACTTCAAGAAAGGTTCTGCGTTGATTTCAAGAAACCATAGTCATTCGGATTTTTTAAGAAAAAAAAGTAGGAAAAAATTCAAATAAGTAGAAGAAAATTGTGGCGCATTTAAAATTAAAAGTGGAAACGTGGGGCGCGTGTGCGTGCGAGGGTGACGTCACCGCCTCTCTGCTCCGCTCCGCTCCGCTCGCCGCAGCCGGGAGGCGCCTTGCCGGCGAGGCGAGGCGCGCGTGCCGCGCGGGCTGCATACCGAGCAGGGGCGCCGCCGCGCCGCGCCGCACCGCGCGTATCAACTGCCGGCGCAAGTCCATTGCGGCGGCGCCGGCGGCGGCTGAGGCGCAGGTGGAGGCGGAGGGAACGGAGGCGGCCGTGGAGGAGGTGGCGGTGGAGAAGGTAGGAGAAACGGAGACGGTGATGGAGGAAATGATGATGGAGAAGATGGAGGAAAAGGAGGCGTCGGTGGAAGAGGACGCGGAGGGGGAGGAGGTGGCCGTGGAGGAAGTGGCGCTGGAGAAGGCGGAGGAAACGGCGGCGGCGATGGAGGAAGTGATGGGAGAAAGGCGGAGGAAACGAAGGTGGTGTTAGAGAAGGAGAAGGAGGGGGAAGAGGCGGCCGTGGAGGAGGTGGCGGTGGAGAAGGTGGAGGAAAGGGAAGTGGCGATGGAGGAAGTAATGGGGGAAAACGGAGGCGGCTGTGGTGGAGGAGGAGGCGGAGGGGGAGGAGGTGGCCGTGGAGGAGGGAATGGAGGCGGCGAAGGAGGAAGTGATGGTGGAGAAATTGGACGAAACGTAGGTGGCGGTGGAGAGTGTGTGGTGGAGAATGCGGACGAAACGGAGGCGACAATAGAGGAGATGGCGTTCAATGAGGAAGAGGGGGAGGAGTTGGCGGAGGAGTTGTCGGAGGAGTTGGCGGAGTAGTTGGTGGAGGCGGAGGAGGAGGCGGAGGAGGCGGAGAAGTAAGCGGAGGCGGTTACGAAGGAGGAGGCGCAGGAGAAAGCGGAGGCGGAGGCAAAGGCAGAGGAGGAGGCGGAGGAGATGGCGGAGGCGCAGACGGTGGTGGCGGAGTGCGGGCGGGCGAAAGCTATGCACTCGCTCACCGCCGTGCAGCGCCTTGCTTCGACGCACCCCGCGCGCCCGCGAATATCAATGCGCTGCGTCCGTGGGAAGAAGGGAATTTTGTTGCCTGGACGTGCGGCGGTAAACGCTCCATTACAATATGAAGCTATTCTTTATTAAAGAAAGTGAACTGCGCCTTTCTGCTTTGAACACTGAGAGCTTGTTCAATTAATGTTCTGAGGTAGACTTGTGAGTGTTCTATTCCTTTTTCGTTTTCTCTTACGCCTGGTTTTAGCCTTGGAGAAGTTTTTAACTAAGTACAGAAGAGATCTGATACTTCGTTTTGTGGGTAATAACGCAATGAAGATTTAAACACATGGGTTACGGAAGGGGGGCTGTTTGAATTTTTCACTTTCCGAAGGTGAAAACAACCATGTCTTTTGCGGCATTCGAAATCAGCTGGTGGTTTGGTGTCCTAACCAAGGTGGTTCTTTTTTTACTAAGGTCGCATCATATTTTAGGTCAATAAGGACCACAATTGGATTTTCACGTTATAGTAACTATGAAGATCAAACGATATTGTGATGACAGTGTGTCAAAGAATACAAAAAAAACTTTAATAATTTCACAAAATTTTAACAATTTCACAAAACTCTTGCAGTGTTGCGAAACACAAAATTAAAGGCACACACTGACCAAGCGATGCTACCTGACTAACACAGCAAGCAAAAACCAAATGAATGTAACATTGAAAGGTTACGAGGCACACATGGCCGGGTTGTCGAACTACACCACTGTCACAGCACCACCGCTCCTACAAATCACACCGCTGTCCAGTAGAGGGTCTCAAATGCAGAAATCGTAAAAAATGCCCTTCACCGCCGTGGATGCTTCATGCTCCCGGTCCACCATAGCTCCATCCGCTTGGCCCACACTCCACCAGCTGTGTCGCCCGCTGTCCGCACATGCTCTGGCGGTGCCCCGGGTTCCGACCCCGGGCAGGGCGCAGAGGGGCGGGCAGCCGGCTAGCTGGCGGCGGGGGGCGGACGTAGGCGGGGGGAGAGATACGGGCGCGACGGCGCGATGGTGTTGGTGGCGACGGTGACGGTGGTGATGTAGTGACGTCACCGGTGTCGGCGGCGAGGGTAGCAGATTGCAACCTGGCAGGGCGGCGGAAGAACTGTCACATGCATCAAGGCGCGGGGAAACAATGATTTAATTAATGTCTTCATTCCATTTCATTGATTGATTGATGGATTGATTGATTGATTGATGATGGATTTTTTTTTTAAAGTGGGACGCGCGAATTTTGGAATTGGCGCCCACATGACACCCTGGTCTAGCATGGAACTCCCATAATTTAGCGGGAAGCACTCCAAAGAGTGCCCAGGTGGGCGGAAGTCGCAGGAACTTGTCCGCGCCGAGCAAAATGTGCTAACACAGTGGGTGAAAGGACAAACACATACCACCATGCCGGAGATGGAGCGCGAACGCACGAACCTTCGATCCGAGATCGCTAAAGCAGTAGTGCTTTAGCCATCCCGGGTACCGAGCCGGTGAGGGTGATTCTTGTTTGGTAGTGTGTAAACTTTTTGACCGGTAGTATAAACAGATCTATAAAACTAAATATTAAAATTATTTTTGCATCGAATAGAATTTCCAATCACTGCTACATATATAATGTAACTGAAATTAAGTACAAATATTGTTACGCAAATAAGCCTATCAGCACCTAATCATCTTCTACTTGGCAATCACTCCTTCAGCACAAGTCATGGCGGCGTAGAAACAGCCACACATTGAAGTGATGCTGACGAGAGTTTTTCAATCATTAGCAAATTATCACGCTGCACACTGAAATCTTATACGCAGCCACATGCCAATGGTTAGACATAATGTGCTGCATCAAGTTAACATAATTTAGCGTCAATAGCTGTAGCAATAGCTGAAACAATAATCGTTATGTTGATTGGGGATTGTCAGTGAAGAATTAATGACGTTGCTAAGTGGAAGACGGTAATTTCGATTTTGGACCAACCCATTTAACGAATATGTTACATGTAAGAGAGAAAGAGGTAGAGAGAGAGAGAGACAGAGACGTAATGAGTGAAAGAGAGGAAGAGGGAGGTGGGGGCGAAGGAGGGGGAGAAATATATCCGCAATACCTGCTTTGAATTCTTAGACCATCAGCTTCAAATAGTGATTTCCGTGTGGCTTCTTCTAACATCAGGTAGGTACGGCATTTGCGCGAATATTATCAGCTGCGTGTCAGAGGATTCAAGAAGAACCATTCCCTCTTCTTCGTGCTGCCACCGTACCTATGATTAGGGTCGAGCAAAGGGCTGACCACTATTCTCTTGTGAAATCACAACATTCCATTTCCAGCGGTCTTTGTAGAGAGAACCGCGTTTCATTTCCAGCAGTCTTTGTAGAGAGAATCGCATTTCATTTCCTGCAGTTTTTGTAGAAAGAATTGTAGAGATTCTAGCATTCCATTTCATTTCATTTCCAACAGTTTTTGTGGAGAGAATTGCATCGCATCCGTAAGCAGTTTGATCTGAACGGAATATGTTATCGCACATTTTAAGTGTGACAAAGCTGGAATTAAATAATATCTAATAATTAAAATATTAAGTTCCTCCTAATCTATCAAAAATTACACAAAATTAATTTCGTGAATTATAGAAAGACTTCGTAGAGCTCTATTAGAATTATTCTAGAAAAAATGTTATAAGAAAGGAAAATGCGGAGACGCAGTCACAATTCAATATAATTAGTAACTAAAAATTTAATATATTAGCTCTCCTAGAAATTAGCATATATCTATCATGCAGACAGAACATTCTTAAACATTGAGGAATGTTGCTTACGGTGCCTAAGTGCTCTCGAACATTCGACGCTCTTGTAATTCGACATTTAAGGACTTCGAGAAACTTATGAATGTAACTTATGTCACTCGACATTTAAGGACTTCGAGAAACTTCTATGCGGATAAAAAATCAAATTATCTAAGGAATAATTCCGCGCTGAAACTGTTTCGTAGCACAGTATTTTGAGGAACCATTAGGGAGGCAGGTAGTGTTCCGTGCATGGGTCAACAATTTCTGGTGGTCACAAATGTTTCATTGTCGCTCCTCCATGTTTAATTATTGTGTTCGAGAAGGTGGAAACTCAGGAGGCATAAAGAGCGTCCGATGCGAACATTATCCCTCGGCGGCTCCTTTCGCTGTTGCCAAGAGCAACGTCCGCCTTTTTCCGAGAAAAGTCACTCAGGGAGGAAGGCAAGATGGCGGCAGACGTCGACCTCCCGCCACCGCACCTCGGCCCACGGGCGTTCTGCGCGCGTGAGCGCGACCGCCTCACCCCACCGCCCCGCTGCCGCTCCCACTGCCTCTGTCGCCACCACGCCCGTCGGCCGTCACCCGTCACCGCCGCTGCACTGAGGTCCCAATATTGGCCGCGGGCGCCGCCGAGACCGCCCCCGCCCCTGTCCCCGTCGCTGTCCCCGTCCCCGCTCCTGTCCCTTCCCGTCCCTGTCCCCGTCCCCGCCCCCGTCCCCGCCCCCGTCCCCGTCCCCGACCCCGTCCCCGACCCCGTCCCCTACCCCTCCCCCGTCCCCGCCCCCATCCCCGCCCCCGTCCCCGTCCCTGTCCCCGTCCCTGACCCCACCACCACTGCCGCTACTATCATCAGAACCAACACAATCACCACTACCACCATTATCGTCACCACCACCTCCACCATCTTCCATCACCACCACATCCACCATCTTCCATCACCACCACATCCACCATCTTCATCACCATCGGCTTCACCACACTCGTCACTCGCCATCGCCGCTGCAGTGAGCACCGAATACTTGCTACGACAGCCGCCACCACTACCGCCACCAATACCACTACTACTTCTACCATCACCACCACCACCACCACCATCAGGGCCTTGCAACTCTCTGACAAAGCTCGAGTGTACTACTACAAGAGGCGCTAGTGTCGCCGGGTACAGTTGCAGGTTAGGCTCGCCAACATCTGCACATAAAAATTGGCTGATGTTTGAGAAATACGAAAAGTGTCTTTTAAATGTTCAATTATTCATAACATATACTTACAAGAACCATCTGAAGAAGCGCGGACATCGCCATTGTCTTTTTGAGCACTACGCGCCTGCTTGCGTCTCGCGAACGCGTGCTACAGCCACGTATCTTTGGCGGCAATTCGCATTTTAGTTCCTGTAAAAAGGTGATAGAGGAAGGCATGCCACTGTAATGGTTTCCACCACGTTATATGGGAGTTGAAAGTCTTTTCTGACTATTTTTGTGCTTGCTCTCAAGTCGGCTGTCTCCAGGGCATCAAACATTACCAACCTGTGATTTTCTATTCCATTAAGCCATATCTGTACTTGTATTTGTGTCTTCGAGTAAAATACGACGAAATACGAATAACCCACAATTTTAAACACTACACTACTCCATAACGGTCACTGGCACCGTCACTGGCACCGTCACTGTCACTGTCACCGACAGTCACTGTCACCGTCACTGTAACTGTCACAGTCACTGTCTCCGTAACTGTCATAATCACCGATATCGTCAACGATATGTAATAGTCTTCATAGTTCTATTAGAATTGTGATAGTACAGAATTGAATTACTGTACATAGTTGAATGATGAATAAAAGTATTAACTAGGCGTCGTGAGAAAAATTTGAATGCTAGAAATGTTCGCCCCTCCCCGCGAATAATCGAAAATTTATTTGATTTAGTTTTGTAAGGTAAGGTTCAATCAAAAATGCGCAGCTTATAGTTTTTCACCTGTCACGCATAGTTTTTACTGTTTGTGACAAATATAAATCAAAAATCAAATAGAATCAATCCTCTCTGACGACTATTAATAGGTCTCCTCTCAGTCTCCCACGCCCCTTGCTGATTGCGGGTCCTTACTGGTTGCTCTGTTGTTGGATGTTCAATGATACGTCACTCCACCTTACGTCAGTTTCCCTGCTATCTTACGTTAATTTCATGTTCATTATTACCCAAGATCGTTCTTTTCCTTCGATGCTTTCGACTTCTCCCTGTGAGCGCTTAAAGCCTACGCAGTCATTTTGTTCCTTTACGTTTATTTTTGCAATGCTGTTTTTGTTCTTCTTAAAACGACAAAGCATTTTCAACACATTCATGAAACGAATATAAACAAGTGTGTGAGATATCTAAGATGTCACTTCAAACAATAATATTTACTGAAACATCACGATGCCGGTATACCAACATCTGAATTATATCGATGGTCTCAAATTGTATTACAGTGGGGTGGAACACATGTTTCAATGGACAGCAGTTTAAAACTTGGAAGACTGTCTCTATTTAGTGAAGTAAGTTGATTTTCATGCAGTTAATAGTTTCTCAGTTACCAATCTACATTTTTCTTTCCGATAAATGAAACAAAAGGGCATAACTAATAGCGTGGATATACATATCCCACTAAACCTGAGTTCCGAAATTCTTTCTTGGAGCATTCGACGTTTTTTACCTACTGTACGAAGTAATCTCATCTTAGCTTTCCCAAACGTAATGTCAGTATCAACATAAAACTTGAAAACTCGCAGTCCCACTCACATCTATAACCTTCCATGTGTCTTGTACACCTGTATAACCTCTCCATCTTTCTAAAAATGCCAGTAGCTCGAGGGAAAGTACTGCTGAACAAAACCACAGAAAATGGTTTTCCAAAAGAAAGAAAGCAATACTTTTGAAGAACAACACATAAAATACTCTCATTTAGCACTACAATAAATGAAACGTTTTAACAGAACCAGTCTTCACGATAACTACAATAACGTAGATACAGTAAAACTTGCTCAGTGCGTAACCTCAAGGAACCGGTATTTTTCTGTATTAATAGACAAGATTCCGCTGTATAAAATGTAATACAGTAGAACTTATGTTTGGCACGGTCACCATTCATGTTCACATTTGACAGATTTCCGCATTATGCACGTTCCGCATTGAGAAAGTTTTACTGTAGTATATTCGGAAAATTGGAACTGTTCTTTACGTTCTAAGAATATAAAAAGAAAGTTGCAATACGTGATTAGCGAATATGGTGTGCGTTTTCTTCATTGAATTCTTACAGTCACTTTACGTCAGCTGTATCGTGGCACACTGATTACGAGAATGTAGTTGGTATGTGCAGTATGATATTGGTGCAATTACACAATGGAATATTTGCATATTCAGTAAAAATAGAACCGTATTCATTTTTTTCCGGATCCCGGGGTAAACCAAAGTTAACCTTCATTTGTAAAAATAATATGGTGTCTGATGATTGCTTTAAAAACCGAATAAAAATCATGTCCAGATGATTTATAATACATTTAAATAAACAGATGTAATAGACTTTTAGTACATTTGTCTCATCTTATCTTGTACACAATTTTCATGGGAGTTTTATATTCACTATTAGGCCATAATTGTCCCCGTAAAACTTACTTTGAAGAGTAAATGTAGGTATCTATATTACGCCTCACGCAAGCCACTGCTAGCTCACGAATGAATCCCTGTCAGCAACAAACCTCCGCTCTCGGTAGCGGTGTTGTTTTAACGGTCGTGTTCTGTATTATGCATCGCCGACACCCCGCCCTGCAAAATGCCAGTTCGTAAATCTTTGTCCTGCCGGCAGAAAGCATTCTCAGCACACACCATTTAGTCCAGGCCAGCACGCTGGGCAGAAGTGGGGAAGGAAACAACGCAAATACGACAATAGCAATAATAATAATAATAATAATAATAATAATAATATGGCAATAATATTGAGTATAGTAATAAACATATTAAACTCTCTACCTCGACGTTTGCGTACGTTTTCAGCTAAACAATGAAATAACCAATTCTTTATATTTTAGTGATTGTCTGTTTTATTATTAGCACAAATGATTTAGTTTTCAACGTTCATTATTGGCAATTAATTGCATAAAATTCATAAATAATTCATATTATTTTTAATAGCCTGTAATTAATGGCAGTTATAAACCTTTGAAAATTATGAAATGTATTCCTTAATAGAAGTGTCATTTAGTTTTTTGGATGAAATGGGATAGAATATGGAAAATAAATGTGTTGAATACATTACAACGCCCTTTAATCTGAAAGGAAATTACAATAATTTCTATAAGTAGAATGAGACATCACTCGTCATTTAATCAAACGCAGAATAATTAATAAAAATAAATATGAGAAAAACGAATTAAATTCATGTACATTATTTCATGTTGGGATTGTTCCGTGACGAGTCTGCACGCCTCCCACTGCTGGTGTCCGGGTTCGATCCTAGGCGGTTCCAAGTGGAATCTGTGATGGACAAAGCGGGTTTGTGTCAGGTTTTCTCGGGGTACTCCCTTTTCCCCTGCCAACATGCATCCTGCTGCTTTGCTCTATCAGCCATTCCTTACTCTACCCTATCCTATGTTTAACCACCATTCCCATAAGGATCCAAAGATCACAGCGGCGTAAAGGCGATAACCGAGAAACTACGAGGACAGATCGGAAAGTAACGCACAATATTTTTCTCCGTTGGTATTGCAACTGTATTGGTGAAATTGCGTGACAAGATATTGTGAAGATTGCGCTATAGAGGGTGTTTCTTTTCATGTGTAGGTCTAGCAAACGTAATCCGAACTATGAAACAAATAGGGCGCGCATATTATTGTCGTCGACTTTGCTAGATCAGAGACGTGAAGTGCGAAATTTGTGGGCTAAAGGACATGATCCTGGTGAAATTCGCAGGGACATGCGTGGCATATATGAGAACGACTGAGTGGACTGTAGCATTATCTCCAGGTGGCGTGCATTCTTCCAAGAGGGCTATACTCCAACTAAACAGGCTTATACGAATAGGGCATATTGAAACCTACAGCACGCTGGCAGAAATGTGTTGACAGACTTGGACACTATGTAGAAAAGTATGTGCAAAATGTAACAATTAAATTTTTGAGCAAAAATAATTATTGTGCGTTGCTTTCAAATCTGCCCTGGTAGCTGAGAACAACAGTGGCTATCTCAGTGGGTTATCGATAGATATGGTCCCGGCTTGGGAAACCAGACAAAGAGGGGGATTTGTGAGAGAGTGGGAGATGCCCCCTCCTAAGACCCTAGTTACGGATGATGAGAGGATGGAAGGCCAGACAGGGCAAGTGTACACTTTCGTTGAAACTGGTCTGAGGGGAAAGTACAGAGTTTAGTTTTTAATTTCACTATTTTACATCGTTTACACATCTGTAGATTGATATTTATTTGACTTTTCGCTTGTAAATAACACAAAACCTTAAGTGCGCACTTCTAGTGTGCATTTCGCCCCTTTTCAAGTTTATTTCGTCCCACTGCTCGGCAGTTGTTCCCGGTCTCTCTATTGGCGGATTCCGTGCAAGAAGCGCCCAAGAGGAGCGGCATTGTTGCGTTTTATTTTCGTGCCTTGAATGTCGCATTGTTTTCTTTCCCTACTTCCTCCGGGCTGCCGGCGAAGAAAACAGCAGGCAAAAAAGAAAGCCCCCGGAATTTTATACTCACAACAGACCCCCGGCACACGCACAAAAAGAGGAAATAAAATGGACACAAAAGTGAAACTACTAACCGGGTAGTAAGCTTCTTTCTCTTGCTGTGACGCTAAGAGAAATGAGTTCATTCCCTTGGTCGGCATGTAATACTCTGCATTATTCCACCACGGAGACTGTCACATGTTTCGTAGTTTGTCAAGAGTGTACATTTGTGTATTTCTATTGCGTGTGCTGATGTTCCTTTTCACTCTTTTCCAGAGTTATGCGAACATTTCTTCTCTCTTTTTCAGGACGTTGATGCAATATGCAAGGCCTTCAGTGACAGATGAGTTTTCTGGAACAAAATCCGACGAGGAAATTAGGTAAGAGAGAAGTTAAATATTTTATGCTGCATGCATGATTTTGTGCGTGGAAGCGCAGTGATAAGTTGCAGAAATTGGAAGGAATGAAGAAAAATAGCGGAAAGGAAAGTAGTAAAAATATTAAAGAAGGCGTGTAGTTGAACTGTATAATAAATGTCATTGACGATGTTACGACTGTTCTTTCTACGGACGAGTTGAACTATCTTTATTCTCTATTTATTCTATATAGTAAGTTTTTCAAGACTTATCTTAAATTTCATTTGTTAGAAACACGCACGTATTCGCTTAAGTTGTACGCGAGATAAAACGCTGTTTTTTGGCAGAAAAATTCTTATTGCCGGGCCCTAGTAATAAAGTGGATATTTTGTTTCTAAATGTCGTAAAATACTTTCTCTAACATGTTGTGTATTCAAAATACATGTTTTGTAGGTCTTTGATGCAGGAAAAACGATTGAAGGCAAAACGTCCGTGCATCTGTCTCTCATCTCGTGTGCGATAGCGTCTAAACCGTTCAAGCTATTTTTTCCAAAATGGATGTTTCTCGATCGACCTCAACAAACACGAGGACCAGCGAGTGTGAACGGATATTTTAATTTTTTCGGGGTACTTTGTAAAAAGCCTCACAAAAATTTTCTCAAAAACCGAAAAGCAAGTTCAGCCTAAAAAAGAAAACTAACTTGTACGAGAATGTGTCAACTTGTAGCACCACTAGTTTCATCCTACACTCTGTATTCACTAACTACACCATTCTTAACAAATTGTTATTTATTTAGTATTTTTACGCTAAATATAAGAAAAAAGAAAGTAAAGTTTTTGACATAGCATTCTACACATTGACATATAGATCATTAGTTTATGAATTACACTGCCATATTGCGGCGAACCTTTAAAAAAACAATATCGAGATACACCTAAAGGGCTTCAAAATACACTAATATCTCAATTTTATCTGCTATGTGGCATAGCATGTTATGGCCTCAATGTCTTTAATTCAAATGCAACACACATAGGGAACTGGAGTGACCTGAAGGACCTCCTGCCTTCAGCCTTCCTACGAGCTGCTTGAACTGGGTCATTTGATTAATGTGCTGTGATTAATATTTATTTATTTATTTGTCAAAAAAACAGTAAAAAACTGTATATGACGTGTGGGGAAAGAAATTTATCTGCGCACATTTTCTTGAGGGCCAGAATTTTATTTAAAAAAAACATTACATCAATCACATTGTTACATCTATTTAAATTCCAAAACTGCGAAATACCAGTAAGCCCCCAGAGAATACTGATCTTCAGAATGTAATTCGGAATAAGCGACAAAGCAACCTGGAATGGTTGGGCAACGAAAATAAAATATCTTTATGATTCCTATTATAAATATAATGATTTTCAGTTCAAAGGGAAGAGGCGTTTCCAACACATACGTGGACGCAATGCCCCAGAAATAGCTCCGTGGTATATTTCAAACAAATATTTAAAATTGTACATTATTCCCATTCAAAACTTTTTTTTATCTTTTGTAAAATTAAAAATAATTGAAATATTTAAATAAGGGCCTACTAATTAGCTCCAATTACCACAAGACTTGGAAGAGCATTAAATATAGAATCCTGAAAAATTCATTTGTTCTTATCTTATGTAGAAATTAATTATTTTTATGTATAACAAAGCTAATGTACACTTGATACACAGAAGGGATTTTTGAAAACGCAGTAAAACACTAACATTGGTGTTTATATTTAAGTAATTAGCATTCAAGTACCATCAGTAATTTAAAGCACTACCTTGTGTTGCGTCAAGGGAAACGCAGTTGCAGAGAAAGATCTGATTGCCACGGTGTTTGCAGACGGTTGTAAGTTGTGAGATCAGCAGCGGAAACGAATGAGTTCCTTCTCACTTTCTGTTCATGAATTGCTCTAATTAATTAAATCACCTGACTTACGCCACTAATGTAATATAGATGTTTTGTGAACTAAGAAAACAAATGTCTGTTCTGCTAGAAGTGTAAAGGAAAATTTAAGCTGCGGCAATCCAGGGAGAAATAGAGCCCGTTAGTCTAACCAGGACAAACATTTAATCTAGGATTGAAAACTATTACTTCTCACTAAAAGAATATTGTCTACCCTAAAGCACTTGTAAAACAAAGTTAAACAACAGAATAAATATTATTTATACTTTTTATATATTCAATTTTAGATAATATATTCACTATCGATAAGAAAATAAATATATTTTTTTCTGTTTTCCTAATTAAAGAAGACAACTCTTGCAAATTTCATACGATATTTTAAACGATTATTTCTTCTGCAGCAGCAACACGTAGGGTACCAGCTAGTCCATCATAATGAATTTTCAGAAGTAGTTACGACGTTGTCACACACGAAATTACGCCTCCTCCGCCCTGCTTTTCAGCCAGTCATCAGCTGATTTTTTGCAGTCGCTCCATGCATAGAAATGCACACACGAGTAGCAGAATGCTACTCGTGTACACAGACTGAGGTCTACCATGTTATCAATAAAATTACTTCATACGTTTGCACTGTTATTGAAGGTTACACACACTTCCTGAGGAAAATGTCTCCAACGCGGGAAAATAAAATACCTTCTGAGGAACAATATACCTACGCGGTGATATAAAAATTGCAAGACCTTTGACTTCAAAATTCTACTGAGTGTAATGAAGGTAGGCCAAGCCTACTTGCGACACACTGTAGAGCAAGAGAGAATGTCATACAACTCCCTCGAAAATTATACTGTTTATATGCCTAATAAAAAAGAAAATAAACATAAATTTCCACCATTTCTTCGTTATGAAGAATTTGTGTCACCATAATAATAGTATCTACGCATTTGCCGTATTTGAAGGATTAGGTATAAAGCATGAGGCCCTACACGAAAGAGTTCTCGTCAAGCGATATTAGCTGACATCAAGCGGTGAGGAAGACATAAGCATTTGTTTTCACATATGGCGTTTCAGAAGCTAATTTTTGCTGCACTAGCTCCCTATTTTCCGCACAATCGACAGTAGCATTTTTACTGTTGGAGGCCAAAAATATGAATTAAGTTTAAATTCTTTGTCAGTACGTTGATTTTGTGGTTTATATCTGGGATCACAAACAAATTGTACCACGAACCAGGCCACTAGAGCAAACAATATGATAAAAATTATTCATGTCTCTTGTCATGACTCCCTCCTCCAAGTCCTGCAAATCTGATCTAATTTCATCTGTTGATTTGCTACTGAAGGATGCAACTACTTCTGCACCACCTTGGCCGGTCATCAAACTCACGCTCAAACTCACCCTACCAAACCACGCCCTCCCATCCCTCCCAAAAATAATCGCAACGCCTTCCGACTTGTTCAAAAACATTCGTGCCTCCTGCTGAATTTGGACTTGGAAATCTGATCTAATTGGATCCGTTGATTCTGCTCGTGGACGTTGCAGCTACTGCTGCACTCTGTGGGTCGGTCGTTCAGCCGAAGCGCACGCTCAAACCCGCCCTACCAAACCACGCCCCCCTCACCCCACTCCAAAAGAAGCTCAACGCCTTCCCGACTTGTTCATTTTCGGCCGCGCGCTAAATTATAAACGAATTCTCGGCGGCGAGAAACCAGCCACGTATCGCGCATATCTCGAAGACACACCGACCTCCCCCCCCCCCGGCCGCTCCGTTCGGGGCGTGCATACCCGTCGCGCACCCAAGGACCCTTGCACCCCCCCACCCTCCACCCTGGTGCCATTGGCGTCCGTTATGCACCCTGCGCACGTTCCCTTATCACGTTATTGGCCGCGCCGGCTGCTCGAGACGTCGTTGCCAGGTGCCCTGCCGCATAGCCGGGGGGTGGGGAGCGGGGACGGGGCGCGCTGTACCACGAAACGTGCCAAACTTACGTCTAGCGATCGGAAAAGAAAGTAAGTGCTAATTGGATATAAATACAGTAAACCCTCATTAACACGAATTAGAAGGGACCGACATTATCAGAGTTCGCGTGATAAAAATTCGTGTTATCGGAGTATTACTGAGTATAACCGAGGATTTACTCTAGTTTACTCGATTGGTAGATTAATAGAAAGTAAGTGCTGGTAGGATATAAATACAGTAAACCATCATTAACACGAATTCCAAGGGAATGAAATTATCAGAGTTCGCGTTATAAAAGGTATCCGAGTATTATAAATGTCCGCATTACCGTAATCCCTTGCCGAAACCGAAGTTTTGTTCGTGTTACGGCGAATTCGTGTTAAGCGAGTTCTTGCTAACGAGGATTTACTGCAGTTTACTCGATTGGTTTACTCGATTTATTGATTGATAGAAAGTAAGTGCTGATTGGATATAAATACAGTAAACCCTCATTAACACGAATTCCAAGAACACAATTATCAGAGTTCGCGTAATAAAAATTCGTGTTATCCGAGTATTATAAATATTCACATTACCGTAATCCCTAGCCGGGACTGAAGCTGTACGTGTTACCCTGAAATTCGTGTTAAGCGAGTTCGTGATGACGAGGACTTACTATAGTTTACTCGATTGGTGGACCCCGTGCAGCTTCTAACAACTTTATTACCACACCACCAGTATTACCACGTCTACTCAGATATCATCTCCATCTACGCCTTATTATGACAACCGCACAATAATCACTATCACAGAAACGATCGTTAACCATTGGCAAAAAAATAATTTCCCTAAAACATATTTAATAATTCGGGACTGTGTGAGAAAGGAAAATCTTTGACGATTTATTAATGTAGTATTTATTTGGAATATAAATGGGAAATTGGAGGAGAGTTATATGTTAGTATTATTAAAAATATTTTAAAATTAACAGTCACCATGGATAAATTTGTTAATATTAGTTTATGCGATTAGTTTGTAATGTTAATCTTCATTGCATGAGTACATGTTTTGAAAACGAGTGATGTTAGTAGCGAGTTTTCAAATTTGTACGAATGCAATGAAGCAACACTATAAACGCTATTTTTTCGTATGACAGCATTATACTTTTGTAAGAGTATCAAACTTAATTTTGTGAAACAATTTTCCTGTGATGCTTCGGGTGTTTGACATCCGAGCGAGAAAACGGTGGTCGGCTGTTCAGTTTACCTCTATCTCCCCCGATTCTCTCACTGTGATTGACTGACTGTGTGATGACACAATCTTTCGTGCCGTAAAATCTAAATACGTCATCATTTGTGCAATAAAACGCCCGATTATGAATGATTTCTTGCAACAGAAGAGGTCGTTTATAACGCTGAAATACAAAAACATTTTGTTATTATTATTATTATTATTATTATTATTATTATTATTATTCCTCCATATCACGACTAAAGGTGTTATGAGTCGGCTGAACATAAAATCTACTCCAGGTTGCAACCAGCTACCTAAGGAGCCGATCTAGGGACTGTCGGTGCCTCTACAATACTTTGCGCAAAATATGGGCTGTTCCAAATAAAGCAATTTCTTGCACTTCTCAATCCTTTGAATGACCTGAAAGTTTAGCCAAGTTCTTACACAAATTTTGTGGAACAAATCCCAGAGCTCCGATAACTAGCGGGACAACCTGTGCTTCTACGCCCCACATTCTGCTGACCTCGATTTCCAAACTCTTGTACTTAAGACGTATTTTATTTATTTATTTATTTACTTATTTATTTATTATTATTAACTTTTCACTTGTGGCATAATATAAAAAAGTTGTTCAAATGCATTGGATAGGCATTGTGCAATTTCAAAATTTGAAAACTAGGATATTTTAGTGACTTGTTCAGCAAAAATCTTGTTGGTTTTTACACACCATTTGATGGCGCCAGCGTCCCTTCATCCTAGCGACAGTCATATTACGTGCCTGCCGCCTCTCCCCCTTTGCGCTCGCCGATAGGGCTGACTCTTATTTGTTTTCTGAGAGGAGAGTTCAGCTGCAGCTCATCCCAGACAACTCTCCATCAAAATTGAAGACAAAGTTTGAGGGTGCTACTACAGGAGGCGTTAGTGTCGCCGGGTACAACTGCATGATAGGTTCGCCATCTTCCGCACATAAAAATTTACTAATTTGTGAGAAATTCTATAAGAGTCTTCTAAATGTTCAATCATTCATATTATAAACTACTGCTGAATAAAGCGCAAACATCGACGCCAGCTTTTGTAACATTATGCCCCTGCTTGCGTCTCGCAAACCTACGCAGCAGCCACGCACATTTGAAGCGTAGTTGGCAGAAGTTCGTATTTTAGTTTCTGTAAGGAGGTGATGCAGGAGAGCGCACCTCTCTCCTCCCTCTCCTCCCTCTCCTCCCTCTCCTCCCTCTCCTCCCTCTCCTCCCTCTCCTCCCTCTCCTCTCTCTCCTCTCTCTCTGGTGGTCTCCACTACGTTATATTGGAGTTAAATGGCTCTGGCTTGTCCTCCGTACGCACGGGTAGTTGGCCCGGGGTGGGATTTCTTACAGAACGTGCGTCGTTATAAGCACTGAATTACGTTTCTCGAGTGATCGATACACGTTTAAGTGGCATGAGCGGACGTACCAGTTTAAAAAAAATTCAGTCTGCTTCAGTGGCAATTGTCTACCACGCATCTCACTACATGTCATGTCGAAGCAACTCTGGAATGTTCGGTGAGGGTATTTTCTTTCTTCTCCCTTACCCAGGTAGCTACTGGGGTCTCCGAGCGGTCACCCATTCTTAAGCCTCGTGCACTCGTACGTCCTTCACCTCTGTAACCTGACAGACCCAAACCAAGGAGAATGGTTACAAACGCTAGCTACCCACGTTTGGCTGCCGATGATGTTTCTACCATTCCTGTGTACGTTTCAATGAATACGTCATGTATCTTGAGTGTGTCACCCGTGGTGTCACAAAATAAATCCAAAAAAACTTTAAACACGAGCTCTTGAAGATTTTCTTTCTAAGGTTTGTGCGTGCAAGGTCTAAGAGTTGTATTTCCTGACAGAATTTTATTTCATACAATTTATTGTTGTTTTTTTGCTCGATGTCAATGTTCCTTATTGTCAACAAACCAGTGGTTTGCAAAAGATGTTTCTGTTCTACCAATCAGCTTCCACCATTTCCACCTAATTTTACTTTACTCCACCGCTACCACTATCGGAATTTATGTATGAATGAATGTATATATACACTTTGGCACAACAGCTCTTTACGAGCTTATGTCTACTAGCGGCGTCCCGACTTTAGCGGAAACTATAGTATCTTCAAAGTGCCCTTCAGTTTCATCCTCGACCTCAAAAAAGGCATACAATATACACATTTTGGTGCTTTAGGATGAATGTGCAGAATATATCGAGGAGGGTTGAAAGGCGATGAGGGGGCGGAGAGAAATGGGCCAATGTTGAGTGAATTAGATCAGACCTGGAGAAAGGGTGCGAGTCGAAGCAACAAGGGTCGAGCGCGGGTGAAAGAAGACGATTCGGGCCAAGATGAGACGAGTCGGACCTAGAGAATGAGTCGGGTCAAGAGGGGTCGAGTCGGTTCGAGAGGGGACGGGTCGGTTCGAGAGGGGACGAGTCGGTTCGAGAGGGGACGGGTCGGTTCGAGAGGGGACGAGTCGGTTCGAGAGGGGACGAGTCGGTTCGAGAGGGGACGAGTCGGTCCGAGAGGGGACGAGGGGGGACATTTGGGACGAAAAGATAGGAAGTGAGATGAAATGGTCGGGACGAGGTTGAGAGGAGCCAAGCGGAATCGGGCAGAGAGGAAGGGTCCGGGCGGGGCGGGACGGGACGAAATGAGATGAAGCAATGCGAGGCGAGGCGGAACCTGGAGAGCCGAAACCTGGATGGCGGTTCAGGGCGGAGAAGGGCGGGACGTGGCGGGACGAGGCGGGCGGCCGCAGGGCGCGTTATTGGAAAGTTGTCAATATCTGCATTGCAGAGGACGATAGATGAATTTTTATGGTGCATTAGCGAACTCGGCGCCGCACTTTTTATTTATAATGTGTCATCCGAAGGCCACCTGGATGAAGAATACGCGACACTTCATGAGCAGGATTAATTACTTGCCTGCGCGACAGGTTTAAAAGCCCTGCACCTGCAGCTGCTTCAGATCATAACCGGTTCATTAAACGCGTTGTCCTATATTGATAGGGGCGTCATCAAATGCGGAATTGCGTGGCAAACAAATTGCACAAATAATTAATTTATGCGATACATACTTTGCCACGTATAATTATACGATCTAATTCTAAAAATAGTGGGTGAGTGTAATGTTTGTGTGTTATGCGTATGCAATTTTTGCTACTCTGTGGCTGGCTTTTGATAAAAAAAGCTCTGGGAATCATCGAGTTGAATAAACGTTGCTCGCAATGTAAAGGATTGCAAAAAACAGCACTTGGAAATAAAATGGTGTGTGGTTTTGAAAAAATGCTACATTTCATAGTTTGATAACACTGTTAACATGCATGCGCATATGTTTTGAAGTAAAAAAAGAAAAATGAAGTGTGCTATATTTCACTTAAAGATATCAATAGATTTTGACACAGAAAATCAAAATATATCACGAGGAAGCAGAAGTTTCATTAATAAAATAAAACAATGACACCTTGAACTAAATTAGATTCATATTGTGTCAGGGTGTATGGACACTAATAGGGATTATATTCAACAAATTTTTTGTATCGCGGGCACTTAAGTCCACAGAAATCAGGGTATTGTGTTATTAATCAACAGATAAAAGGTTTCAATGGAGTGGATTATTCATTATTTCTCTTCCCCAAGTATTTGGTATGCTCTGTATAGTTTTCTGTACGTGAGATGAATAAGTTTGAAAAAAGGAGATTATTAACTTTCAAATATGCTGGTGAATAATTCTAACGTAAGTAATGCGGTGGATTCTGTCAGATTCGAGGTAGAAAATAATTTTACGGTAGTTTTTTGTATAAAAATTATGATTCTGAAAAAGTATAATTTCAAAAATTTGTATTTAATAGCTAAAAAGAAAATAAACCTTTGATATGTAAAAAAATTCTTACTAAATAGTTAATCGCCAGATTATGGCCACCCATGCGAAAAGTATTTAATAGTGAAGCGTTCAGTTCAGAAGGATTTCGGTGAAGTATATTTTTAACATGATTTAATAAATAAAAATTCTAAAATTATCTTTTAACGTGGGACGTGTATTTTAAAATTACCTTACATCCTTTTCCCTGTTTAAGTCCAGAACACCCATAAATTATATCTATGAACTATAAATTTTTTTATTAAACAAGCAATAGAACACCCTTTTAGATTGCCAAATGTAAGATTTTAAAGGAATTCAATTTTTCACCAAGTTCGAAAATTAAAATTTTGATATAGGTCTCATTCACCAGTGAACATAAAGACTAGGTATAGACAGTTAAATAACAACCATTAGATGTTTGAATTTTAATTTTGAGGTGGAAGAAAATTTAGTTTCTATTGTCCAAGACACGGGGTGGCTAGAACAAGCAAGGAACAGCTCTCTGCACTGAGATAATTTTTCACTATTTACGGGAACTACCACTCCTATGTTATATTTCAACAATAATGTGGTAAGATAGTTCAAAGAGCTTGCTGCTAATGAAATAGAAAATACAAAAAGTTACAACCCCATTCTTCAAAAAGCATTCAACGCAGTATCTGGAATTGTACACTTTTAGGTATAATTATTTAAACGATGATTTTTGTCAAATGAATTGGATCATTGTCACATGTATTGAAGCATTGTCTTTGTGACATACAACCCTCGGAGCTGACTGGTTTTAGCGTATTACTGAGGCGGCGAATCACTTTGAAGTACTGTGGTTGACGTAAAGGGTTTTAGTGGGATGGAGGAATGGAAGGCAGTTTTCCTCAAGGAGTCTTATTCAAATCGAAGCACCGTATACTACGATTTAACAAAGAGAGAGAGTAGGAGGGGGAACAATGGATTAGATAAAGGAAATGCATAGGGAGACGAGCTCAGACTTGGCGGCCTCTTACCCCATCACTCCGTGGACCAGGCGCGGCGGGGACAATAGCAGCGGCGGCGGCGGCGGTGGCAGAGTTTGGCGACCGAGTCATCATTGATGAGGGCTTCTGGTGAATTGATGCAGGTCGAGTGACCTGCATCACTCGGTCCTCACGTGTGCCTCTGACTCGCCTCTCTGCTATCGCTGGCTCTGCGGGGCCCTGTACACATTGAGCCCTCGCGTGCATGCGGCAGCATTTTTTGGGGGTTGCGTCGCCGGGATGTTATGCTTGCCTTCGGGGAGGCCCCCTGCACGGTGTGAAGTAATGGTGGCTCATCACATCTTCATTGATTTTTCCGGGCACGTCAACTGCTGTGGTTATTGGCCCCGTTCGGGTTTCCCCCTTCCACGTTTCTCCTATCAGTGGGTCACCAGCCAGGAGAAACCCAAGACTCCCGACATGTGTGATGGTGTTGTTCATGTAAGTGTGTGCAAGGGAAGAGGATTGGAAAGGGAAGAGGAAGGAAAGATCGCGCTCAGTCTGTGGCTTGTTTGTTAGTGTACTGATCCACCATTCGTCAGATATTGATCGTGGAAACCACGGAATACCACCGAGTAGAGCCACCAGCCGCTATAATTGCCCTCCTTATAGCGGCTGACCTCAACTTAGCCATTCCGGGAGAGATGGCTCAGTGCTTCAACTGGTGTCACTGTAGTCCCTCTGACCGAGAGGTCCTAGACGACGGCAGGATTTTCGACACTCGCTTGTCAGCTGGGTGAAGTTCATTCGCTGTCTGGAGGAGAATTCTAGCGGCCGGCTGCTCTGATCGGTAGTTTTCCGTGGTTGCTCAGATTAACACCTGAGCAGCTGTCCGCTAGAATTCTCCTCCAGATAGCAACTGAATTCAATCTAGCTGACAAGCTAGTGTCGAAAATCCTGCCGCCGTCGGGACTCGAACCTAGGACCTCCCGGTCAGAGGGACTGCAGTGACATCAGGTTTATGCACTGAGCCATCTCCAATTTCGAGGTGTTTTTCTCATACGTAGGGGAATTGCTATAGATTTAATGCTGTCGCCTACCGCCGCCAAACTCTGCATGGAGGCTTTTGAAACTGTGCAATTGGAAAATGCTAAAAACTAAATGTTTATAGTGACTTCAACGCGTTGGTGTGAAAAAGTGCATTCCGCATTGCACTTTTTGTGCGTTCACAAAGCAGCACAAATGTACCTGCTTGTGACGCAGTTCAGCCCTGAAGAAGACCAGAAGATGGCCGAAACGCCAGCGTCACACACTTCGATATAGTTTCACCCGGTCTATGATCATTCATAAGTCTGAAATATCCAAAGGTTTTAAAATCTGTCAGTTATTCGTTATTATATATTAGTCAGTTATTCATTCCCTTGTGTTCTGTAGAATATACGACTATAGGGTGGGGGAAGCATTCGAGACTTCCCCCACTCTGCGGCAGCTGAGATTTCCCCTCTCGGCGATAAGGAAGCGCGGAGGCGACAAGGAGGGGCGACTGCGAGACGCAGCGATCGCACTGGCCGTCACTCGTCATCACTGCCCTCAACGTCAGAAGAGGAACTCGCACTGCCAGGAGTGGCCAAAGAAATGACTTATTAATCAATGTGTTCATCACATTGTCTTATTACTAAAACCCTTCAAGACACGGCTTATTTTCTGTTGATCATTTGGACAACCCCTTCTGTAGAAACACGTAAGCCTTTCGTCTGGTCCTTGTCACTCATCAGTTTGTTGTCGCCAAACTCGCAGTGTTGAATTACTATGCGACTCACGATAGAAAGACATAGATCTATGTTCTGACAAAGAGTGAAGGGTGGCGGAGGAATGTTTCTAGCTTTGGAGGGGGAATCCACGTTCGGGCATGCGCAGTGGAATTTATTTTAGTCTGGTAGAGCAATAGTTGCATGGTTAGGTCGAATTTAGGCGATCTGGAGGAGAATTATTGCGACCGGATACTCTGATGACTAGTTTTGAGAGGTTTCTTCGATCAGAATCAGTCCAGTGCCGTAGCAATACCTTAACAACCGGGCCATAGACGGCGCATGATCTTTCCTTCCTCTTCCTTGTCCTATCCTCATCCCTTCCTTATACACACACCCAAATGCACAACACTACCACACACTCCGGTAAATTAGTGGAGAGCTGAGACCTTTCCCGGCTGAGGAGGTGCCCCGCTGGTGGGAGATGCCTGATTGGGCAGAACCCCACAAGCCGACGAGTAAGTCGGCGCCGGATCTCGCGAGCCAGAAGGAGAAATCACCGCCATCTCCTGCGATAAACAATGCACAACGTTTGCGGAACTGATGACTTTAGCAGTTGACTCGCTGAGAATCATTCATCAATGAACCAATATTGCTAGCCCACCTTACAACGCAAACATTGATACGAAATGAAGATGTTATCTATTGTTGAACAGACACAGATATTGGGAGGGTTTGGGATTTACCTTCAGCTGCCGCGAGTGCGACGGAAGGACGTGAGGTAGGGGCCCGCCCCCCTCCCCAGCTACGAACTGACGTGGGTGGATGACGTGGGCAGGGCGAGGGCGTGGGGCGTCAGAATGTGGGCCACAAGGCCGCGGCTGCAAGCATTGCCCCACGAGGGTGAGGTCGCTGCGAGGGAAGGGCGAGACGAGGTTGATGAGCGATGGGCGAGGGGCGAGGGGCGTGGAGGCGGAGGTGGAACTGGGGCGAGGGCGATGGAGAGCGAAGGTGAGAGCGCGGGTGACGGGTAGGGTGAACGAGGGAGAGAGGCGGAGCGGGAGCGGGGGCGGGGCGGTGTAAACAGGCGAGCCCTTGCGAATGCGTAATCAGGCGGCTAAGTGGCGCTATTGTGCCGCCGCCGGCTACGAATAAAATAAAGCTGTGCAGGGCGCTATAATTGAGTATAAAATATGCATCGCTCGCGCGCCGCTGCCGGACATGACGTGTGCGCCGCCGCCCCCTCCCGCCGCCGCTGCCACCACCGCCGCCACCACCTCCACCGCCGCCACCGCCGCCACCGCCCCGCCGCCGTCGCCGCCGCCGCCGCGCCGCCGCCGCTGTAACTGGGATTTAGCGCGTATTGCTGCCGCCAGCATCCGCTCGCCCTCCCCGTCACCCCATCCCTACTTCGCTATGCCCCACGCTGCCCTGCTCTGACCCGCATTCGGCGTTGAGGGTCTCTTTGGCGGCACAGCTTCCTCCTCCTTCCGCCCTTAACACCCGCGCTGTTGTTCATGTATTCAGTGACTTGCTCGGCGTTGTTAGCTGAAAGAGAGTAATCATTCACAAGGCATTAAACCGTCCATCAAACCCCAAGGTATTGCATGTTTATTTTTTTCTTTTTTATGTTGTGAATTTATGGTGTGACTTCCATTTTTTTCGAATTTGTAAATTTGTATACTCTGTGAAGGATGAAGTCTTAAATCATACCTGGACAGAGAATGCTATTGAAGTGTATGTAAGTTATTTTAATACTCTAGATGATTGTATTGTTTTTCATTTGCCTAAGATTCAAGAACTTTACAGTTTTTGGTTCTAACTATAGATATGACTTCTCATTCATTTACGTAATGTTTTGTTTCCATATTCCTCATTTTTCAACTTAAATCATTTTAAATTTGTTGGAAATATTCCCACACTTTTATTCACTACCGCATTCGCAGTCTCCCAGTTGTGTTTTTCTGCCACAACCCTTAAAATGTTTTTACTATGATCTAATTGAAGTATTCTCGACCTACCGGTGTCTTTTCATTTTCCGTATGTTCTTATATGAAGACAGCTTGTGACTATTCATCGAAGAACTTACCTTTATATGTGCTACATCTTCCTTCCTTTACTTTAGTAATTTTTCTTGCTTTTCTAACAGTGTTTTCTAATTTCTAGCACTCATTTATTTCTCTCAGTTTCTTATACCTTTATGATCTCTCAGTTTCGTATATCTTTATGTTTCTACTTCTCACTACCCTTTAATACATCTTGCCTCATGTATTTTAGCATTTCCAGCACTTATTTTCTTCAGTTGTTTTAAATTCTTTTCTTCTTATGTTTTGGTAAAGATTTATATCAACTCGTTCTGCAATTTTTTTCTTATTTTTTCTATCCATTGTCCTCTCCTCTCTCTTAACTTTATCAGCTTCTATCTTTTGTGCCCCCTTCGTCCAGACGTTTCTTCACTTTTCTGTTTGTTCTCCATATTATACATTCTTTCTACTCTGCTGTCCACCCTTATATTTAGTCCCATTAATATGTTAATCCTACTTAATCTGTTTGTAAATCTTATGTATTTCACCTGGAGAGAAGGCTCAGTGCATCAACCTGATGTCACTGCAGTCCCTCTGACCGGGAGGTCCTAGGTTCAAGTCCCGACGGGCGGCAGGATTTTTTCGACACTAGTTTGTCAGCTAGGTCGAATTCAGTCGCTGTCTGGAGGAGAATTCTAGCGGCCGGCTGCTCTGATCGGTAGTTTTCCGTGGTTTCTCCGATCAACACCAGGCGAATGCCGGAGCAGTACCCTAACAAACGGGCCACGGACTGCGCGCGATCTTTCCTTCCTCATCCTTGTCCTATCCTCTCCCTCTTACACATACACTTACACTGACATTCACTACACTACCACACATGCCAGGAGACCGGTCGGGAGCTTACAACTTGTCCCGGCTGTGGCGGTGCCCCGCTGGTGGGAGATACTTGGTTGGGGGAAAACCCCGGTGGTCGACGGTAGGTCGGCGCCAGATCTCGCCATCCAGCGGGGAAAAAATCATCGCCACCTCCCGGTGGAACACACACACTACACTTACGGGACTAATGACCTGAGCAGTTGACGCGTCCGGAAACACGAATCAATCAGTCAATCAATCTTATGTATTTCCTCTCATCACCTTCTTCCGACTCCCATTTTTATTTTAACTCTTTCACATTTTACTTCTTCCATTTTCCTAGTATTTCTTTTTTTTGGCGGTGGATCCCTCGTGTCATTTCGTTTTACCTGCTCGTATTCATTCGAACGCCCGCCTGCTGGCGTTCCCGCCTCCTAGTCTCTCCCCGCGTTCCAGGTGCGCGCTGCTCGGGAGCGGCCCACCGTGGAGCGGGGGTGCCTCAGGGGGTCGCGGGGTCGTACACATCCCTGCCAGGGCCCTGCAACTCTCCATCAAAACCGGGGACAAAGCTCTAAGGTGCTACTACAGGAGGCGCCAGTGTCTCCGGGTACAGGCTCGCCAATATCCGCACCTAAAAATTGGATAAATTGAGAGAAATACAAAAAGTGTCTTCTAAATGTTCAATTATTCATAATTGATACATATAAGATACCGTCGAAGAAAGCGCGAACATCGACGATATCTTTTGTAGCATGACGCGCCTGCTTGAGCGTGTTGCGAACTTACGTAGCAGCCACACGCATTTGAAGTATCGTTGGCAGCAGTTCGTATTTTAGTTCCGGTAAGAAGGTGCTGCAGGAGAGTGAGCCACTGTAATGGACTCCATCACGTTATATGGGAGTTGGTAAACATCGCTGGGACGGTGCTCATGCGCGCTCTGGCCCGCGGCGAGGGAAACGCGCCCGCCCGAAACAAAGGCGCTCCGTTTGCACGCGCCGCTGCGAGGCCCCCGAAGGAGCGCTCAAAGCACCTAGGGCAGGCCCAAGGCCCTTCAACTCCTGTTCATGTATATATTATGAATAATTGAACATTTAGAAGATACTTTTCGTATTTTTCACAATTTAGGCCAATTTTTAGGTGCGGATGTTGGCGAACCTGTACCCGGAGACAATAGCGCCTCCTATAGTAGCACCTTTGAGCTTTGTCCCCGGTTTTGATCGAGAGTTGCAGTGCCCTGGGCAGGCCCGTCTCACATAGAGGACGGAGGGTCAGTGACCAGGACTGACGCAGGGAAACGGCTTGTCGCGCCGAGACACGCGTAATGCTTCAAGATTAGGGTCCCGCCACCCGACACCACTCAGCGGTGCTTCCAAGTGGCGCGTTTGCTGGCAAGGCTTTGGTTTACATGGAGGTTTTCACACAAGCAGAGTAATCGTGCTGCGGTGGTGATCGGTGGCCAAGTCCAGCCGCCAGCAGCGCAGAAGCGCGTCCGCGCCACCGCCAGCAGAGCACAGTTCTAATTGGCAGCCTTCACACTAGACGCACCACTGAACTAGTTATTGTCTGGTGCCTATATTGCGGCCGCCTGAACCCTCAGAGTTGTGACTTACGAACCCTTCCTGTACCGCGACCAGTGGCGAAGTCCAGCCTCCAGCAGCGCAGACGCGCGTCCGCGCCACTGCCAGCAGAACACAGTTCTAAATGGCAGCCTTCACACTAGACGCGCCACTGAACCAGTTTTTGCCTGCTGCCTGCCTTTCGGCCGCCTGAGCCCTCAGCTGTGTGACTCACAAACCCTTCCGCTATCGGGGGCGAAGTCCAGCCACCAGCAGCGCAGAAGCGCGTCCGCGCCACCGCCAGCAGAGAACAGTTCTAAATGGCAGCCTTCACACTAGACGCGCCACTGAACCAGTTTTTGCCTGCTGCCTACATTTCGACCGGCCGTCTGAGCCCTTAGCGGTGTTACTCGCGAATCTTCTCTTTCGCGGTCTGTGGCGGTCGGTGGTGGCGGTGTCTGAAGGGCTCTGCCGCTTCTCAGATTCGCTACCAAGTGCCTCCGTGTCAAGGCTCCTTAGTTTTGGACAGAGGAGTTCGTGGAGAAGGAAGATGGGCCACCCTTAGAGTTGAGAGGGACAGGAGAGGGCATGGAGTGAAGAGAGAAAGTAAACCCAATGATGCCTCTGACATTCTTTGGGCGAGAGTATCCTACATCCAGTTCGTTGTGCAGGTCTAATCTAAAATATTCCTGCTAGGATGTAAAGGAAATGAAACCAGATTAGCCTGACTGGCGACAGAGGGAATAACGGCCCATAATCACATGAACATATACAGAATAACTAATTTCCACAAATGAAGTGCCATCGAAAGTAGCCTAGACTGATTAATAAGTTGCTTCTATATGAAATGGCGTTCGTTCAATTCCACATAATGCATCATAAGATTGTGATGTCGCGGTCGTTGTTATTATATATTGGTTTCTACATGGCTGTTTCGGAGAAGACGTATCTTAGGCACAGATTCCATCACTTCGGCAGTGATACTGCAACCTTTCCCAGGGCGAAATGCATTCGAGGTAATTCGCCCCGAGGAAGGTCGCAATATGGCGTCTGCAATGTTGGCACTATGCCAAGGATGCGGTGCCTTCCGGATATCCAAGTAGATTCTTTTCGCGGCAGTGGAAGCCTATGCTTTCATCCTAATATCCTTTAATGAACTAAACTGATAATTCATACCAGTTCTGTTAGCTTACTCCTGTTAAAAGAGTCAACCCCGAGACCTAAAATGAATTTGTTCTAAGGACCAGTCAAATGTTCATGTAAGGTAGCATTAGGTGTCGAAACAGGAATTTTGTCACCGAAGTTTCCCTCCAAATTATTTCCTACGATACTTCTGGGGTAACAGAGTGTATTGAACTGCTAGAATCAGAAGGGAAAGTAGCAGCACATTTTTTAAAAAAATATATGTGTAATAAAAATTGAAAAATTGTGTAATGAAAAAAATAACAATGAAATAGACATGAATTATTCCAGTATAATGAGTTATTTCAGATCTCATTGAAAAACTGAATTTCCTTAATCACACCATTTTGTGCAAATACAATTCTTTTATATTTATATATTTGTTCAAATATACCGGATATGTACTATGCAGTTTTGAGACAAACGTTAATGTTCATGTTTCATTTACAAATGTATCGTGTGTAACGAAATAAGCAATTTTGTATGAATGTATGCATTTATGAATGTATGCAAGTATGAATTAGATTGTAATTATAACTTCCCTGATATGTAGATATAATACTAAAAGAGAAGAACCCCAATAACATATTTTTGTTCTTTTATCAATAAGATTTAATTGCTAATGAATGATTATATAAAATGTAATTTAATTACTCTTTTGTTCAAATTTTCAAAACTCGTAGGTTGCATTACTATTATAATTAGTATTAAGCTTATTTTTATCTCATTTGATTTTACCCATGAATAAAAATAAAAAATACAGCTTTTCAATTTAGAAAGTAATTTTTACTAACACAAAACTACTTCTTAGTTACTAGAATTCTTACAAGTAAGAAATATTACCGACGCAGGTAATGCTGCAAAATTGTGGCATCTGCGAGATTACTGCAATTTACTCTGTGAATTAATGTAATGAAATATCTACGAGAGCGCAGCACAGTTTTCACCACCAATGGTCGCTATGAGGCGTTTTCTGGGCGCTTATTTATCACTGACTTAGAGAAGAGGACGCTGGCGTTTTGCGGCGGAGGTGAAGAAGGGGCGAAGAAATGAAGATCAAGAGTCGCGGAATTATTTCTGTCGCCCAGGTCAGGGGAGTTTTGTGGCCGTCGCTTTTCATCTGCTCCTTCGCCTCCCGCCCCCCCTTTTGTTGCCCCACATTTTGTTTCACAGAAACCTTTCTTTGTTTTTTTCTGAAAGGAGAAAGCATTGTTTATGTCGCGATGACAAAAGAATTGTGTGTCGTTGTGTTGTAAGTATGCACGAGATTTCTCATGCAGGTCCATGATCCATTTTTATTATAATGTTGCTATAATTGATACCAATTGCAAATTAAAACTTATGCAAATTATTAAGCAGTAATTATATATGGGGTCTTTCTGAGAAGAATGTTTTGAACAAAACGGATCAAAATTTCTTCTTAATGGATATTTGTACGCATGTTCACAAGTATGGACATGATAGAAAAAATGTCTCGCTGACGCAATTTAGAAATATACCTGATACAACAATATTTTGTTAATAAAAACCTACTCTATCAAAATTCCCCTGCAATACGAGCCCTTCAAGAATGAACTACGCACAAAGCCGAAAAATCTGACAGTGAGTCATTACGGTGTCGAACACAAAATAAATTTTATAATAATCGATTTTCAAGTCACACTTAAAAACAAGTGTTTTCCAAAGTAATAGTCCATTATTGCAATTTTCTTCTCATATAATCCCAAATATAATTTAAATGATTCATTGATGTTTACTTGCTCCTCGAATATTAAAAATATGAATAATTGATAAATGTTGGAGTTATGCCACATTTTTCTTTCACACTTTCATTGCCGTCGTATTTTCTGAACTATTGTTGCAATTTGTGAATATGGATAAAAATTTAGTCTGTCCAATGGATTCGTTTCCTCGATTGGAAATAGGATTCGGGTCATCTTGTTTGCATCTAGTTGCTCCGGCCGTAGAGCGTTAACTTTGGGTATATGGATATGGTTGTGGCCAAGATGCTAACACTAATGTTGGTAAGACAGGAGTTGTGATCGAGGTATAATTTCACCATTTAAAAAAATAATACATACTAGGAAGTTTTCACAACGGACATATTCATTCTAATTTCATTTTATTGGTATCTGAAAGTAAATTATAGATTTTGATATGAAATTGGATTTGCTGAAATGTAAAATTTCTGGTACGTTTAATAATAAGTAAATTATTCATCAAAATGTTTCGAATGGTTTTCATTTTACCGATACTATCTTCTTATCCCAGCAACGTTCTCCCACAAAACAACTCCAAATTACAACGAAATAAAGTTGGCTTTTATTTTTGCCGACGACTTCTGATAAATATTGTGCTTTTGTTTACAGTTGCTTATTTCCCTCGTCTTCTCTCATGTGTTTTTTCTTTGTTAAATGAGAACCACGATTAATGTGCAGAAAAGTTTTAGTTAGTTCTTTAGTAGCACCTCTAGGGTAAGGAGAGTTTCACAGTGTCCTTGCTGTGCTGTTTTACCAATTTACTTTCACTGTTGTATCACCACGGGATAAGTTTCCCTTAGTTAGTAACCCGATAATTATAAAACCTTGTGTTAATTGTCAATAAATGATTGTTATAAAAACAGTGGATACTTTTTTTATTGAAACTTTCACTTTGTTCATCTTGTTTATTCATCTAACAATCTTCAGAATTACTTCAATGCCCAGTCACCATGCATTTTTGTGATGTAGAAATTTGTTGAATTTTTATGTTTTTACAAATAGTTTTTACAAATCTAATTAAACATTAATTGTTCCAATATATATTCAATGTTTAATTTTGTAGCGCCTTACCAAGCCAAAATGACGTCCGATTGTTACAAAAATTATCTATTTATTTATTTGTCAAAAAAACAGTAAAAATTGTATATGACGTGTGGGGAAAGTATCTAGCCAGTATGGTGTTCGATTCTTGCAAATCATTACTAATATATTCTATGGTGGATCTTCACAATTGGTCCCGAGCCAATATTTGAATCACGTAATATTCATTATTAATTCAGTTTAATTACTTATTTCATTTAACATATTTGGTAAATAATTTTCCAGTTACTGTAATCTTTAAGATACTCACAAAGCGGCCACAAAAGCTTATAGACCATACAACAAACATATTGAGACTCAGTGCATTTTCTATTGATTAGAACAATTCCAAATAATTTGCAATATAAATTTAGTTGAAATTTTTCGTAATAATATTCTATAGCGTTTCATTTCGAAACTGTATTAAAACAATATGCGGAATATTTTTTCAAATTTATTTCTAATAGGAAATCGCAAGTTTTGAAAAATTAGATTTCAAAAAAGCGAGTTATAAAAAATAAGATCACAACGGAAATTCTTTAAGAGAGGTAACATTATGTGGAAAACAAAGTAAGCATTAATTTCTAATAGTTTTAGCCTGCAGCAAAAAAACAGCAGAATGTCTAGTTTCCTTAAAAATATGTTTTTAAGAATCGTGTTTAACGTAAAAAAATAATGTTTTCAATTATTTGTGTATTAGTCTTATTCTTTAGACAACTTATGCTCTTCAGTCTTTTTGATTCGAAGTGATTTTACATTATTAACATATTTATACAGATTTGAATGTGAAAACGTTTACCCTCCAGAATTCGCTTATCGAACAATGACCAGTCGGTTTTCGACTAAGGCAATGAGCGCGTGGAATTAACAACGCCGCGCCGCCCGTCACCGCAATGGCGGAGGCTACGGAAATTTGAATTGTATTGAAGTCTTATTTTACGTGGCGAGACTCAGGCCATGAGACCTGCTCTTCCATCTGACCACGCAAATTTCGCTACACTCCTTTCACCAGCGGAGAAAGAAGGTATTATCTCGAAACAAGCGATTTGAAGAGACTAGCAGAGACTTCATTTAGGCTCGGGGATTTTTTACATGCAGTAAATCTACTAACATGGGGCTGTCGGCTTTACTTCCCCTCCGAAGGAAGGCGTACGAAGAATTTTTTCGCTCTTAAAGGATTTTTTCGCCCTTTCTTTTGAGCACAATCTGTTCTTTGAAGAAAGGTATTGAAATGTCCAATTTTTAGAAAATGTGAGTAGTTTTAATGTAAATTTGCGAGAAATATAGGCAATTTTTAAACAATTATTTTCTCAGGAATGGCTCGAAATGTTTTGTATCAATTTTCTCTTCCTGTGTATCAAAGAACGATAAAAATGGTGCTAGTCCCACTTTGGGCAATCTCTCTGAATTTTCGAAAATGGCAAAGAAGTGATATCAATATTACAAATGTTAAGATAGTTTTTTGTATTAGAATCTGTTCTAAATAATTAGATCTTTAAAAATGGTCATGTACAATTATTTGAAAGTAAGAACGAGTAGTTTTCACGCAACTTCTGCTTGAAGTTAACACAAATAATAAAAAAATCTAAAAAATTGGTCCACATTTTTTATTTTATCTTTTAGACGGTTACAACAATGAACGTTTAAAAGTATGGCGCAGGTCTAATATTTATTGGACTCTTTAAGTGTTTGAAAATTGAACATTTAGAAATAATGCAAAATAGTATGTGCCTCCTCCACCTCCGACTCTACGAGTTGACCGGACTCTACAAGTAGACGTCCTCACCGGTGGCTTGCAGATAACTTACTGATCCAGGGCATACCAATATGGCTTCCATCTCACTAATTTGATTTAAACCAAGCGTTTTTTATGAAGAAACAGTGAATGATTCTTTCGAATCAATAGTTTCTCCTGTATGTGGAAAAAGCATTGGGTAATGCTTTGTTGTACTCGGTTGCATCGTATACCTAATAGTGAGCAGGAAAACAGTAAAATTGAATACTTTTTGCGGCAGTCTACGAGCCGCATAGAGAAAAATACTACTTTGCAGCCAAATGCCTATTTTCTGCATACTAGCAGTTAGCGGAAAGCGGCCCAAACATGTAATTAGTTTTCTGTAATGTATTTAGTTTTCATTAAAATTTATTACATACCTGCACAATCGATTCACTTAATCATCAAACAGTCCAATCGAACATTACACTGCTTTCATCAAGGTCATTTTTTCCATTTACGCTATCGTTGTTAGAAGTTGTGCGCATAAACAGGCGAAAACGAGTAGCGGGGGCAAGGAATGGGAAGATGAAATGGACGGAAGCATGCAAAGAACATTGGAAGGCGCAGGGCAGTTTCACAGGGCGAGGAGAGCGTTACGAAACGGCAACTTTGGGGAAAACTACATGTAGACATATAGATTTGTACTATCGTGATGTGGTATGCGAAACATGCAATGTGTAGTAAGGGCGAAGGTTCTGTAGAGAATTACTGTGTGGGTGGGGGAAGTTTGGAAGAGAGTACTAGTGGAATTCCACGGCAGAGGCAGCCGGTGAATTGCGAATTAGGAGGGCGGCATGAATGTCACAAGTGTCACATACATTTTATGTCTTCTGCATATTTCTTGAACGAAGAAAGTTATAACATGTAGTCTACAGCCTATTTGTGCACGTTTCGAGATTTTAATCATTGTCTAGGACAACTTTTTCGTTGATACCGGAAGATACAATTATGAGCACGCGAAAATAAAAAGATTTCTTGAAAATATTTCCAACAATAAATCGCTAATTTATGAAATCGGATGAAAGGGTCGGAATTTTTAGCTTAGTTAATAGACATGGAATCTGTGGAAGAAAACCCTAATAGCAGAATTCTGCCCCCACCCAGCTCCCATTCTTCCTCTCACTTCTATTGCCTCGTATGCTCTAGCTACCGACGGGCTCAAAACGACCCATTCCAACAACATTTACCTTTAGCTTAATCGGCACTTAAAACTAAATTCGTCCTCAAAAATTGCGTTGGTGGTATGCAAAACTTAAACCAGGCGATTTATTGGAAGATTAATATTTTCCGCAGCTTTTCCCAGGATTATATTTTCTGGGCACAGCGCCGTCCTTGAGGCCTTAAAAAACAGCCGCCATTGTTCCAGGAAAAGATGAGCATGAATGTGCTCATGGTAATTCCTAGTCGCCTCACTACGAACGGTCAAATAGCAAGAACTTTTCATAGAACACTACTGCATTCAGGTTTCTGATTAGTCATGCTTGATGATACAGAATAAATAATATTAAGAAATTTGTTGATGAAGCGATTATGTGGATATTCGGGAAGTCGACAATGCTTTTCCCACACAAATATATATTGTAACTCACATTTAGGTAAAGATTCAAAATTATTGTACTTTCAATCAATTTGAAACGGTGTAACTTCAAAAACATGCATCGTTTCCATAACCAAACCAGATTCTGTGGATTTTAGAGTTCTTACAAGCTATTTTGCACGTGAGGTGAAACATTATTTTAAAAAAAACAGAATTCTTTAATTAATAACTGCTCATTTTCAATGCCAAAATATGCCCGTATAAGTTTCGGAGTACACTGACGCATTCTCTCGCGTAAGTGACAAAATAATTTGTTACCGTATAATTATATTTTTAAAATTTTTGCTTGAATAATGTAATTTGGACAGATTAAAAATAATGAATTTCGACCGCTTTCTGCGTTTGTCAAGCCACTGTGTGGTTGCGCGATCTAGCGAGAATTTATTCAGTTAGTTGCGATTGCAAATGGCAGAGGGCAGGGACCTCGCGTCTGCATTGTCTCATTTAACATATATACTCTATTCGCTTATGCCACCGCTCAGGTAACGGGCTGTAATACGGCTGATTGGATCATTGAATTGACTGCGTCACTGCAAATACCTCGCGGGTTAGTTTACGGTTCTAAATGAAATACAAACACGATCTCTGTACGCCGAACACACACGTGTGAAGGGTCATAACGAACAACAAGAAAACGCGGTTAATACTGACGCAGAAGGTACTTGTTTCGAGGGGGGTTGGGCTACGCAGCTAATTGAACAGAATTATCGCATGTTTGATTGCCTCAGATATACTCGTTAAGCGGTAATTGCCCTGTACATTTCTGGACGTGGGGTTAAATTGATAGCACTCGGAAGCGCAGTGTATGTGATAGTGTGAAGAAATATACATTTGGTTGTATTAAACGTTTATATTAGATATTTTTCTTTTGCATACGTTTCGAGCATTTTATTTATTAAGTTCATACGTAACTAATATTGGCAAATACTTTATTCAATAAAATGTGTTTTGTAGGTTGTTTTGATTGATTCATTAGTGATTTCGGGCGCGTCAGCTGGTAAAGACATTAGTCTGGTAAGTATAGTGCATGTTTTATCACGGGAGGTGGGGTGATCTTACCCCACAGCATGACAAGATCTGACGCCAACCTACTCACCGACATTTTTCTTTAAACCCCGTATGTCATACCAGCAAGCCACCCCTCAGCTGGGACAAGCTCTAAGCTCCCGACTAAAGTGGTAATATAATAAATGTGTGCCTGTAAGTGAGAGTGAGAAAAGAACAAGGAAGATCACTGAAAAATCGCGCGTGGCCATAGGCCCATTTGTTAGGGTATTGCTCCGGCATTCGCTTGGTGTTGATGTGAGAAACCACGGAAAATTGCCGATCAGATCGGCTGGTCGCTTGAAATCTCCTCCAGACAGCAGCTTAACTGAACTTAGCTGTGTAGCTAGTGTCGAAAATCCTGACACCATCGCGACTCGAACACTAGGCCCTCCCGGTCATGAGCACTTCAGTGACGTCAATTGATGCCCTGAGCCACCTACGATGGTTCGGACTGTCTTAACCTAGTCAACTACGCCAGTGCGTTGACGCGTAGATGCTTGGTCGGTAAGGTCAAAAATACAACCAAAAATGGAGGGACTATTTTGAATGAAATAGACTTAATTATACATGTTACAATTTTAAATTATTTATTTTTCACCCTGGAATGGAATTCCATTTCTTGAGATTTATATGGCTGCCCAAGAAACTACATGCAGAGCCTTGTGGTTCCGAAAAATCTGGAGCCATCGCTCGGTAGGACGTCGACCCTCACCTCTTTCTTTGGAAGGACCTCACGCCACATCGCCTGAAATATCGATTGGTTGATTGATTATTTCGTGTTTTCGAGCGCGTTAACTGCTATGGTCATTCGTCCCGTAAGTATAGTGTATTTGTTATCACGGAGATGGCGGCGTCTTGCGCTTGATTGTGAGTGTTGAATTCAAAAAAAGACGAAAGATTCAGAAAACAGTTTTCTTTTATTTTCACAATATAGTTACAAGAATCTCGAATCCGGGTACAATGCCTCAGTGCCGTATAACCAGGAGAGAGCCGGAGTCTTTGCCAGGTCGCCAATCGCCAGTAGAAGTTCCAATAATGCCGGGGTCGCCAAGTATCCTTCAGAGATGTCCGTTGTCGTAGCCCAAGTCGCCGTCACCAGTATCTTCGTTGCCAATACGCTGTTCTCACCGCTGCCGACCAGTACCTGGTAGCTCTCTCTCTCACAACTGTCCTCGGGGCCGGGCCGGCGCCGCTTTATAGCCCGCCAGCAGCAGTCGCTCGCTGGCTAGCCCTGCCGTAGGGGCAGCGGCGAGTCTTGGCGCGCCTGCTCACCCGTGACGGCCGCGCGCGCTCCGCCCGGGCCAGCCCGCCACCGCTGTCTGTTGCTTCGATCGATGGCGTCTCTGACGCGGAGACGCGGCACGGCAGCGGGACTTTCAACCGCGCGCGGGCGGTCACAGCAGTGAGATCCGGTGCCAACTTAGACGTTGCCTTGCTTTATTTAGATATCTCCCGCTAACGGAGGACTCTGCAGCCGGGACTTACTAGAAGCTCCCGACTGGTTTCCCATCATGTGTGGTGCGTTATGCGTAGGGCACGTGTGTACGTGTGTGTGTAAGTAAGTAAGAGTAAGGTGAAGTAGACGGAATGACAGATCACACATTGGCTGTGGTACTGCTCCAGCATTCGCCTGGTGCGTATTAGAGAAACCACAGGAAAAAAACCTATGAGAGCAGCCGGCAGCTAGAATTCTCTTCCAAACAGTGGCTGAACTCCACCAAGCTCTCTAGGTAGTATCGAAAATACTACCACCGTCGGGACTCAAACCCTAGGATCTCCTGGTCAGAAGTACTGCAGAGACATTAGTTGATGACCTTAGCCACCAAGGTTGTGAAAATATCGGCTTCTGATGCGATCCCAGATTCTTTGCTCTTAGCTCAGAACATCAAGCTGAAGGCCAATCACCAGACAAAACAGCAGGAAGAGGAGGACATCACAGAGGCGAATGCTCAAGAGTAGAAACATTAATCTTTTCGCTTCCATCATCCGGTAATAATTAATTGGAAAACAGTACATAAGTATCCTTTGCCTGGAAGACTGAGATGATCCTATGACACAAACGCATTGTATGAGACGAAATAATCCCTTCTCGAGTAATCTAGTCCTTCCAGTTCGCGAGGTATTGCCCGTGGCCCCGACGGCCGCTCGGGTGCCTTGGACGGTGTCCCTAGGGCTGGTCTTTTGTAGAGGGGCGTCCTAAGAGAAGGCAGCGGGAGGGCAATCTCCTTGACGTGTCTCGCGCACTGTCACAGGCGCGACGCGTCGCGAAACCCCGAAACGTGAGAAACGAGCTGGGCCGGACGCGCGGGCGATAGCAAGTGCGTGACGCTGCCGTTGGAGCCATGCATCAAGGCAGATCCCACGCGGCACGTGACCGCTGCGGGCGTGAATTCATCTTGGAAGCAGACTGCGCAACGCGAGCGCCTGCGTTGCCTGTGACGCGACCTCTCCCCCACTTGCCGCCCTTCTCGTTCCCCGTCTTCATTCCCGGTCCTCGCCTTCAGTTCTCGCCCCTGCCAACATTCTCCGTCATCAAAGTTGCTGGTACGCGGGGTTCTTGGATGTGGGGCGACGTGGATTTGGCAGGGGAGTGGATTACGCGTGGATGTGAATTTGGCACGGACGAGAATTGGTGGGAACGTGGATTTGATGGGGACGTGGATTTGGTGGGAACATCGATTTGGTGGTAGTGGGGGTATGGTGGGAACGCAGGTTTGGCAGGGAAGTGGATTTGTCGGGGACATGGATTGAGCGCGAACGTGAATTTGGCGCGGACGAAAATTGGTGGGGTCGTGCATTTGGCGGGGACGTGGATTTGGCGGGGACGTAGATTTGGCGGGGACGTGGATTTGACGGGGACTTGGATTTGACGCGAACGTGAATTAAGTGGGGACGCGGATTAGCCGCGGGCGTGAATTTGACGGGTACACTGGTTTGGTAGGGATGCATGAGTCGGTATGCGGGAGTGAGCTGACAGTGAGGCATCGGATATAAATCTTGGAGAACAGCAAGCTGCACATGCAAGATAAGATTATGTACACGTGGTAGGACTGTAGAGGAGCCGCCTCCGCCACAGCCACTTCCGATTTCACCATGCCAGTTCGCCTATTATTTCATTTTGGCTGGAGGGTTGTGGAACCACAGATCCGGAGTACCAAGCTTTCATTTCTTTGCACTTAGGTCTCGTTAGAAATCGATGTAGCCCACAGCTTTGCGGTGGGCCGCACAATTTCCACTACTCAGAGACTGGATCCTGTACAGAAGACCTATTAATGTGTGGTCGAAACAGTTTCCATTCCCGTTGAACCATATTCTCATTTCGTTCATTCCATCTTCAACTAGCCCTGTGCTTACGCTTCTGTGCACCTTTATGTTGCATTGTCCCTAATTTCCTAGAAAAAATGCATGTACACGTCAACCTACAGTCACTTATCAATTTACGCTTATGCAATGTTATCATATATTTATCTCTAGTTGATAAAGAAATATTTACTTTTTACTATAATGAATACGTCCTTGAATTAATTGGCTTATCGACTCCTCACAGTGCTCCTCTTCGTTTCGCTGCAGAGACCCGGAAAGAGATGTCCCTTTCTCATCTCTGTAGCTCGCTACCCTATCCCTCGACTGTACAGAATTAAATAAACAAACAAATAATATTATTGTCACCAAAGCATTTGAATTCTATCGATTGGACTTTCTTGAGGAGGGATGTGCATTGCCCTTTCAAAGGGATGTGCATTGCCCTTTAATCACGTATCCCGTGCGACGAGGTGGGGGGGAGCGGTTTAGCCTAGGGGCGTGGTTAAGGGCGGGCAAGGGGGCGTCCCCTTCTGGTTGAGGAAAAGTCTTACTGTTTTAAATATAAGATCAAAAGCAAATAAACTATATTTTTAGAGAGGAAGGACGAATTAGACTCATCGCGCCGTATTTAATCCATTGCACGACTAACCAATCTGATATTACGTTCTATGCGCAAGGAATGTGTTCAATGCCTTAAAAGACGTCAGCCCAGGTGCACTGAAATTATAACCGCTTGGGTGACTCAAAGCTTCGATTAATGTCACTGACCCGGAGGTCCTAGGGTTCGAGTCACGACTATGGCAGAATTTTTGACACAGAATCGAGCTCATCCTCTGTTGGGAGGAAAATTCTAGAGACCGGCTGCTCAGAACGGTAGTTTTCTAATCAAGCCCAGGCGAATGTGGGAGCAGTCCATTAACAACGGACCACTGACAACGCGATATCTTTTCTCCCTCTTACTTGTTCTATCCTCACTCTTTACTTACACAAACACACACTAACAGGAGTAGACGGAAGTGACAAAAGGACCCAAACTTATGATGATAAAACTTTGGAGGAATTACTCTTAATATAATTATAATACAATAAATGAAAATGTAGCAATAACGTTGAAAGTTATTCATGTAATAGCCGCAGTTTTTTCGCCTAATGAAAAGAGTGTTAATAAATAATTAATCAACAAAATAAACAATTTTATTATCGGAGGAGGATCAGATTTTTATCAGACATGTCCAAGTAACCTGTGCCTACGTTTTGAGGTACGGGATATGCACAGGTATTAAATCGCGTCCCTTGTGGAGTACAGGCCTCAAGCAGAGACGTGTGCGGAGGCGGTAACATCGATATTTTGAAACGATAAAAACAGAAAAAGGATTAAATGCTTTTAATACGAGTGTTGAGGCAGACGTCACCGCAACTATTTTTTTTTCTAAAAGAAATATTGTCGAAGCGCAACAATTTTATTTGTGGCGTGAGAAAAATGCTACAGTAAGTTGTGTTCACATTCACAGAGGTCTCTGTGAGTGTCTCTATTAGTACACAAAGCAACGTGAAATCGGTTGCCCAACTACGGCTGTGTGGGATTAATGCAACGTGTTTTGAGCAGCGTTCGTTCTTCAAAACAGCCGTTCTCCGTGGGAGAAGTGCTCGAAAATGTCACAGGGAATTGGTGGAAGTTTTTGGGAATAATGCCCTTCCATACCGGACAGTCGCGAGACGATCACGAGGATTCCCACGAGGACGCGTAACAACCAGTGACCAGCGACGCACGTGGCGACCTGATTGTGTGCGGACAGACGTAACATGTGCAGTAATCGAGCACCTGCCGAATCGCGCCTTAAGAAAGGGTAGATAATGCTTTTGGAATATTATGAACTCGTATGTACTAAAATGCTTTGGAACACGTAACAAGTACTGTCATGTCAAATACTTTAATAAATATGAGAACGACAATTTTGGTGTGTCGTTGTATGTCCATGCACTTACTTCATACTCTGGTCTATCATGTGTACAGTATATTTTACATTTCCACCCGTACTCGTATTTTCACAAAAATATTCCCATGACTTATGCCCGAACCTTCGTATAATACAACAATTGCAGAAGCATTAACGAATAAAAAACGTTCATAAGATACTCAGATATCTAATTTAAATAAGTTAAAAATATTAATCTGCTATCCTCCCTAGCTCCCTCCCCCATCCTCAGCCCGGAGCGCCCACCCCCTGGAGCACTGCGGAGGAATTGGCACTATTACATAATTAAAAGCAAATAAACAATATTATGAGCGAGTAAGGATCGGAATTCGTTCAATCAGAACTTATAGCATCAATCCTCGTTATTTAAAAGACAATAAATACTAAGACAATGTTTTCCGTGTTTTGATATAAGAAAGAATTGTACAGCGATAAACAGTAAAATCGAATGTTACTTACAAAACGTGATACAGTTTTCTTAACTAAATGAACCAAAATTATAAATAAATTTATAAATAATGGAAATGAAATGATTGAACAGTTCTGTGGGTGGAGAAGCATCGGAATTCGACCAATCGGGCCTTATCCAATAAACGTGGTCTCATGTCCGACCACTCGGTACGTGCGTCCTGGCCGTAAGGGATATGCCGTGCCCTTAAATCACGTCTCGCCCGGGCCGCGTGGTGGCGCGGGCGGGGGCGGTTAGGCCTAGGGGCGTGGGCGGGCGCAGGGGCGAGGCGGGTGGGGCCCGGGCGTCTTGTGGGCGCCGCCAACACCGCCGCCGCCGCCCCGCCGCCGCCCCGCCGCCGCCCCGCCGCCGCCCCGCCGCCGCCCCGCCTCCGCCGCCACCTCCGCCGTCTCCGCTGCCCCCTCCCCGCTTCCCCCGCCCCCTCCCCGCCACCCGCCCCCTCCCAGCCACCCGCCCTCTCCCAGCCACCCGCCCCCTCCCCGCCACCCGCCCCTCCTCGCCACCCGCCCCCGCCCCCGCCGCCCCCGCCCCGCCGCCCGCGCCCCGCCGCCCCCGCCCCGCCGCCGCCACCACCACCACCACCGCCGCCGCCGCCGCCGCCGCCGCCGCCTCCACTACCGCCTCCGACATCGCCGCCGCCTCCGCCACGGCCGAGGCCCGCGTTCGCGCCTCGTTCCAACTGTCTGCGCGCAGGAAGTCGTATGTTATCCTCCCTCGCCGCCCCCCTCCCTCGCCCCGGGGCGTCCGCGCCCTGGAGTACCGCGGGCGAAAGGGCGCGCCGGGCAAGAAAAGGGGCGTGGAAGGGCGATGCGGAAAAATCAGTCTCTCGGGAGCAGATATTCCATTAACCTTCAAGGACGCGCTGCTGTATTATGTACGCAACAAGAATATACAAATCTCCATCTCTTTATACATATTGTAACATCCCTATAACTATCCAACACATTTTAATAGATTTCCCAAATTCAGACTCACGTTTTACTCATTCACTTACAAATTTTCTCCCCAAATTACTAACTGAAAAATCTCAAGTATATAATGTCTTCAAATTTCTAAAAGATGTAAATGTATTTAATGCTCTGTAAATAATTGTATGTATGGTCGCTAATGACCTTGCAGTTCATGCGACCAAAAAAATGAAGCCTATTCAAAAACTACAAATTTTGTAGTGTATTTTTTTCTCCGGTACTACCATTCAACCTCCAGTTGAAATAAGCGATACATTCACGTTCAGCTAAAGCTTTTTTCATTACACAGGCATACAAATTAAAAAATAATTGTCAGACGCAACGACGTGAAGCATGTTTCTCTATGTATGTTGACGCGCTGAATCCGAATCTGAAGTCAGAATTACGCCACCAACCTCCACTTTTTTTATATTGCGAAAAAATCGTGAAAGTTACAACTTACGTGTGTTTTTGCGATTTAAAAAAGTGAAGAATGATGGGGCATTTCTGTCTTTGCATTCCTATTCAGCAAGTCGATACATAGAGAAGCATATGTGGTCTCACCACTTTTTTTTATTTTCTTTGCCTGTGTTAGTGAACGGATAAAACGAACGACAAAAACGATACTTTCTTTAGAAGGCGTAACTATGTAATATACCAAGGAAAAAAAGTTATGTAAAGATATGACTAGTTATTTTGTATGAGGTTATAACTGCTTAAAATATCGGAATGAACCCCATAAATTTTCCTTCAAAAATAGATTTTGAACATTTATGTAGATATTATGAACGCCTTAATGAACATTTGTGTAGGTACGACTGGAAACTGAAGATTAAAATTAAAATCAATATGAAGTGTACTAGTATCGCAATGAATCTGGAGACAACAACCAGTTGAAGATTTCTATGAAGTAACAGAATTATAATATATTTCCCCATAGGAGTGATCCTAGGGGGCTGGAGGGGGGGTCGTGGCCTCTCTGAAAATGTTGAAAGGGACTCCATAGCCCTTCGAAAGAAAACCTTTTATTTTCGTAAATAAGTTAATCCCCTAATATTATTTTACGTTACAATTTGAGGAATTGTTTTAGAGCAGGTAAAGAGTCTCCATGTGTTATCTGACAACCCTGTAAATACTTCGAAATAAAATTATTTTATTGTGTTAACTATGTTGTGAAAGTTATAATTTCATTCTCTTCATAGTCGGTTTTGTGCATTTACTAATAAAATATACATGTAAAGAAAATGTTTAATGATATAAGGACACCATAAATGTTCTTGTCACCCTCTTCTTTTAGGCTGAACACACTATTCCTTTTCTCTGAATATGTGGATATTTAATATGACGCTCAAAGGAACAATGTACTACAATGGTGTAGATGACGACACCCTTTTGTTAGCGTTAAATTTTATAGAATTCATTATGGGTAATGTATCCTCAAAATTATAAAATAACTTTTTCATAAGGTAAAATGTATTATTACTGATTAAGAACTCCAGGATGACTACTCACTTTACAAAAGAGCTGAACTTTCGAAATCACTTATTAGTGTTGCGATTTTTCATATTCGTGATTGTCAACATACACTGGTGATATATCTTGATCTGATTGTTGTAAGGAAGCATATTCCATTATAAAAAATCCAGTTATGGAATGTTAAAAGTATATTTCATCCATAACACGAAAATCTACAATATACATAATGCAAAACAGAAATTTCTGTATATTGAGTAGTAAAAACAGTGCATAATACTGTAAATGATACATTTTTGAATAATATTAAGCTTTATCTTATACTTTCCATTAAACAAATTTGATTTTGTATAAGAAATGTACTTTCATGGTGTATACATCAAACACTAATTAAACGAAAAGTAAATTGTCGTTTAATTTGTGAGAGCTGATTTCCTAAAGTTATTCCTGACTATATAGTTCAATAGAAAATCCTGATATTTTGATGTATTTCATTTACATTGATATTTTCTGTGTACATTTATGAAACTCGTATTTTCAGTGAGAAAAGTAAAACTGCTTAGAGTCAGCCCTGTAAAAAGCACCCAGTACGCCCAAAGAAAATCTTCAATCGAAAGAGCTCGTTCGGTACTATCTTCAACTTTTTTCAGAACTCTGAGCATTCCCAGTTCGGGGTATTCACTCCAGGTGTTTTCATGGAGCTTCTGAATGACCCCTGTTTCCAAGCACCTGTGGATGAGCTCGCTAAGTCTTTGCGCAAAGGGCCACCCACGGCGCACGATGGTGTTCATGTGATTCGGAGCAACAACGCAACTCGGCACAATGTGAAGTAATGACAGACCGTTATGGGTTGTGATGCCCAGGTGCTGTAGGAAGTGCAACGTTACAGTTGTGTAGATCAGGGCTTTTTTAGAATCTTTGGCTATTTGTTGGGCTATTACCATCATCTCTTGCGATGTTTGAAATATTTTTGCTTTTTTCCAGAGTTGGTAAACAACGTCTGACTCTGGATAGTTTTTTAGAAATTCCTTGAACGATTCAGAAACAAATATTTCGTCGGTGGTCTGAAGTACATCTTCTAACGTCTCACGATTTTTACCAGGCCGAGGGACCACTAAGAAGCTGAGCAGACAACCATTAAACGCTGACAAAATTACCAAACTAAAAACGTATAAGGTTAATAACAGAAGAGTCATGTTAAAGGTTCCGTTAGAATTAATCCCACACCCTAAAAATGTTCGTAGGGTTTCAAACCAAGCAATCTGAAAGGAACATTCTCCCAAGTACAAAGAAAATACGACTGCTACTAGCGAGATGCCGATTATACCCCACGTCACCGCAGAAAACGCTCGAAGCGGTAAATTTCTCTCGGACGTAGCTGCTTGAACACCGAAGCAATAATCGCTCTGTGTATACGGATAGAGGAATTCTATTGCGTCTTGCCAGTACCCGACCCTTATAATAGGAATCCCGAAAACATCTAATTCTCCTTCTGCTAAAATTTTCATTCCGCCAACCCAGGATCTGTTGCTTTCGTGTCGAGCACCCATTTTTGTGAGAGGAACGAAGTGATGCGACCATTTCATGCCAGATTGCGTCGCGATCGTTTTTATCAAGTGGGCATCTCTTCCTCGAGTTTTCCATCCAAACCGAAGGTCATTATCAAACATGGGAAGGAGAGATGTCGTAAGGAATCTCACTGGAACCCCCACGAAGCTAGGAAAGGATTGGGATATCAGATGTTCCTCAGAAACACGTACGTTGTGTGGGGTCTCATCCCACGTAATTAACGTAGCATCTAACACTGCGTGGTTTTTGAGAAGTTGGCGAAGATTCGTCGCAAGTGGAACATTTGGCATAACGTTTCTTGATTCCCCATGCAATTCGTCAACCCTTGATAGACAGTGATGGCCCTCGCGACGCTTCTCCGATGTTTCGTCTTCAAATTTTAGACGGCATGTGCTCAATCTCGAGTCAAGGTTGTGGGAATTGTCTCGGTCACATTCACTTCGTATGTAAGAAGAATTCATATGCAAGGAGTAATTAGAAGAATCGTCATCCTCGCTATGCATTTTCAGGTGAGAAGTACTCATTTTTGAGACGTGATTACAAGACTCTGGCTTACGTAGGGTACTTAAAAGTGAAGTGTTCATTGTTGAGAGGTTTATGAGATGAGATTCATCACTTAGAGTTTTAATAGGAGAAATGGTCGCTCCCGAGCCAGTGTAGTGTCGCTGAAGGGCTGGGTGGGGGCGCGCGGGCGGGTGCAGCAGCAGGAGGCGGGCGCGCGCGTCCCAGAGCGCGCGCGTGGCCTGCAGCCGGGGCAGCAGGCGGCGCAGCTGGGCGCAGGCGTCGCCGCCCGGCGCCAGCAGCAGCGCCACGACGCCCGGCCGCCGCAGCGCCGCCTCCCGCAGGCGCGCCTCCCACGCGGCGCCCCCGCGCGCCGCCGCCACCTGCCGCAGCCAACGACTCAGTGAAGCAATGAATGAGTGAGTGAGGGAAATGAATATATAAATGCGTTTGTGAATCAATGAGTGCGTGAGAGAGTAAATAAATGGGTGAGTGAATGATGAATGGGTGAATAAATACATGAACGTTGAATGAATGAGTGAGTGAATAAATACATGAATGTTGAATGAATGAGTGATTGAGGAAATTAATGAGTCAATGAATGCGTGCGTGAATGAATCTGCGCGTGAATGAGGGAGTAACATCGTGAATGAGTGAGTGAGTGCGCGAATGAGTGAGTGAGACCGTGAATGAGTGAGTGACCGAGTGCGAGAATAAGTGAATAAGTGAGTGAGTGAATGAATGAACGAACGTGTGAATGAATGAATGAACGAAAGAACGAACGAATGTAAGAACGAACGAACAAATGCGTTATGTGAGTAATTAAACGAAAGAATGAACTAGTACTTGGTTTCCAGAAGTGACAACTGTTTGTTGGTACATTGTTCTCGTTATGCTAATGCATGTTATATCCCGAGAAATGCTGCTGATCGTCTCTGAGAGATCTGGCGCCAACCTATACATTGGCTTGCTAGATTTACCACTCCAGGCATCTCCCTTTGCGAATTATCGCTCCAACCACGACAAGTTGTATGCTTTCGACTGGAATCCCGGCATGTGTGTTAGTGTATAACACGATGAAAAAAACAAAATCGTACGTAGCCCGTTTGTTAAGGTACTACTTGGAAATTCGTTTGATGTTGTTCAAAGCGGATTGTTACGAGGCTTGGCGTACAGAGAAGGTAGTGCAAAAGAGATATTCCATCGCTATTCCCTTATGTCTATCGGAGATGTATCATGCTATGTTTCTTAAAATCTGCTTAAAACCCTGCGTGTCTTATTAGTTGGCACTTCGCCGTTACGTGTATGCTCCCATTTTAGAAGTGCCAAGTAGAATGACAGAAAACACAAAAACGCAAACTGTGACTGGCTTTTTCGAATCAATGAACGCTCACTAATACATAAGATTCTTTGAAAAGATGAAACGTTTCATAATTATTCATACATATCATTCGTTTTTTAGCGAAATACGCAAAATATGCACCTGTATTTACACGAATATGCACCAACAGGAACAAACGGTCAAATATGCACTAATATATTAACCTCTATAGCATTAAATTCTAACCAAATATCAAGAAATTTTACTTAGTTATGTACTGAAGCAATGGACAAAAATATGCAAAATCATAGAAATCCGATCCCTAGTAATCAATTCTGTGGTCACGGGGTAAAAGTTCTTAAGTGAATTTTTGGCGAAATTGGGTTAAGTACGGAAACTACAAGTTAAGTATTTATATTTTATTTTTAAGTGAAACGACCGAATTCAAATGTTACCTCCTTAACGAAAAAAAAGCGTTGGGAATATATAGCTTGGCATTGGGAAATATAGGCGGCACAATAATCTAGCCCTTGTTTTCTCCAAAGTAAGATTTTTGACTTAAGAACTTTTACCCCGTGACCACTCAATCAATCAATCACTGACCACAAGCGGGGCGACTGCGGCGTCGCGTAGCCTCTCGAAAGCCACGGCGTCGTCGAGGGCGCCGGCCGCCGCCACCAGCACGCCCCCGCCGCCGGCCGCCCCCGCCGCCACCAGCGCACGCCGAAGCCGCGCCGCCACCGCCCCCGGCACCAGCCGCTCCCCGCACGGCGGCAGCAGCGCCGGGGCGGGGGCGACCGCCCAGCACACGCACAGCGCCGCCGCCGCCAGCCCTGCCGGCAGGCAACCACAAGAAATGCTCATGCAATCGTCTCCTATGTTATTTCAGCAGGATTCAGTTATTATATTCAGTATATTCGGTAGGATTCAAATATATTTTATTCATTAGGATTCAGTAGGATACCTTCCCTTTCCGGCTCTCACACGCAATCAATCTATATAAATAAGGTCTCTAAAGAAATAGACTTTTACGGAGACGAGACAAATTGCACTTTGACTTTAAAAATATGAAAGATTTGTTTAAAAAACCGATCAAAACCTTCGTGCAAAATGCAACCCACAACACACGTCAGAATTTTTTAAAATCTATATCGTTAAATAATTCCCATACAAAGCGTTCTAGGGTCTTAAAAACTAAAATTTTCAAGCCAAAGAAACGTTCCTTACACTCTAATCTACCGGATGAAATCTTCTTGACAATTCTATCATGTTTTTTACTGGTTCGACGCTTCTCGATTCTACCCCACCTGTTCAGAGCCTGTAGAATTTGCAACTGTATGTGAAATTACTAATTACTTGATATTCCATACGATTTAATTACACGGGTGTATCTCTTTGCTCGATAAGTTAAATACGAATAGTTTCCATTGACAAGTGTATGTTTTATTGTTATCAATTACAAGGTGACATACAGAACAAGTGACGGAGGATCAGAGAGTCTTGAAGAAAAACATATATTACAGGCTTAATACAGAAATGGAAAAATAAGAAAAAGGGTGGGGTAAACCATGCAAAAGTTCTTGCATGGGTACGCTTGTAAACTCTAAATATTTAAGGCCTAACTCTCTCTTTTAATTTTTTTACTTTCTCGCTACGGAGTAGAGAGAAAGTTATGTAATTCTGCGCAAAAAACAGTGAATTTTTGGCAGAAAAAATATTATTACAGGGTCCTGGAAACGAAAAAGTAGATAAATCCAGTTGCTAAATTAAGAAACAAAAAACCTCTGGTGTAGCCAGAATCCATGTTTTGTGGATGCTTGATACCGAAAAATCGAATGACGGCAATACGTCTTTTTGTCCGTCAGTCCATCTGTCCGTCTGTCCTTATGTCCGTCTGTCCGTCTGTCTGTCCGTCTGTCTGTCTGTCCGTCCGTCCGTCCGTCCGTCCGACCGACCGTCAGTCTGTCGGTTCGTGTTTGAACAACACTAACGGCTAAATAGTTCAGCCGATTTGCTCCAAAATCAATATTCCCCAATCAATCTGACTGATGTCACGGTCTCTTAAATTAAAAACCGATATTATAATATTGTGGTGTACTTTACATGCATCCCCTGGGACTTTTTCAAAATTTTCAAAAAAGTGGGTCCATCGGTTTTGTTTAAATTTGTTTTTGAATAGCGTAAAGGACGTTTAAGAGCATGGTGGTGGTCTTATATTCGTTTAAAACACCGATTTTTCGAAAACTGCAAAAAGTTCAAATTTTTTTAGGAGTTTTCCTACCAACTATAATATAAAAAATATAGATTTTTCCCTTAATGAAATCTGTTTCTTAAAGATAGGTCAGTACAGGTACAATTTTCTGAAAATTTCTGTACTTTTGGCTAATTTTGTGTGAAATACGAGCGGGAAAGTACGTGCTCTTTTTAGCATTGCTACTTTTCTTTTGTATTTAGTCATTGTATTTCCCGTAAAAGGCAATTGCCTCGGCGCCGTTGGATCCCGGGGTTCCTAGTCGGTCGCTCAACTTGGAACCCGCGGTGTCTCGGAATTCGTTTAACCTTCGCTTAACCTGACTTCACCTCGTGAACGAATTCGACTAGCGCGCCGGTTTCGCGGTCGAGCCCTTTCAGTAGAACTATCCCAGCATGTGCCTGGATGACCGAGGGAAACCAAAAACTAAACTCAGGCCGGCACGGGGATTGAACCTGGGCCTCCCGAATGCGAAGTGGTACGCCATGAGCCACTTCACTTGATTTTCTTTTAATACTGGAAGTTGTTTTGTAAGAAAAAGTTGAGTTCTTTAAGAACTGAATTGAAGATGACTCATTCTGAAATTAAAAATGCAAAACAAATTTCTTCAAGAGTTACATAACTCAGGGAAACTGGACAAAAATCTGATCGATCCGGGATAATTGACACTGAAGCAGATATGCAATACGTGTTGCAGCCATTGACGTGTTCATACGTGTTACAGGCAATACAGTATTTATTTTTATTACACAGTTCAACTTTAACTAGTACATCAAATATCATTGCATTACATCAATACATTAAATAATTGCATCTGGTGGGTTGAACATTATCATCTTTTGACATCATAATGAACATATGACGGGAAATGTAAAACGAAGATACACAAGTGTCATATGGCTCTGATTGGTAGTCAACTTGTGAACACACTATACAAACTAACAAAATATTTGACTACGTCAGAACGTGACATACCAAACATTAGTGCATGGCAACTTATCTACGATAACGGCTCCGGTAAATGCTGTTATGTAAGGGAAAATGTGTTCATCTTCAAACTTCGTTTCTTCCCTTTGTAACATTTATTTTGAGGCATTCCCTATGCGCAACACTTGTAACACTAAAACTCGCATGGGATACGGCTGTTTAAGTATAAACTATTATAACCTCTCGTGGTTACAGGCAGGAGAACCAGATATCCATTGATCAGTTTGCCCGGCTACTAAACAGTCCGGCAGCGGTGCTATTGGAGCAAAACTGTCCCTTGCCTACTTTTCCATAACTTTGAAGCTTGGGAGTTGCCACGTAATGACGGAAAAGTGCAAAAGGGTAAATCATGAGAAAAAGAGAAACGTTAATTTTAATAATTAAATTAATCAGAAAAATTGGAAGGGGAGAAATTTCAAAACTTTTGATGCGAACAATTTACACGGAAATGCAATTACGTGCTATTACTTAACGCACACTCATTGTTACTCTTTGTTCATCTCACTTCAATGAATTGATACTTCTGGATTGCGACGAATTCGGGAGGTATATAGAATAATGCACTTCGACATTTTTTTGCTACGTTTTTTAGTTAAGTTTGCATCAATATCTGGCTGATTAGCGACCACTGTTGGGTTTATCGTTTTGGTAACTGTGAAGATGACAAGATATGGTGATGATGGCGGACGAACACAAATACAACCATGCCCGAGGCAGGACTCGAACCCGCGACCCTTCGGTCCGAGATGGCTTCGACACTACTGGCTTAACAATCTCGGCCACCGAGAATCGGCTCTTCGACACTGTAGGTTCCCTCTTCGTGGTCTTTGCGGCGCGGAAGGAAACGGTGAGATTACCGCCTCAGGCCAGCCCAGCGGCTGGTCCGGCTCGGTGAAGGTGGCGGATGCCTTTTGTCGCGTCCGTAGGAGTCAAGTTCACTGGGGGCGCGCACGGAAATGAGGGCGTTGGCAGACGAAATTCAGTTTCGCAGTCACAACAACTCACGCCTCGCCAGTGAAGTGACCTGGCGAGACTGGCATTATTAATCGTCCCTTTCATTTAGATAGATAGATATTTATTTCGGAAGGTAGGTTTATGCAATCTGGTGGCAGAACACTAAATTTACATATTATAATTAGGAATTAAATACAATTTAACTTAAAGTTATTTTAAGACAATAATTTTAATAATGACAATAAAGACTTTAACAACAATAACCGCATTAATTCTAAATTTTATGGCGGTCTTGTACAGATATTTTACACCAATAAATACCCGACTTTTTATTACACCGAAGTCCACTCCACTTCAGTTCACTTCACAACACTTGCACTTCACTTCTCTTTCTACTTCAGTATTGCACAACACTTCATAGCACGTCACCAGACTTCAATACGAAGACTACTTAAAATACAATTATATATTTAATAAAGTAATGCATTTAATAATTATTACAATACTAAGAATGGTAACAGTAATTAATAATAATAACAATAATATTAATAATAATTACATTACATTACAGTCTACCCTCTGTATCTGGTCGGAGTGGGCCGATCAGGGTTGCCAGAAGTGTTGTGAGCTTCTACCCTACCACTACTTCGAAATTTCCCCAAATAACCGCTCCAATAAAACAAAATTCCCCAACTTTGAAACGAAAAATATTCTCCAAATTATGGACCAACGATATGAACTCTTCCTGACGATTCCATTGGCCACGTCTTTAAATTCAAAAAATTCAAATCAACTTACCATCGTCCTTTGAACTGCTCGAAGCCATATCTTCGTTTCCTCATGTTTTTCTTTCTTTATGCCTGTCGTTTTTCTCTTTTGATATATCAAAATAAGAAAGAATCACATCTGTTGTTTCTTTTTTATTCATAATAGTTGCGAGAATATAATTTCTATCTCGACTTCGGATGAAAAAAAAAATTCTCCAAAAAATCCGCAAACATTTCTCGATTCATTGACATTTCCCATTAATTCCCCATAAAAAATCCTCATTTTGAGGACAAAATTCCACAATCTGTCAACTCTGGTACCTATGAAATACTGGCTTTCGTGAGAAGTAATCAGTGACGGTCGGTTGCCAAGCAATTGCAGGCGATAAGCGGTTTGAGCTTACGGGTTGTTTCGCGGAACTGTTCTACCGTGTATACTGCCTCGCCCGGTACCTAACTCGCCTACGGAAGATTCTGAGTCGGCATTGTTGCCTTTGGTAGGTCTGCGTAAGTGATGAAGGCCTGGGGTCGTTCTTATTAAAAGACTTTACCCAGACTCGTTATTCTCTGCAGCCAAACGGCACTCGAGGCGACTTACAGGCTGGCAAGCGGCGTTATTCAAAGTTTCCAGGAATGCGGAGCGCCGAAGCAGAGCGAGAACTCCAGAAAAGGCGAACGTGAGAAGCCAAAATAAACTGAGCGATCTGCTCCACGTGCTTTCCACACAATTTCCTTCCAGCCTCCTCGTGCTCCCCCCACTCCACGCCTCGCAAGGCTTCTCTCACCCGATTCGTAAATTTGGAATTGGCGAGTAAGGCGGAGACGAACATCCGTTTCTCTTCTAAGCAACCGGGAGAGATGGCCTATCCGCACCCCTTACACACACAAACACTAACATGCACTACATTACCAGACATACCGGGAAACCAATCGGGAGCTTACAGCTTGTCCCGGCTGGGGCGGTGCCCCATTGGTGGGAGATAACTAGTTGAGGGAAAACCCCGCTAGTCGACAGTAGTTTGGCACTGGATCTCGCCATCCAGCGGGGAAAAGATCACCGCCACCTCCCGAGAAAAAACGGTCACTACACTTACAGAATGAATGACCTCTGTAGTTCACGTGCCCGGAATCACAAACAATCAATCAATCTTGTAGGCACAGTAATATTCACCGGCAGCACCCGGTGGTTGAAAGCTCGTTCCCGGACTTCCGATAATTGTTCTTGATTCGAGGGAAACCGTGGCACGCAACGGGGCTCCCTTGCCTTTTAAGTCAAAATGGGGCCAACCCCATCCTCCCGTTGATTGAAACAGAACGGTTTGCGTGTAGGGTTGAAGCGGTGGCTAAGGTTGCCAGATTGAGGAATTTTGTCCCCAAAATGGGGTTTTTCTTTCGTTGTGGGGAAAAAATGGGGAACAATGGAGGGGAATTGTTTGGGAATTTTTGGGAATATTATTTGCATCCAGAGTCGAGATAGAAATATTATTCTCTTAATTATAGGAACAAAAATAAATAGACGTTATTCTCTTTAATTTTGATGTAACAAAAAGGGAAAAATAAGAGGTTGGTATAGCGAAAGAAAAATATAAGAAAAACTAATATAGTGTACGGCTTCGAGCAACTCAGAGGTCGTTGATCGGTTTATTTGACTTTAAGGTGATAGCCAATGGAATCATCAGGGGCCGCTCATGTTGGTCCGTAATTTTTAGAATATTTTTCGTTTCAAAGTTGGGGAATTTTGTTTCATTGGGGAGGTTATTTGGGGAAATTCCATAGTAGTGGTGAGAAAAGAGCGTCCAGCGCATCTGGCAACCCTAGCGGTGGCAGTCAGCATTCCAAATAATGAATAAAACTTTGGCAATAATGAATAAAAAATTTGCATGACGGGCAATGCAGAACGCTGTCACCAGTTGACAAAAATTAGAGTGAATAAAAAAAGTTATATAATGTTCGTAATGAAAAGTGTGTACTATTGATGCTGAATTCTAGCTATTGTTCAATATATTAAAATATTACAATAGTTATAATTGTATCTTAAAAAATACTATGAATCTAAATAATGAAAAGTAAAGAATGTAGAAAGTGCTTTCCAGACAATAAACGAAAACGAAGATTTTGAACGTTGTTCTCAAATTTCTCTACTGTTTCTCCACTGTACTATCTTAATAAACAAACGAAAACAAAATTTGAGAGACTATTTTGTTTTAAACCCTTGTAATAAGTAGGGGGTGGATTTTAATGAAATGCCATTTTTTTCTCACATTAAAACAATGCCGTGGAGTATATAAATGAATTTTATGTTATGACAAAAGAAAATGACTCATTTTTATGTGTAATTGTTTTGCATCGTCGATTTTGATAAATAAGTCATTTTTTTATATTTGCCTTAATTTTTAATGCATTATTTACTGGGATGCTGTGAGGACCTACCTGAGCTCACTAACGGCTGACTTCTTTAAAGAGGGTATAGGAAAGCTTTACTCACGTTATGAGAAATGCCTCAACCTTCATGGTGACTATATAGAAAAATAAGTAAGACATTGTAAATCTTTTAGTAAAAAATCATCTTGTTATCTCAAGTTACCTTTTTATAGCCAATTGGAATCTACAAAATAGCCCTTTTATATTCTCTGAATATTTTTTTTTAATTAGGTACCTTATACTATAAGTATTCATTTTTTTGTAACACTGAATATTGAGAATGGTCCCTGATATGACTGTCAGTGATAAAATATTAACGAGATACTACAGTCAATAATATGACTTCAGTGAACTTTGACAAATCCTACAATAAATCCTAAGACCTCGAAATGTTATTATTGGTAGAAAAACGCTTTTCACCACCTTAATGTACTATCAGTTCTCTTGCACTTAGTCAAAGTTTACATACAAAGGATTTTGTATGTGCAGTACAGTATTTTAATGGTACGTTCTCTTAAATAAACTTTATACATAAAGCATTTATGTGCACTTGCCATTTTTATGTTCATTTATCCAAATTATGGAATATTCGCACTATACTGGGTCCCAATTAGTTTGGATAATCAACGTCTCACTGTGAATGTGGTTGCTCTTGATCGAAAATGATTTAAAAGCGAGCTTTGGAATTATGGTAATATTTCGGCGATTTCGGATGTTTTCGGAAGAAATAAGTTCAATGATTTCGTTTGCAATCGTCTGATAATAAACGTCCAACATTTTGGCGGCCTTGTGACCTCAACCTAAACCGAATGTACGAAAACTGAAACATACATTTCTCGTAAGAAGTAATGCAAATCAATAAATCCGTTCGCACACTATTATAAAAAGTGCGTTTTATGGTATTAATTCTGTCGTATTTCTCGCTTTACTTATCAAAGGGCTACCGCTCGTAACATTTTTTTCAGCTCTGGTGACTTGTTTAGCAGTTGCACTCAATAAACCGACAGAAAAAATAATTTTTACAAAATGTTTTAACTGAACGCGCGGGTTGGTGCTTACTAACCGAGAAATAAAGACAACGCATGGGATGCTTTATGTGGGCACTCGATTACGAGAAATTAGCGATCAGTCACGCGGACAGATGGACTGGTTTGGAAGCACATTTTATACAAAAATTAACTAGATAAACATGATTATATTCTTTTAACGAATGCCTTATTTATTCATTAGAAATAAATAGTTCCTTTTAAATTTCTGACATTCCACATTTTTATTGTTCTTTAATTGTTGGAAACGTAACGTTTTGGCTATACATTTAATAGCAATCTTCAGTCATGAATTCTAAAAAAATTTCAGAAACGGTTGTTAAATCTAAATTATTTACATTATATACGTTTTAAAACAAAACATATTATATACTTATGTAAGACGTACATGGCTAACCGCCGTTCTGTGCTCTTGAGAGACAGATGGCATGCAGCATCAACTTTGTACGCAAGCAAAGTTTAGTACATATCTGTTGTTTAAATTGTATATAACGTGAATAGTTTAGATTTTTGGAAAAAAACGAAAATTGATTCCAACCACTTTCGAAAAGGTAAGCTTCTGACAACATACAAAAGTATATAATATGTTTTGTTTAAAATGTATGTAATGTAAATAATTTAGATTTAACAACCGATTCTGAATATTTTTTAGAATACATGTCTGAAGATGGCTATTAAATGTATAGCATTAACGTTACGTTTATAACAATTATAGAACAATAAAAATGGAATGTCTAAAATTTAAAAGGAACTATTTCTTTCTACTAGATAAACGTAAACTCGGAACAAAAAAATCCTAATAAACTGAGTCGTAAGAAAAATAGGACTTTCGAAAATCGCTGTTTTACTGCATTTTTATATTATAAAATTGTATTTAAACAGAAATTACTAGGTCAACTAGTGTTGACAAATAAAAAGTCCTTAAGTTCGATAATCACACACATATAAAACAATCACTTTCAACACTGTGGCGATCATAAAAGTGTGCCAGATTCTGCTCTGTTTCCTTACTAACGTATAAATTGAAAAAAAAGTCTCACATGTGAACAAGTATTTTCTGTTTGTGTGGTATTTTTTGTTCTGTTTCATATTTGCAAATATTTTGCCAATGCTTCCACAAGTAACCGAGGTATATTGTAATAAAACGCATAGTGATATAGTTTGATTTATGCTTACATCGTAAAAATTACGACTTCCGAAATTTCGGGCATCGTTTAAGCCGCGGATCAGACTTGTTTTGATTTCTGCTATTGGTTTTGCAATTTTACTTTCTGTTATTGTGGGTCCAGTTGTACGAACTCTGCATACAGCCAACATAACTTTTATTCTGTGGATATAGGAAACTCAGATAGTCCCAAGTCGGAATAGCACTTATCCACGGTATAAACAATGGACGAACTATTACATGAAAATTGTAAAGACGTTCGTGGAATAACTCCAAAGGAAAAAACAGAAGCAAACGAGAAACTTGTTTGAAAACATTTTTTTCGGATAGTGACAAGAATTTCTGTTCATTTATCGCCACGAAAGCGAAAGTTATCTCCAAGAACAGATCTATGAAACAAATACAATATGAAGTAATATTTGTAGATTATGTATTCATGTGATATTATATTTGTTAATTTATCTTTTACATTGCCTTAGAAAATATACTGGATTGGGTGAATTTTTACTAGAATGTTTTTCTCCAATTTTTCGAAATGCTACAGTATTCTAAAAACATTTGTTTCTATTAAATGATATTTAATGAATAAAATTATTTTTTTTCTTTAATATAAATTTCTGTTAATATAAGTTTAATGTAAGGAAAGTAATTACACGAGAATATTGAAATGACAGATTTTTCTTGAGACAGTGAAGTATTCCTCGATAATTTATTTAATCAACTAGCTAATCAGTAAACAACAGAAAACTGAACATGTAAAATGTGTTTATATAATTTTAGGACATTTTGACGGACTACGATCTACATAAAAATAGTATTCATCTTAGATATTATTACACATTGAAAGACAAAACACTTTCCACAATAAAAAATTATCAGAATCGATATTTTCAACGCTGAGTCTACCAGAACGTACAAACACATGTTTACGAGAAATCGCAAGTGAAGCAAAGAATAAAATATTTCGGCAAAGGACTATCGAAAGAAGTACCAACGTTCTCTCTCTCTCTCTCTCTCTCTCGATATCTGTTTCTAATACAGGGCACTTCCCCGTTCTTCCACGCAACCGATGGAAACAAGTTCTCACTAGCGATCCTAGTGTCAGAACCTGCTAATGTAGCGCCAAATAGAAATGTCAATGTGATTCTTACGGAAGAAACAAATATTTTTAAATCTACCTAACGAAATAAGACTTATTTTTACCTACTCTCTCTGTGATTTAATTATATTGAAGGGCTCAAATTACGGAAAATTATAATTACAATGTATTATAATGGACATGAGAACATTGAACATTTAATGAACATATAATGAACGTTATTTTCACAAGTTGCTTTTTTGCCGTAAGATTTTTCTTGCCGTAACACTTCCACTGATACATTTGACTTCTTTTCCACTTACTTCACATACTTAAAGCACTGTATCAATACATTGATACCTCTGCTTTCATATAGATTATTACACCCCTTACATAAAATATTCTGCAAGTGCATATTCATGATTTGCATTAATTGTTTTTTTACGTCAAGTTTACTTTGACGTAAATAATGTAAAAAGTGTTTATTGAAAACATATTCAGTCTTAGAAAACTAATAGCGAATTCATTTGGATAGAAAAGCGTGGCGTTCACATACTGTTTAATCAGAATATGCGTGTTTCTTAATTTATACTTTTCATCCAAATTATGTTAAGCATTTCTACAACCATCATATGGCACGGTACTACACAACCAGCCACATACATAGGACTCAGCATTTTTCTGCACTAAACTTGTAGGAATATCTTCAGTGTTATCCATTTCTGCAATGTTCGTTACACATGATTCAATTGGGAATGGCAATGTGCAAGTAGTCTCCCAATCAAGTTATGTTATAGTTTTTAATGCATTTTATTACAAAGAGAAGTCAAATTGTATTAAACTAGCTTCATTCATGTTTAAGATTCTTTCAATTTTTACCTGGTTTTATCACGAGGAAATGTCAAGAACAAACGCGAGTTCTGTATTTTATAATGCTGTATTTTATAAGCCAAAAACGACAGAATTTTTTCCTGCCTTACGTAGAATGATGTAAAGAAAAGTGAAAAATATGTTTTCCAGAAATCGACCAGAAAGGCAATAAAATGAAAAGAAATCAAGCAGACAACAAACACCAACAGAGCACTGAGCTTAGGGTGTACCAGGTTCTGCCACCAGATGGAGCGTGTATCAGTGATTCTCGATATATCGCAAAGTGTCCTGTATTGTCTTTATGGTATTTGGTTTCGGATATAACACGGAACAGTTATCTGTTAATTAAGATTCGTTTTCCAACCGGACGACTCATTTTTTTTAAAAAAATAAGTAATTCTACAGATAATGATTTCAAGAGTTGTCCCGACACCATACAACCAACCATTTTTCTACTGATGTTACGGGGTCTTATGGACTTCAACTGAGATATACTCCATATTGCGAATTTAATCTTTTTTCCGGGACCATACGGTAAGTTTCGTCATAAGATATGCAAAAATATATAAAACGACTGCGAAGAAATAAGTGGGGAAAGTGAATTAGTGGAGAAATTGGTACAAAAGGGGTAATTTACTGCATAAACTCTACATTATTTCATTATCAAACGTCAATATTAAACATCTGTTAATTCAACTAATGGAGCCAATTTTTGTCAACAGTTTGAGAAAATTCAATTTAGTACGTACCACTTAGTAAACGGCACAACATCCTCACCACGACTGGCAATGCTTCGTTGGCTTTGGGTGTTTGCTTTATTCCTACTAATTGCTTGTTAGCATGTCCTCACTTGTAAACAATGCTGAACTTCTACAACTTCCCTATTTTGTGGAACAGAAAATGAAAGTATCCGATAATGAACAGAAACAATGGAATTGACAGTCCATTTCGAAGTTGCATGTGTGTCTAACTGGATATAACCATGTTAATTGTACAATGATATTATTTGCTGTATGTGACAGGAAAATTGTGAGGTGTGTTCAAACTATTTCCAGTATACGTCACATTAACACAAACTCGTGTTTTATTACGTAAGTTCAAAGTTAGCCATAACATGGACTATCTCCTTTCGAATTATTGAACATATAACAATATTTGACCGGGAATAATGTAAGTAATATGTCAAAGAGTACTGATCCATTTATGTGAACATTTACTAATAATCGATGAGGAAACTCTTCTCTCACTTCAGTTAAATATTTGTATATTATTTACCTGGCGCTTGTACACATATCAGAAACACAACACATATACAGAACAGAAACATAAGTTCCAAAACGTAATTATATTTCCGTGAACTTCAAGCTCTCACAACTCAAGTCAGTAAAAAATGAATCTAATATAATCTAGTAATATTCATAAAAGTTAGTTTTTAACAATATGATGTCTTCGAATTCACTTAATTAGCGACCTTGTAAATCTCAACTTCAAACTCCAAATGGCGTTATAGACCAAAGGCGCTACTCAAGGAAATCGATAATCGTTTTTCATCTCCTAGTGACATTTAACTGAAGAGCTCGGCTCAAGATAATTCCATATCAAAATTTTGACCAAAATAAAATAATCCTATCAACATTCTTGCCATATCGAGTATTAGATTTAATGCAGCGCTAGTCTATGTGCTTACCACACGTGCCCCTTAACACATGGCCGCAAGGCCGGGACGCCGCTTGTAGGCCTTAGCTCGTAAAGAGCTGTTGTGCCAAAAATACATACATGCATACATTGTGATGCTATTGTGATAAATGACGCTGTACGATGGAGGCAATTCTGATTTATTCGGGAACAAGGCGTAGAATAGAATGGAATATAGAATATTTATTTCGCTACTTAGGATACATGAAATAATTCCGGTGGTAGCGTTTTCCAATCAATTTTGTGATGGCATGATGAATGCATGATGAATTGGCATGATGAATTGTGGCTTCTTCTTTCTGAGAATGAACTTGATGTGGCATAAGACTATTTACAACCAAGCTCTTCAATTTTTTTACTTTGTTATTACTAGAAAATACAAATTTTCTATTAGAGATGATGGGCAAACTAATATTTACTGTCCAGACGAAACAAGTGTCATAGTTTGATGGATTACAGCAAAAGAGAACAAAAGCTATAGTCGAGAAATTGTTAGTACCCAGAAATATAAAAGTAATTATCTCTATTTCGCCACTTATCCCCATGTTATTCCACTGCACTTAACAACAAAACGCTACCTTTGCAAAGCAGCTAGTTCTAATTTGGTGGCTAAATATTTTAACAATAATAACGAGAAGAAACCTATTAATAATTAAAGTTAATAATAAACAAATATTGATGTTATTATATCATGTTAATCAATACTAAATTCTTTTAATCCATACGTGTACTTACATCGATAATAAGGCGATCTGAAATAATCGTAATCAGTTAAATCAATAGGATCATTCTGCCGAGTATTTAATGTAATTCGATTATTAGCTAATTTGTTCTTCAAATTTTGAACTTTACAAGAAAGAGTTGAAGGGCCGCCAAAGATCTAACTTTTTCGAGTATTTTCCAGTTGAATTTGTGAAAGAAAACTTTGCGTCATCGCATTAGGTAACAGCGTATTTGTTACAGCTGGTGAAATATATCGCCACCTTTCCTCTCCAGACTTATCACAGGAGACGCTTGAAGGAGAAAGTTGCCTCGGGAGCTTATTCTACAGAAACCGTACCTCTCAGCGAAATTCGTTAACTCCGCAGGAGAAGCTGTATTCGTTAAATATATCCGGGGCGATGTAAAGAGAAAATACCGCGAACTTTCGTTCTTTCCAAATCAGTTTTTCTCCAACTTGCTCCTTCGCTCCGACATTTAGGTTTCATCGCCTCCCCCCGCAAAGGCTCGCCGAACTGTCGAGTCGTTCACCAAAAACTGCATGTTGCGGATGGCTTGCACGGTTATCTAGGGCTCATTAAAAATGTAATTACTTAAATTCTTTAGCGCTCAGTTCCCCAACATCAATTAACAGGATGGGATTTTCGGAGAAAGATGGAAGATGCTGGCGGGCGGGTGCACTTAAAGAAGAATCTTTAAAGGGAAGCCTCGTGCCGGTCTTTATGCAAGATCCATGGGTTCGCGGGGGATTATCTGCGCGCGGGAGTTTGCCTTCAGCGCTTTGCAGCCAGGGTTGCCAGGTGTGTTGCGAGATATTTCCCAACTAATACGAAAATTTCCTAAAAGACCTCTTCAATGAATCAAAAATTCCCCTACTTTGAAACGAAATATATTCTTCTAATTATGATAAACGACACGAACTGTCCCTGGCGGTTCCATCGGCTGTCCCCTTAAACTCAAATAATTCAAATCAACCAATCATCTCCGTTCAGCTGTTCGAAACTATAGAGGAGGGATATTTCTGCTTTATGCTCGAAACCCAATAATATCTTCGTTCTTCTTTCTCCACACCTGCCGTTTATTCAGGGCGGCTCTGGGGTCGACTCAGCTTCCTTACCAAGTGAGTACCAGGGTATGGGTAAAAGACGGTCGGAACGTTGTCACACAACCTGCTCCTTGTGCCGACGGCGACGAATAGGCGGAGCCCTACCTCCACCTCCCCTGTGGGCCACTTTAACCTGTATACAATTGCAATGGGATACCTTTTCCTTTACCTTATACCTGTCGTTTATTTCTCTTTTTGAAACATAAAAATGAGAGGGAGAGAGAGAGAGAGAGAGAGAGAGGGAGAATAACTTCTGTTATTCCGTTTTTATTCATAATAATTGAGAGATTAATATTTCTATCTCGACTCCAGCTGAAAATAATTTCCCCAAAAAAAACCCAAACATTTCCCCGTCCGTTTATATTATTCATTTTCCCCCACTACGAAAAATTTCCCCGTTTTGAGGACAAAATTCCCCAACGTGGCAACCCTGGTTGCAGCGTCCGCGCCGCAGAGCGAGCGCTGACGCGGTGGAACCTTTGGGAGACTGCGCATGCGCGTGCGAAGTTGCTGGGGATTACGATAGCGCCGGACGAGCCACTTCATGAGTCGAAGAAGACGGCGCTGCGGAAGAAGGTTGGGGAGTGAGAATCACTGTGCGCCTTAGGAGAAAACGGGGAATAATAATAATAATTGTTATTCAATTTTTAGTGACGTCAAGAGATTTCTGTAGCGTTCTGCAATGAAGTGTTACTGATGACTTTCTACACTGCCGGATCCAGGGGGTTAGAGCTTTCGTTTATCTTCCTTTATTTGGCAAAATCCATTTAAATATTTATGTTCGAATTATGTAATTATTTAAACAATAATATTGTATAGCATAATATCTACAGAACATAAATAATATACTATAATAACAAATATGTTTATTATGTAACAAAAATCTATGAACCCCCTCCCCAAAATGTTCGGCTGGATCCGCCTCTGCTTCTGATTAAAATTCTTCCATTGTCGTCCCGACGTCGATTCTTCTCAATGATAATGAATGTCACGTAGGGTTAAAAATCAGAATCAGAAAGAAAGATGACATCAGTCAAGGCGTTAATTTTTTTTCATAGATGTAGACACGTCCCCTACCTATTTCATCTAAAAAGATACCGTTTTGCCTTTCTATTTTCAATAAAATAAATGTATGAACGTTCGGAATATAATAATAATAATAATAATAAAGTAGCTAGACCTGCGTCAAAACTCTACTCTTTGTAAATAATAAGTTCTAAGACAGACTATTCCTTCAAAGTAGAAACGAAATTTGACAAGCCAGATAAACTGAGGAGGTTTAGAGCATCAACTGATGTCACTGCAGTATCTTTTGACTGAGAACTTCTATTTGTCTATGATCAATCAGTACGCTCAACAAATCCGAGAGTAAGAAGCATACAAAACCAGATATATTTATTCAGGATTTTGACAAAAACAATCGTTTCTAACTATAGATGCTTGCTGCTTTTACAATGTATCCAAGAAGGCAGAGGTCGCTTTTTGTGATGTCGGGGGTCCCGCAATCCTATTGTAATAAATTCTGGTAGAACTAAATAAAACTAAAGTGTGATCTACTTCTGTATTGTTTTTAATATTCTACATTTCAATCCGGATACTGAATGCAACTAGTAATGAAAGTAGGTGAATGGAATATTACGACTTGCTTAGTCAAATTAACGAAAAAATCTTGAAAAAATATGTTTGTTTAAAAGAAAAATAAGCATAAAATCAATAATGTGAAATCCTCTTAACACTGCAGTGTCACTCAGGAATAAAGGTAATTACGAACATGCGATATAAAATAGTGGCTTATTACGTGGCGTTGTTGCGAAATGTATATAGCATTACAATCACCAGGTTTGTTTTGTTTCGTATTCGCTCGCCGATGAAATCATGGTGATAGCAAGTGTAGGTTTTCCTTTCTGAAAGAAAATGATAGTGAAATATGTATTAGTTTTATCTCCAATAAAATAATAGTGTTCACCATTCACTGCTATTACAGAAAATACCCTTGTATCTGTTTTGCGTGTGATTGAGTTTTACTTCCCAAAGTGAAATTTATTCTGAGTTAACAATTACATTCAGTTGTTATGTATTTGCTCACTCCTTTACTGCCAGCCTGCCTTGATGGGAGAGAATGTGAACAAAAATGAATTCCAAAACTGGACTATATTCATGAAAGTTTCAAATGCATAATGGAAATTATGTAATTTTCTTTGGTATAAAAATTTAAACCATTTACCTTTCATTCAAAATAATTTGAATGTTCTTTGAGAATTGGATACTAGTTGTCAGACATGACCTGTTGCGTGATTATCAAATATATATTTATATAGGATGAAATTAACATTGATACGTCATGAATGTGGTTTGAACAAGAGATATGAATCGTTCATGCAATATTTATTTTCTGAAACCTGATGACTTTTAACGTTGTGTATAACATTTCCGTGCAGTATATTTTCAGGGACGCAACAACACGCAGTTGGAAATTCAAATGAATATTTTTAGCGATTTACTTTCCGTTTGGGCAACGCTGACATCGTAAAAATTTCGTAGACCGCTCGTAACAATTGCGAAAATTGAATGCGTGAGCCACCAAAACGTAATGTTTCAACTAGAAAATCCAGATGTGAGATTAAGTCGGCCATGAAAGCAAAATACGAGTTATCACTGATCGCTATAGAACTCAGCAGCAATAGTTACCATGCCCCGTTACTGAACAGAAAGCAAAAATCCCACAATAATGAACACGTTTTAAACTTTCAAATAACGCTATTTCGAATTAAAGACTTCCCTTCCTCACTCCAGGACAACGAAATATTTCATTGCCTGTGGGATACTTGTCGTGGACAGTTCATTGAATTGCTCATTCATACGAGCTTTATATTCAATAGAAAGCGTTCCAACGCTACAATTCAAAACATGGCCGCGGTGATAAATTATAGGAAATTGATTTCTCCTGCATTGTGCTGCCTTCTGTTAAACTACTGTATTTTGTGCCTTTGTTGCCGTAATCCGACGCCCCTCGCTAACAGTGCTTGTGTACATTAATTGAGGCAGTCGCCAGTCGATGGAAATACTTTCGCAGGACATCACTAATGCCAGTCAATTACCCACCGGTGATCGCAATTAACTCTCAAACCTCTCCATCATCTTCAACGTTCCGTTGTGGAAATTCATTCATTTTTTTTTCTGATGAGTGGAATTTGCGAGGTTCTAAAACGCTTTTGTCGTTTTGCCGTCATTGGTTTTGCCACCTATAATACAAAAAAACAATAACTTTGAATTAACATTGACACGTTTTTATTAAAGAAATTTCTCTCAACCTAACGATGTTATGTTGGAAAGAAAAATAAGGTAAGGTATGAAAAAGAGGTTCAAGTAATGTAATTATAAAAACATTTAATTTTTATACTAATCTTTTTACGTGTTTTTACTAATGATTTACATTTATATTTACTTATTAAACATTTATTACAATTCAAATAATCAAATATTTCATTTCATATTATTAACATCGTTGCGAGTAATAAAAATCATTAACGAAGTCATCAGTCGCCAACCTTACGAATCCTCAGAACAGTAATTAAAAATTTTTTAATCCCACTAACCACTAACATGATGTTTGTAAATACAAGTACATTTGCAATAATAATGACCTGGAAACTTAAATTTTATTAACACAAATAATCCTACTTACATAATACACTAACATTATAAATTACAACTTTTTCTTAACAAAATAAGTATTGTTTAATTGTAATTGTTTATTGATTTTCGTGATAATTGTAACTGTTTAATGATTTCCGTATTGCAATCACTTAAAGAATTTTGAAGTAATAAACATTTTAGTGTGGTACTTCTTACTACTTAGAAATAAAATGTTTATAAATGTTTGGCTTTAATATTAATAAAATAGGCGAATAATGTCCAGATATCTTCACGAACTCCCGAATATTTTCGCGGATTAAACGAGGCCCACGAAGCAACAGTTGACGATCGCTGGAGTTCAAAGTTTCCGAACTTCAACATCGCAGTGTTCTTGAGCTCGGTCTTTGTCTTTCAACAGATGGATCTCTTTATAGGCCTGTGTCACAAGAGCGTTGGATTGACGCGTGATAAGTAACGCGCGTCAATATTAACATTGCGTCTTATGCGGAACGGCCTAAGCGCTCGTGTGGCGTTTCGCATAATGCACAGTGTTATTCCAGATCTCGCGTTCCTTAACTCGCGTAAACGCAACGCTCGTGTGCAGAGCTTCTTAAGAAAACACCTACTTTATAAAATACTGGCTGATTGCGTGGCGTTGTTGTGAAATGTATATAGCATTACAATCACCAGGTTGTACACATACCTCCAGAAATAATAAATATCTATCTGTTAAGCAGAGCCAACTGCCGCTAGAGCCCCATATACCCTTCTCGCCTGCACCATTCTCGTAAACGTCCATCACACTATCCCACAACAAAATTTAAACAAAACCGATGAAGCGATTTTTTTGAAAATTTGGAAAATATCCCATTTGAATTTTGAAAATATCCTATTTGTTAGAAATATCCCAGATAATTTTTCTTGAAAATTTGGAAAATATCCCATGGACGTCATGTAAAATCGAAAACATCGATTGGTGAATATCAGTTTTGGATAAAATCAGCTGAATGGTTCAGCTGTTACCACAGCCCGACGGACACACAGACATTTTGCCGACATTCGATTTTTCGGTATCTAGAGCCCACAAAACATGGATTCTGGCTACATCACGTATTAGAGAATTTTTTTCTAAATGTAGTAAATGGGTTTATTTACTTTTTCGTTACTAAAGCCCTGTAATAACAGTTGTTCAGCCAAAAATTCGCCATTTTTCCCAAATTACATAACTTCCTCGCTACAGAGTACAACATCGCAGTGTTCTTGAGCTCGGTCTTTGTCTTTCAACGGATGGATCTCTTCATAGGCCTGTGCCACACGAGCGTTGGATACAGAGTAGCGAGAAAATAAAAGATGCAATTTACACAATTCGACTGCTTTTTTATTTCCGGGTTAATTTTTCTTTCTGAACAAGTATATTCATTTATTTTGTAAATAATAAAAAATTTATTTGTTTTTGGAGTGTTTAGATGCTTCTAAATTGCTAACTTTTCGTAGAAAGTACTTTTTCAAACCAACTTTTGAGTGCTTATTGCGGCTCAGCCATTCAACGCGTTTATTAGGCAAAATATACTTAAAATTGTCTTAAGAGCTTATTTTCGACTTTTCATCCCTGGACACTCTGTATACAGGAGACGGAGGACACTGAAGTGCTGATAATTTGAAAGGGAGACTTTTTCAGCACTAGTTCTACGCAACATGCATGGGGCGAATTTGCCTGCCAGAGCTTGAAGAGAAAGATTTTTATCGTAAGGATTGCATTGCATTCATCAGTATTTAGAATCAGTCGTGTGGAATTATGTAAATTTGCCTTTGTACGGCAGGGGAGTATCATTCGGCTCTCTGAAACTCGATCTCGTTAGTGCACTTTGAACTCGGACTTGGATATATCAATGCTTTTCATACCTTGAATATCCCCTTTCTGCCCCTTTCCCGTCGGAATTCTCATTATTTGCATCATTTATTAAAGATATTTTCATCAAAACATAATTATATTATTTTATTTACCTACATTTATTTATTTGTTTGTTTATTGATTTATTTAAATATTTATTCCCACATTCCGAGATATACTCCAAAGTAGGGCGAAACTCAGTTCGGCCAATCGTGTGTTTCGGATGGTGGATTTCCAGCACCGGTGAGTTGGCGTACCGCGGCTGTTATTTTTCTGTGCCTCTCTGGGAGGGCAGTGGCTGCACTCGTCGGTTCGGACTTATTTAGCTCTCTGCGCAGCCCTTCCCTCTGAAGGGCGGTCTTCGCTCGCCACTTCGCCCTTCGCTGGGCTTCCCATCTCATCTGCTGAGGGCCCATTGGAAGTAATTTCATGCGTTCATCCAAACGTGTTGGGAAACTCATGTTGGACCATCAAAAGTACCTCAGGGCGTCAACTGATGTCACTGCAGTAACTCTGACCGGAAGATATTAGGGTTCGAGTATCGACGGTGGCAGGATTTTCGACATCAGCCAGATAGCTAGGTCGGGTTCAGTCGCTGTCTGGAGGAGAATTCTAGCGGCCGGCTGATCGATAGTTTTCCGTGGATTCTCCGATCAACACCAGGCGAAAGCAGGAGCAGTGCCATAAGAAATAGGCCACGGTGCGCTCGCAATATTTCCTTCCTCTCTTTCGTCCTCTCCTCACAGTCACTTACATGCACTGTCACACATGCGGGTAGACCCATCGGGAGCGTGGTGCTTGAGTTGGTCCTTGCTGGGGCGGTGCACTGTTGGTGGAAGAATCCCCGCTAACCGACCTAGATCGGCGTCGGAAGATGTCAGCCAGGGGGGAAACTCCCCCACCACTTTCTGCGATGGAAACCTGCACTAAATATACGGCATTAATGGCCTTAGCCGTTGACGCGTGTGGAATTACTATTCAAAGGCAACATATTGGTCTGCGATTTTTCCGTTGTTATGCCAGGAATTCTGACTTTTTTCCAGCTATAGTTTTCCTTAATCGATTCTAATATGCCTTTTTCCCGCATTTTTTTTTCATTCTGGGAAACTACCACTTCCGTCCATTCCTTATTGATAAGTTGTTATTTTGGATATATTAAATCCAAATAACATATTGCGGGAGGCCTACTTGTAAGTAAATAAACAGTTGCGTTCTACAAAGTAAATTAAAAACTCGAATCGTAACGCTTCCATCTCACATGTCGAAAAGGTTCACAAGGCAATGTAATTTAATGTTTTTGTGCATTCGTATGAAAATGATTGCAACTCCTTTGGCAGCGTTTTTTATACTCTAATTTCAAACCTTTTATTCGTACACCAAATTCGCACGTACTGTACCAATTTTTAAACAAATATTAGGTCGTCTTTTCTCCCGGCTGTTTCTCCCATGCAACTTTCCATCGTCAATCATTTTTTATTCCACTTTTCCGTGTGCATTATCCCGTTTATGCCTTCCCGCATTTATCATCACTAGTTTTGTTCTCCATGACCAACTATGTTCTCCCACATTATTTGTCCTCTCTCGTTTTTCCGTTGCTGGAAGGCGCTTAAAACATGTTTCGACTGTCCTTAATTCCTCTCTCGTCTAGGCTTTGCACAACCCTCTGTTCCTTCTCATTTCTCACTTTGTCCTGACTCTCGGAATGAACTTGTCTTGACAACCGCTATTTACGCCAACCACATTCATTGCTTCATTCGTCTTTCAACAATGCTTTGCTCATCCGCTGTCTATTTCCGCTCCCCGCCCCTCACTCCCCGTTCCTCGCTCCCCGCCCCTCACTCTCCGTCCCTCGCTCCCCGCCATTCTCTCCCCGCTTCTCTCTCCCCACTTTCCACCCGTCGCCCCTCGCCTTTTATTCCCCTCCTCTTGCAACCTGGCCCTTTCTACCCACCCTTCCCCACCCGGCATTTTCTATCCGTTCCCCGACTTTCACTCTTCCTTTCACTTCCCCCCTTTCACTCCTCTTACCTCACTCCACCGTCACAGATCCTCCTCGATGCCAGCCGCTCGGTCCCTCTCCTTCCTCAAACAATTACTCCGCGCCATTTTCCCCGGCTCCCGCTTCCCAACATCGTTCCTCGTTTCTCTTTCACGTATATCCCCCTTTGTCACGCGTCGCTCTCCACTCGCTGCCCTTTACCTTTTCCTTAACCCCTCCCCAAGCTGCCCCTACCCCGCTCCGCCCCACGCCACCCAGCTCCGCCCCACCCCACCCCACCCGCCCACCCGCCTTGCCCCGTGCCGCCCCGCGCCGCCCCGCCCCACCCCACGCCGCCCCGCCCCGCCCCGTAGCGCCCCGCACCGCTTCACGCTTCCCAGCCCCACGTCGTCCTGCTCCACGCCGCCCCAGCCTGCCCCGCCCCACGCCGCCTTGCCCCGCCCCACGCTGCCTTGCCCCACGCCACCCCATCCCGCCTTGCCCCACGCCGCCCCATCCCGCCCTGCTCTGCCTCACGCCTCCCCGCCCCGCGTCTCCCCGCCCCGCCCCGCGCTGGTCCGCCCTGCCTCACGCCTCCCCGCCCACGACTCCCCGCCCCGCACAACCCCGCCCCGCCCCGCGCCGCCCCACGCCGCGCCGCCCCCGCCCCCCGCCGCCCAACCCTGTCGCTCATCGTGGCGCGAGTGCGCGGGCGACGCGCACCGCCCGCAGCCGCTGACGTTTATGTATTTTAATGGAGTTTCTGTCGCCGTGCGCCGCGCCGCGTTTTGTTTCCAGAAAGGGAATCGGCGATGCGCAGCTCTCTTCGCAGCGGCGCCGGCAGGGAGGGGGAGGATTCAGCACCGCTTCCCCCGCAGGCTGTGTGAGCGCGCACCGTCATGTGCTTCGCAATTCCTCTTCCGTCGCGTCGCCGCCAAATTGCTGTTTCTATTCGACTGAAAGTAGCTGCACTCGAAATCGCCCAAAGAACACGTGCATTGCATGTGTTATTCGAGTAAACCAACCGGGAGAGGTGGCTCAGTGCATCAACTAATGTCACTGCAGTGTCTCTGACTGGGAGGTCCTAGGTTCGAGTTCCAACTGTGGCAGGATTTTCGGCACCAGCGTGTCAGCTCGGTCGGATTCAGTCGCTCTCTGGAGGAGGAGAATTATAGCGGCCGGCTGCTCTGATCGGTAGTTTTCCGTAGTCTCTCCGATCAACACCAGGCGAATGCCGGAGCAGTACCCTAACAAACAGGCCAGGAACCGCGCGCTCTCTGTCCTCTTCGTCCTCCTTCCTCTTCGTTGTCGTATCTCCACCCCTTACACACACATACTAACACTTACACGAACGTGACCTACACTTACGGAACTAATGACGTTAGTAGGTTGACGCACCTGGAATCACTAACTATCAAACGAATAAACCAGGGACATTAGTTATGCTGAAATATTGGTATCTGAAATTTGTTATAATAATGTTAATAATAATAATATTAATAATAATAATAATATAACAAGAATATAGTTTTAATACTCTCGTATCATTTACCAGTTACGAATTAAATTGTTCTTAAATTTAAAAAATCTTTTTTACCGTATGTGTAATATTTTTGCAATTCTTAACTCGAAAATGATTCGTCAGGGTAAATCCCTAATCATACATTGTCTTCCACAGAAATGTCAAATACATTTGTTACAATAATATATTTTTACATATTTTTTCAGTAATTAATGTAACTTAAGGCTGCTTGCGAGAGTGTCGAGAAAACACGCAAAGAATCAGTGTAATTCTTAGTGGGGGTTGAAGTTTTTTATTTTGCAAATTCTTTAAAAAAAAATGAGAATGAGTTTTCTCTTCTTTGCATCTTTGTTTCTGAAGATGTACGAGTCACACTGTCTTTCAAATGAATATTTAGGAGTCTAAAGATCAGCTGTGTATAACAGTTGCGAACAAATTAATTCAAATATACGCTGTCCTTTAGAACACATTTATTTTCACACTGAAGAACATAGCAAACTTTTCATGTGCTTCATAATTTATGTCCTCCTTTATTGTTTATAAGTTCATTCATCCTCTTAGGCATTGACTTTACTAAAGTTAAACATTGTCTTTTGATTTCTTCGTCGCGAAATCAGACACTTGCTGCTAACTCAAGAAGGTTTATTTTTGTGTAACATTTTATTTCTCTGATTTTATTTTTCACTAAAGCTCATAGAGTTTTGATTGTATTTACATCAGAAGAATTTTCTGGCCACTGGAATAATTGAATATTGCTTGTTTTGAAAACAATTGCAACTTTCTTAGATGTGTGACATGGCGCGAGGTCCTGTTTGAAGATCAACACGTGGTACTATTCTTTTCACCAATATCTTAATATACCGAGCATTGTTCATTATTCCTTCAACAGGCTCGAGTGTTCCTGGACCTTCGTGTGTAAAGTAACCCCAGAACATTTTTAGTTTAATGTTTATACGCTTGTTGTAAATGTGCTGGCGATATCTTTTCATCTACTGATTTGCGAACATATCGCACTTTTTCCCCTTGCGCAAAAAATGGATTTCGTCGGAAAAAACAACATTCTTCCAATTATCAACTGATCAGACATTGTGTGTACTTGCCCAGTTGAGTCTTTTCTCCCGCATACCATCTGTTAACAACTGTTTTTTCTTTGGCCTACGGGCAAACCTCCGACTTCCAATAGGTATTTGACGAACTGTCATTACAGAAACATTTGTCCCACTCAAAGCCAATTCTTTATTCAGGTCAACAGCAGACAATCTTGGATATATTTTACTTTTCCTGGTAAGTAAGCGATCCTGAATTGGCATGCATTTTCGCATTTTCCTTTTCTCTTTGAGTGTGTTTCCTTAAAACGTCTCAAACCCTCATTAACCGCAGGCGAGGACGCGTGGCAACGACGGGCCGGGAGGATGAGCTGGGAGGACGGTCAGGGAGGACGGGCCGAGAAGACGTGTCGGGAGGACGGAGTTGGAGGACGGGTTAGGAGGACGGGCCTGGAGGATGGGCCGAGAGGACGGGCCGGGAGGACGGGCCGGGAGGACGGGCGGAGAGGACGGGCCGGGAGGACAGGCCGGGAGGACGAGTCGGGAGGACGGGGATGGAGGACGGGGCAGGAGGACGGGCCGAGAGGAGGGTCAGGAAGACGGACTAGGAGGACGGGCCGGGAGGACGAGTCGGGAGAACGAGTCGGGAGGACGGGCCGGGAGGGCGCGCTGCGAGAATGTCCCGCGAGAACGGGCTGCGAGGACGGACTGACAAGGGAAACCGAGAAAACATGTCCGCGCTGACGACGAGATCGAGCGCAGAGGCCGAGCGGCGAGGACGGGCGTTGAGAACCGGCAGCGAGGTCGCGCGGCGCGGAGAGGTCATGAGGCGGAGTGCCCTTTTAGCGCAGACTATCAGCAAACAACGCGACGGCCGGGCGGCAGCCACCCCCGGCGCAGCCCACCCACTTCGATAACAGCGCGCCGCCGCCGACGCCCGTGGAAATTGCTGAGGATCCTCCCGCGCCCGTCCGTCCTCTCGTCCGTCCGCCGCCGCCAGGCGCCCCGCTGCCACTGCGGGGGCAGCGGACCACTCTCGTCGCTCTGCAAAGGCGCGCGCATTGTTCTTCGGGAAGGGCCTTCCACGAAAGAGGCTCTGAAGCAAAAAGGCCCTGCGCGTGCACGCCCACAAGGGAAGAGTGTACGGCGGTGTTGTCAAGGTCGATGCCACAAGCGGGAGTCCGTGGCGCGAGTGCCACGACGAAATCGCCCCTCGACGCAGTTCATCACTCCGCCACCAGAGACAACGCCATCACTATTGTAAAACGGCGGAGTTACTAATAGTCTCCTTTCTCGACGCTAGTGGTGCAGAGGAGCTCGTGGCATGCTACGGTGCCACGACGCCTGCCACTGCCACTAGTAGGAGACCTTGACACCACTGGTATATGGCCTCCGTAGAGTAAAACCTTCCTATCTGACTTGCGGCAACGTGATTTGTGCTGTTTCTCATAAAATTCCTTAGAAAATTCTAGAAGTGCTCGAAGTTTAAATAATGAGCCACGAAGAAAGAAGCATTCTGAAAAAAATAGATTTCCCTCCGTCATTTCGCTTTCCCTGGTCACTGATGTTACTATAGTCCCTCTGACAAGGGGGCGTAGGTTCAAGTCCCGACGGGGGCAGAATTTTGGACGTTAGCTTGACAGCTAGGTCTAATTCAGACGCTGTCTGGAGGAGAATTCTAATAGCCGGCTGCTCTGATCGGTAGTTTTCCGTGGTTTCTCGGATCAACAAACGGGCCACGGACCACGGGAGATCTTTCCTTCCCCTTCCATGACCCATTCTCACGTCTTACTAACGCACATTTACATGCACTACACTACCACACATAACGGGAGACCGGTTGGGAGCTTCCAGCTTATCCCAGCTGGGGCGGTGCCACGCTGGTGAGGGAAAATGGGTTGGGGAAAATGCCAGCAAGCTGACATAGGTCGGCGCTGGATCTCGCCATTCAGCGTGAAGAGACCATCACCTACCATTATAAAACATGCACGAGACTTGCGGTTCTAATCACCATAGCATATTAAACCCCCTAAAACTACCAATCAGAGCCGCCGGACTCTGACTAAAATTCTCTTCCACACAGCGGCTGAACGTGACCTAGCTATGTAGATAGTGCTGAAAATCCTACCATCGTCGGAACTGGAACCCTAAAACCTCTCGCACTGCTGTGACATCAGTTGATGCCCATCGGTTGAGCTACTTAGGTCGGTTTAAACTACAATAGTAAAATATGTAGGAAGTGTTAATTTTTCTCTACTTGACAATCCATACTGATTACTTTTGAACATGACAAAAATGAACTGTTTACAATGTTACGATGTTATGAACCAACTCAATAATGTAAAACAGTATAATCTTTATTTATTTATTTATTTGTTTATTTACGTCAAAAACAGTTTAAAACTGTGTGTGACGAGCTATGTGGAGAAGTAGAATTTGTGCACGTTTTCATAATTATGTATTGTGTTATAGTTCCATTGCGGATTCGCTGCACATAGTTTGGTATTCTGTTGAACATTAATATAAAATACTTTTCTTTTGTTGGAGCTATCTATACTCTTGTCCCTCTATTCTCTCTTGTTTTCTTTCGATAAGGATGCAAATATCACGTGATAGTGAAGTATAATATATGCCAGCATTATTACTAAAGAGAACACTTTTCTTGCCTAAAAAATTAAATTCTCATTCAAGCGAATGAGTTACAATTAAATTGACAAAATCATTTAGACAAAAAATAATATTTTTGCGAAATCCGCTGTTAGTATTTGTTAATTGCACGATACGGTAGTAATGTTGATACTCTCACACACTCCACTTCATAGTCGGATATGTTTACCGCTAGAATTTGAGTGGCGCGTCATACAAGATTCAGAGGAGGACTGACCTCGGCGTTTGAAGCGAGGGTGAGCGCGTTCGACGCCTGTTCGCCTTTCCTGCCGCGTCGCTCCTCGCCTCAAACGCCTCCACGGCCGAAGCGCCGACCAGCGCTTAAATAAAGAAGCAGCGCCGTTGCGCCGCTCGGAAATGTCCTCACCAAAGCCTCAGCCCTCGCCTTCGCTCTCGACCTCACTCTCACTCTCATACACTCCACCCTCTCGCTCTCACTTTCGTTCTCGCCCTCACTCTCGTTCTCACACTCGTTCTCATTCTCTTCTTCACTCTCGCCCTCACTCTCGTTCCCTCTTTCACCCACATCCACACTCTCACTCTCACTTTCGTCTTCTCCCTCATCCTCGTTTTTGTCTTATTCCTCGAAGTATCTCTGTCACCCCTTTACCCTCGCTCTCACTCTCAATCTCTCCTTTACCCTCGTTTTCGTTGAACTGAATTGAATTGATGCCTTATTTTATGTGGCGAGACTCAAGCCGTGGTGCCTGCTCTTCTGTCTGACCACACACATTTTTCTACACTTTTTTCACCATCTAGCGGAGAAATAAAGTATTACTTGGGCGCCAAACAGGTGGTTTGAATTTAGCTCAGACGCTTCTTTTAGGCATGAGGATCTTTTACATGCCGTAAATCTACTAACATGGGACAGCCGGCTTTACTTCGCCTCCAAAGAAAGGCGTACGACGGATTTTTTCGCCGTTAAAAATCCACGGCTTTGATCGGGTTTGAAGCCGGGAACTTGGGTTTAAGGGGAGACAGTAGGTAAATGGCTTCAAAAATTCGATTTTTATTTTTATTTTATTTGAAAAGCCCGTTCATTTGTGTGTAAAATGCTTTTTGTTTCATTTCAATCCGCCCAGTAGTTCAGACTCTAGAATTTTTTTCCTGAAACTCTTCGTAGGAAATACATTTAAATGCCACGCCTCCTTTACGTCAAATTTGAAATAAATTTGGAAATCTCTCGTATTTGTTGGCGTGGTGTCGTAGTTTTTTTTACGTGAATGTTTGCTAACCTGCATTTACTATCGATAGGTGCCGAATTCATGCGTATTTATGAAGTTTGTTATTGTTTTGTTACTGTTAACCAGAATTTGAATGAATCTGTGAATTCAGTAATTTGGACACGATTACCCAAAACTGTATTTGTGCAAATCAGTACTTTAAGATTTGGTGTATACAATGCCATCTTGTGTTTCAATGATAGAGTTTCAAAAAACAAGAGGGTTTAAAAGTTCTGGGTGTAGATTGTGGGGAATATACAAGACAATCCTTGTTAGAAATAGACAGAGACAGAATACGAAAAGCAGACATTGCTGCATTAAGTTGCACAAAAGAAGCAAGACAAAAGAAAAAAACTATGAAAGAAGGAAAAAAGACCAGTATGATTCAGATGATGCTCAGTATGGTGCAGGAAAATATTAACTGTAAGTGTTTTAAAGGTTTTTTTTCAGTAAAATATAATTATTAACTTTAAACCTGATTTTCTCAAAACTACATTTTTTTGCTTTCAGGAACATTTTGTGTAGAAACTAGAAGTCAAAGAAAATTGAAATTTGGACAGTGCATTAACAGTATATCAACAAGTATTCACAGCTTGTTTGAGAAAATTTAGTTTTGAATTAATTATTTTATGATATGTGAAACACTTAAAAAAAATTTTTTTAATACTGAAAATTTAAAAAAAAATTATTTTTCTGATTCTATTCTTTGTAACTAGTCAAATCTACCAGTAATTGTTGATTAATATAGTGTTTACTTGCAGTAAAAATTTGAGAGTTGTATCCTTTATAGTTTTTCTAAAAAATGTTCCTTAAAATGTCCAAAATTAGCATTGGTAGCATAGGGAAATACGGTGCATACTGTCTCCCCTTAACTGTTCGTTGCGCTAACCGTTACACATCGACGCCACATTTCATTCTCGTCGAATTCGCTTTGGCCATCATTTTGATTCTCACCAACGTTCTTGCCCTCACTCGGACCCTCACTTCTGCTGGCACCCTCGGTCTCGATTTTCCCACTTCCTCACCCAGGCGTCTTACTCTTTGTCTTCGAATTTGCCCTCTCTCTTATTCCTCACCCTCGTTCTTCGGCCTCCCCCTCTTCCTCGTCCTTCTCTCTTCGCCTTTTCCCTTGCCCTCCTTAGTGTATCTTATTTTCCTTCTCATTCTCTTTCTCGCTCTCTCCCTACCTGTATCTTCTGTCCCTCTGTGTCACCCTCTCTCTCTCTCACGCGCTCACCCTTTCCCTTGTTCTCGTTCTCCTTGTAGTCCGTGTTTTAGCTCTCGTCCATGTCCTCGCCCTTGCCCTCGATCTCCCACTCGTCCTAGATCTCGACGTCACCTTCACCTTCCCACGGCGGTTGCCGCATCATTCGCTTCCGTTTGGTCAATTCCACCTAACTCTCTCCTCTCTCTCACCCTTGCCCTTGACCTTGACATTGTCCTCGCCCTCGCCCTCACCCATGCCCTCGCTCTTGCACTTGCCCTCGCCCTTGCCCTCGCCCATGCCCTCGCTCTTGCACTTGTCCTCGCCCTCGCCCTCGCCCTTGCCCTCGCCCTCGTTCTCGCTCGGCTGCCGCCGCATCCTTCGCTCCCGTCTGGCCAATCCCTCTCCAGGCTCTCGGGCGTCCGTTCTGTTCAATTACACGGCCTCCGGCGGAGCCCTGCGCGGAGATACGCGGCGGTGCTTAAGGCGCCCCGGGGCGGTCGCCGGGGCAGGGGGCCTTGGTGAGGCCGCGGCGTCGTGGAGTGGAGGCCGAGGGCACTCGTACGCACTCAGCTGTCCGTTCCGTTTTCTTCGGCTGTTCTTGTTGCTTCCGCTCCTCTGCCAGATTTTTTAAAAAAATTTCCTTTATCTTGTTCTTCGTTAAATTTGTAAGTATTCTGGTTTTGCTCGTTTCATTTTTTAAATCCATTATCATATTTCCTATTCTCAATTTTTTAATTTTCTTCTTCACATTGTTTGTTTTTTGTATTCTTTGTGATTCTCATTTTTTCTGGTTCTTCTCTATATCTTTTGTTCTTTCTTCTAGCCATACGGAACAAATGTTGTACCAGCTTTACATAGAATTCTTTATTTGTTATATTTTGCTCTGAGCTAATAATTTTATTAAAGGTACATTGTTTTTTCTCCATTTTGTCGGTTCCAAGTTAATTCAGACTCATAACTTTAGTGTTCTTGAAGTATCTTATTTCTCCTGTCTCATTGCTTCATTAACTCGTTTCAAAATGCACGCTAACTTCTGACGCGCTCACAAAATCTGACACACTGTATTTTACTTACACAACTGAGAATGTCTTGTTTTAATATAATTTTTTTTCTGTATGACTTTGGTGTTGCATTTTTCTGAGGAAATGAGTTGTTTCAAATAGGTATAGAAATGTCCACAATTTTATATGTACTTTATTGTAGTGTGTCATTATAAATATACTGTAACGTGTTTCAATTTAATCATTAATATTGTTGTCTTAATATTTTCAAAACTTATCAAATTATCACATTAAGTCGTGGGTTCTTATTTATCGTCTTATCTGTTGCAGCTTACGAGTTATTTTATACAGAATTACGATTACTGGAAGGTCCGTGGATGAAAAAACTCACTATTGAACTGATGGCAACTACAATGAATTATCAGCCTTTTCTCTTTTAAAAACAATCAAATTTTAACATTTAATACTATTATTTACGAAGTCTTTGAGATCTCTTGAATTAAATGATTTAACTTTCTCTCCGAATACATAAAAGTACCGTACGGTCTTTTCAAATTATGTTCGTAAGCTTCTGATCCTCCTCGGATGATTTGCTTCTGAAAAGGTTCTCACGCCCGGTGCTGTCCAGCTGATATCTTCTGTAACTGCTTTGGGCTAATTGTCCGAATAAATTCCAAATACCCCCAGGAATGTCTCTGATTATTTGACCTCATAAGTAATTTAATATATTATCGCGACACGACTGGCTCTCGCTACGGTTTCAGGTGAACGTCTGCTCGCGACCATCTCAATCAACTTATTAATATTTTCCTCCCCAGCTACGTAGCTATCCTAACATAAACCCTTCGGAAAATACGAAGTATTTTTAAATTAAATGAACTAAATTGACCACGCGAACACAAAAATCACAATTATAATTTACGATTGATAATGCTTCTGAACTTTAATTATACACTATGTCGATCTACAAGCATTAACCACCAACATATATTCATATCAATATATTTTACCAAATAACCCAGATTGCAATGAAACTAAATTTGACACATACCGCTTATCATTTGATGTTAACAGCTCCACTACTTTTTATCAGACTGAGAAAATGTTACTTTCCACAAAATCAAGACTTCCAAAGCCTGCTTCACATTTGTAGCAACTTATGACGGGGCCGTTCCGAAAAAGGCACATTTTCGTGCATTGACATGGAACATGGAATCTCTATATTTATTGACACGTTGCCTTAACGTCTATTCTTTGGCTCGATAACGTCAGAAAACATATGATCCCCCTCGTAATGGTAGGCGTGATACCATTATTTTCATGCCAAATGCCGTGGAGTCTTTTGGTACATCACAGAACATATTTCTAATACCAAGAAGGCGGAATAAACGCATTTCTTCCTTCAGAAACAAACCTTTGATCGTAACTGTTTTAGCGGCATGACTGGTGCTTAAATTTGACTTTGACGTGTTTCTAAAATCTCATATCTCAAAAACCACTAAGTTCCACTAGTTTCCACGAAGTTGATGTTTCCCGAACTTTACCATCATGGGTTATAATTGGAAGAAAAACTTAACCGTAACCGAAAGGTATCATTTATGGGAAGAATATACCCAGGTGTTTACAAACAATATTAAATTTGATACTTTGATGAACATTCTTTAGACAGTTTTGACTACAACATTTTTATATTTTTTGTAATGAAATATATTGTCACTTACACTATCATTTAATCATTTTGACATTCATTGTGTTCATTATATTTTTAAATACATCTTTGAATCTGCTTTATTAAGCATTTTCAACTAATTTTAAAAAGTATTTTTTTAATAATACTTGAACGCTCTTCTCTTAAATTAAACCAGCAGAAATATATTTACAAAATTTGTCGCTGTTTTAAGTCTTTTAAATAAAACATTTACTTTAATTAGCTTTATTGACATATTCACTTCTCTCGCAAAACGTTGATCGTTGTGCGTTTCGTAAAACGAGTAGAATTTATGAAGTAGCACGCATGTTGAAGAAAATAGTCTCTTCATCCAGGTAGGTATTTTTCAAACAGGTTTAGAAACTAATCTGTAGCTTAAAACGATAACCGAAAAATTAACTCGAAATTAAAATAAACGAACTATTTCTTGCATACGCATAAAATGAGATATTCCTACTTCGTGTTTAATAAATCCCATTCGAATCCGAGTGGGAATCAAGAGAACTATTTTCATACGCATAAAACGAGATATTCCTACTTCGTGGTTAGTAAATCCCATTCGAATCCGAGTGGGATTCGAGAGAACTATTTTCATATGCATAAAACGAGATATTCCTACTTCGTGCTTAATAAATCCCATTCGAATCCGAGTGAGTTTCGAGAGAACTATTTTCATAGGCATAAAACGAGATATTCCTACTTCGTGTTTAATAAATCCCATTCGAATCCGAGTGGGAATCAAGAGAACTATTTCATACGCATAAAACGAGATATTCCTACTTCGTGGTTAGTAAATCCCATTCGAATCCGAGTGGGATTCGAGAGAACTATTTTCATATGCATAAAACGCGATATTCCTACTTCGTGCTTAATAAATCCCATTCGAATCCGAGTGAGTTTCGAGAGAACTATTTTCATAGGCATAAAACGAGATATTCCTACTTCGTGCTTAGTAAATCCCATTCGAATCCGAGTGGGATTCGAGAGAACTATTTTCATATGCATAAAACGAGATATTCCTATTTTGTGCTTAATAAATTCCCTTCGAATCCGAGTGGGATTCGAGAGAACTATTTTCATACGCATAAAACGAGATATTCCTACTTCGTGCTTAATAAATCCCATTCGAATCCGAGTGCAAGGGCAGCGGAGCGCGTCTCGCTGCCAAGCGCAAGCGGGCGAATGGAAATGAAGCGTCGAGGAGGAGGCGGAGAGGCCGCCCCGGGCGATCCACTCGAGGGAAAGCTGTTGCCGCCTACAAAGCAGAGGAAGTAGCTGCAAATTTGGGAAAAACGCGCTGCGCCCCGCGCCCGATACGGCGGCCCCGAGGTCGCTGCCGGCGCCGTGTTCCGCCCTATCTCCCGCGCCGGGCCCTCGGGCGAATCTGGCGCCCTCACTCTCGCCCTCGTCCTCATCCTCACCTCCACCCCCGCCACGACCACACCCCGTCCCGCCCTTCCCCTTCCCGTCCCCTGCCCTTCCACCGCTGATTCCCTCCCCCCCTGCTCCCGCCCATCCTCCACCCATCCTCATCCCGCCCCGCCCCGCCCCGCCCCCGCCCAGCCCCCGCCCAGCTCCCGCCCAGCTCCCGCCCAGCCCCCGCCCAGCCCCCGCCCAGCCCCCGCCCAGCCTCCGCCCAGCCCCCGACCCCCCACGCCCTGTCCCGTCCCGCCCCATCCCGGGCCATCTCACCCAGCCCCTTCCCGACCGGTCCCATCCCGTCCCGTCTCTCCCCGCCACGCCCCGACCCGCTCCGCTACATCCCCGGCGCGCAAACCCACCAGCCGACACATACCACGTCCTCGGCACCGAAGCTGCCGTCTCACAGTCACCCTCGCCTCTCACGCCTGGCCCTCTCCACCAACTCCCCTGTTGCCGCCCTCTAAGTCCCCGCCCCCGGCGCCGCCGTCTCTTTCTCCTTCGCTGCCCCTTCCAACTTATCAGCGGACGCCGCCTCCACCCCCAGCCTCCAGCCGCCGTCTTCCCACTGTTAATACCCATTGCTTCACCCGCGTCAGGGTTGGTGCTTCTGCACCGCTCCTTCCTTGTCCCGACCCACACCTCCAGCCCTCGCCTTCAGCCCAAGTCTCCGGCTCATGCCTCCAGCCCAATCTTCCACCCCTCGCATCCAGTTCCGCCTCCAGCTCCCGCCTCTAACCCACGTCTCCACCCCATACCTTCAGCCCACGTCTCCAGCTTACGCCTCCAGTTCTAAGCTATCACCACCAGCTACCCAGCATCACCCTCATCGTTCCCTTAGCCGCTAATCCTCTCAACCACCAGTGGACACCATCGGCACCACCAGCGACTTCTCCGCCGTCCCTGGCATTGGCATAACTCCCGCCAGTAATTCCACAAAGCTCCTCGCGTTGCCTCCGCCTTGCTCATGCCATTGCCGCGTCGCGTCTCACTCGCCCTCACTCCGCACGTGACCTTCCCCATACTATCTTGTCATGCCCTCACGCTCGCCCTCGGGCTCGAACTTGTGTCGCTCTCTTCTCCTTTCACTCGCCGTCCCCCTCGCCCTCATCGTCTTCCGGCTGCTGACGTACACCCAAGCTGCGCTGCCTTTGCCACCGCCGATACTCCCGCCTTTGTCTCCGCCTTCACCAGTTCCACGCCCCCTCGCCCGACCTTCCCTCTAACGCCCCCGCTCTTGTTCCCGCACCCGTCCCCGCACCCGTCCCCGCACCCGTCCCCGCACCCGTCCCCGCATCCGTACCCGCACCCGTCCCCTCACCTGTTGCCTGGTGTCTTTGTCACCCACGCCACTCCCCCCTTCGTCGTCCCGCCGTCAACGAACCCGCGCCTCCAGTCTACCCTCCTGCCTCCGCCCCCGCTTCCACCGCCTGGAGCCCTGGCCGCTGTTCCTGCCTCGCTGTATCCATCCCCATCAGCGTCCCTTTATGCCACCCCACCCGGTCTGCTGATGTCTTTGTCACTACCGCCACCCTCACCTTTGTTGCCTCCTTCAACAACCCTGCGCCTTTAGGCCCACCCGCCCTCCTGCCCCCGCCATTGCCCCCGCCCCCTCTTATACTGCTTGGTGCCCTCGCCGCCATTCGCACCCCTCTGTATCCATTCCTTTCCCACTTCCGTCCCCTTATCCCATCTCCCTCCATAGGCTGGTGCCTTTGCCACCACTGCTACTCTCGCCATCGTCGCCTTCAACGGCTCCCGGGTCGCACGCCTTTCTGCAGCCTCCACCGCCCCCGCTTCAATCGCTTGGTGCCGTCCCCGCCTCGCTGTATGCATCCCCACCTATCCGTCCCCTCATCGCTCCCCGTCCCCGTATGGGTGTCTTCGCCACCATGGCTACTTGTTCGTCTCAGTCGCCTCCTTCAACGGCTCTGGGCCTTCAGGCCTACCCTCCAGTCTCCATCCCCGCCCTCGCCTCCGCTTCCGCCGCCTGGTACCCTCGTCGTCATTCGCTCCCCGCTGTATCTATCCCTGTCCTTCTGTGTCCTTATCCCATCTCGCCCCCATCGGCTAGTGCCTTCGCCACCACCGCTACTCTCGCTTTCGTCACCTTCTTCATTGGCCCTGCGCCTACATGCCTGCCCACCTCCACCCACCTCCGCCTCACCTCCGTCCTTCCACTCGCCCCCGACCCCGTCAGCTGGAAAGTCTTTGCCACCACAACTACACCCGCCTCCGTCGCCTCCTGCAACGTCCCCGGGCCCGCCTTCCCGCCCCCGACCCTGTTGGCTGGCTTCTTTGCCACCCCACCACTCTCGTCTTAGTCACCTCCGTCCTTCCTTCAACCACCAGACCCGCTCTCCATCCCCCATCACCGCCCCCGCTTCCTTCGCCTAGTGCCCTCGTCACCGTCCCCACCACGCCCACATCTACTGATGTCTTCTCCCGCCTCCGTCGCCTCCTTCAACGGCCCCGGACCCGTCTTCCCGCCCCCGCCACCATCACCCGGCGCCCCAAGGCGGGCGCGGCCCCGAGGCGGCTCCGCGCGGGGCAGGGGAGTGGAGGGGAGAGGGGCGAGGTGGGGGGGGCGATCGCGGCGGTACTTGTTGCCGTGAGTTGCGAGGCGCGCCGCGAGCGGAATGGCGCGCGGGGGCGGCGGCGCGCGCTCGATGGGCTCGAAGCTCTGGGGCGGGGTGGGGGGGAGAGGGGGGCGATGAGGCAGAGCAAAGACGCGGGCAGACAGGAGGCGGCGCGGGCGGCGGCTCAGACGCGACCGGGGCGGGCCGGAGCGGAAGGAGGGCAAAGGGATTGAGACGTGGGAGGGAGAGAGGGGTGGCTGGAAGGAAGCATGGGGCGGCAAGGGTGAAGCAGGGTGGTTCACGACGGGGAGAGACGTCTAGTACAAGGGGGACACCAATGGCGTAGGGTAAGGAGAGCCATACGCTCTGCCACGGGAGGGAGACGATGAAGTAGGAAGTGGAGGAGACCGATGTGGGAATGTAAGTCTTCGTGGAAGAATGTCTTTGGCTAAGAAACTGTATGAGGAAGGAACTGTATGAGAAAGAATGCGTATGGAGAAGAAAGTGTATGGGAAAATAGCGGGTGAGGAAAAAGAAAATACATGGGGGAAAACGTCTATGGAGAAGAAAGGGTACTAGGAATAAATTACAGGAAAAAAATAAGTATAGGACGGAAGTACTAGGCGAGAACGCACGTAAGTAGGATAACAAAGTACCGTAACCAAAGGGGGTGGATGTATGTATTGAGAAGAGAACGTTGTGATCGAAGTGATGGAAGAGATAACTGTGAATCTGAATGCGTCGAAAGAAGTGGCGAGATCGCAACAAAGCAGAAAGAGAGCGCGAAAACGTATATGAAAACAAAGGAAGTTTCGAGTAGCGAGTAAGTACTAAGAAACGCAGGAAGTATCAGGAGTGAATGGGTAGAGTGAGTACTTACCTCAAGCAAGGTGCGGAGCTGAATACGAGTTAAACGAAATGTTATGGGAAATGTATGGGAAATAAAATGCATGAGCAAGAATATGTATGGTAAAGAAAGGGTATGAGGAAGAAATTGCAGGAAAATAATAAATATAGGAAGGAAGTGCCAAGAGACAACACACGTAAGTAGGATAACAACGTACAGGAAGCAAAGGGTGTGAATGAATGTGTTTTGAGAAGGAGACGTTCGGATGGAAGTGGTGGAAGAGGAGACGGTGATCCAGAACCACCATTGACTCCTCCCACAACGAAGTGGAGGGAAAGGTGGAGCGGAAACAGGGAACGTCAGCTGGTTTGCCGTACGAATCGGCAAGACCTGTCCTCCAGACGCGTAGATTCACCAGCGGAAACCAGCGCAGATCGGCGAGGAACGCAAAGAGCTGCAAGCCCCGGGCGAGGCCGAGCGGAGCGGAAAAGAATATCTATAGGAAGTACTAAGAAAGACCACATGTAAGTAGGATAACAAAGTACCGGAAGTAGAAGACGTGGATGTATGTTCTCAGAAGGAGATGTTGTGATGGAAGTGATGGGAAAGATGGCATCAGAAAGTGGCGAAAGTAGTGGCGAGATCGCAATAAAGCAGAGAGAAGAAGAGAGAGAGGGAGGGAGAGAGAGCGGAAACGTATATGAGAAGAAAGGAAGTAATTTTCGAGTAGCGAGTGTATAGTAAGAAACGTTGGAAGTATTGGAGAGGAAATATCAGGAGTGAATCAGTAGAGTGACAACGTACCTCAAGCAAGGTGCGAAGATGAATACGAGTGAAACGAAATGTTGGTATCGATGTGAAGGGGAACGTGGGGACTGTTTTGCCGTACAAATCGGCAAGACCTGTCGTACACGAGAGTAGGAACTCCAGCGAAAACCAGCGCAGAGAGGCGAGGAACGCAAGGAACTGCAAGCCCAGGGCGAGGCGGGGTGGGGCGGGGAGGGGCGTGGCGGGGCGCGAGAGGAGATTGAGGCGGGATAGGCGGCCGCCGCCGCCGCCGCCGCCGGCGTCGGCGGCGTCGGCGCGGCGGAAGGCGTTGCGGCGACGAAGGAAAACGGGCGCATAAATCCAGGCGGCCGGGGGCGGCGGGGGCGTGGTCGGGGGCGGTGAGGGCTTGCGCGGCCTCCGGCAGGCGCCCCCGGGGCTTCGGAGCGGCCTCCGGGGACGCCGCCCCCGCTCTCGGGCGGCTTGGCCCCCGCCCCCGCCCCCGCAGGCGGATGGCAGCCGCGGTGCACCTGCTCCGCTCGGGCGAGGCGGGCCTTCTCGTCTGTCGAGTTCCTCAGCCTCCCAATGTGCATATAGAGTACTACTTACGGATCTTCTCTTAGCTTTTATCTTGAGGTGAGGTTGTAATAGAAAGAACAAACGTTTGATTCATTACTAATTTAATAAACGCAATTCTAATCCTTAGGAATGACTCGCATACATTTCTAATGGAAACGTTTATTTTTTTGCCAGATAAGACAGCAAGCAAATGTCAACATCTACTTGGTTGTCCGGGAGCACAGGAGGCGACGTCTCTAGGACAGTGAAGTATACTGCGATTTTTATAAAGCTGTGCCTCGAGGCCCCTCTTCACGGTGGCATTATGTCACCGCATTTCGCGTCTTTCTCGATCGTTCCGCTAGATGTCGCATGATCAAGCAGTGTTTGGTACGGTCGCAATCACGCGACATCTAGCGGCATAACCTAGAAAGACTCTAAATGCAGTGGCATAATGCCACTGTGAATAAGGGCCTTGAGGCGGAGCTTTATAAACGTCACACTATACTTCACTGTCCGAAAGACGTCGCGTTAGGGACTGACTCTGACTGCGGAGGTCTACGCTCTCTGGTGTCAACACGTGTCTTATTCACTGGCACGTTTTTCTCGGTAGATGACGTGTGTTCTTGTTTCTTCTGTGGCGCTCCGCGCATTTTCTTCCAGTCTCTTGGAGTTCCGCAGGGTCCAGACCAATAATGCTCCGGTCGCCCCATCTGCCGGGATTCCGCGGAATTCGAGGCGAAGTATCGCCCATTGGCGGAGTGCGTCGAAGAGCGTGTCCCTCAAGGGAAGCTACAAGCCGCTCTCTCGACCGCCGTGGACATCGCTCAGCCCCTGGCAAGCCCCTCGACCCCGCGCTAGGCCCCCTCGAGCCTCTCAACATCTGTGGCATGCTCACTTGACTTCCTGTTTCGTCGTCTCAAACGTTCAGCTCCTCGTAGCACGTCCAAGTCCTCAAGCCCTCTCTCACCCCCTTTTAATACGCTCAAGCTCATTCCGTCCATCTTAATCGTTTGCAAGTTCCCTTATCTTCCTGTCGTTGGTTTTATTCACCCGTTGCATCTACCAACGCGTTTTATCACAATACCGTCTATTCTATTGATCTTCGTCCATCTGTTTTTATCACCTTAACTTCTGATATCGAATATCAGGTATGATAAACCTCTTGAATCTCCAATTTGTTTTTGTTTTTTCAATGTTTCAGCTTATCCTAACACTTCCCTTTAGTTGTTTTCTTCCTCTGCAAAATGTATCAACGTCTTACTGATCATCCTATCCATTGCAAGCACTCTTAAATTCCTATTTCTTATTTAGTGTTGGAATTCTGTTGCGGTATTGTTGTCGTAATTACATGGGAAAAAAAGTCATCTCCGTCAACTTAATATATTTTCTGTGTCTACCAACTTTCGCCACGCACAGCGAGACTGATGTTGACGGCAAAGCCGTCGAAAATCTCTCTCTAAATAAATATATTAAGTTGACGGAAATGACTTCTTGTATTTCTCGTGTTTCTTATTTCCAATAGTTGAATCCACTTTAACTCGTTCCGTTCTCACAACATTGTTCCATTCTTTGAAATATTCTTAAACTCTGACAGGCAATACTAATCCTTGCAAACACCAACGTCCTTACTTTATGATCTTCCCAATCAGCCCATCCTATCACTTCACATCCACATTACACGAATAAAAATTCCTTGACCTCCACTCTCCCATTTTCGCATTACACAAATAACCATTTTCTCAATTTCGTTCCCAATTTCAAATCTCTTCCAAATCTGCAACTTGTCACCCAGTCTCACCATCTTCAGTCCTGAGGTCGGTCCCTTCCGAAGTGTTTCTCTTTTTCCCACACTCTTTAACACCTTCTCCTCTTGTTCATCTTCCCCCGCGCCTTTCCCTACCACGCGCCCCTTTGCCACCGTGGGGCTTCTCTCCGACACTCACCCACAACCTCTCTTCCCCCCGCACCTTCCCTTCCCCCGCCCCCACCCCCGCCGCCCTGAGGCCCTAAGCAGCACTTCGGAAGCTTCCCGTCTGCGAGGCGCTACTCCAACTTTCCGAAGCAATTTTGCATCTCCTCCTCGATAAGTAAGAAATATATTTCCGGTTTGCGTGGGGTTGGAAGCCGCTCGGGAGAAGGTTATCAGAAAAGTAGCAAAGCGTTTTATATTCCGAGGGCTTTTGGGTCGGGAAACGGGAAATTCAAACTTCGATTCGTAATGTAATGATGGTAGATTCGAAATGTTTTTTTTTATCTCGTAATATTTGCGATTCGCTCATTGCACTCAAAAATTTTAATTCCGAGACATTTCAAGTGTTTTTGCTTGCTTTGTTAACGTTTATGTGTGATTGATATTCTAATTTTTCAATTCGTTTTTCAGTTGTTTTAAGATATTTATATTGTATTTAATATATTCTTAAAAAAATGTAGTGAAGAATTGAAATACTCCAAATGAATTTTAGAAAATTAATAAATTGCAATGATCTCGTAGAAGTAAATCATCTCCCATTTAGTTACTAAAATATCACTCACGGAAGTGAGAATATTCAATGATTATTCGAAGTTATTTTTTTGGGAAAATTGGTTCCCCATCTCTGTTCTGCATTTCTTTTATTTTTCTATACATGTGCCACATTTTGTATACAGCAAAGGATCTTATTATGACGGATAGGGATTTCATGTGAATGTTTAGAAAGGCAAATTGACGGTCTTGCCTACATCTCTGCTCTGCCTTTTTTTAATTTTTCTATACAAGTGCCACATCTTGTACATAGCAAAGGATCTTATTATGACGGATAGGGATTTCAAGTCAATGTTTAGAAAGACAAAATCTTCGTCCGGACAGATGAAACTGTCACTTATCCCAATATGCGTAAACTCCTTTTAAGCCAAATTTACGGTGAAAATTAAAATGAATGTTCCTTAATTGTTCTAATGCTATTCAAAAAATGCTTATTCACAAATTACGTCCCTTAGACGTTCTTTATTTAGCTGCTTCTGAATAGCATTAAGTTAGGTTCTTACGTGACACTCACACTATAGTTACTGCTTTGGAAAATTATGACAATGATTTCGCAAACTTTTGGAGTTCTCCACAGAACATGCGATTCGGTCTATAAAGTTATTTACATCACATGGATAAAACCTTTGGAAATATACAGTGATGCACATTATAATAATAAATATAATCTAAACAAAATATTATTATTCAGCTGATATAAAAATAACCGAAAAAAGTGAAGGTGTATCGTTATTGCTAAAACAAAACTCATTTCAAGTTCATCTGAGTCGTCTAAGAAAATCAATCCTATAAATTTGACCACTTATTTTGAGCAACCGTACTGCAAAATTCCCTTCCTATTCGAAAAATATAATGCCCTGTCCTTAAGGAGCAACTATAAAATAAATAGGACGCTTCGTTAAGGAGCGTCTATAAAATTTACAAGAGAACGCATGCTTTAAACAACCATGAAAAACAGTATTTGACGCAATCCTTTGAAGTGTCAACTCCACACTGCGCCCTTGAGGTCCTGCCGAGCTTGAGATGGCCGCCCTCGGTGTCATAGATATGTCAATGACGGCAGACGCTCCGAACCCGTGGGCGAGTGAGGACGCACGCTCCAATTACTCTACCGGACGCCCACCGCTGCCCCCCGCCCCTCACCCCCCCCGCCCGTGGGCGCGATCGGGCGCGCGCGGCTCCGTCTAATGATCGCCCAAGCCCTCCCCCCCACCTCCTTCATCCGTAATTGTGGACAGCGCTCCGCAGACGGGTCTCGTTGAGCTCCTCGATAGGGTCAGAAGTGCAACGTGAGTGTTGATTGTGGGCCACCTGAGAATTTGTAAATATTGGTTAAATCATCACGAGAATGGCGTCATATTTATTTATAGACAGTTTGTTTCTATTGTAATATTGTAACTGTCTGTCTATAAATAAATCCTGGACTATTGTCGCTGTAATAAAAGTTAAAGAGACAATCTAGGATACTAACCTATTGGTTAACTCTAGGATGTATATGCAGGGCCTACCAGGCCACGCCTCTTTTTATTTCGCTTTTTGCCCCAAACAGCTGCATTGCTGGGAGCTTGTCCTACGTGTAATCTTTCGTCCATCCTTCTACTTTTTTTTAGTCACTGGAAAAGGAAACATTCTCAGAAGTTATATAGGTAGGTCCTAAATTTTGATTCTATTACGTCAGTGCATATACATGCCTTTTAAGACCCTATTGCTGATTATTCAAGGGTCTGTTAATAGTTATTTTCACAAATAATAATTTGTTTAACGTTAAGAGATGACGTTCATTGATACGATAATGAAATGAAGTTATTAAGAATAAGAAATAATTTTTGTATGTGCAGTTTTCCAGAGCGTATTGCGCTGTGCCTTAGAGGTCCTGCATTCTTCTAATCAAGTGCTTTCCCTGATCCCTGGGGTTAAAGGTGCCTACGGAGGTAAACCTCCAAAAATGTTCCATAAGAACCATTAAGGTCTCATTTCGTAATTTACAACCTCGTCAGTTTTAGTGGCCTCAGACGCATTGTTTTGCCTTTCAATTTCCGAAACATTTCTGAATGCAAACGCAACTGCTGAAATAAGTGTAAAATTGTAACGATGAAACCTCGTTTATTTGAACGCGCAGGTAATTTGCGAAGTGAAATTATGTTGAAAATGAAAACAAAATTAGATAGGTAATTATTGAGCAAAAATCCCTAACTGAGATTTGAAAATCATTCAAAGAGGAAGCAAATTTGACAGTACACTAAATTGATACTGCACTTTGAGACACTGGTTTCATTAAACAATTGCTATATTTCCTCTTCAATATATTCTGTAAAACTTCAAAGTCGCAACACATGTCGCTTCTTTTTCGAGTTTAATACATTTTATATTAGCAGCAACAACACACACAGGTTCTTGCACCGAAGAGTGAAATCCAAAGGGAAGGGGAAAAAGGCCTGCTGTGGCGCGACAGTATATTACATCGGGGCAGTTTCTTTTCCACGGCCTCCTCCTCCCATTCTTTGGCGCGACGAAAATAAAAGAAAAACGCCGCCCGAATGTCGAATAAAAAACTAACAGGTGCCCGCGAGCTGTGTTTCGGCTGCAGAGATGGGAGGGCGGGTGGGTTGGCGCCCTCGAAATAGCCTTGACCTCTTTCAGCAGCGGGCGTTGACCCGGAAGCAGAGCCCGGCTACGGACACGCAATGTGGCCTCTTTGAAACTGTGACTGTGTCGACGTGACTTTGGCGATGTCGCTGACAGGCTGTAGCTGAATGTATACCAACGGTGTTATTATTGACCTGGGGCCGATACAGTTTTGAAAGAGGTCAATTATGATCAAGGGGTCGATTAGAGGTTTTTGTTGCCGAAAATGAACCGGCGATTGATAGATACAATCAAGGTCGCAATGATTACAAAAATATGAAAGAACGTGATCATTAATTGTTTTAATTGTTTACAAAATATATTATAAATTCACTCTTCTTTCGTATCCGTCGTTCATTAAAATCAGGAGCCAAACTAGGCTTCTGCAAACTTTAATTTCATTTATTGCAGATAAGGGGCGTTTATTGCAGATAAGGGTCTCATTTCGTCTTTCTGCACCGGAACAGAATGAGGACCCAGAACCTAGCAACACAACTGCTTTGAATGTTTAGAAAACTCATCAAATTATGACTGTCTATTCACAACGACACTCAATCGCAGAAGAAAATACTCCTTGCAATATGCACTGAAGAAGTATTTCGTCTGGTTAAAAACCGCGCAACATTTGCACAACAATGAAGATTAGAATCTCAGTTTCTCAGAAGCGTCTTCGACAATTGAAAACCTAGATATTTACCAAAACACTGTGGTAGGAAAATGTTATTTTGAAGACATTTCTGTGCAAATCTCTGAGTTGTGAGTTTGCTGGATATTAGAGAGAATATTGTAGGGAAGCGACGGAACTAACCATTTTCTTAAAGGGATCGATAAAAAATGTTTGGAAATTACTTTTCTAGACTGTAAATGGTTACTGAGACTGCAAATGTGACTGAGGCTGTGGTAGGTAGTGTCTGCGGCTGGAGGGTGTTAGTGACGGGTTGCATATGAATTGTGGCTGTGGCAGTGACTTGGGCTTCGGCCGTGTCTGGGACGGTTTCTATGTCTGTGGTTGTAGTGGTTGTGCGTCGCCGTGGTTGTTGGTGTGCGTGGGCGAAGGGAAGCGACTTTCGGGGCGCCGTGTACGCGGAGGCATCGCGGCCACCTGCCCGCAAGAGTTGTGGGCGCCGCGCCACCTCTGCCCACCCCGCCCCGCCCCGCCCCCCCCCCGCCCGCGCTTCTTCGCGCCGCCCGCAGCTGCTCCGCCCTCCGCCCTCGCCCCGCCCCCGCGCTCCCTCTGACCACTCGGCCGGCAGCTCCTCCGCGCCCAGGGCCCTTTCACTGCGGGGCGATCCACTTCTCTCTCGTTTTCTCTTCCTTTCGTTCTCCCTCCGTCTCATTCGCCCTCCCTCTTGTTCCTCGTTCTCCCTCCCTCTCGTTTTCTCCCGTCTCGTTCTCTCTCCCACACGTTCTCTCTCCCTCTCGTTCTCCCTCCCTCTCGTTCTCTCCCGTGTCGTTCTCTCTCCCACACGTTTCTCTCTCCCTCTCGTTCTCCCTCCCTCTCGTTTTCTCCCGTCTCGTTCTCTCTCCCACACGTTCTCTCTCCCTCTCGTTCTCCCTCCCTCTCGTTCTCTCCCGTCTCGTTCTGTCTCCCATACGTTCTCTCTCCCTCTCGTTCTCTCTCCCTTTCGTTCTCTTCCTCTCGTTCTCTCTCCCTCTCTTTCTCTCTCTCTCGTTCTGGCCCTCTCGTTCTCTTCCTCTCATTCTCTCTCTCTCTTTTCGTCTCGTTCTCTCCCCCTCTCACTCTCTTTTCTTGTCGTTCTCTCTCCCTCTCACTCAATCCCCTCTCGTTCTCCTCTCTCCTTCTCTCGACACCGCGCTCTAGGCGCAGGTGCCAACGTTTCAGCCGCCACTCTGCGACCTTCCTCAAGGCGATACGTCATTGCATGGGCATTTTGCTCCTGAGAGAGGTCTCAGAATGGCCAAAACGTTGCCACCTGTGCCTGGGACGGGACATTTCCCGCGCAGCCAAGTAGCTACTGACTCCGCCCTCGGAAGCCTACGCCGTCATACGTGTATGTCAACCACTTTGGTCCCCTTGATATCTCTAAGTTTTGCTTCACGAAACCGATCAATTTTTAAGAAATAATACTGAAAGAGGTTTTCAAAAGAGAAACAGACGAAGCGACAGAACTCAACAGTGAAGTAATTTCGTAATTTTCAATTATTTTTAGTACCGCGTACTGAAACACTGTTTCTCGGGCTTTTCTGCCTAAAAACAGCTATTTTTTACTCTAATAGTGCACTAAACATTACGAAGCGTATGTGAAACATTGTTGGCACACAGCGTATGACATTTTAACGTAATTTTGCGTAAGATCATTCGTCCACATGTTACTAACTTAATGTATACTAATCCAAAATAAACCCATAATCTTTTCCCAGAGTAACTCTTTTTAGCTGAAGATTTTTTGTCCAAAACGTAATTTTGAGAAGAGCTTTGTCTGCTGTGTGTTTCTCCGCTTCTTTGTCTAAGCTTTGTTTTCCAACTTTTACGAATGTGGTTTACGTGTGAATGTGAAATAATACAAGGATCCAGCAAAGCCATCCGTAACAAGTCTTCTCGTCATGAGATGAGGGTCAAAGAGACAGGAGTCAGTAGTGACAAACAAACTCCCACAATATTATAATCTTCTCTGCGAGCATTTGAACGGATCAGTAGCGTATGCTGCTTCATCCTCGTTGGGGCACCCATATACCAGCGCAAAATTCAATAATCAGGGTATAGGTGCTTTCACAGGGATATCGGCTTATCGTGTCACTGACACGACTGACTGATCGACAATAGATATCACTGCAGTACCTATGACCGAGAGGTCCTAGGGTTATTTTCTCGGCGGTGGCAGGTTAAGGTCGAATTCAGTCGCTGCCTGGAGGAAATTTCTAGTGACCGGTTACTGTGATCGGAAGTTTCCGTGGTTTCTCTGATCAACACCAGGCGAATGCCGGAGCAGCACGCTGACAAACGGGTCACGGATCGCGCGCGATCTATCCTTTGTATTCCTTGTCCAATCGTCACCTCTTGCTTATAGACGCATGCACTTTTATGCACCGCACTATCCCACACGTCACAAGCTTAGAGCTTGTCAAATCCGGGGCGTTTCCTCGCTGGTCGGAGATACCTGGTTGGGGAAACCCCGCTACCCCTGTGTAGGTCGGCGCAGGATTTCACTATCCAGCTGTGGAAGACCACCACCTCTTCCCGAGGGAAGAATACACGACGCTTACGGGACAAATTATCTTAGCAGTTAACGTGACCGGAAACACGAAATCAATCAAATGGATGATTTTGTATAGGTGCGCGCTTTTTCCCGCAAAATTCGTGATATCAAACCCACGGTTAGCGTTGTAGAGCGAACCGAAATGCACTGGCACTGGACTGCCCACATCTTCATCTACTAAATTTGTACTCTACGAACACTAGCTTGTCAGCTAGATCGAATTCATTCGCTGTCTGGAGGAGAATTCTAGCGGCCGGCTGCCGTGATCGGTAGTTTTCCGTGGTTTCCTCCGATCAACACCAGACGAATGCCGGAGCAGTACCCTAACAAACGGGCCACGGACCGTGCGCGATCTTTCCTTCCTCTTCCTTGTCCTATCCTCTCCTCTTACACACACTTACACTAACATGCACTACACTGCCACACATGCCAGGAGACCGGTCGGAAGCTTACAGCTTGTCCCGGCTGCGGCGGTGCCCCGCTGGTGGGAGATACCTGGTTCAGGGGAAAACTTCTCTAGTTGGTAGGTCGACGCCAGATCTCGCCACCCAGCGGGGAAAATATCATTGCCACCTCCCGAGAAAAAACACGCACTACACTTACGGGACTAATGACGAAAGTAGTTGACACGCCCGGAAACATCAATCAATCAAAAATGTACTCTACGACTGAAGTACTCTATGACCGACGAGTTGTACGTCATTGACCCTCCTAAACCAGTGAACAGAATGCTGTTTAAGATCGGCTGTATTAAGCCGCGCAAATATTGAAGTAGGATGCTCCATAGACCATGCAATGCAAAAATTAAAAAATGAAGACGGTTTCCTCTATAACAAAAAATGTACAATGTTTGTAAACGAACGTTTTGTATGTGAACTGTGACATTATTTTGTCCTGTGCATTTCAGGGTGAATTAAAAATTGTCACGAAGGTGGGATTATCACTTTTAACCTATATTTATCGGCAGTTATTACAGATTTCGATAATTACAAAAAAGCAAGGAAAAGAAGCTGGCTTACATTTTTCCTTAAGTATTGACTATAAAACGTAGAAAACAACTCAAAATTCACAATGAAGTAATCCCACTTAACGGTAATATAATCTCAGGACTCACTCTTCGTTGATTGATTGGCGTATTCATTGTTTGTTTCCGAACATGTCATCTGATATGATCATTAATTCCGTAAGTGTGATGCATGATTTATTCCGGGTGATGTCGATGTCCCTACACTACTGGAAAATAAGATCCGACTCCGACTTACACGTTGCTTTGCAGGAAAATACCTGTCAAAGTAGTATCTCTCCACAGTGAAGCAACACCTCAGTCGGGACAACCTCCAAGCTCATCACTGGTCTCCCAGCATGTGTGGTAGTGTGCTGCATGTTCGTGAATGACTATGTGTATAAGGGGACAAGGAAGACAAAAGAAAGATCACGCGGGCCCGTGTCTTGTGTGTTGCTGAAGATCTTCGTCATTCACCTGGCATTGTTCGGAGGAAGAACGGAAAACTACCGATGAGAGCAGTCGGCTCCTAAGATTTTTTTGGAAACAGAGGCTGAATCCGATAGATCTATGTTGCTATATTATGACCAACTGACATGGGGGAGAAATTTTATATCCTCAATGATTCAACTTAACTCAGTCGGATGACAGTCGAACATATAATAAAATACAGGATTCAGGGTCATGAATACTTTGTACTCTGGCATCCACGAAATCAGTTAAAATTAAATATTTTTTAAACAAATTATACTATAATCTCTGAATCTTAATTCACGTACATTGTATACAAGAAATATACACTTCCACCAATACACTGTATGAAAGATCTTATAACTACAACACTTTTGCACACACACATTTGCTACGAACAATAAAACAATTCAATCTTATGTTTTCTTCTTTAATAGGTGACAGAGAATTAAAATTTAAAAAATTCTATGTTAACTTTTCTTCTTTCTACACTCACACATTTACATAAGAGAAACAAAAATATGGATTGAATTGATTTCTGCATGGAACAGAATGCTTTCAAAAAAAATTATCTTTAGTAAATTCTGAAAACCTGTTTACTCTCTCTTTCACTTTTTGTAAAAAATTTTACAATCGCACTATTTGAAACAATTTTTTTTACAAATTCTTAATAATTGATTTTACTTATTTTTTCCAAAATAAGAATGATTGATTTTATTGATTTAGTGTCAATTTTAAAACTTCTCAAACACTAAATAACGTATTCCTGGGTATTTTCCGCAATTATACAAATTTTACGAGAGTTCAGATACTGTAATTCCATTTGGAACTTTCTTACTTGGCAATGGCAATGCTGTCTCTGACCTATCTCCGCCAGTGTTTCAATTCGGGTATCTTTTCCTCATTTCTAGTCATTACTAGGAATAATCTCGGATTTTTGGTATTATCTGCTTTAGATCTTTTCCGTTACTTCCGCCACGCCCTTTGTCGTTTACTGGCAATCACTCCAATGAAATCTTTTGTCATTTGCTGCATTACTCTCTCGTCTCTTCTAATGTTTGGTTTTTTACACTCCCAAATGTTTTTTACGTGTGTATAGACAGGGGCGGATCCAGAGACAAATTTTTGGAGGGGAAATTAAAAATGTTTTGGTCCAATATGTCAGAATATTACAATTTTTTTTTAAATGTCGCAGGATACACTCAGCTCATGCTGCGATACGATTTTATTCGTTTTAATGTTTATTCGAAAATATTTTTGCATGAATGTTTCGTAACAAGTTATAATTAATGGTTACTGAAAAATTTTAGAGAGAAATTTCCTTCATTTCCTTCCTCGTGGATCCGTGCCTGGTTCAGGTAACTCTTAACTTCACATTTATTTCGGTTTGGTTTGTCTAATCTTAAAGAGGTGTTGAAACCCTTCGTCGTCACTCTTCCTTTCCTTTATACTGTTCTCCTTGTCATCCCCCCTCCCAACACCACTTCTATCCTTTCTGCGGACACGATCTTTCAAGAGGAACAGGTCGGAGAAATATCTCTCAATTCCTACTTCTGTTCTTTTATTTTTACTCAGTTTATGGTTCTCTTCAGTCTTCTGGCGAGAAATGTTTTCTCGGGGTTTATTTTAGAAGAAAAGAAAAATGATAAGGAATCTCAAAATATCTGCTGCGTTCTTTATTTCCCACCGGTGTTACGGAGAGATTTAACGGATTCGTCCATGCCCTTTGGGCGAGAGAGAGAGTGAGAGAGAGAGGGGGAGATGGTGGATGGAGAGGCAGAGGAGGGAGGGAGGGAGGAGATGTGGAGATAGCGTGCTTCCTCCACATTCGCGCCGGCGGAAAACACAAGCTGGCAGAGCCTGCGGTATTCGCCACCTTTGCAGAGGTTGCGTTTCCATGACATATTTGTTATATTTTTCGTTTAGTAAGCTAAATATGTTCATTAATTGCATGAAAAATAGCCTATTATATCTATGTTAATAGCGTGCATTTAAAATTGCACATCTACCAGTCAGAATTCAGAAAAGGAGCCAAATCCTTTAATTAAGAAACTATAACCCAGGCGTAGCCAAGATATTTCCAGTCGCCCATGAGACATGAACAAAATGTACATCACAGTTTACATACCTACAACAACTTTATATAAAACAGCGAATGAATTAAACTAAATTGGCGATGTAAACGTTAATCTAGCTGACTAATGGAACAATATAAAATATTTAACGTGAATAAATTGAATGTTGTACATGTAAACTATTTGGTCTTAGGATTACAAATGTACAAAATGTACACATAAGTTGTGTTTACCCGTTCTAAAACGTACACTACAGCAAATCTGTGTCACCAGTCACTAGTTGATTTTACTTTCTAATACTTATCTGTGCATGTATTCTCTCATACCTGTCTTTACTTTTCGTAGGAAGTAATGTTTTCATGACTTTGTCAGTTTCTTCTAATATTTTATCCGCAATATATTCCATATACCTTCCATTGGGAAATATTTCTTCCAAACAATCATTGCAAGGCCTATTAAAATATCTTTTTCAGAAGCAATACTTCATCAAACGTATGCCTCGAATGGTAAGGATGTGATTCAATTTAACAAAATTTGAATCATTCTTAAATGGAAATGAAAAAATATTGAACGTTACATGTGTACACAGGGGTATAATTGCACTCGTGATATATACAAAAACTCGCTCCTGTCGCCGCTCGTTTGTTTGAACATACCACTCATGCAATTATGCCCCACTTTGTACACTCGTTTCGTTAATTACTACTATTTTACGTCAAAAACGCTTAAAAATTATGTGACAAGCTACGGCGAGAAGTGCATTCTTAATTCTGGGATCCATACCTTAAACCACATACAAGATGAATTCTGAATACAGAAAGAAATGAGCGTTTTTGTAAAGAATTCTTAACAATATATTTGCACCGATATAAAATGTAATTTCGAAGGCAAATCAGCTATAGATTTGGGTTCTTATCGTTCATTATGTCTTTTGTGAAGGAATATACTTCTGACACGCGAAAATGGAGAACGATAATTTGAATAACTATATTTTCCACTAAACTCTAGAAGAGGTTCACTGATAATGATGTTACAAGACTTGTGAACTTTGCATCATTTAATTCTCGGTGTAATTCTTGTGTATTACTCGTGTATTATACTTGTACGTTGTGTAATACTTGATAATTACTCGTCGAAGACTTGCAAACTTTGCATCGTGTAATACAATGTAATAATTGTAATAGAAGTAATACAACCTGGTGTAATTACTGTTTTTTGTTTGTAATCGTAATGTTTACCACCGAGCATTATCTCAAAGCAAATATTAATCTATCCATCTAATAGACTCGTGGTAATTTACACTCTTATTCACAGTATGTAAAAAAAACTCCCAAGATGGACTTCCTGGGAATAAATGAAACATTAAAAATAGAAGAATAGATATTTTATTGAAACTTTAATAAAAAAATATTCAAACTTCAATGTTCTAACCTTTGCAGGTAATCTGGAAGCTTCAAAATCTGTGCCAAACCTTGAGTTTACTCACCTCTTAGAAATTATGATTTGCATACGAACCTGTTGGTTATAAATGTTTACAATTTTCTCTAGTGTGACTGATTTCCAGACATGTAACGTGGGTAAGATAAGAATATTGATACAAACGCCTTTAGTGGAAACTATGAAACTGTTCGGACAGAAAGAACGATCTTCTTTTATGTTAACGTTAAATTTGCAATTGTTCCTCATGGTTTTCACTCTAAGGGATACACATAAATAGGACATTGTTTCTAGTGGGACAATTAAAACTGCTGGATGGAAATGGTATGAAATATAAGAAATAAGAGAGAGGGAGAGTGAAACTCCACTGTAATACATTCAAGCATTACTTGTAAACATGAACCTAATGCATAACCATCCACCACATAATCCATTCAGAAGAGAGAAAACATAACATACTTCCTCTTGTTACGAAAGATATCCTACCAATGACCAGCGTAGTAGACAAGTACCACTAGACACTTTCACTAAACTCTCTGCTCACATTTGTAACACTAATACAAATATCACATGCACATCACAGAACGAATATGACTTCTCACAACTACAATATTGAAAATGGAGTTTCTCTTCGAATCAAATTTTTTCTCCAGAATTAGTTCTTTCGTTAACGGCATGTACTTTTTTTTTTAAATTAGCAGTTTGCAGGCAATGTTGAGTAAAGAATGGGCAATATTAAAAGTTATTAAAAAAATATTTTTTCAAAAATGGCTCCAATTTTTTCCTTTAAATTTTGTGCACGGATGTGTTATCTAATAAGTGCTTAATGTACTGTATAAGACAGGACCCCAGTTTGCTGGATTATTTTCTTTCAAAAATGACAATCATTTTTAAATTTATTTGTTGAATTTATAAATACACTGTATGTTATTTATATTTGTTTATATTTACTTTATCGTCAATTTATATACATTAATGCATTTTTGAGTAAAAGTGCTTTAAATGATGTTATGTGAAGTTTTTCAAAAACTCAAAACATCTGTAAAAATGATCTCAAAATTCCGCATTATCGAAAACGCTCTTTCCCCCTTGTCATGGAGACAGCTCTAATTTTTTCTTTAACCCGGGAGTGGTAACGCGGGGGTCTTTGGGACCCCTACGATCCTTTCTTCCCGCTTGTTGTATTTCCCATGTTGGCTACCCTGACCATTGCTGCTCTTTTTGTATCATGATATTTAGTGTGCTCTCAGTTTGCCACTTTAGTGAGTTTTATCCGTGAAGCAAACTATTGTTTTGTTTGAGGTGCCCAGAGACCCCCGCGTTACCTTCTACGTTATCAAAGGTGTCTTCAGTCTCGTACATTCTATTAGTTTGGAAACGTATTGCATGCTGTATTTTTACGTTAGGATTCCCCTGAAAAATTAATACTGAAGTACTACGAACATTTAAGGTCACTTTATATGTTAAGAAAGGAGTGGAAGAATACGCCAAATTTTGCTGAAAGCGGGAACAGAATATCATTACTCACTGCTCTGGAAAAAGCAGTCTGCACGCAATTCCAAAAGACCAGGATAACGTTTTCTTTGTTTATTGATTTGAAAATTATTGAGAGAATTACAGAATCCACCAACATCAAAAATGAAATGGATTTAGAGAGGAATAAAAATGATCGCAGCACGTATTCGTAAGACTGACGAAAAAAGAGGAAATGAAGGCATTAATTGTTCTTTGTATTTTGGCTGAGTCTGTGAATTCAGGGCACCAAAATCTTGCTGAATCGTGAAATGTGGATAATATGGGTATTAAAATCTTCCATTGTACTTTGAATTTGAAAAGATTTCAATTTTTCTACGAAACATGGGCTTGGATGTGACAACACGCGGAGACTGGTAGAAAAATTAACTCCATATATTATATGCTTTCCTGATGAATTCTCAGAGTTGTTTAGGAAGTAAATTCTTAATAAATTGTTTAATTGTATGCAAAACATTGTTAATAATAGAAGAAGAATATGATGTTAATTTATTTTTTAGAGGTGTTGATGGTACGAATAAATATATAGTTTGACCATATAGGATCAGTCAATATTGATTTCAGGAATTAAACTTTAAAAAAACATTTATGAATGGCTCAATGTTTCGCACGTTTAGTACGTGCCTTGTTAAGCGCAATTATGGCAACGGTTAACAATGTTGTATAAATTAACATAAAACTATAGAATTTACAATTATAGAGTTAAATATTTACATTGCTGTTACATCAAAGCATTACATTTCACAAAAACCTTGAAGGCTTGTCAAATCAAATAGTTACATTAGGCAATTTATGAGAGCAGCACATTTAGATATGTTAAGGAATTATATAAATTATAAACATTTCGAATAATAGAATGAACATGTGGGATTGGCAAAAAAATAATACAATTATGGAAGATGGTGCACCATTAACATTTTATAAATTTGGTTCAGCTTTTGTACGTCACTTTTTGTGTTCATCTTATCATTCATTATTATACACAATATTTCGGCAATTAGCCTTTTTAATGTTTGTTTCTCATTATGTAAAATTTTGACTTTATCAAATGCAATCGAGTGGTTAAGTTCCGTCCTATGCTTGGTTAAAGAGGTATGCAAATCTGCGTGTTTGTTGATATCATATTTATGTTGGTATATCCGTCTGCTAATATATTGTTTAGTCTCCCCAATGTACACCTGCTGCCAATCATTGCAAGGAATAGAGTATACAACATTAGATTTATCTCCTAGTCTAGGTTTGTCCTGCTTTTCATAAAGATGGCTAGTCTTATTTAGATTGTAAAATACAATGTCTAAATTGTATTTTCTGAAATATGCTTTTATTTTATCATTGACAAGTTTATAAAATGGTAAGGGTATTCGTAAATTTTTACTGCTGGTAATTGCTTTGGGTTTGTGTGTTAATCTTTTTTGAATATATTTATTAATAAAGAATGATGGGTAGAGATTGTTTTTCAGGATATTTTCGATTATCTTTAGATTTTTGTTGTGAAATTCAGGATTAGCTAAATTTAGTGCGGAATCTACAAGATTGTAAACCATAGCTATTTTTTGATTCTTAGAATGCATGGATAGATAATTTAGAACTCTTCCTGAAAAGGTTGGCTTTTGATACCAGTCTGTTATAATTTTATTTTGCTTAAAAATTAATTTAAGATTTAACTAGTGGTGCTACAACAGCACTTACTTTCCCGTATTAGAGGAAACAGCTAAGTAGTACTGTAATATTGCACTTTGTGCGCTACTAACATCTTCGCTTGGAACTCACTATTTCCATTGCAGTGTTGTCAGAACTATGTGAATTCTACAACTTCACAAAAATAGAATGCAAAAGTTTTGTAACCCTGTCTTGGAAAAAGAAGCTTGATACCCTGGAAATATAGAAATGCCTTCCATTGGGCCATGATTAGGGAAGAGTATTTTAAAACCATGCAACAAATTCTCTACTCACTACAAATGGTACAGCATTTGGTGCAAAACTAAATATTTGCCTGCAAATATCAACATAAATTAGACAGTTATAACTCCCTTTCATACAGCTCCATTAGGTCACAACAATGACACTAATTCACAGATATTCGCGAGCGCAAAGTGAATTCCATTGTTGCAGACCCTGCATTGTCGCTATTCTGAGAGCTATTAATTCTTTTTACTTATTTCAAAATAAACAATTTCTAAAATATTAATGTGTAAGTCTATAACAAAGTTCCAATGTAAGAAACGAAGAAAGAAATAATATACAAAATTGCACATTCTAATTTACGACGCATCCAGCTGTCCGAAGCGCAGTAAATTTACAGCGGCCTATTACGTTTGTCACAAAATTAAAGAAAAACTACTCGTATTTTGAAAAAATTAAGCATGACTGTATTTATTTTATTTATTTATTTGTCAAAAAACAGAAACAGAATGGCACAGACTTTCCCGTATTAGTTTTCTATTTTCCTGGGTCTTCGCTAGCTATTCGAAATTGCCACATACTCTTTCTTGCCAGCTACCATCTATCATCGCCAAAAGTACATTTTTTGTCATTTTCTTGATTTTTCGGTTTCCTATTGGTAGAACAGGAACATTAATTTTAGAATATTAAGGAACACAAAAACCTAGCCCTAAATGGAAATTTTCTTTTAAAAATTATGTGCCGTTTAAGAGAAAATGGCGTTTTAGCACTACTAAAAATGCGAAATTTGAAGCTCATTTTCACAGAAAATTTTTGAGTTTTCAAAATACTTTATTTGAAGTTATTTGACGCACTTACACTCACAAATATAATCATCTTTACAAATTGCGGATAATGTGCATATTAAAGATGTGAGAGATCTTTCAAAAAATTTACATTTATATAATTTTTGAAAAAACAAAAAAAAACTCAAAATAAACTTCACGCTATACTAATTAGTGTAATTAGCACTATCCGTTACAAAAGTTTCAAGAAAAAAAATTGCAGCCATATACGAGAAAATGCCGTTTGAGCATTTCTGAAAATGCCGAAAATTGAGCTACTTTTCACAGAAAACGGTAGTGTTTTCGAGAAACTTTACTTGACATTATTTAAAGCATATATACTCGTAAATATAATAATGTAAAAAAATCGCCGATAATGTAAATATTAACGACGTGAGAGACAAGTAAAACAATTTACATTTTGGTAATTTTTGAAAAAACCAACCGATAGACCAAAATGGCTTTTATGTCATTGATAGAGTACATTTACCACTATCCCTACCAAAAGTTTAAAGAAAAAATTTGGAGCCGTTTTTGAGAAAATTTTGTTTTTGTAATTTTTTAAAATTGCACATATTGCACGCAATATCGCACGAAAACTACCAAAATTGTGAAAAACATTTACATGACCTTTATTAAAGAACTCAATATGCAGAACAAATTTTATTTGAAGAAAAAATCTCTATCTTCAATTTTGTAGTTGGAGAAAGACGCCGAAAAAAATTCAAACTTTCACAATTTTCGAAAATTTAGAGCTGTACTTGAAAATCGGACCTATGCCATGTTAAAAAGTGTATTTCCCTCTATTCATACAAGAAATTTAAAGAAAAAATTTGGAGCCGTTTTTGAGAAAATGTTGAAAATCCCCGGGGGGGCTTCATATAAAGTACCCCAAAATTTTAAAGAATCTTTTTCAAAATCACAAAGCTTCGACTAGAATCAGATCGACTGGGGAATATCAATTTTGAAGAAAATCGACCGAACGGTTTAGGCGCTAGCGTTGACCACAGACGGACAGACGGACGGAATGCCGTCAATCGATTTTTAAGTATAAAGAAGCAACAAATAATGGATTTTGACCACACCACGAGATAGAGGATTTTTTTTTCTTAATTTAGCAACTGGTTTTATCCACTTATTCGTTTTCACTGCCCGGCAATTAATTTTTTTCCGCCGAAAATTGGCCATTTTTTCGCGCAGCATTACATAACTTTCCCTATACTACGTATATCACTCCGTGTATACGTACGTATACGGGAAAGTAAAAAACGAATTTCTCTCTTTTCGTTCTCAAATTCTGTGGTAAACTTGGGGTGGAATTTGTTATGTATATCGACCAAAGTGTCGACTTTGGATTGATGTAAACAAGTAATCAAGTCATCCTTGTACCTGTAATAAAATGAGACATGGAATTGAATTTGGGAGAAGCAGTAGACCTCTATTTGTTTCATGATTAGATTGGAAAGTACAGATAATAACGCATTTTCTTTCAACAAAAAAATTTACCTTCAAACCTTTGGATTAGCAATGGGGTCTCCTGTTTCCTCTGTACTTGCCAATCTAATCATGGAACAAATAGAGGTCTTGGGGAGGTGCTCAAATAATTTCTAAAACTGAATATCAAAATCTTAAACTCCAGAATCAAAAAATCAGAAGTTATCTTTGAAAATAAGCCGAAAATTGCACGTTTTCAGAAACACTCAAACGATATTTTGTGAAAAAACTGCTCCAAATTTTGCCACGTTAACTTGCGCATTGGACCAAGTTTTACTCTGCTAAAATATTTCTTAAAGCATATTTTCATTCTACTGTGATGGATCAAAACAATTGAGAAAACGTGAACAACTGTCTTTTAGGCGCCAATACATGGAAGCTGAGAAGACACTGGGACAAAACTGAAAAGATAGAGAGAAACAGACGTAAGACACAAGAAACAGATAGAATGGATAAGGAAACTAACTCGTACGAGAATATATACGAGTATGCCATTCTGTAGCACAACTAGTGTTAATTTTTATTGACAACATATGAATTGGGTCATATCTGTTTTATTTGATTAAATTTGCGAATATATTCGCGAGGCACATGCAACTGCCATCCTGCCCTAGTCGCGCGCTTTCGAGGCAGCCTGTGGGGCAGCGGGCACTCGAACCCCAACTTGGTTGGCAGTGGCTTCGCCGCATCTGCCGCCCGCACCGCCCAGCACCCGGGCCACCGCAGCCCACACACACACACACACGCGGCGGCGGCGGCAGCGGCCCGCATCCCGGACCCGCCCCGCCCCGCCCCGCCCCACCCCGCCCCACCCCGCCCCGCCTCGCCTCGCCCCGCCCACTCGACTCCACTCGGCACAGCGGCGCGCGCGCGCGGGCGCGCGTCTTCATGTCGGCCAAACTTCAAAAGCCGCTCCCAGAAATTAGGCAGCGCGCAGCCTGCCACGCCACGCGAGCCTCGCCAGCGCGCGTGAAACTTCGTCTGGAGACGAGCGCCCGATACCGCCCCTTCCCCCCTCCAAGCTCTCCTCCCCGCCCACACGCCACCCCCTCCCCTGCGCACTCGCCGCCACCGACACCCTAAACCAGTGGTGTCAAGGTCTTCTACTGGTGGCAGTGGCACGCGTCGTGGCTCCGCAGCATGCCACTCTGCACAACTAGCGTCGGGAGAGGAAACTATTAGTATCCCCGCCGTTTTACAATATGGATGGCGAAATTGTCTCTGGTGGCGGAGTGACGAACTGCGTGAAGGGGCGGTTTCGTCGTGGCACTCGTGCCACGAACTCCCGCTCGTGGCATTGATCTTGACAACACTGCCCTAAACCGTCCGCATCCCTCCCCTCCGCGCATAGCGGTTGCTGCGTGTATCAAAACACAAACGAATAGAAAAAAACACATTTACCTACAAATAGACTTCCATTAATAATTAACACCTACTAGTGGCTTGCAGTAGTGTAAGTACAGGTGAATTCGGTCATATAACGGTTAGTGTATCTGGCTGTTTATTCACGTTTTTTGGCTGTATATCCAAGTTGAAATCCGATAGAAGTGTTTTTTTAAGGGCCAGAATATTTTTTTCATTATTCATCTATTTCAACTAATAACTGCTAGGAATCTTCTGAATCTTACCTTCCCGCAACAGCATATGCACGTGAAGGACTACGCGACCGTTTGGAGCGCCAATAACTGAATCAGCGATACCTGCAGTGCCATTCGCCACACGCCGCTATCGGTTGGTGTGTGTGCGTGGTGCTATCAGTTGGTGTATTAGCGGCCCCGAAATACGAGTTTTTCTAACAACTAATCACCACTTTCCGGTACTGCAGCACAATACTTTCTCTTTGTTAAGTAAGTAAATGGTAGGTGAGAAGATAAAACAAGTTTCTAACACTGTAAGATTATTTTTCAAAATAAAATTCTTTGATTGAGAGTTGTTACAAACCAATGTATCACTTCATTGCAGATTTAAGAACGGTTTAATAATAAACGATATTTTATAGTAGTCAATTAGAAGAACACTTTAACTAACCAATGCGCATTACCGTCTAGATATGATATACATGCGTATTTCATCTATATTCGCGGGTATCCGTTTTTAGACGTCAAGGGATTTGCCTCTCTCCTGCGGGATCCCATAAGGAGACGGTGGGTCGCCGTATCGCCTCACTAAGCTGGCTACCTGCTTCCGGGCTGAGGCACAAATAACTATTCCTCTAACCCACATTGGAATGCAACTGACCTAACCTACTTTCCGCACTTCAAGGTTAAATTGATGAACTGATGTGAGTAATATTCCGATAGACTAACTAATGTATTTGTCAGACCGTATTCAGCCGTTTAATTCTGAGCATTTTATTAACAGAAAAGTCCAGTATTTTGGATAGCAGATTTAAATCAAAATAATAAAATATGTAAGCAATTTATTAAGCGTATTACGTAAATGACATTTAAAATAGTGACGTTTCGAAAATTATTATTTCCATGTTTTGCAATGTCCCCCCTCTCAATTCTCTCTCTAGCTACTTCCCTTTTTCTCAATCCTTACGTCCTCTTCGCCCAATATTCTACCTCACTTGGATGGTGTTCAATCTTGTAGCTTCAACACAGTAGCTACAGACGTACTGTGCCTAAACAGAATACTTTATTATTTTATTCCAACGAAATACCACCGTGTTCTAACAGGGTGTTTCAAAATAGTTTTATCAAGGTGCGTTTCGTATAGTGATTTGTATACATTGATGTTTTGTAATTCTCCTGTTTTAATTCTGAGCATTTTTTAAAAAATTGTAATTATTTGTTTTTCAAAATTTAACTGCAGCCTGAAGATGAAAATAAAGATTTCCGAAACTATTTTAAATGTCATATATGTATTACACATTTTAATACATTGCCTACTTAATTTATTATTTTGATGCTAATCTGCTACCGAAAATACTGATTTTTTTGTTTACAATATAAAGGTCAAATACAGCCTGACAAAGTTGTTCCTCTACAGACATAAAGGAAAGTAGAAATTTAATTCTTTAATTTATCTTAATGAGTGATGACAACTCAGTGATGGTGAAGAGTGCTGCTTACAAGCATTACTTTATCACTGCATTATGATGCGATTAACTTAAGTAACAACTGATAAAATTTACGCGTTTTGTATTTTGTCTCTTGCTTGTGTAATTTAGCTGGTTTGTAATGTGTTTCACCAAAATTGATTGTGATGGCATCTCTTGCCTGACGCTTTCTTCCTAGGAGAGGGAATTGACATAAAGTTTGTTTCACGTTGCTGCGTTTTTCAAAACAAAAACGAATAGAAATTAACAAATTTACCTACAAATAGACTCCCATTAATAATTAACACCTACTAGTAGCTTGCAGTAGTGTAAGTACAAGTGAGTTCGGTCATATAGTAACGGTTAGCGTATCTGGCTGTTTATCCACCTTTACGGCTGTTTATCCAAGTTGAAACCCGATCGAAGCTGTGTTTTTTTTAAAGGCAAGAATATTTTTTTCATTATTTATCTATTTCGACTAATAAGTCATTTCCACTCCTTTTCCGTCATTTTTAATGCATTTTTGGTTATTTCATAGATTTTAATATCAATTTAATGTAGTTGCTTCAAATAATATTTACGAGATGCAACAAATGTTGTCCACAGAATTTCTGAATAGCCTATTCGATTTCTTCGTTCAGAAATAGTAATGTTAATAGTTGTGAGTATGTAATCTAAGGTTTCTGTGACGCCTGTCCGCACCATTGCCGGTTCAGCCATATCTGGACATTGAAAGACAGATTTGGTAAAAAAGAGTCCAAACAAAAGTTTGAAAGATGAGATCACCTGAACGAAAGGAAGAAGCCTCGATTACATCAGTAACACACCCAACTACTTGAGTTGTTCATCCGAACTGGTTTTGATCACTTTTTTACGTCATTTTTCTTTGTTTTTAGGATATTTTAGAAACATTTTAAGACCATTTTTTTGATAATTTTTGTCAATATTTTAGGTCATCGAAATATGCCCTCTAATAAATATATACAGTGGTATTCTCTTGTATTAGAGACAATCAATTCATATTTAAATGAATTATATTTTATTTGTATCTTGCATAAAACAGAACGTTTAGTGACCCAATTGTTCGCATCTTCAGGTTTTGAAACAATCACAAGTGTTTCTTTCATCTTAAAAAATTCAGAAAACATTATAAACAAAACCAAATTAAAATAGAATTACAATTGAAATTTTAAAATACAATCAAAGAAAAAACAAGAACTGTAGTTGCAACTATGCTTGTTATTTTAAACATGAATTGTTTGATAGATTCTAATACAAGAGGATACCACTGTATACAAGAATATTAAATTGATAACAATAATGCCGGTCTCCCTTTTAACAAATTGGTGATATAGCTGTTTTCAGACTTTCTGGCATGGGATTTGTATTATTTGTAGCAAATAAAATTCATCTTTGTTCCATTCATATTTTAAAAAATTTTGTTGCATTGATATTTGTGTGTAGCAGAGAGAAATTTTCCCAAACAGTGATATATTTTGTCTTGTCATTTTCCGTCAAAGAAAAATACTATAGTTTTGTCTTCAGTTTATTTTCGTATGAGTAGGTTTCCTGGCGGAAGTCCCATTGGAAAAAAACCCTCCGAGAACGTATAAAGTGAACGTCAGAACTAACACAAAGAAAGAGCTCAATTTCTACATCGCTGGCTGCACAAAGAAGTATTTTAGTATTTCCAACATATAAGTATGCTGAATATTCCCCCATCTCGTCGTGTTTCTATCCGCTCGCTAAGCTTTGTTGTTCCGGCTGCCTCTTGCATAGTGCATAGCATCGTAAAAAGACGCATCGCGAAATGCGAAAGTCCTATTTTTTCCCATTCCTGCCGGCGAGCAAAGATCCCGGAATATATTCGCGGCTCTTCCAGCGGTGAGTTGCTCGAATAGCAAGCATCTGTGAGCCGGTGGCGCATTACAAGGGCCTCCTGTTTATTTCCTGCTGCTTTGGAATCTCGTCTTTTATTTCCTCTGATTCCTCGAGCGAGTTCTTTTTTCGCACCTTTTGCCTCGAACGGCGACGCCTTACCTCTCCCCTCCTCGTCCCCTCCCGCTCTGCCCGCCGCTCCCCGCCTGTGTCTCCACCCCGGCCACATCACGCCCCGCTGCGCTCCGGTCCGCCCTGCCGTGCTCTGTCGTTCCGACCTGTCCGTCACAAGCCCTCCTGTACCGGTCCCCGCCCCGCCTTGCCCCTGCGTGTCATTGCATCCGCCTTACCCACACCCTTCACATTATGCTCATCTGCCGAGCCACTTCTGCCTCCACTCTCACCACCAGTACGTCCCTCTGCTCTGCAGTCTCCTCTGCCGTGCCCTGTCGTTCCGACCTGCCCGTAACACCCGCCCATCTTGTACCGGTCCCCGCCCCGCCTTGTCACTGTGTGCCACTGCATCGGCCTTGCCCCACCCTTCACATTACGCTCATCTGCCTCCACCCTGGCCCCCAGTAAGTCCCGCTGCGCTCCAGTCTACCCTACCGTGCCCTGTTGTTCCGATCTGCCCGACACACGCGGCCCTCCTGTTCCTGTCCCCGCCACGCCTTCCCCCTGCGTGGCAATGCGTCTGCCTTGTCCCACCCTTTTCATTTCGCCCCTTCCCGCCTGCCTATCCACCCTCGCCCCCACCACGCCCTATTGTGCTCTGGTCTGCCATGCCTCGTCACGTCCTGCATGTCACACACGCCCTTCCCGTTCCTGTCCCCGCCCCGCCTTCGCCCTGCTTGCCATTGCATCTGCCTTGTACCACCCTTCACATTATGTTCATCTGCTGAGTCCCTTCCGCCCCTCCCTGCCCGTTTCTCCACCCACCCCACGCCCCGCTGTGCTCCGGTCCCCCCTGCCTCCGTTCTGTCCGTCACACTCGCCCTTCCTGTACCTGTCACTGACCCCGCCCCGCCTTCCTCCTTAGTGGCAATCCTCCTCACCCTTCACATTACGCTCATCTGCCGAGTCCCTTCTGTCCCTTTCCGCCCATCTCTCCACCCTCGCCCCCACCACGCCCCGCGGTGCTCCGATCTGCCTTGCGTCGCCACGTCCTGCACGTTACACCCGCCCTTCCTCTTCCTGTGCCCGCCCCGTCTTCCCCCTGCGTGCCGTTGCATCTGCCTTACCCCACCCTTTACATTACGCTTATCTGCCGAGCCCCTTCCACCCCTTCCCGCCCTCTGTTCTCCTCCCGCCACACCTTCCCCGCCCTACGCCATCCCACCCTTCTACACCGTTCCTTCATTTCCATGTCCGACGCCTTGCCTGTTCTTTCCACGTCTTCCCCCCACCCCACCTCTTTCCCCCGATCCTTCCATCGACGTGCACCGGAGTTAAGAGAGATGGTGTCGCCTTCTTTATGCTCGGCGTCGTGTGACAAATTCCACGCTTCCTTTACTTTGAGGCGCCGCCGCCGATAAAACATATGCGCCCGCTGCACCGTTGCCGTGTTGACTCCCTCTAAGAGTCTAATGGAGAGAAGAGCCGACGACGACGAAGCCCCTATTTGAGTGTATTTTTTGACAAACAGCTACAGCAAATAGATAAATAAGACACGTATGGAATGCGAAGTATGACGTGATGTGATTCAGAAGGGTGAACGAGTTGAGGTAGTTGGGATTATGTTAGCTTGACTTCAAATAGAAAACGAATTTCATACGACCAGTTTGTCTCACTTTCCTCGCGTATTTTTAAGTCAACGGCGAGGCACAGACCTTCGACCTCACACCCTTGTGTCCAGCTAACTCAAAATTGCCTACGAATATTACGCGAAAATATAATTACGGCTTACCTTGTTTCACCTCTTTTTCGGAAATACTACCAAAGAATGTTTGAATTTTTACTTATTAAATACGTGAATTTAACATTCTTTCCATTTATCCTCAGACTTCAGCCGTTTTTGCCAGAAAAATACTGTTTTCACGATCATGTCAAGGCTTTTGGAAAACCTTCACTCAGATTTTCGCCGCATTGTTGTCCTGCGATCGGTTGCTCTCCTTTTTGAAATCTCTGCTTTTACTGCCTGGCTCTGCGCAAGAAGACAGTGCACCGCAAATAGAGGAAGAATGTAAACTTCTTTGTCTTTCAACAACCTTTGCTGGAGGTGAATACTAAACTCGAACCAGAAAGTTTCATGTGCAATGTTTCATGTGTTTAAAGACGAATCCTTTTGAACAACAGTAATATACAATGCGACCTCCATACCTTGTGATTCGGAAAGGAAAATATGCTTGCACTCGGGAGAGCGTACCTTTGTAGAGCTTTCCTCAATACAAGCAAATAGCAGAGATGGAGATCGTGACAGGCCTCTATCTGAAGGGATTTATTTACTGGTGTGTAATTTCCGCTTACTGAAAACTCGTATGGTAAAGTTGTGCATAAGGTAAACACCTATACCTCACACACACCACATATACACTTTTATTCTCCTTATCATTCACTTTCGCACAAAAGTATCCTTTTATAGAAAACACACTTGGTGTTGATTTGTTTTTGTACAATATTCGGCTGTAAAGAAAGAATAGAACATAGCTTTTAAATATGTGAAACACAGAAGCTTTAAGCTAGTTATATGATTACTAAATGCACAGTTACGTTAAGAAACAAATTAACTTATTTTTCATGCATTCAGAAACTTGTTCTTTCAACAATTTCGCTTCTAATACTACGATTTTTGTAACTTCAAAACTACCTTGAATACTACATTAAAATACCTGTTCTTACTGAAGGACAGAAAAATCTATAGTCAATTACTTATTATAACTTCATTCATTGATATGTTTAATTTATTCATAATTTCATTCAGCTTTTCAGGAAAGAAACTAAATTTCATTTGTAACTCGGCATATCCATCCATAACTATCACCACTGGGCGTCCTATCATAACTTTCCAATCATAACTATGTGTTTACAACCAAGAAATTTAAGCTTTCTCCCCATCGGTACCTCAATGTTTGGGAGCTTCGGGCTCAAAGCAATCCAAAATGTATTTTGTAGTTGTTACAATATTTCAACATTCGTATGAACTTAATTTTAAAATAATTGTCATCAAAAGAAACATCACATTAAAAGTAACTGGTTTTGGATTCAAATGGACACTTTATTACCACTATTGTATTAATTTTTATGATAAATACTTTCTTTACATTTCATTAAGCGTCGATCATTTGTTTTATCTTTGCTTTTTAAAGTTGTTCAGATTGTTTTGTAAAGTTGTCTGTCATAAGTATTGTTTGAATTATGCATTTAGCATGTCCTTGGAAAAATAATATAAATGGTTTTTTTTTTGCCTTTTAGACGCAGTTCATTCCTGAGCGAATTCCAACACTTCAATATTTAGAAAACGACCATCAATCCTTTCACCCAACAATCCACAAAAGGTATGTATTACGATTTTCATACAGAAAAAATGTAACATAAATTTAAGATCAATATTATCCATAATGAAAATTTATATTTAGTAAAAACAGCTATTAACTAGAATATTATGAGCGAACCTTCCCTGTATGTTAAGTTCTTGTTGTCCACGGAAATGCACAAGATAACTTTCGAGTGTCACGGTAATTTCACTGTCCAATTCCCAGCATGAATTACTGTGTAAAATTCCTTTTATTCCATTGACATATCTAAGAAAATTTATGGAATAATTTTTGTAAATTCTTATTTTAGTTTATATTTCAGACTTTCAGTATGTTTTCAACGTGCTATTTACTAATTTCAAATAAGCGCGTACATTCACGGAAAACTAAGAAGCCTCTGACTATGTGTAAGGTATCAAAAGTTTGCTAAATGCCTAGGAAGTATGAAAAAATACAAAAGTAATAAAAATTGTTTCGATTTTGCGTGAAAATGCAAATATTTGATTATGTTGCTCTGCATTTTCCATACCTTATGTTACGACTATAATCGTATACTCAACGCCACTCATATACTCACCATTTACGATACCGTTTCGTCACGTGGCGAACAAGAAATGAGCTTCAGTATTCATGTGTGCCTTTCCAGATCAGTTTGTTTTTGCTGCTTTAGGACGAGTACCTCATTTTCCACACAATATATTAACATTATTGCTGTGTCAGAACTCCCGTTAATACCATTTATCTCCAGTCCAGTTTTATTATGTTTGTGAATCGTAAAATGTCAGAAACGGACGTAACACGAAGATAGCAGGAACCTTATGTGTCAAACTGTACCTCAAGAGGTGCGGCGGTGAAGATTTGGTATATCTATTTCGTATCCCGTCTCCGCACTCTCCCGTCTTCTCTCCCGTCCCCACATTTCGTTTCAACTCAACGGGCCTACGATATAAAAAGCCGCTGTCTTTCTAATGTCAGAAAGATTGTCATACAATGGTTTTCATACATTATCAGGATACGTGAAGCTTGTACTAAATGGATTTTGCGAGTATCTTTTAAGTCGTATTCCCAAAGCGTCCACAATACCCGGTGTTTTTACCCATCCAGGTTGAAAGTTCTTGTTCTCGTTTTAGCGTGTAACTGCCTTGCATTTCCTCTGTGTTACATTGAACGAATTTGGAACCATAACACACCAACAGAACATGGCCGTCCAACACTACTAGGAACATTTTGCCTCCCATTTTCGCCGCAAGGGAGCAACGCAATAACTGTCACAGTCGTGTTTATCCCTTGTGTTACTAGATTAGATTTTATTACTAATTCTTCAATTAAGTTTGAGTACTTGGTGGAAGAATACACTAATTTAACATTACATAATTTAACAATTTAAAAAAATGTACAAACATACAAATTAACGTAAATGTTTCACCGTGCGAGCACTCCACTTCACCACACTTCACTGCACTCTTCATCACTGAGCTGTAATATCTTCTTACACATTCTTTTTCCTCAATTTCACAACGCCACTTCGCTCCACTGCACGTCACTGCAGATAATTAATAATAATAAAACTTACTTTATTCAACAGACTAGTAAATTAATAATATTAAATGTATTTGTAATACACATATGAACATCTAGGGACCAAATTTATTTTTAAATGTACTCAGACTTGGAGTACAGGGATCAAAAATTGTCACAGGAAAACCGTTCCAGTCTCTAATAATTCGATTCTCGAATTAATATTTTCCAACGTCCATTTTCTGAGTTCTTGGCTGAATTTTGTGCATGTGATCCGCTCTGCCGAAATATATAGGTTTCTCTAATCGACTTAGAATTAGTTCTTTCTAAGCTGGAAAGCCTGTGAATGCTTTATTAATAGCATAGAGACGCGACTTTATTCCCCTTCTTTCGAGTGACTCCCATAATCATTTATTCTTTGTACCTCTGAAAGTAAAAGTTATTACCTGGCGAAAGAATTAGTTTAGATTCCGGAAGCGTGAACCACTTACGACATGTGTGGTAATGCATGAAAGAGTGGATATGTAAGAGGAGAGGGCAAAGAATGACCAACAGATTCGGTTCTTGGCTTATTTTCTGTTCATCGAAGAAACCATCAAAAAGTACCAATCAGAGCAGCTTGCCGCTCGAATTCTCCTCCCGAAAACAATGTTCCAGAGGCACTGATGTGTCCACCGAACTAACTCATCTCGTGTCTGGCTGTGATAATAATGGTTTTTATTAGAGCAAGAAATACGGAGTATATTAATTGGCTTTGCATTTAGCTCCATTATTTGGCATGCTACAAACGTGAAATGGGTGACTGTGGATTTTTATTGCTTCAAAAATCTACCACTCTCAGACGCAATTGAAACGCTGCAGCGTCTTTAACCGGAAGGTAGTAGGGTCAGATACCAGACGTTGGTGGTTATTCGTCTCTAACTAGTATAATTTTTTCTTCCTTCCGGGGGCTTTTTCCAGCATCAGGGATGCCAATGTTCGACTATCCGCGCCGGATACCCACTACACCCCTCATGAGGGTACATTAACCTTTATACTAGCCACTGAGACGCTTACGTGTTCCTCGGTCTGTGGCCAGCAGCCTCACAAGGCCTTCCACGACAACATACACACATGTAAAGACAGCGAAATAAAATTTCAAATGATGTGCTGGGAGAGCTAGGATGTGGGGTGTGATGCATAAATTCGGCAAATAGTTCTCTCGATGATCTCTGTATTGGGTAATGGGGGAAACAGGGTGGCATTCATTTTCGTCTATCAACGTAATGCTGAAGGCTTTCGACGCCGTTTTTAAGCGGGGTAATATTGTACTCTCTTTGAACGGCTGACTGTCGGCTCTCGTACCAACTGTTTAGAGTTTAAATCCACTTATGACGGCACGTTAATACACGCACGCCTCTGCTTGCTTTCATATGCGAGAACACAACTGCCATGAAATCACTGTCGTGGCGCATTTAATTTTGCAACAATGCTAAAGTGCGTTGAAACGGAAACCTCCAAGCTTTCTATGAAGTTCTGATAATAAATACAGTGGCTTGCCAGGTGACCAGTAGGCGCGGCCGTCTTGCGGTTGTATTTGACAGCAATTTACCAACAGATCTGGCGCCAAAGAGCTTTTCCCCCCTTCAAAGGACGTCGTGAAAAGAAGTGAAACTGCGCCTTTCTTTAGAATTATCGCGCGCAGTCCAACGTTTAAAACGTTTAAAATATAAATTCTGAGCTGGTAATTAATGCCAAAGATTGTTATTAATAATTGATTTGTCGGAACTGCGCCAAATTTGAATCATTTATTGGTGCCCATGTGCCAACAACACATGAAAGGCAAGGGACAAATAACTTTTCCCACAGCCCTTACAACCAAGACGCTGAGTGGGATATGCTTTAGCCACCTCGGCCAGCAACGTCGGCCAACTTTAACTAGTATATACTTAGGTGAAATTCAGTCGATGTCTGGAGGAGAATTCTAACGGCCCACTGCTCAGAGTGGTAGTTTTCTGTGACTTCTCCGTTAAGTAGCAGGCAAATGCCGGAGCAATACCATAACAAATGGGTCACGGAGCACAAGCGATCTTTTCTTCCAGGGATAAAACATTCATTACACTACCGTGACTAATGAAAATAGCAGTTGACGTGCCCAAACCAATCGAAAATCCAACGCTCAGCTGTGATTGAACTCTCAATATCTTGTTTTTGAAGCCAGTATTTTAACTCGTGTAATGCTTTTCCCTGCAGGTGTGTTCTGCTACCAGCAGTGCTTTCAGGCAATTACAAATGCTTCCAGGAGAGGATGCAAATATATTGAGTTTGCGGAGAAGCTAAGTTCCCTGGAGTAGCGTGATGGTGAGCGAGGTTTCAAGTACAAAGACCAAGTCCGATGAAGTATGAACAATAAAGTCCAATGAAAATTAGAGCTGCAGAGCAGCGTGAAGTCGATACAATAGTGTCTCTGGACTGTCTGACCCGTTATCAACAATAGAGAATCCTTTTAAGGAAAACAGGGAAATTTATGAGGCCATAACGCCACCCCGCCTCAATTCTACATACCTCGGATGTAATAAACAAACATAACTGTCCGAATACTTTTGCCCTTTCGAGCTCACTTTCTTACAAGTCCTGATATACTCTCGCGATTTTGGAGTCCTCTCGTAAATATTATTATCTTTATTATTACTTGCATTAGTAGCTTAGTAGAATTTGCTGCAACTTGCTGAATTACTACACACAGCAGCTTATAAACCCAGAAAACTACTAACCTAAGGACTCCTTACTTACTCCTCAGTCTACACTTAAGATAATGATAACCCTTCATAGCGCCTGTGGACACAACCCCACATCACATAACGTAAAGAAGCGATATTTCCCTCGCATACATGTATGAGAAAAATATCCATCGTTTCTCTCACGCAATGCTTTGTGTTGTGACGTACTGAAGAAAATGACAGACACTGCATTGAAGATAACAATATTTACATTTATTCACAAAGAAACTTAACAAGTACAAAAAATTACAATAACTGCTTAAATCCCGGCACCCTTTTTCTTCCCCTTACCCGCGAAAACCCCGCAACCGGCCCTAGGCCTACAATCCAGTGCCACTGCCCTAAAGCAGGTAGCAACGCGTGATGCGATGCTATCGGACGTTAAGTCCCCGGTAACAAACGTACCTACATGGCCTGGCGCCAAACCGGTCTCCGCCTCGGAAATCACGTGCTTGAGTGCACTGGAGATCCCGTCCAGCCCCTCGGCTGACCACGAAACACAACGAATCTCTCCCGAATCTTCGAATTTCCGCGAGCGCAGAAAGCCCCCGCCTTAAATACACCCCGTCTCACCCCCCCCGGCGTCGTGCTGTCGGCGTCCCAGGCTGGATGGCTTGCCAAATCCGGGGGTTTTGCACAATCGTCCCAGACTCTCTACTAACCTATCTCAACAGTTAGTTTGCGTGGTGTGTTTCCTGGTGCAGCCACATCCTGGCGTGTCTTTATTTTTTACCTCAGGTGCGCCCTTTCACCACAGCTTTCGGCTCAGCCATGCCGCTTGCTTGAAAGCGTTGCCACGACGCCACAATATACTGTCGTACATAGGTGCATTTACCATTATACTCGTGTACCACTGGGTGCAACTAAGGGACGAGGCCTTTCTTCGGGATCGCAGTGGGTGCTTTGGGCTCGTGCCGGATGCTGCGTCGCACACTGCGCGCCGTGCCGCCACGTCGTCTGTATTTCGCGGACTACTTACCTAAGGACTCCTTACGTACTCCTCAGACTACAAAGATAACCCTTCATTGTTCCCGCTGCGGACGCTACCCCACTTCAGACAACGTAAAGAAGCGACATTTCACTCGCATACATGTAAGAGATAAATGTCAATTGTCTCTCTTGCGCAATGCTTTGTATACTCTCGTACGCAGCAGCTGCATTTCCCATTACACTCGTGTACCACTGGGTGCAACCAAGTGACGAGGCCTTTCTTCAGGATCGCACTGTGTGTGTGGCGAACGCTCCATGTGCCCTCGTGCCGAATGTTGGAGTGGCATTGCACACTGCGCGCCCTGCCTCCGCGCCTCCTGTATTGATGAGGACTGCGGGAACGAGATTTCTTCCGGAAACTACTTTCCTCGCGCCGAGAAGTGCCACGGGCGGGGCGTGGGCGGAGCGGGTGGGTGGGGCGGGGCGGGGCGGGAACAATCATAATGCCGAGCGCGGCTTCTTATTGGTTTCCTGCCCCCTGGGCGCGAAGACGCGCCAGGTGGGACGGGGCGGGGGAGGACGCTCCGGAGGGAGAAAGGAGGCGTGGTGGGGGTGGGAGATGGAGGGGGCAAAGCAAGAACAAGGTGAACAAATTCCGGCGACTGAGGAATGGGGAGGAGGAGGCATAGAAAAGGAAGGTGCTCGCTGAAGATTTGTTCTTGTGTTTGTGTGATGGTGTGTGTTCGTTTGTGTGCCGTTCGTGTGTGTTCCTGTGTGTTCAGGTGTGGTTGTCGGTGTGGGTATGTGATGCTATGTGTGTTTCGTTCGTGTGTGTGTCGTTCGTTTGTGTGTGTGTCGTTCGTTTGTGTGTGTGTCGTTCGTGTTTGTGTGTCGTTCGTGTGTGTGTCATTCTTGTGTTTCTGTGAGTTCAGGTGTGTTATTGTGTGTGTGTGATGGTGTTCGTTCGTACGTGTGTGTTCGTATGTGTGTTGTTCGTGTGTATTCCTGTGTGTTCGGGTGTGTTTGTTTCTGTTCATGTGCAGGTTTGGATGTTTGTTTGTGCGTGTGTTCGCGTATACCTATTTGTGTGTGTGTGTTCATGTGAGTACGTATTCTTGTGTGTAATTCGCGTGTATGTGTGTGACTTCGTGTGTACGTTTGTTCGCGTGACATTGTGCTCGAGTGTGTGCTTGTGTGTTCACATATGTATTCTCCTCTGTGTATGTGCTTAAGTGTTCTTGTGAGTGTCCATGAATGTGTGTGTGTGTGTGTGTGGATGCGTTCGGTGGTGATTGTTAATATGAATGTACTTTAGTTTACTGTGAATCTGTGCAGGACGAAGGGAGGGGAGGTGACATCACAGTAGATCAGTGGTGTCAAGATCTTCTACTGGTGACAGTGGCATGCGTTGTGACTCTAGCGTGCCACGAGCTTCTCTGTGCAACTAGCGTTGGGAAAGGGACCTGCTAGTAACCCCACCGTTTTACAATAGGGATGGCGTTGTTACGAACCATGTGAAGGGGGATTTTGTCGTGACACTCATGCCACGGACTCCCGCTCGTGGCATCGACCTTGACAACACTGCCGTGGATGAATGAGATACATTGGGTAACGGTGGATTGAGACACGCCATAACGGGTGAGATTGTTTGGCTGAGAGAGAAATCAGATAATGAGGGCAGTTAGGATGGGTTTAGTTCTATAGGATGGGATTCGAGGGATAGAAGGCGTGGGAAGTCGCATGGACAGGGGAGCTGGGAAGGCGCGCGTGCTTCAACGTGCGAAGTCGAGATTTGGAAGGCAGCGTGGGAAGTCACCCGTGACAGGTCAACCGCAAGAGGTCAAACGTGGGAGATCGACCGTTGGAAATCTAGTGTGGGCGATCGGCCGAGAGAGAACGAACGACATTGGGAGGAAAAGAGGGAGATACACCGTGGGAGGATAAACACGAGTTGCCGATTGTTAAAAAATGAATGTGAGCGGGCGAACGTGAGAACGTTACAGCTGGATAACGAAGAAAGGCAGTTGTGAGAGGTCCAGCGTTGAATAGTTGAACGTTGCTGCTATAAAGGCAAATGGAACGTGCCCGGCAGGGAAGGCAAATCTGTAACCGATGAGACGAGTCATGCTGGGCCATGATCATTGTGCGATATTTCTTTCTGCAACCTCGGCACTTCACTAGTATCTACTGCCCTTACCTTTTACATACACTACTCTGCACACACGTCAGGAGACTAGTGAGGAGGTAAGAGTTTGTGCAGGCCGGGGAGGGGGTGCTGGGGAAGATAACTGAAGCGGGAAACCGCGGAAGTCGACTTGCAGGTCGGCGATGGATCTTACATTCCAGTGGAGGAGCTTTCCCTACCCACGTCCGGGATATGCAACACTTACGGCATTAATGGCGTGAGTATTTGACATGCCCGGAAAAAATTAATGAGGCTCTTGGGATTAATGATAGGCCACGTTAAATAATTTTTACTGAAAAGAATTCCCACACTAGAATTGAGAGAATTAACCATTGTCACATCCCAAGCGCCTCAAATACTCAGCAGTGACCCAGGTGAGCGAGCACGAAGGGAGTATACCGACTGCTCCTGGCGATGTATTCTTACTTAATATTTTTCTTCCACCTTGAAAGGGCACAGGCCGATTGCTTCCCGTTCGGGTTTCGTGATGAGTACAACGAAGAGTTCAGTGTTTCAAGATCACTCTTTGCACAAATGTATCTTTGAATGTTCGTTCTTATTAGTGTATTGTACTTGTCAGGGTAAGGAAAGCGTGTTGTTTAGGAATGAAACAATATTGGATATTCTTAATTTGTAGAAAATGACTTCTATGAATGCATTGCACTGTTCCAAGGAGAAAGGTCAAATTGGCAATGGTCTTTCACTAAAATTTGAAAAATTCAAAAAAAATATATTTTGTAGTTACATAACATTCATAGTTCAGACGAGTCTGCCATATTTGCGGATGATAGATAGTACATACAAAACTATGTCAAATTAGCCTCTGTCTGATGGTTTCTCCGATCAATAACAGTTGAATTTTGGAGCTGTATCTTAACTAATGAACCACGGACCCTGAGAGGTCTTTCCTTCTGCCCCTTGTCGTATTATCTTCCTTTACACATAGACAGGCACATACACACATGTACTATACAACCACGCAAGTTGGAAGACCACTCGGAAAATTAGGGATTTTCCCTTAGGAAGCGGTGCTCCACTAACGGGAGACACTTATAAGAGAAAATACTTAACATGCCATTATTTAGGTCAGATATCATCATCCAGTGGAGGATTTCTAGTAAAAATATTTCATTACATTAACGGGACGTAAGACCAAAGCAGTTGCTGTGTCCGAAAACATTACTCAATCAATCAGTCATCTGAGATAGACAAAATTGGAAGAGAGTTTACTTGGACATAGGTGTGAGTGAGGGAAACCCGACCGCGGGATGCAATTGGGCTATACGTTCTCAGGTAACCAAAAGTGAAAGGGGAGTTACCTGGACGTGGGTGTGAATGCAAACATGACCGCAGGATGTAAACGGGCTATACTTTCTAAGGTAACTAAAAGTGAAAGGGGGTTTACTTGGACGTGTGAGGGAAACCCGACCGTGGACGCAATCGGGCTATGCATTCTCTGGTAACCAAAAATGAAAGGGAATGTACTTGGGCTTGGTTTCAAGGGAGACCCGACCGTAGGACGCAATCGGGGTATGCGTAGGACGCAATCGGGGTATCGGGGTATTCTCAGGCAACCAAAAGTGAAAGGGGATTTATTTGGACGTGGATGTTAGGGAAACACGACCGCAGATTACAATAGGCCCATGCGTAATAAAGCAATCAAAAGTGAAAAGAGATTTACTTCGACATGGATGGAGTGGGAACTTTACCGCGGGATGCAATCGGACTATGCGATCTCAGGTGACCAAAAGTGAATGCAGGTTTACTTGGCCGTGTGTGTGAGGGGAACCTAACCTCTAGATGCAATCGGGCTATGCATTCTCAGATAACCGAAAGTGAAAAGGGGGGGGTTTACTTGGTCGCGAGTGGGAGGAAAACCCGACCGCGAGATGCAGTCGGGCGACTCCGCACGGGAAACGGCGGCGCGCCCTCTGCGGCGCGCGCCGTGAGGGGAAGCTGGCGAGGTCGTGAGGGGGGTGGGGGGGTGCGGAGGGGGAGCGCGCGTAACTTTGACGTCGCGAGCGAGGAATCGGAAGGTGAATCTTCCGCTCCCGGAATTTCGTTTATTCGCCCAGATTGAACAAAGTTCGTGGAATGACATTGGCCCGCGGGAAGCTCCAGAGTAATTTTATTCGCGTTCCCTGCTGACGGCGCGATGTTCTTATACTGCCAATAAGACACCGCCGCGGAAGGAGCAGCGACTTTCATCAGGTTACGGATGCTCGAAATTGCTCAAACTGGCAAATAATTTGGTTAATTTTCGTTTTTGTGTCTCAAGTTCTTTAATTTTATACTTCCAAATCCTTGAAGTGTTTTTTTATTATGTGGTAGATAATGGTTTTAAAAAGCAATTTGCAATAGTTGGGAAAAGTACTCAACATCATGTTTCAATTTTCGTTTGTTTAGGTTTTTAACGTAATTCAGAAAAATCGATCAGTGCTATGACATCGAGGTTACGTTGCCTCCTTATTGAGATGCACCAAATATTCCAAGAGTAAATTGACGAGGAGGTAGTGAGACTTAATTATTTTAGAACATTGAGACCCGGAAATGATACCATCTGAGTAATATTAAATAGTTACAAATAGGACATTCGGTAGCCATGTCAACGAGACGAAAATCAAACTCATATATTGCTACGCAAATTTCAGGTCTCATGTGTGTTCGAGACGGAGATTGGTGATAAATATTGGACGTTGAATACTTATGATAGCAATTAAACACACATGATTCGGGGCATGTCTGATTTTAAATTTTAATTAATCATATAATTTTTTATTAGAATGCGTCACATGAAGTAATGAAGAAGAAATGTAGGACTAATGGTGACTTGTTTTAATATCAGTTTAGGCATCAGGTCAGATGAGTAAGGCTAATGATAAAACTGATTATGGAAAGTTATAAAACAAGTGAAAACGGATGTGACAAGTTTTTTAAGAACTTGATTATGTCCGACGGGATTCAGACACGGAAGACGACTCGCATAGGCGTATGTAGTTTGAGAGTTCGGAGGAGAGATGACTTAGGATGTCCTTGCTGAAAGATAGAATAATTAATGAGAGGTTAAAAATCTAAACTTCTGTGGTGATTTCATGTACGATTTTGTGAAGGGAAGTTTTCGGTATGGAAAACGTTTAGACGGCGCTTATAAAAAAGTCGAAATAGAAATGTCCAACCTTGACATTCGCTGATTCATTCAAGTTTGTATTATTCTTAATATTATTAGGTTTAAGAGTTTAAATTTCGAATAATATTTTTCTATCATTAATTTTGTGGTAAATAGGACACTTGATTAATAATTGTATTTGATAAGTATCAATTCTAAACTATCTGATTTCTAGTTCAAACACAAGAATAGAAGATTCCCAGAGAACTTCAGATATTCTACGCGAGGGAATTTCTTCTCGATTATAAGCTGCATCATCTCAGTGAATTCTAGCGCCGCGAAAAAACGTCGTGCAGTCAAAATTAGGAATCTGATATATTTAAAAGCCATAAAAATTAAAGAAATTGTTATCTCGATTAAAATGACACGCTAAGAATTCATTTATTGAGTTAAGTATAACCATGTAAATTCAATATGAGAGTAAAAATTGAAATATTTCCGTTAAAAATAAATTTTATGAAAACTTATTTTATTGGAAAAAGCTGATTTATTTAATAATATAATCCTGAAGACCATCATTTTTAGACAGAATACGTTTCAGAGTGTACACCAGTCTGTACAAAATAGGACGTCAACTCACGTATCATCCAAGAAAGTAAGTAGTTAAAGAGTCGGGTAATTATTTAAAAATTAAATTGGCAGACAAATTGGCAACTAGAAGTCAGGATACGTTTAAAGCGTCAGGATACGTTTAAAATGTGCACAAAATATTTCAAATAACATGTCCAACTTCAATTCTTTCTTTCAAAATTATATGGAACGTACATGTTTTTTCTCCTTGTCGCCGTTTTCAAGATTCATTTTCTAACAAAAGAACCATTAGAAATGTAATGATAAATATGCAAATAAAACTGCGAAATTTCACTTGTTATCCGCGGTTCGAAAGAAGCGCGAATTGCAAAGAGAATGCAATTCTGCCCATGGATTCCGCAATTGTAGGAATGTGATCGGTCAACAAGCCGTGGATTCCAAATTGGAATCCACGCGGTGTGTAATCGATGTCATTCGTCCACTAAATATTCAGCAGGAATACATACTTTACATGGAATACATGCATTACATGGAATACGTACATGGTTGTAAAGAAAACTGATTCCTATTTGTAGTAAATTACTTCCTCTAACACCTCGTGTAGTCGGAATTCCCATTTTGTGGATCCTTGGTACAGAAAAAATAGAAAAATTATTCGACGGCAAAACGTTTGTTCGTCTGTCTGAAAATGTACATAGCTAGCTCTTAAACCGTTCAAGCGATTTTCTCCTAACCTTGATATTCACCGATTGGTCTGCACGACCTCAAAGTCCTGAGAGATTGAAATGAATATTTGAATTTTTGAAGGTACTTTACATCAAGCCTCTACATTTTCTGAATTTCCTCCAAAATGTTACAATTTTTTTCTTTTAATACAAATTTTCTCTCAAAATACCCAAAAAAACTTTAAAAACTGACGAAGCGTAATTTCCATTGACATCTAAATTTTTGGAAATTGAAAAAGTACATTTTTTTAGGTCTTTCTACTACTAAAATATTGATTCTTGCCTTAATATAATATGATCTTCAAAGTCACATCTTTAAATAAGCTCATTTATATTTTTTTGAAACAATAGTTTTCGTGTATTTTTTACTTGAAATTAATGCATTTTTTAATACTCATAATCGGTTCTAAATTCGTCTTTCAATTTTTTTCTGTGAGAGAAAAGTTCGATACAAAATTTGGCATTACCGGCAAACTTTCTGCATGTTCGAAAAGTGGAAACATTAACATTGCAGAAGTACAATCATAGAGGGTTTTTTTAAACGAACTCTAAAAATTATATTTTTAAATAAGATAATGTACAATTTTTAGAAAAAGCGCGTAATGTTGAAAAAACTCGCAGTTTTTACGTGATGTATTGGCAATGTTAGAAAAGCTGTTTTTGCGGAAAACGACTCTTACTAGAAAATAAAAAAAATACACTTAAAATTGTCGCAGAACCTCCTTTCCACTGAACTTTCTGTATTTTCGAAAATTTCAAAAGCAAAATTTGATTATACAGACCTTTTTTCTTTATGATATCTGTTCAAAACTAGAATATAGTGCTAGAAAGGTACTTACTTTCTAGACGTCAATACTTGACTATGTAATTCTACTTCTATGTCGCTGGTGGTCATAGGTCAGCATGTTTGCTTTTCACGTTGCGACCACATATGCGATTCGCGGTCAGGCAAGATTATGATGTACGTTTTCCTTGGAATATGTTGCTGACGATAAGAAAACACTTCCGAGGTTGAGAAGTCCTTGAATTTGAAACCAATATTTTCATTTCGGAGAGTACTACTTTACATAAAGCCTCAGGAACATTTTCAAAATTTTCATAAAAGTGGCTCCAACATTTTTGATTAAATTTTGTTGTTGGATAGTATAAACAATGTTTAAGAGAATAGTGCAGGTCTCATGTTCGTTGAAAACTTAATTTTTCAAAAATTGCAAATGTTCAAACTGTTTCGGCATCTTCCTACAGTTAAAATATTAAAGATAAAGAATTTTTCCTTAATGAAATCGTTTCCTGAAAGATAAATTTTCAAATAAGATCATGTATAATTTTTTGAAAATTTGAGTACTTTTCGCGTAATTTTGCGAAAATTTGAGTACTTTTCGCATAATTTAAAAAACAGGCGATAAAATATGTGCTCTTTTAGTACCACTAGTTTAGGTGGCTCTCTTCTACAGACAGTACTTTCTGAGAATGACCTCATATTCCCTTACCAACTCTCAGACCTGAAAAATGAACGGTTGCTATTATTGTTTCGAAAATAGGAGAGGACGGGCGACAAGGGACCGAGTTAGTGGTCGACCTCGATATTGGCCTTGAGCCACCCAACTTTATTGGCCGTAGTGTAGCTAGTTCTCCAGTTACGAAGCTGCGTAGGTAAGTAGTTAATTAATCAGTGTGTGCCCCCGTCCGCCTCAATTGCTTCGCTGACACGGCGCCCCCAGGGAGCGGCGCGTGTGCGGGTTGGTGCGTGCCAGAACTCGGCGCGTCCAACCGCGGGATATGTCTGCGGACAGCGACCGCGCGTGCCGCCACGTGCCGCTTCGACCCTGCTCTCACCCCCGGCACCACCGCTCGTGCAACCCCGGCGCGCGCAAGCCCGGCCCGCGCTAGCCCGGCCCGCGCAAGCCCGGGTCGCGCAACTCCGACGCGCGCAAGCCGGGCTCGCGAGTGAGGCAAGACGCTCGGGGGAGGTTGAATAGTGGGGTCACGTCGGCTAAGGTGAGAGAATAGAATTCGTTTAATAGAAAAAGGTCAGTTATTTCGTAATTCCATGTGGGTTTTCCTTTAATTCAATGGCGTCAAGGTCTACTGGAGGCTGTGGCTCGCGTCTTGGCATCGTAGCATGCCATGAGCTTCTCTGCCCACTAGCGTCGGGAAAGGGAACTAGTAGAAACCCCGCCGTTTTACAATAGGGATGGCGTTGTCTCTGTTGTTGGGGTGATGAACTGCGTGGAGGGGCGATTTCATCGTGGCACTCGTGCCACGGACTCCCGCTCGCGGCATCGACCTTGACAACACTGCTTCAATTGCACCAATGATTGTGGTAGATGAGAGAAGGAACAAGTTGGTACGCCATCTTATCAGATCAGAAATTAACGAAGTCACCATTCTCATGTCATGGAGCCAATAAGTTGAAAATCTCAAGTAAATAACGACCAATTTGTAAAGAATTAGTTTTTAAATACCTTTTTATTACTAAACAAAATTTTCTTAACACCTTCACACTAAGAAACGAAAGAAAGATCTCTTTTCTTATAATAAGCCATTGGCAGAAATCTCCGTGTGTTTCTGCAGGTTTGGGAATCGCCCGTAGTTCTGTATCCAACAGAATTTAAGTGAGGGAAAATACAAGTTCAGAGATTAGGTTATTAATGACGCAGCAGCCACGCATCCAACCCAAAACACATGTCTTCGTGCGTAAATAAAAAAAACTATGCGTCCAAGGGCCTTAAAATAGAGGTTTCCGCGTTCTCGAGACTCAAGTTATGTTTATTATGCTGCAATAAATATAATAAGACAATCTTGGGCATTTTACATTATTTGGAGGGTGTCCCTACCACTCATGCCATTGCAGTACCCGGAGACCTGTAAGGAGGGGGTTTAGAAATATAACAACAAATATTTTCTTCAAGTTTGTGTTAAAATATTTTCAGTTTTTGAGGTAAGGTAAAGACATATATTCATTTTCTACATTTTGTGCAGTCTTTTAGCGGGTTCATTTAACTTGCGTCTTTTTTCATGACCACGTATTCTTTTGATGAACTAATTCAACATTCATTATGATTCTTCGATTACACAGTTTTTCTCTACTGCGAAAAAAAATTCTAAAATAAGATATTAACGTCTTAATGGTCAGATATGGCCGTGAAGATACCCCGGACTTTCCATGAATAAATTATGTTTGGCAACAATTTCAAATTTTTTTTTGAACGTCCAATAAGCGTTGATAGAGTAAACAAGGGAATTATTCCCAACTCTTTCCTTTCATCGACTCGTTATAAGAGACTTGTTTCATCGACCCACTTACGTTTTCTCTGATATTCAGCATACGTAATTACGGGATTACTCGTAAATGCCTTTAAGATAACGATTTCGTATATCCATATTGTCGTAAATATATAGATTTTGAATAATAATTCACCTCTGCTTTTAACCAGCTGATATTCTAATCTTCTGTTTAATGCAACGGTTGAATGCAAAATATTTTTTAAACTGTTTATAACATTTCTCCAGTGCGTATGGCAGAGAGTACTTACTTCGACAGAGTATCGTTATTAATGCATAGTAATAATTACTTTAGTTTTCTGAACGTCCTAATTTCTTTGGATAAACGAGGAATATGTATGAAGAGGAATGCATTTGTAATTTTTTTATTATAGGTTTCTTGGTTTATTTCGAAAAAAATAAGTTCATTAATTTTTTGTAATCAATGGGATCCTCATTCTACTGATTAGGCGCCGGTTCTTATTCGACGATTGAACCCTAATCAAACTTTTAATCATCATTGACCCCTTTCAAAATTTTATTGACATCCAGGATGTCTGCATCGACCACATTGGGATCCCTTAGATTAAACTATTCTTCTGGGTAATTTTCGGAAGCAAGGTTTGTTTAAGGGCGTGCGGGAGAGGGCAGGCGGAAGACTCTGCCCGCGCTCACAGTCGCTGGCCGCCGTTCTCAGGTGGGCGGCTTTGGCGACGGGGGGGGGAGGCGTTGGGAGCGGTGGAGGCCGCGCGTATTTACGAGGCGTCGCGGATCACGCACCTGCGGATCCGCCGGGCTCCACGCGGCAGCACTGTGGTCGCTCCCCTGCCCCCCCCTCCCGTCGCTGATAGCTTCACCACAGCCTCACTGGCCGGCCCTGCCACCCCTGGCTACGTCACTGCGTTACTACCACCGCTATATCCCGGTAACCCGCCCAGCTATCCCCCTGCTATCCTACACCGCTGTGCCATCCCGTTACCAACCCGCCACCCTGCCCCACTACCCACTCTGCTACTTCACCTTTACCCTTTACCCCACTATCCTCTCCGCTACTTTACAATGGTACGCCACCCGCTACTCCATCCTACTATCATTCCGCTAACCTCATCCACTACTGCATTCCGTTTTCCCACTCCGCTACTCTTCCCGTCACCCTACCCCATTACCACCAATATCCTCTCCCTTCTACTTCCAACTATCGCTACCCTCAAATACTCCGTCTCGTTATCCCACTCAAACACTATACCCCGCTATAAACTCCCTCTACCTCGCATAGTGACTACGTACCAATACACCACTCTGCTATACCGCCAGTCTACACCATCCCACTATCCTGCCACTCTACCGCGTTTCCATGGCTTGATACTTTACCCGTCTAACCTATCCCGCAACTTGTCACCGTCCTGCTATTTCACTTTCCTACTCCGTCCCGCTACCCTGTCCTACTAGTGAGTCTCGTCAAACTCTCTACATTCGTGTTAGATGTCCAAGCAAGGGGCTGTGTCAACTCGAAGCCTCATCCCGCACCCATTACCCGCTCCGACTGCAGTCCCTCTGACCGGGAAGTCCTAGGTTTGAGTTCCGACGGCGGTAGGATTTTCAACAATAGCTTGTCAGCTAGGTCGAATTCAGTCGCTGTCTGGAGGAGAATTCTAGTGGCCGGCTGCTCTGATGGGTAGTTTTGCGTCCTTTCTCTGATCAACACCAAGCAAATGCCCGAGAAGTACCCTACCAAACGGGCTACGATCGCGCGCGATCTTTCCTTCCTCTTCCTTGCCCTGTCCTCACACACACACACACTAACATTCACTACACTACCACATACGCCGGGAGACCAGTCGGGAACTGCGAGCTTGTCTCGGCTGGGGCGGTGACTCGCTGGTGGGAGATACCTGGTTGAGGAACCTCGCCAGTCGAAGGTAGGTCGGCGCCGGATCTCGCCATCCAGCGGGGAAAGATCACCGCCACCTCACGATGAAAATCGCGACCTACACTTACGGGACTAATGACCTCTGTCGTTGACGCTCCCGGAATCACGAATCATCAATCATTTCTTCTCCGACTGCCATGCTTCACCACTGCGTCACGACATCCGGTGCTGCAATTTCTTACTCCTTCCCGCCCCCCCTCTCCACCCGCACTCCTCGGCAGGTCCCGCTCTACACATGCCTGGCCCTGCCCCGTCCCTGTCCCCCTCGCTTAGGCTCACTTTGTACCTTCCCTTTGCGATTCCGTCAGGCCTCGTTCCACTTGCCTCGCTGCGTCTCACCCTGTCCGCCTTCCTTCCCGTTTCTCTCCTTCCCACTTTCCCCGTCTCGCCTTACATCGCCACGCATTGCCTCGTCTATCGTAGTCCCGTCCATTTTTCTCCTCACCCTGGCACACCATTGCATCGCCACCATTGCTCTATCACCACTCGCTACTTCCCTTCTTTCCGTTCTGCCTTTCCTTATTCTCGCCACCTTTTATCATGCCTTATCTTCTTTCCTTCTCTAAATATCTTCCTGCAGCTAACTCACCGTCTTCACTTTCTTGCTATCTCTCACCCCTACAGCCCTTACAGTCAAGTGCAGAGCTGCCATTACCAGCCGCTCCGCTAGCGCTGAACACCATTACATCTGCTCACGCCATCGTCTCGCGCTCAAAGTGCCCCTATTGTCTCTTTCACGTCGGCTTTGTCTTGTTCGTTCTTATCCTTTATCGCATGACACCCGTCGCCCACTGTCGTAGCCACAGTTAATTAGCAAAATCAGCTGTTACGTGGTATCTTTAGTTGCGATTATATCCCTATTATTTTACCTCCAAAAACAACGCTACGTGTTGTATGGCCTTACGAAACAACTATCACAGTTTTTTGCGTTACGTTCCGCAATCTAAGCTGTTTTATCGTCTTATTATGTCGACCAGTTTAGTAACCGAGCCATCCCTAGCTCGTCTATTAGAAAAACACGCAATATTAGTTTTAGCATCAAGTAATAAAAATTGCCGCTGACACTGACTTAGTTTGGACGTTGGCTATTTCATACAAAGTATTGAATAACGCAATTAGTTTTTGATCTGAAAAATAATAATAGAATAATTTTTGATCTATAATCACTACCAAACTCATTTAATGAACAAGCGTTACTTAGGTATCTTAGATTTTCGTGCCTAAGACCTTTTTAATTGCATAGCGATCATCAGAGCTTGAAATTATATTCATACGAGTGTATTTACAATTTTCTTAATGTTCTGGACTATGACAGGTGCGTAAGCACACTGGTTGTACATACATACGTTGCAGCTTCTAGGGGGAAAACGAAAATCTATGGTTTCTCAGAAGAGCGAGTTATTTAAGAAGACAAGGCGGCAGTCGGAAGGAAGGAAGGAAGGAAGGAGGGCGGTGCGGCACAAGGGTTAAGAATGGAATGTAGAGGAGGAGGACGGGGAGTTGAACGAGAGAAGGCGGGTTACGGAGTGAAGTTAGGGGGTGTACATATTAGGCTAATTTTAGCAGTAGGGGAAAGAGTCTTAAGTTTTCAGCAAATGACATTCTGGTTAAGTAGGTAATTACGTAATTCTGTAAGTAAATTCTTTCTACAGATTTATTACTTCTAACAATCTCTACACATTAAAAAAGATCTTAACCTATCACAATATATCTTAGAGAACGTTTGTTCGTTAATTAATGCAAAGGTGGTATCAACGTCACAAAAATTATTATTTCTGGCGATCTCTACGCGATTAAAAAGATCTTAATCGGACACAATACATCTTAAAGAACGTTTGCTCATTAATTTACGCAAAGGTAGTATCAACGTCATCAGCAACAAATTGAACACTATAAACCTTGTTTTTGATATAATGATAGGCATGGTATTAGCTCAATCGAAATAATTTTGTATGAAATTGAAAGTGGTAGAAGTAAGAGTAGAGCTTATTTAGTGATCATCGAATAATTTTTAAGTAGCATTACCGTTCTTATAGATCCATCGCTGTATTATCCGATTAGAGAGCCATTTATTCGAAATGATGTGCCTAGTTTTGAGAGTGAGATACAAACAAAAAGCGAAGAGAAGGCGAGAGTTCTATGTTTAATTTACATTATTCTGTCATTCTTGGGAACTCTACTCGGAAGAAACCAATAAACGACTTCTCTCTCAACAACTCCACGCTTCGAGGCAGTAGAATTTTCCAATCAAACTTTCTAGCTGTTGTGGCCTTACACTCGTAGATAAAGTACCCAATGTTGACATAAAAAATCAAATGGGTATTAATATCGATATAATGGATGTAGTTGATGCTAAAAGATTGAGGTGGTATGGTCATATCCAAAGGATGACGGAAAGTCGGTGGCCTAAGAAAATTTTGAAATGGTTACCTCAAAGAAATAGGAAACGTGGCAGACCGAGAAAAACATGGGAAAAGGAGATAGAAAAGGCAATGAAGGAACGAGATCTTCAAGAGGAAGATTGGGAAGATCGAAGGACGTGGCGACTAGGATGCGAAAAGCGGCGTCAGCTGTAAAGAACCTCGCTATTACTACTACTACTACTACTACTACTACTTTCTAGCTATCCTAGAAGATTCCCAGTCATCGCAATTCGAACGTAAAATCTGCAGGTTTACGAAGTGCCGTTTGGGAGCCTTCCCCACGCGTGGCGCCTCCGCAGCCGGTAACTGGGCGAGCAAGTGCACGCGTAATCCTTTCCAGGCGCGGAGAAGGCGTCCGAACGCGGCGGCGTAAATAAATAAAATAACCGCCACGCACGCTTCGCCCGCATTGCCACCGCTGCACGGGGGGGGAGGGGAGGGGGGTCCGACGGCGGCGGCGGCGGCAACGGCGACGGCTCATCGATTTGGGCAGAGGTCCAAGCAGCCTACGTCGCTACCGCCTCCGCCGTCTTCGCTGCAGCAGCCTGTCCCTGCCCGCCCCGCCCCGCTCGGTCCCGCCCCGTCCCGCCCCGTCCCGCCCCGTCCCGCCCCGTCCCGCCCCGCCCCGTCCCGCCCCGTCCCGCCCCGTCCCGCCCCGCCCCGTCCCGTCCCGTCCCGCCCCGCCCCGCCCTGCCCCGCCCTGCCCTGCCCTGCCCTGCCCTGCCCTGCCCTGCCCCGCCCCGCCCCGCCCTGCCCCGCCCCGCCCCGCCCTGCCCCGCCCCGCCCTGCCCCGCCCCGCCCTGCCCCGCCCCGCCCCACCCCGCCCCGCCCCACCCCGCCCCGCCCTGCCCCGCTCCGCCCTGCCCCGCTCCGCCCTGCCCCGCCCCGCCCTGCCCCACCCCGTTTCCCTGCCCCACCCCGTTTCCCCGCCCCGCCCTGCCCCGCTCCGTTCCCCCGACCCGCACCGCCCCACCCGGCGCGTCTCGGCCCCGGCCTGCCACGCCCCGCCCCGTTCCTCCCCGCCCCTCCCCACCCCTGCCGCCCCGCCGCGCCACGCTCCGCGTAGCAGTCGCGAAGGGTCTTCAAACTTCCATCTACGCAACGCTCATCCACTCCTGATCCCCGGCGCGTCTCTAGGGGGTTGCAGTGGTCAGTGCTGACTTGTGTGCTGATTCTCCGGCGGTTCTACTCGTGCGTTAACTCTCCTACCATACCTGGGATCTTTTTCGACCTCATCATCATCATCATCAATTTTTTAATACTTTCCAGAATATTTTCAGGATAATTTCAGTCTTCTAGATATGCCTTCGTGCACTTATCAAGCAGATACCAAACCATTTTCACATATGTTCCAAATTTATTAGAGTAATTATATTTTTTTCGTTACATGAGACTGGTTTCACTAAAGGTATATCCTGCTATTTTCCTATTGTCATTTGAAATATCTAGCCATGAACTTCAAATAATGTGTCTGTTACATTCAATATTTGATTTATCTCGAAATAACTTTCATAAACTATTATAGATATTTCTGAATCATTAAGTATCATCAATGGAGGTTACGTACGGTATAGGCTATTCTTTATATGAAATATTTAATATAAGTAAGTTATATTTACTATATTATTGAAAATAACTTATAATACTTATACAAAAACAATTATTTACACTGAGTATATTGTACACATTCGTGTTTACCTCTTCCAATTGTCAGTAAAGCTCTGCAGGCTGCTTTCGTTTTTGTCACGCTCGTGTGCGCATTACCATTGTTAGAGCATGAGTTTCCAACTTTCGGCGCTTCCTTGCTTGTTTGTTGCTGAATTATGGTAATATAACACGCAACGCCTCAGAACACCAACCGTTGTTTATGTGAGCAATTTTTTGCGGTAAAAAGGAACAAAATCATTAGACCTTAGCTGCATATGCCTCGCCAAATTCGATGAGGACCAACCACAGTTTAAACTGGCCTCTCCCTCCGATATCAGTATTGTACGTATCGCCTTTAAAGGCATATTCGCTTTCTTAGATAAAAATGAGTCTTACTTATTTACATATTTAAAATTATGTTTTAATAAATTACAATGAAAGTTGTATAATAACCTTTGACAAGAATCATTAATATGTGATACAGAAACAATGAACAAATGCATTCTTCACTATATCTTGAAAGGTCAGATTTTCTGGTAAGTTTATGTAATTAAAAATATTTTTTTAAAATGACTCGTTGATTGCACGCAAGTCCACTTAGAAAATTAAAAGGAAAAGTATGCCTGGATTACATTTTCAATACGAATAATATGTGATATATGGTTGTCAATTTTAAATTATTTTAATATTATGCTTCAAAGATAATACATTTTAACGGTAAAAGAAAACTTCTGACATTGGTGAAACATCTTGTATTTGCAAATATAAAAATACGAAATGAATCGTTTCTCAACTGACGCCGCTGTGTCGCATGGATTCCGGGGAAGGCACTTTCTATATATTATATATGACGGATGACTCTGATGCGTTTATCTGGGTATCTTCCATCATATTGTATTTATATTTGGACATTGAGCTAAATTAATATTTTATGAACTTTAGTGTAGCTACATATGGTAGGGAGGTCAAATGAAGCTCTTTGGAGCAATGAAATATCAGAAGACTGCTTTTTCAGAGAACCTTAATGAAGTAAATAGTTGCGAGAAAATAACAAAATTTGATAAAATGCAAATACTTGCTTGCTTGATTAGTGATTCCGGGTGCGTCAGCTGCGGTCATTCGTCCCGTAAGTGTAGTTCGTGCTTTATCGCTGGAGGTGACGATATCTTCCACTACTAGCCGGTGTGATCCGGCACCGACCTACGTCGGTTTGCGAGGACGTTTCCCAACCAGGTATCTCCTCTAAGCAGAGCACCGCCCCAGCCGGAACAACTCTAAGGTGCCGTCTGGTCTACCGACATGTTTGGTAGTGTAGTGCATGTAAGTGTAAGTGTGTGTGAAAGTAAGGGGTGAGGATAAGAAAAGGAAGAGGAAGGAAAGATCGCGCGTGGTCCATGGCCCGTTTGTTAGTGTACTGCTCTGGCATTCACCTGGGGTTAACCGAAGAAACAACGGAAAACTACCAATCAGAGTAACCGGCCTCTAGAATTCTCCTCCAGATGGTGGTTGAATTCGATCTAACTATGTAGTAAGTGTCGAAATTCCTGCTACAGTCGGAACTCAAACCCTAAGACCTCCCGGTCAGAGACACTGCATTGGCAACAGCTGATGCCCTGAGGCACTTTTACCAGTCAATTCAAATGCATTTCATATACTTCTGCAGAAACACACAAATTTGTGCCGCAAACCCCTAACGAACGAAATCGAGTAGGATACATTACGAATAAAGCGGTAGTAGTATGCGTAAAATATCTTGTGTGTTGCAAAAAAATGTATGGGAACAACATGACAGAAACGTAACCTGGTATACGCAAACTAAAATTTGTGCACACATAACTAATTTTACATTTTGAATTGATGGAAGATCATACATTACAAAACTGGCTACGGTATGGTTACGCCGTGTGATGGTAAATGAAGTTCCAGTTACATCATGCACCAAACTCGTCCTCTCGTCATCTACGATTGTGACACGTGCATGTGTAGCATACGTCCTCTTCAAGAGGACCACAATGTAAGGTATGTACGTAATTCGGTGTAAAAGATACAATAGTTAATTACGACATAATTATCGTAAGGCATCTTATTATAGTTCGACATTGGACAATAAGGCCGTAAAGCCTAAGTTGATAAACGGGCATAAGATTTCTATGCAATCGCATATTTTATTGTTCATTATTACTACTAAACTTTTTGTCGTATGTTAAGGAATTAAGTTTTTTGAAATGATTTGAAACATTTGATAATCCATATTTGCCCATATTTCGTGCTATTGTACATATTTTTATGTATTTAAGGAAAACGTACATATCGAAGCATATTTCAACAACTTTCATTTGCATTTGGGAGATAGTGTTTGTAACTCTGTTTGTTTTCAATAATACATTGTATGTATTATGTTGCATTGTGTGTATAGTCCCCCTATGCTGGCCAGCTATCTGTGTCCCCCATGTCTGGGCCTAGGTAATTCCCACGCATGAGGGGTAAGACCGACATGTGGCAAACATGACGTATTCCCTTCACCGCAACCAGCAAGATCTACCTGCCTTAGCTTTTCTTTGCCTCAGAGCTATAGAAAGTGGGACGATTATAAAGGAAAGCTACACCTATTTTTGTCTTGATCGGAAATCGAACCCGGAAACAAACCCCAAAAAGCTACGTGTAGACGTGAGCCGTTCTAAAGGCAGTGCATTGTTACTAACATACACTACACTACCATACATGAAGTGAGACCGGTCGGGTTCCTAGAGCGTGTCCCGGCTGGGGCGGTGCCCCGCAGGTGGGAGATTCCAGCTTGGAGAAAATCATGGTAGTCGACGGCAGATCGGTGCCGAATATCGCCATCTAGCAAGGGAAGATCACAGCCACATCCCAAGGAAAAACATGCACTTATGGGCAGTTGACGCGCAACAGCAGTTGACGCGCCCGGAATCATTGACAATCAATCAATTAATCAAGTAATGCATTGTTAACCCACTGCACTCGTAAGCAACATGCTTAATACAAGTCCTGCAGCTCGTACTGCATGTCAGAGATGCCATGTAGAGATGCCAATGGCTAGTAGCTCGTATCAGTATGTAATGTGACATGTCCTACAACTCGTAGGGCATGTCTAAGATGCCGCACCAAAATCCCTAATTAACTCGTAGGGCATGTCACAGATGACCACGTATTTTCCTGGTATGCAAAATAAAGTTCTCATTGTTGAAGAGAACCGAGCTACAATTCCATCTTCAAATAATGGCGCAAGAATGCGAGAACGAGCTGGAAAGGGGGAATGCCGAGCATCGACATCGAGTTGTGCCATCATTTTCCATCGTAATCTTAGACACGCCTTTCGAGTTCTACAGCCTCGCAGTGTTCAGAAACCTCCGACCGCAGAGTGCATTCACGGGCGGCGTGTCACACATGCCCTACAAGTGCAAAGAGTCAAGAGGCTTTATTATTTTAAATGTATTCGGGCGGGCGTGTCGAGGGGGGGCGCGGTGAAGGGGTGTGCGAGCGGGGGCGAAAGTGGAAGTTGGGCAGCGGGGCGCGTCGGCTGCAGGGGCGGCGGCCGGTGCGTGGGCGTGGGCGTGATGGATGGGCGCGTGGAGGGCGGCCGCGGGCGACGGCGCGTGGCTCCGCCTGTCCGCAAGCTCGCCCCCCCCCGCTCCACCCCCTCCCCCACCACCTCCTCCCTGGCACTCTGCGCGTGCACTTGGCGCTGCGCTCGGAGATTACGATAAGCCACTGTTATTTAAACGCAATTATTTGTTTTATTATCAGCTGGCGGACCCGGCAATACTTCGCTATTGCAGTGTATTAAATAAATACAATTCATGTTTAAAATTAATTTGTTCGGTGAAGATTAACTACGTATTAACTACACTTTACGTATTAACTACACTTTTAACTACGTATTAACTACACATTAACCTGGTATTAACTTCACTTTGCTATATTACAGTGCACTTCAAAAATTAAATATTGGAATAATGTTGTCCACCGCCACCATTTGGTTTAGACGTTCTGCTTTTTAGATCACAGATCGATGTTTTTTGATATTATAAAATGAAGCAAGTTCAAAAAGTAATTCAGAAATAGCACTTCAAGCAAGTTCTCTGGGAACGGCATAAAGCCCACATCGTGATTAATTTTGCAAAAACAATGCCTCCTCTTTCGTGGGCAAAATATATCCAGATATAATTTGAAAAAAGTGATACGAAAAAATGATTAAATAATGTAGTGTTATTTGGAATTTACTTTGATGAAAGAATTCATATCATCTATGATTACATACAAGGAGGTGGGAAGTATTCTTCCCACGGCCCTTTTTGGGTATGAAAAAAATTGACATGAACTACACAAAAATTTCAATTTTTTAACAAAATTCTTTTATTTTGCATTTATTTTCCACGAAAAATTCTAAAACATGGATTTAAATAGAGGGGCACAGAAAATTAACAAAAATAAACACGAAACTTTATAGTACGCAAAATGAATTCGCAAATGATAACACGAATTTATATATTGGGGATTATCCTAGACATTCAGATATCGTCGTAATCAGCATCAAAAAGTTAAATTTTTGTATTTAGAGTACAAAGACTATCAATTTACCCCTCAAAACTTGTTTGTATAAAATCATAAATGCCAAGAAAATAGCAAGGGAACTACTTTTCGCATGTATAAATAATTATGATACATACACGGATTACCCCGCAAAAGTGTATAGAACACAAAGTAAACATTACCCAAACATCTAACTAAATGACAAAATAAACAAACACATTCTCACATACATCAAAACATAAAAAAAGGACTATAATTCCTAAAAACTGGTAGAAGTACGCTCACAACAATCCTTTATCATTCACACTTAACCTCACGCGGCCTCCAAACTCAACAGTGATGGAAATGGCGGAAAGTGCAGTATGCAAAAATGTTTCCAATAGTCAAAGATAAATTACAGTACATGGCATGGGCAATAAGAACGCATCAGAAGGGAACTGGAGTGATATTTGTGAAGTGGGAAGCATGCTTCAAACGACCCACGAAAGGGTTCAACCACTCTTTAAATACTCGGGCGCGTAATTTGGCTCTCGTAAGCGAAATCGGTTGAGTATTTTTTGCCTCTACGTGCCACAGGCATACGCACATTCTCTTTATTTATTTATAGAACAGATTTCTAATACGCGCAAAAAATTAAAAGAAATTACGCAGTTTTAGGCTACGTGGGAGGTGTTTATGGTTTAATTGGATATCTTACAGGTTTGGAAAATTACGAAACGATTAAACTATTTCCATTGTGATTGAAAAATTCAAATATTTGGTTTTGTTATTCCGGCCATTCTCATATCGCATCTACCGACTGAATTTTCTTACTGGGTCTTTGCATACGACATTGCTGACGTCGTATAGTCATTACGATATATCAACTTCTTTTGGTACTGTAGGTATGTACAGAATGTACTGTAAATATGCTATTCTTTGTTAATGTAGTATTCGCGACAAGTGTTTTTTAAAAGTAATTTATTGCAGCAATACGACAGTATTTTATTTGTTCTAAAGGACAGTGCGTTTTTTTTTTGAAAAAACCGTTTTCTGTGGTTTTGTTCAGCATTTTTGCTGGTGTAAGTTACTACTGGTTATTGTTATTATTATATTTATTATTATGATAAACTTTGTTAAAAGTATTAAATAACAAATTGTGCAAACATTTTAACATGTTCTCTTACATCTTGCAAACTTGATGAAAATTCGTGAAAGGATTGCTAGGTAATACTTTTGTTAAATAATTATTGTGCTTTTGTTGATCATTATGCCTTTTATCTCTGAGTAGATGTTATATGGAGGCACTATTTTAATTGTGATACATCTCCCCTTTTTTGAGAAATTTAATTCCATTTTCAGGTCCGCGCAAGTGTTATACGATTGTTCTGAAAGTGACAGAACTCAAAGTTCTTTCTGGATGACATGGCGCATCACTATAAAATCACTGGTGATTGCAATCTATTTATTTTGATAGTGACACACCTCTAGTGGTACGGCTATGTGGTTTTCTAAAAGTCTCGTAATGAGTGATTTTCGAGATATTTTCAGCGTCTGCAGAGATATGATGAATGATAATAAAGAACGAAGGAACAACGAAATTAAAATAATTATGTTGCACATTTTTAACACAAAAATTAAACTTAATGGGCGATATGTTAAAAGACTTTTAAAAGTCTGTAACGAAAAGGAAGAAAAATGAACAAAATGATATCTGTAAGTAGCTAAAAATTATATGGATTAGATTTGTCTAACAGAAGTCTTTTATAATTATGTTCAAGTAAAACTTAAATCAAGACATTGGTTTCTACCCCGTAAATTTCCAAACTACCAGCGAACGACGAAGAACTATGTTGTTCAAAAACTTAAATATCCCGCTTCTAAAACCACAGCAAAGGAAGGTTAATGAAAAGAAATAGGAAATGTTTGATTTGTTTCCATTCATTTCAAGTGTTCATCGCACTTATTTCACTGATCTGCAGGTAGGAACCGGACGATTACAAGAAGATGAAGAATATTGAGGGTGCGTCAACAGTAACACTGAATTAACATTTAATCTGTTTTAATAAATAGATGTTGTCTTCATTTCCAACTTAGAACGGCATCTGCCAATTTAACTCACCAACCTCATTTTTAGGGTGGTATAACCCTTTTACACCACCAATATTCCACGAAGCATTCAGTATGCTTATTCATATCTTCTTCAGATAAAGAAGTAAGTATCTTATAAAAGAAAAATACACAATTTTTTTTCTAAATCCATCCCCGATTTTTCATAATAATTTAACTTTAGTGCTCAATATCTCGAAATGAGTGTCAATGGAGTTGTACCACTTTTAAAATAACGCCTCCATTTACACAGTGTATAATAACGATGATGAATGACTGATTTTTCCTAAACGGTATGTAGAAATAATAATAATAATAATAATAATAATAATAATAATAATAATAATAATAATAAACAGTTTTCTTCTTTAAAAATACGAAGACTCATTTCTTTCGAGGACCTAATGCTTACATGCGTATATGCTTACGCTTAATGTACATGTGCAGTGAAGTACTTGTACGTATACCTTTGCGTTATGACCTTTGACTTATGATTCAATTAATTTTATTTGAAAAATAATAAAAATGACATTTTTAGTGTAATATCACACTCACATTGCATTCTGATTGAGCTACAGTTTTCTGTCGAGCACAGTGCAGTTCGCAAGCCCCCACGCAGGAAAAATCTAAACGGCGGATATTACTTTTACGGGGTTATTTGGTTAGTTGTTGCGCAACCACCAAGCCAGCATTATTCGCGAGAGCTGGGACCTCTGCGCGGAGTGCGTCCTTCCGCTCATTTGTCTCATTCCGCCTCGTCTCGTCCCGTCTCGCCTCGCCGCTCCGTCTTGTCCCAGCGCGCCAGCGCGCCGCGCGCGCGCGCGGCCGGGCCACTCGGCTAAAAGCTCGGCCGAGAGGGCGCTCGGGCGGCGCGCGCTGGGACTGTGGTCAACCGCCGCACAGTGGTCCGTGCGCGTTCACAAGTGCGCCGAAATTCATCCATTTGGGCATTATGTATCTCATTCTCTCGGCGGCGATGGTGTAACGGTTAGTGTACCGGACTGTTATACTTATGTTCGCGGGTTCAAACCCGATCGAAGCCATGGATTTTTAGGGGCGAAAAAATCCTTCGTACGCCTTCCTTCGGAGGGGAAGTAAAGCCGCCTGTCCCGTGTTAGTAGATTTACTTGCATGTAAAATATCCTGAAGCCTCAGTGACGCCTCTGAGCAAAAATTTAAAATCGCCTGTTTCGACGCCCATGGAATACCTTCTCCGCTAGTTGGTGAAACGAGCGTAGCTAGAAATGTGCGTGGTCAGACGGAAGAGCAGGCCTCATGGCCTGAGTCTCGCCACGTAAAATAAGGCAATTTAATTCAATTCTCTCTCTGTGTGTGTGTCTTTCTCTTTCTCTCTGCCTGCCTCTCTCTGCCACATTCTTTCTCCGCTCTCTCAGTCTGAATCAGTGCAAAACTACTGATTGACAGTGACTATTCAGATGGTGTCATTTATAACCTTGCCACTTACAATCAGTGAATTGAACTCAATAAATCAGTGAAATTCTGGTCCATATTTTGAATCAGTGAAACTTCACTGTTGGAATCACAACAGTAGCACGTGAATGACTGAACGATCAGTGAGTGATGGTGGCGCGTCACTTTTACCTCTGACGACCAGTGAAATGTCGGCGGTCATTATGAAAAGGTTCGCATATTCGCTGATTGTCAGCGAAACTACACATTTTGACTGAACATATCAGAGACTTTGGTTCTCACTGATTGAATCAGTGACAATTTCACTGATTCAGATTCAGAGAGTGCCTCCCTCTTTCTCTCCGCCTTCCAGTCTGTCTCTCTTTGTATCTCTCTCTCTCTCTCTCTCTCTCTCTTCCCCTTTCTCTCTGCCTCTCTCTCTCTGCCCCCATCTCTCCCTTCTTTTCTCTGCCTCCCTCGTTCTCTCTCTTTCCGTCATACCTTCTATATTTTTTACTTAATTTATTTCTCTCTGTTTTTCTCTGCGTATCTGTCTCCCGTATCTTCTTTTTCCTCCTATTTTGCTTACTATTTCTCTCTATCGTTCTTTTTATGTCTCTCGTTTTCTCTGCATTTCATTCTCATTTTCTGTTTCTCTTTCTCTCTCTTAGTTTCTCTTTCTTTCGTTCTCTCTCTCCCTTTACCTTCCTCTTTATTCTTCTTCCTTCTCCTCTATCTTTCTATCTCTCTCTGATGGTAAATTACGATATATTGTAGAATTACGAGATATTTGGACGGAGCCAAAAATACAAAGGATAATCCATTGTCCTATGTCTAAGAATGTTCTTTGGAAACGAATAAGCAAGAAAAGATCGCGTGGAGCATTGTTAGTGAACTCCTCGGGCATCTTCATGAAAAGAATTGAAGGAAACAACGGAAATACTGCAGAACAGCTGAGATTTGGAGATCTCATTTAGGCAGTTATCAAGTTCGACTCTTGTCGGACACGGAAACGACAGGTACCGAAACTCTGCACTTGCGACCGACACAAAGGCCATTCGCAAGTGCGCAAGTAATGTAAGTCCGTTATATTAGCAAACATCGAAGTGTAATTTCTTTTATTTTAAAATTAATAAAAGAATTTAAATGCATGTATTATACGCGCATGCTTCCTTGAGCTCCTGAATACCTACCTATACTCATTAGCCAACATTAGTTGAATTACGAATAAATTATAGCAACGAGCGTTGCACACAATATCTGTCAACCAGGAACGTTCGCTCCCGTGTAATAGAAACTATTTTGAATTGAAAACCCAACTTCAAATTTGATATAAAATACCTTTTGTCAAAATAACCAAACTCCCAACTAGCGAAGCGAGGGCTCAAGAAAACTTGCGCATATAATATATACGCATTTGCCACGATAACTTTTGAACCACCCAATGTTTGCACTAATTTCTAATTACTAACACTGTGGTCACGAGATAAAAGTTCTTAAATCAATTTTTGGCGAAGCTGGGTTAAGTACGGAAACTGTAAGTTAAGCATCTATATTTTATTTTAATAAACCGACTGAATTCAAATGTTGCCCCTTAATGACAAAAAAAAATGTTTTGGGAAATAGCACTGAGCGTAGGAAGCGTTGGCTCAATAGTGTAACCCTTGTTTTCTCCAAACCATGATTTTGACTTGAGAACTTTTAGTGCAAACTCTTATTACACCCAAATTTTTCGTTAATAATTTCCAGACGGCGGAGATAATCATTGTGGCGTTGCGATTTAATATTGTTGGTACAAATGGTTGATACATTTACAAAATTTAGTTCAACACAATTAGCAATGTATCTACGCAGTATTGTGACCAGTCGTTTCCGGTGAGGCGAAGCGAGGCAAGGCGGGGAAGGGTTGAGCCCGTCGAAATTTTCAGGGTGTCAAGAGAGTAGCATGGATGGAACGAGAGGGGCAGCCAATATAGCTGGGGGGGGGGTATCGTCGGAGTGAGCGGACCGCCTGAGGTGGCTCAGTCCATCAACTGATGTCACTGCAATGCCTTGACCGAGGTTCGAGTCTCGATAGTGGCAGGATTTACGACACGAACTACTTAGCTAGATCGAATTCAGGCGCTGTCTGCAGAAGAATTCTAGCGACCAGCTGCTCTGATCTGTGTTTTCTCCGATCACCGTCGGGCGAATGCTGGAGTTCCCTAACAACGGGGCACGTACCTCGCGTGATCTTTCCTTCCTTTTCCTTGTCCTACCCGCAACTCTTACTTATACTAATGTGCACTACTCTACCAAACATGACGGAAGACCGGTCGGGAGCTTAGAGCTTGTCCCAGTTTGGGCGGTGTCTCGCTGGTGGGAGATACCTTGTTGGGAAAACCCTGTTAGCTGACGGTAGGTCAGTGTCAGTTCTCACCATCCAGCGAGAGAAGATTACCGCTACCGTCCGCGATGAAATCATGCACTACACTTACGGGGCTAATGGCGTTCGCAATTGACGCGCCCGGAATCACTAACAATCAATCAATCGATCAATCGATCGGAGTGAGTGGGGTAGGTAGTGGGGTAGAAAGAGCGAGTGAAATTTCGTATTAGATGGTTGTGAAAAATAAACAATTATGCAAATTGAGAAATCAGCTATGTGAAATATAATTCATTTATCAATATTTCTCTTAATTTTTCTAAATATTAATTTTTTTAAAATTTACTCTTCGGTGAGTTGAAATATCATTTTCATAAATTTTATTCAGTGTATCAGTCTGAGACTAACATGTAGAGGAGACTAACATGCACATCAAGGAGGCCTTCTACCGTAAAGCAGTGCTGCACTACATTACCAGCGTGTCCTCAGCTTACTGTAGCAGGGGTGACGGGGGGGCTAGTTCTCGCTGCCTGAGAACTACAATTTTGCCCGCCTCTAGTAGCCCATCAAATGAAATGATTGTGTGTGTGATCGAAGTGATCGAAGAAAAAATCCCAGGGTTTTGAAATTTGGAGTGACTGTTTCTTGGTACCCATTGCGTAACATACAAAAATACTGAAGTGTGTGAGTTGAGACGGGGTCAGGGGGCCCTTTTTCTTCTACCGAATGTTATGGTCTATACATTAGTTGTAAAATTAACCGTCTTTTAGTTAGGCTTGAAAGTTCTTGCTTTTCTTTACGACAAGATCTTGTCCTAGTTATTTCCTTTGTAAAAATGATGTTATGATGTGTTCAATGCACGTAAGTAATTATTTTATTTTATTTCAAAATGTATCAAAAATATGTATTTGCATGATTTGCGCAAAAAAACATGAACTTTTCATCTTTACAAATCTTACTTTGTATATAGAATTGCGAGTATTCGAGGGAATTGGGGTCCGAGAATACTTGGGGTACGAAAACTGACAATCCATAGAGTATATAATACGGATCGAGTACAAATATTTGGTAAAGGATTCTATACACTTTCAACATACAAATTATACAAAACAACACAAAACAATACAGGTGGAATAATCACTTTTACCATGTAAATTGTGTGACAACTAAAACTAATAGCGTCAAAGACGGACGACACATTCAGTGTTCGACGAGGGGATCCAATGATTGGGGGAAGCCCCAATATTCCTAAAACCACTCACGGCATCGACAGTTTTCCAAAACGTTATTCTGTTGTTTGTTTAGACTGCCTACTTTAATTTTGTCTAAAACATACGTTTCGGTAGAATTGATAGTTATGGAAATATAAGCAAAAAACATCGAAAAAGTTCTTTCAAAAACCCCAAACGCCCACCTGCCCCTGCTAATACCTAGGAGATTTAGTGTGTTATGCAGTAGGTACAACTATAGTGCCAAGTTTCAAAACTCTTGAAGTTTTACTTTCTCGCTACGTGGCAGAGGGGAAGTTATGAAATGCTGCGCAAAATCTCAGCGCATTTTCGGCACAAAAACTCTTATTACAGGTCCCTGATTACAAAAAGTGGATAAATCTAGTGGATAGGTTTAGAAAAAAAACTCTCTCATATGGTGTAGCAATATGATATCAATGTGGGTCCTCGGTACAGAAAATTGGAATAACGGCAAAACCTCATCTGCCAGGCTGTCCTTCTGTTCGGCTGTCAGTCTGTCCGTCTATCTTTCTGACTGTATGTCTGTCTGAATGTTCGTCTGTGGACAACCCCCAGATGGTAAATTGTTCGGCCGATTTTCTCCAAAATTGATATTCCCCAATCGATCTGGCTCATGTCGCGGCCCCTTGAATTTAATAACGATATTCTAGATTTTGGGTGTACTTTACGTGAAGTCCCTAGAACATTTCAAAGTTTCAAAAAAAAAACAAATACACAAGGGTTTAAATAGTATCCAAAGAAGGCTGTTTAGGCTCTAAATAGTTATTTCCCTTGTGATTGCATGCGCCCCACTGCGCATGCGGTCTGGGCTCCAAACTCTCGTCACGAAGCGAAACGAAGTGACGTGAAGCGGACCGGCGGGCGGAGATACATTTTGAAATAAGGTCACGAACAATATTTCGAAAATATGAGTACCTTTCGCGTAATTTAGCGTGGAAGTACAAGTGAGAAAGTACGTGCTATCTTAGCATCACTAGTTTTCATTCCATTGGTCTAATTTGACTGAGCAACTAAAACTGAATTAGCATTATTTGAGTTACCGCTAGTATAAATACATTAGGGTATCAATTTTGTCTAAAGAAAGATGTTTTTGCTCTCAATAGTTCTTTCCCGTTTGTGCGCAAGCGCCCCACTGCGTGTGTGCGGTCAGGGCCTCCGCGTCTCGCCGCGAAGCAAAGCCAAGTTACGCGGACGGGCAGGCGCGGATACATTTGGAAATAAGGTCACGTACAATTTTTCGAAATCTGAGTACCTTTTGCGTAATTTTGGGTGAAAGTACAGGCAAGAAAGTACGTACTGTTTTAAACAGTCTTAAAGAAGAGGTGTTCAAATTATTTATAGACAGACAATTCATGTTGTTTGCTTTCTTTTTCACAGGCTTTTACATAATTTGTTACAAGTTGCGGAGAAAGGTTGTCCCCATCATCAGGCTACAATTGAAAATTCACTCGATTCGTCTAATTCGGCTGGGCAACAGTTCTTTCCCGCGTGTGCGCATCCTCCCCACTGCGTGCGCGCGTGCGGTCCGGGCCGCCGCGTCTCGCCGCGAAGCAAAGTGAAGCGGACGGGTGGGCGGGCGGGCGGGCTGCGCATTGAGAAATGACAGGCGAGTGCGGGGCACCGCGGGCAGCGCAGCTTTGTCAAAGTCCTCTCCGCGCGCCCCCATGATTCCTCGAGCCCGCATTATTCGGAACGACAACGCGCGCGAGAAGAAACAGACTTCTGCGCAGCGGAGAGGCGAGACGCGAAACGTCACGAGAGGGAAGACAAAAAAAAAAAAAGAAGCGCGAAGGGCGGGTTGGCGCGGGCGTATCAAATGCTTACGACACACGAGGAGAGAGACAGAGTGAGAGAGAAGTCTGCTGAATGTTAGATTACGTACTTCATTTAACCCGTTTGCTGCATTTCGTTAAGGGGGCGAATAAATCTCTTGGTACATGAAAATTATTCTTCGTGGACAAACGGTGATGTATCATTAGTTGAATAAATATAGCGGGGCGTTATCAGTTTTTCGAAACACAGCAAGCCTTCGTAATTTAGATATGCAGTTTTAGTTTGTTTTCGCTGCGTTGAAGGAGATAATGTACTAAAGAAAATGTGAAGGTCTGAAGTTAAGTAAGGAAAATATGAAAAAAATGTACTACGGAAAATATTTCTAGGATTTATACACGTTAGCTGTGAAGAAAATCAAGGTCAGTTTTAACAGTACTTCTTTCTATTTGTTAATCAATGAACTGAAGAAGCTGGAAATGCGAAAAGGAACATTTTGGAAAGAAAAAAATAAGTCGTTCCTCAAAAGACTTGTTACGATGGAAATGGTGAAAAGACAATCAGTACTCAAAAATTCAACCCAAAATGATGGTGCAAAAAACTGATATATGAATTTCATGTTTTACAGCGATACGCTATGTGATATCAAGGTTTTACTTGAATGAATAGTCTTAACGTAGGAGCAAATTATCACCGCAGTTGTGCCCATTCATTATTTCTTTTAGAGCGTAAAGAGTGCTACAGCATTTCCATAAAATAGCAATATTTATAAAAATGTTTTATTAATAATGTTAATTAATATAATTACTTACTTATTAATTTTTTTAAATTAATTTATTAATTTTTAATAATCTTTATTTCGTTCCTAATCTCCGATACCATCTTTTATCATAACTTCTTCTCCACGGAGTAAAATTTACAGTAAAAATATGTAGCAATAATCATCACGGGAAATAGAAGCTCCTCAAGAATAAACAAACATCCAAGAAAATAATCAGTGTAAGAGTACACTCATATACTCACGTTTTATTGAATATAATTTGAATGAAATTGTTAATTATTGTATTCTTGATTTATTATTGACGCATTTTTAAACACAGGATTTGGTAATACAATATGTGATATTATATTTCCTTTACTCTTAATCACGTAGTAAAATTAAAGTGACTAAATGTAATTAATAATTGTTTTTATTTATTTAAAAAATGCCTATCTACATTTATCGACTTTGCAAAGTGCAGGATTTCTACAATTTTCCTCTAGATATAACAAGATCCGTTACGGACAAAAGCACAGCCTCCGTAGCACATTGGCCGTGAATAAACACAAGCACCACTGCAAAGCGTAATAGCAGCCAGCCCCTGAGACACGCATGTTCTGCTCTCTGTGCCGTTTCAAAGCCGTCGAGGGGGAAGAATGAAGGGATCACCCGGGCTCTGGACTACAGCGCCATTGTCGCGCGCGGCCTGCTAGCATGCGCCCGCCACCCCCTCTGCACCACTCGCTCGCACCACATTCCCCCGCATGCGCCCGCCCGAACCGTCCGCGCCAGCCACACTCCCGACCGCCATCCGCAACCGACCCGCGCGACCCGCACACCCCAATTGTGCGCTTGAATCCCATTGCTCGGACCTCACGTCCGAACACCACGCTCGAATCTTACACTTGAACCCAGCGCTCAGACCTTACACTCGAACCACACACTCGAACCACACACTCGAACCACACACTCGAACCACACACTCGAACCACATACTCGAACCACACACTCGAACCCCACACTCGAACCCACGCTTAGGACACTCAATTCCCAAACACGAACTCAATTCCCAAACACCCCACATTCAAGCCCCATGCCCGAACCCGACGTTCAAAACTCTACGTCCAAATCCCAAGTCCGAACCTCACGCTGGAACCTCTCGCCCGAACCGCATGCCTGAACCCCACGTCTGAACCCCACGCTCGAACTCCACGTTCAAACCCCGCGCCCGAACTCCATGTCGGCACCCCACGCCTAAACCCCACGCCCGAACTCCAGGCCAGAACCCCACGCCCGAACCCCAAGCTCGAACCCCGCGCCCGAACCACTCCGCGCCCGAACCAATCCACGTCCGAACTACTCCGCGCCCGAACCACCCCACGTCGGAACCAACCACCCACACGCTCGGCCATTCACCAAAACCCCCGCCTGCCTCCCGGCCACCAGCACGTCCATCCATCCCCCGCCTGCACGCGCGCCTCCTCATCCCCTTGAAAGCAGGGCAGCCAGGGAGGCGGTGGTGAGGTGGTCGCGTTTCGACGCCGACGCTCACGCATTCTGCCCGCGCCCCGCGCGTCGCCAACCCCGCCCCCGCCCGGCCCCACGGCGCCCGGCGCGCCACGTTGACAGTTCGCGGGCGCCTCTCGCATTCAGCTGCGTCTCTCTCTCGCCTGCACCCCTCTTTCGCCTCCCTGAACGGAGCAGGCCTCCGACACCCTCTCTGTCGTTTTCGCAGGCCCTGTCGTCCTCTTGCGCACTCTCTCTTTGTCTTTTTCACGCACTCTTTCTCATGGTCTCTTGCCATTTCCCACGCTGTCCCTCTTTCCCTCGCACTACCTCGTTCGCTCGTCTGCTCTCTCCATCTCATTTCTTTCTCTCTCTGTCTCTGTATCTTTATCTGTCTCTGTATCTTTCTCTGTCTCTGACTCTCTCTCTCTCTGTCACTTCCTCTCTCTGTCTCTTCCTCTCTCTGTCTCTTCCTCTGCCTCTCTCTGTCTCTCTGTCTGCCTCTCTCTGTCTCTTTCTCTCTCTGTCTCTCTGTCTGCCTCTTCCTCTCTCTGTCTCTCTGTCTGCCTCTCTATTTCTCTTTTTCTGTCTCTGTCGTCTTTATTGGCCTCTCTATTACTATTCTGCCCTTTAGTGCGTTATCTCGTCTTGCGACAATTGCAACTGACCATTCTGGGGTCTTAAGGCTAATAAACGAAATAAATATTAAAAATCAGTTGTACTACTCATTCTTTAAGGTTACACACAACTTTAGGAGTTTTTAGAGAGCGGGTGTGGAAGTTCAATTTAACACGCCAGTTTTACGGGTTGCGTTCAAAGGAGGTTCCGCCTAACATTCCGTTGGCGCTTTTTTACCCTTCGTTTGTAATCACTTATCGACGCCACTTTTCAAGTACAGTTGTTCAACAAATAATAATGTAGAACTAAATGTATGAACTAAACTGGAATAATATCCTAATACAAATATATTACAATTTTCAATGATCAGTGCTTTTGGAATAAATGATTTTGAAGGAACTTAAACGGGTGTCGAAGTAGAAAACCATATTCTCTGGTTTTTATTTACACCTTTTATTCAAAAACGTGTATTCAAATAGGTGAGCTTAAATTGCGTGCATAATGTACAAGACGAACACTAAAAAAATGGTCCAACACCTTCCAGCGACCTCTCACTGCTCGGCTCACAACGGATATTTCTGCAGTAGTTCCCCTGGGGAGTGTTGGGCCATTCACCCTATATCCACCTCTCTTTTCTTAATACTCAAGGAATTCCTGTACGGTGGGCATTATGTGTGGCACAGTGATGCAGAGTTGCAGGTATCTGTGAAACACCTGGCCCTTCCAGGCGGTAGACGTCTACGGTAAGCGATGTAAAATTTGTAATACATTTGTACGGTAAGGGATACAACAGTTAATGTTGATCCCACCGTATGAAAAAATGTCTAGATTCTGCTGATCATTAAGTAAAAAAAATAGTGCCTCATGTACTGCGTCCTGCTGCAATAAAGTTTTTCTATGAAATTGTTTCTTTGTGTTGAATCAGGGAGACTTACTTTCTGTGTGTGCTTCGGAGTTCAGGGGTTTGGAAATTACTCCCTTGTTCATGTATTTTAAAGAAAATTGTATAATGATACAAAAATGGTTGAGATTTTGACAGAAATACAGGTTTTGGGAGTTTTCCTTGGTAAGGTCTTTCCTGCTCTCCGTACATCTCCCCGTGTACAACGCTAGCACCAACATCAAACATAGGATTTTCACCAAAATGGATAACATCCAATCGATCTGGCCTATGTCACATACCCTCAATTTCTTTCTAATTTTTGAGAGTACTTTGAAATCAACAAAGAAAGAGGTTTGTTCTTTATTTTTTATCATTAAGACGGTAGATATTTATGTAATATTTTGCACATTGTTTTAAAAATAATAACGGTTTTTTCAAAAATTTGAATGCAACTGTCTCAAGTTTTAAAAAATACGTAAATAAAATTTTCTAAAAAAACTGCTTCTTTAATATTGAGTTTATTGAGATAATGCAATAAATTTCTTAATATTAGACCTTCAAATTAATTTCGTTTTCTAATTATTTGTTTGATGTTGTGGCTCCTAGAATTTTTAACGGATCTTTTAATTTTGAAAATACTTTAAATAAAGCTTCTAAGATTTTTTCATTTTTTTCGTAAAACATTCGATTCTTCGTAAGTAATTGAAAACTAATAAAATCCTTATCCGATGCCGGCATTCTGAATGAATTTTAGTTGATCTTTTTCGTTCCGTTAAGTCGATATAACAATAGGAGGTATTCCGAAAACTAATTTATGTATGTAGACAGCTTTTACTAGCGCCTGTCTAAAAATGCATTCTCCTGAATAAAATTACTTTACTAAAATAACGTATTGATTATTAAAACTCTATAGTTACCACAAATACCTTGCACAAATCCATATCGTTAAGTAAAAGGAACTGATTTTCCTTAATAACATTGGGTGCAAAATTACTTATTTTTTCCTATTCGTATTGATTTTGTTATATGGTTAGTATAGTTCTATTTAAAATGTTTCTAAACAGTTCTAAAATCAGTCCGCAACGAATGTATTAAAAAGTAAAATATTTCACCGACGAATGATTACATTACGCGCAGGTTTCATCGCGCATTGCATTTCATATCAGATGGTGAATTATAACCAGTTTGCAATTGCCTTATGATTCTGCATATGAAAACCTCGAGGCAACAACATGCTACGCCAGTATACGTTAGTTTCGAGAAAAAGGAAAGTAAAGGTTTAGACATTGCATTCTGCACATTAGGATAAAGAACATTCATTTATGAATTACACTGCCAACTTGCGGCGAATCTTTAAAATAAGAACCCAACATCTAGATAATCTATGGGGCATTGAAATACACTAATATCTCAGTTTCATAAGAAATGTAGCACAGCATGTTATTACCCCCAAACTCTTCATATATCGTTGTACTAATTAGCATACCTCGTAACTCCATATTGGACAGTTTATCAAAGAAGAGAATGAACATAGCCGGGAAGAATAATTTTAGTTTACTTTCTCGTTGAACATGTCAATTCTGGGGAAGTCAATTATTTGAGATGTTCGACTTTATTTACTTTTAATTATTACTCTTCTCTCATAATTATATTTTATCATGAAGTAAACAGAAAATAGAGGAGGGAATATGGAGTTACGAGGTTTGCTAACTAGCATGACGCTATTTTCCCTACCAGTGATCTCTATCGTCGAGAGCCCCCCCCCCCCCTTCCCACACTCCGGCCTCCGTCGCCCGGCGCGCGGTCCGGCAGGGCGGGACGGGGCGGGCAAGCGGGCGGTCACTGCTGTGACACGTGCGGCGCCGCGGGCTTACGGCCGGCGCTCCGCAACTATTTGCCGACCTGCCCGGAATGGAGCCCTAGCCGGCGACGGCCCCCCCCCGCCCCGCCCCGCCTCGCTCTCGCGATCGCCCCCGGCGCGCCGCTCTGACCTCTGCACCGCCCCCGCCCCCGCCCGCGCCCGCGCCCGCGCCGCCGGGTTAAGCTCTGGAGCTTGTCGGGCGATCGCCGCCGCCGACCGGCCGCGGCCCTCACGGCGCAGTGGGCCCTGAGGTGGAAATATACTGCATTTCTTCTTCTTCTTGTCCTTGTTCTTCTGCTCCTTCTTCTCCTCCTCCTTTTTCTCCTCCCTCTCCTTTTTCTCCTCCTCCTCCTCCCTCTACTTCTTCTCATTGTTTTTATTCTCCTCGTATTGCTTCTTCTCTTTCTCTTCCTCCTTCTTCTTCTCCTCCTTATTCTTTTTCTTCTTCTCCTCCTTCGTCTTCTCCTCATTCTTCTCCTTTTCCTGCTTTTTTCTCCTTTTTGTCCTTCTTTGTATTCTTCGCCTTCTTCTTCTCGTTCTTATTTTTCTTCTTCTCTTTCTCCTTCTTCTTGTCCTCCTCCTTCTTCTTCTTCTTCTTCTTCTTCTTCACCAACTTCTTGGTGATTTATTTTTTGTTTCTTCATGGTGTTCTTTGCTTCCTTTTTGTCTACTTTGTTGTCACTTTTTAATTGCTCACCCTTTGCTTTAACGCCTGTTCTGTCCAACTATTCTATTCTGCTTGGTCATCTTTTTCTTTTTCTTATTTGTTACCTTTTTGTTATGTTAATAGTCGCCTTATTCTTTGTCGCCTTGTTCTTTTTCGCTTTGTTCATTGTTGCCTTATTCTTTGCCACCTTATTCTTTGTTGTCTTGTTCTTTTTAATATTGATATCTCCTTCTCATTCTCTTTGTCATACATTTTTGAAGAGAGCTGATTCATAAGATCACTGAGAACACTGTTTTTAGATTTTCAAAATGCACCAAATTGCACAATACAAAATAAAATTGCACTAATGAAACATGGTATGGTCACCTATAATTGAGATTAACCAAGAAAGTCTAAAATACATTGTTCAAACCATTTCAAGAATATCAAGGTTGAACGATAACGACACCTTTCTCTTTGTGGTCATTCTAAAAATGCGGTTTTCATCTTCCAGGTGATTTTAAAAGGAAAAGTATCAAACCCCTATCGCTGGAAATATACGCAGAATTATAAAGAAACGGAAACCTGGTTATAATCCCAACATTTGATTTGAAATGACCTGCAGATGGGACACAGCGTAGCAAGCTGATTGCATTTGTGATGGTTATTGTCGCCAGAAGATTGATGATGGGCAAGTAGCTAACGCGCTTGCTGTTGTAAACAGTTGATGTGTCAGTGGCACTCAATCTGGAGCATTATTTGTGTTAAAAGTTAATGATTGTGTCTGTTAAATGTGACTTTGGAATTTGTGGTCCAGTTAATGATAACAAAAGAGGTCGTCCAGTCTTTGTTTAAAGGAACAGAAGTGCATAGGAAAATAATTTATAAAAGACTCCAGACCTAAGAATTCCGCGGAGCTCACAGCTGTAGTATAAAAATCAATTTTTTTAATTATTATTTAGTGTTCCTTTCAAGTGCATATCTCAAATGATATGCTTTAATAAAATATGCAGAAAAGACATTTTAGAATGTGCAGACTACCTGCTAACTACTACAAATCTAGTTCTGAAAAAAATGTTCACTGCTTTGTCTTTTTCATTGTTTTAAGTGTCTAACTCGTTCGGTAAACACATGCCTTTAACAGCACTAGTGGGTTATTTTAGTAGTTAAGTTAATGAAGAGAAAGTAACGGTAACGTTTGGAGTTTGTAAACTGAGTCGATATACGACTAGTTTGTAAAATACGTGGCTTGTCGTTCCATAGTTTTGTAGTATCACTTTCTTATGAGAAAAAAATCAAATAAATTAGAAATCATTATCATTATTAGCCTACTCAATCCCATGTAGGGCTAAGGCCTCCTGATTTCTCAGGGAAGATTTGTGTTGTCAGCTTACTTGTGACCTTGTACATACCTAATTCGCAGTCTGGTTATACACCAACTACCAAATACAAAAATATACCAAATATACAGAAAAATACAAAAATACAAAAACACAAAAATACAAAAGTACAAAGTTTCGTCTGATCCCATGAGTTGCTCCTAACGTCAAGGTATAATGAAATTATTTCTAGACATGAATTAAAATAAAATTAATCTCAGTAAGTCTGTACTGTATGAAACTGTATGAAAGTGATTTTATTTGGCTCGTTGGATTGCGCCACTCATCCTGTAGGCCTTCTGTCGCATCACTTCCTACTGGTGCAATAAAATGACATTTAGTTTTTTACTGATACGTAATTGCTTATTATTGTCTTCAATAAGAAGTTCGGTATAAACTGCATAACTTACCTGGATCAAGACGATCGTGGTTACGAGGGAAATGTGGAAACAGTTGAATTGTTATACATACATTATGAGAGGGTATTATGAGACAGCATTATGCGAGGGAATTATGGGAGAGAAAGATGAAAAGAGAAACTGACTCAAGTTAACTAGTTAATTACTAAATAAGTCAATATGAATCATTAAAATTACGTAAAAAAATAAAATCATGTGTGTTCCACGGGCGATAACTGCGCCTGATGATCTCAAAAGATAAAAAGCCCTCGAGCCAAAGGCCCTCGGAGATTGTTGTCACTTAGACCCCATAGCACGCCCTTGGTGCATACATAAATATATTTTTCTACTCCCATTGCATAATGCTGTCATTTGATGACTGCAACCAGTTGCATAATGGTATTCATTTCGATATAGTTTTCATTATGAAACAGGTTCTTGACCGATTACAGAGAAGTTTACAAACTAAGAATTGACAATTAATCATTGAGAATCGTTCTAGTAAATGTTTTGTTCGATTGTGTACATTAAATTACATTTGAGTTACATTATGCTTGTCAGTTTTAATTTATTTTATTAGTAGTAATTTTTCGTGGAATATTATTTGAAATAAATTTGATTGTAATTTCACTTTGATCCTACTTGACTATCGCAGTACTCCCTCGCATGCGTACGGGTGTCCAGAGCCATCTGCGGCAACATGCAAGGGGTAGGGTTACGGAGCGTCCACTAGGTGGCCTTGGGTGAATCCTTTATGTCAACGGTCACGAAACAATGGCCGTTAACCAAGGAGTTAACCAAGATGTGTTACGATACTGATATCGTAAATAACTATTAGTGTCGTCTTTCTGCGTGTTAGGGCCCAGTGCGTCGTCGTCCGTGGGAGGGGGATGGGCGCCCCCTCGTGCTGATAGCGCGCAGTGGGCGTCCGGCGGCGAAGGCAGTCTGCCCGCGAGGACTCGGCGGTGAGCGCTGGGATGAGACGGCCGGCGGTCGCCCTCAGAACTCGCCTCCGCCGCGCGTTTCCATGCCCGGTGCGGCGGCTGCCGGTCGCTCTGGCGCGCATCGTAAACGATTTCGCGCTGCTTCGTTTCGGGCCAGGGCTGCCCAAAGCGTTTCGCCATCTTTTGACCCTCGTGCGACATCGTGGAAAGTGTCGAAAGCGCTGTTTGATAATACCGTAGAAAAGGAAGTATTCTACAAAATAACCACAGGCCACTGTAGCTCAGTCGCAACATCATTGTCTGTGCGGCATCGTTGACCCGAGGTCCTGGGGTTTGAAACCAGACGGTAGATCATGTTCGACTCTATTTGCATTGCTGGATTGAATTCTTATTCGTAGTTGGGTTGAATTCAAATAGAATTCTAACGCCTAGCTTCTCTCATCGCTAGTTTTCCATTGTCTAATACCAGACGAATGCAGGATAAGTATCTCATCAAACGGGCCACAGATCTCTTCTTCATCTTTGTCCCTTCATCTCCCCCCCTCTCTCTATCACACACACACACACACACACACACACACACACATACGTATATGCTCTGCTCAAGTCCGGGGCCGGTCGAGAGCTAATAAATTCTTTCGGCCGGTTGGCTGCTCCGCTGGTGTGGGCACCTGAATGAGGAATACTCTCAAGGGATGTGTAGGTTGGCGGCGTAACTCAACATCAAGTGGAAGAGGAACACCACCCCCACCCGAGATATATCATGCACTATAAAATGACCGAATGAAACAAATAACCTAAGTAGATGAAGCATCAGAAATTAATATTCACTCACCAATTGCCACTTACTTACTCTCTCGGATCACCAATCAAAGTACCACCTCTATAGTCCGATCACCTGGTGCTGAAAAGATCAGGGAAAAGAATTCCGGAAGAACGCCTCAATCATAAAATTCATGGTTTAGGAGATATAAAGAAATATCTGGAAAATGCGAAATTTTTAGGGTTGTTTTGCCATTTTCTCTACGAACTCGACCTTTCCCAAGGTGGCAAACAAAATTTAAATTCATCTCCCCCAAATGATGTGAAACCGTTGAGAAAGAACTTCCGTAGTTTTCTTTCCTGGGTTTGATAGCATCCGGACCACTAGCGAACCAGAGCGAAATGCAACCAGCCAAATGGGATTCCCCCCCTTCAGCTCCTAATGTTCGCCGCTCAGCTTGCGGCCTCCCTCGTGCTCCGTCGGCGGACAGCGCGCGGGGATCCGGCACGTGCGCGCTGCAGGGCTCGCTGCTTGATCCCGCCTCGCACGTGCTTAGCGCTTCCCGCCCTGCCGGCCCCGCCCCTTCCGCCCTCCCGCCCACGACGCCTCTGGCACGTCGTCTCCCACCGCCATTTCGTCCCTCTCCGTTTGTTTCTCACCCGTTTCCTATCGTCGTCAACGTCCTTCTGCGTCGTCTTACCCGTCGTCCCTGCTCTGGCCTCCTGCCCCGGCGGTTCACCCGTCATTACGCCTCGTCGCCCTGTTGTGTTATTTGGTGCAGTGGTCTCGCACCGTCCCCCTAACCCGGAGTCCTGTCCCGCCGTCTTGCCCCGTCGCCTTGCGTCGCCGTGCTGCCCCGTCGTTCTGCCCCCGTCGCTCTGCTGCGACGTCCTGTCCCGTCCGTCGTCAGGCCCCGTCATCCGCCTCGTCGTCGGCCCCGTCGTCCGCCACGTCATCCGGTCCCGTCCTGCCCCTTCTTCCTGGCCCGTCGTCCTGCCCCGCCGTCCTGATTCGTCTTCAGACCAGACGTCCGCCCTGTTATCCTGCCACGTCCGTCGTCCTGCTCCGTCGTCGTGCTCCGTCGTCCTGTCCCGTTGTCCTGCCCCGTCGTCCTGCCCCGTCGTCCTGCCCCGTCGTCCTGCCCCGTCGTCCTGCCCCGTCGTCCTGCCCCGTCGTCCTGCCCCGTCGTCCTGCCCCGTCGTCCTGCCCCGTCGTCCTGCCCCGTCGTCCTGCCCCGTCGTCCTGCCCCGTCGTCCTGCCCCGTCGTCCTGCCCCGTCGTCCTGCCCCGTCGTCCTACCGCCTCGTCTCCTTCCTGCTACACTATCTCTTCTTGGGACGCACACTGGTACACCGTCCCCTCCCTGCCGGCCTCCCAGCTGCTCCCCGCTCCCACCTCATGCCAGAATTCTAGTTTTTTAACATAGTTGTAAGCATAAAGTACACTCCTTTCGGTTGAGCGTGTCGGTGATTGTGAGGTAACGGGTTCGATCCTGTCGAGGTACTAGAAAATTACTTGATGTGTTAATCGTTGGTAGTTTGTAGCGACTGCCAGAATCAAATTATTAGGCCAACTGCTTTGATCAGTGATTTCTTGCTTTTCCTGGCAACTTCCAGGGGAATTCCAAAGAAGCATCCTCATGCACTGAGCGAGATAATCCCTACCCTTTTCTTACTCGCATTCCGATCCTTAGGGACGAGCATTTAGGACTATCTCTCTTCTCATTGTCTCATAAAATCTCCGACAACCAATGGATATTAGGAGAGTGACATGGGTAGTATCTAGCGATGGGAAAACCTGAATATAAGTGATTAATTGTTATTTTTAGTAACGTCATTATTAGTAGAAAAATGTGTGTAAATAAATTGAGTGAATATATTGAATATGAACATTATTATTATTATTATTATTATTATTATTATTATTATTATTATTATTCCATTACATCACGACTAAAGATCTTATGAGTCGGCTGAATATAAAATCTACTCCAGGTTGCAACCAGCTACCTAAGGAGCAGATTCGGTGAATATCAGTGCCTCTACAATACTTTACGCAAAATGTGGGCTGTTCCAAATAAAGCAATTTCTTGCACTTCCCAGTCTTTTGAATTACCTGGGAGTTTAGACAAGTTCTTACTCAAATTTTGCGGAACAAATCCCAGAGCTCCGATAACTATCGGGACGACCTGTGCTCTTACGCCCCACATTCGGCTTATCTCGATTTCCAAAGTCTTGTATTTAAGAGGTTTCTCTGCCTCCTTGGTAACGACGTTTTGATCGCAAGGTACAGCAACATCGATAAGTAAACACGATTTTTTCGCCAAATCCCGGATAACTATATCCAGTTCGTTTGCCGCTATCGTGCGATCAGTTTGAATTTGTTGGTCGTACAATATCGTACACAATCCAACAGACGTCACCGGTTTCGGTGAGTGTTCGTACCACTTGGGGCATGTGTTTGGAACTTTGAGGGCGGTACAAATCTGCCAGTGGAGGTAGCTACACACCCTGTCATGTCTTTTAAGGTATTCGGTCTTTGCTAGGATTGGACAAGCTGAGACAATATGATCAATGGTTTCTACTTGCTCCTGGCAAATGCGGCATTTATCATCTTGGGAAATTTTGAGAACCGCTTTATCATAATGTCGTGTTCTCATAGCCTGATCTTGGGCAGCTATTAAAAGTTCTTCCGATTCTGGCTTCATTCTTCCCCTTTTAAGCCACATAAATGATTGATCTTTATTGATCTGCACCTTGTCCATTCTTTTTAGGTATTGTCCGTGGAGTGGTTTGTCTCTCCATGATTTCTTTAACATTTTTTGTGTCTCACACTTCATGTTTAGCAGCATCAGAAGTTCAGTGTCTGTGTTATTCGACGTGTCTTGCCTAGTTTTCTTCGCAATACTTCTTGCTACACTAACAATGCCTCTGTTTCCCATTCTTCGGTCAGATTTCATGACCTGCCTCATTAGAGGGTCATCTTGATGGCTGACTACATACTTCCCCAACCCGACTATTGCGTTGTGCCAGGAGGCCTCAATTTGTCTGAGGCCTCTTCCTCCTTCCTTACGTGACACATAAAGTCTATGTATATCAGCTCGAGGGTGCGAAACATGATGCATTGTTAGCAGTTTTCTGGTTTTTCGATCCATGGTGCGAATTTCTTGCTCAGTCCAGTCCACTAGTCCATAACTGTATTCGGCTACAGGTACCGCCAAACTACCTATTGCAGATATTTTATTCCTGGAATTCAGAGCGGACTGCAGGACCAGTTTCACTCTCCTATAATACTCCCTACGAATTCTGTCTTTCATTCTGTCATTCGAGATGGTTTCACATTCTTCAATGCCCAGATATTTGTAAGTTTTACCTGGCTCAAGATCTTGAATCACAGTGTGTGTATCAATTTCAATGTTCTCAGACGTTGTGAGTTTCCCTCTTTTAAATTGATTTTTGCACATTTGTCAAGACCAAACTTCATGCAGATGTCATTGCTAAAGTCATTCACGACAGACAGCATTTGGGAGAGAATCGCTTCATTCTTAGCAAACACTTTCAGATCATCCATGTAAAACAAATGTGATACTGGCCTTTCATCACCATGGAGCTTAAAACCAAAGTCAGCTTGCGACAACTGTCTCGATAGTGGGATCAAACTAATGCAAAAAAAGCAGAGGGGATAGTGAATCTCCTTGAAAAATACCCCTGTTAATCTGAATACTTCTGGTTTCTACTGCTTCCTTTCCGCTGTGTATTAGTAACCTGGTACTCCACGACTTCATACTAGCCTTGCAAAATTCAATAAGTCTAGGATGAAATCGATAGATCTCCAGGGTCTTCAAAATCCAATCGTGTGGTACACTATCAAAGGCCTTTTGGTAGTCAATCCAAGCCATGCTCAAATTACGTTTGCGTTTCTTTACATCATTCAAGATGACTTTATTCAGTAGCAAGATTTCCTTACAGCCATAAGAGCCTTTACGACATCCTTTTTGTTCAGCTGGCATTAGATGATTCTTATCTAGATGTCTGTACATTTTGTCAGCTATGGCTGAAGTTATAACTTTGTACAGGACTGGCAGACACGTAATTGGCCTGTAGTTTTTCGCCAAAGAGCTGTCTCCCACTTTGGGTAGCAAATACGTGATGCCGCGTGTGAGCCATTCCGGGATTTCCTTTGGGTTTTCAAAAATTTTATTAACAGCCTTTGCTAGATGAGAATGTATTGCTGTTAATTTCTTAATCCAATAAATCTGGATCTTATCAATCCCGGGGGACTTCCAGTTTCCCATGTTCTTAATTGCTTGGAAGAGGTCCTCTTCCGAGAATTGGCGAACATCTTCCACTGTTTCTACAAGTTCATCGGCAGCATCAACTTCAGATTGAAGCCAAGATGCGTCTTTGTTGTAGGATCTGCTCTCCTCCCAGATTCCTGCCCAAAATGCTTCGACGTCATCTTTTGAAGGAGTAACAGCTTTGCCATTCGGTTTTTTCAGTCAGATTGCGATAGAATCTCTTCGCGTCTGTTTCAAACAACCGGTTCTGTACACGGAAATCTATTCTACGTTTGTAGCGTCTAATTCTTTGAGCCATGCTTGAATTTTCTCTTTTAGCTTCTCAACTACCATTAGCCTGCTGGTGTCATTTTCAATCATTTTCAAGTTCTACATGTTCGTCATGTGGATTGTTCGAGCGAAGTACATACTCCGCATTTCTCTCAATGTCAGCAAGTTGTTCTGCTGTGAATTTTCCACTACTGAGTATGTATCGTCGTTGACTGGCAAGCTTCTTTGAGTCTAGGGTAGGTCTCATATCTGGGTTCCGCTCTCTCCATACCTTGAAAACATCTATTTCTGAGCCCCCATTTTTTCGCTTTTGCATAGTAAAAGCACCACATCACGTCCTTTAATTCATCCCGGGTCCATTTTTGACGATGGCTTCGAGCTACTGCCGGCTCTGGGTCCCTGGGACTAACATCCGTGGGATGGCCAGACGTCGACAAGGTTACATTAGCTCGGTTTCTTAGCAGGTATGGGACATTGGTAGAACAAGGCACGTTAAGGTTCATTACATTGCTTGTTCTATCCATTTTGCTCATTGGTTGAATTGAAGATTCGCAGGACGCCAAGTTCGAGTTCACAGGTCACACTTAACTCTCGGTTGTTTCCTGCCATCCGTTACTGCGACCCACAGTGGCCTCGGGGCATCCCCCCGCAGGGCCCAGCAAGGGGTCTTTCCGATCGCCAGTCGGCATTACTAAACCCTACGGGATTTTCACTGACTGCTGAAGGCAGCCTCCTTCTCTGGCTAATGCAAGGTTCGGGCCTCCACTCTAATCAGTGGCCTGGTGTGCCAACCCACTTTCTCTCCTGTACCCTCTATGGGCCGACAACAGGAAGTCCAAAGGTTCATGACCCTTCCCTCTCTACTTATTTCCCACTCTCCTCAAAATGGAGTACTTCTTCGTCTGACCCCTCACCTTCAACCTATTCAGCAAGGGAGGCCCTACCGGTAGCTAGGCTACCACTGACATAGCTTTAAGGCTCATGGGGGTACTCAAGCCCCACCACCAACTGCAAGGTCGTGTACTCCCTAGGTGGAATTATTATTATTATTATTGTTATTATTATTATTATTACTTTATTGTAAATTCCGTATGGTTTTTTTATGTGGCATGTGTATAATTTTATGTTACGTGTTGTAGTGTTGCAAAGTGAAGTACCAATATATTGACAGAAAAACTCGTTTTGTGTATTTCTGATTCCGAAAAATTAGGTTTCATGTGCACAACGATCCGTATTCTCCCAATCACCGTTACCAACGTTTGTTGATTTTACTAATGAAACTGCCGTAGCTGTTTTGACAATGTAGTGATTTGAAAATAATGAGCAATTGAAAGGTTTCGCTAAGCAAATCAACTTGCAATCATGAACAAATCTTTCATGCATCTAACTTTTCCTCGAAACGAAAACATCTAAATGGAATTCACAGCTGAATGCACACGGTCGCTAGTGCACTCTATCTCGAGTAATCGAATACCTGTAATAACCTAATGGCACGCTCTGTATGTAAACTAGGCTGTATATTTAAAGTTGGATTCCCCGCTCAGACCTGCCCCGTGAAGATTAATGGACAATCGACGATCGCGGTTTCGGCGACTAATCGCTGTGAGTGCAACGCGGCTGCTTCGCGCCGCCGCCGTCTCACCCCCGCTCCACCCCCCGCTCCACCCCCTCTCCACCCCCGCTCCATCCCCGCTCCACTCCTCGCCCCACCCCACTCTCCACTCCACTCCGCTCCCCACGCTCCCCCTGCCCACCCCACCCACCCCCGCTCCACCTCCGCTCCACCACCGCTCCACCCCCACTCCATCCCCGCACCACCCCCGCTCCCCCCTCGCTCCACTCCGCTCTCCCCTCCACTCCTTTCCCCACGCTCTCCCTACCCACCCACCCACCCCCGCTCCACCCCTTCCCACGGCTAATCCCCGCTCACCCCCGCTCACCACCCCCCAGCCACCCTCCAAATCGTCCATCTTCATTGCACCTCTTCCACATTCCTTTCTGTCCCTTGGTTGTACTCTCATTTCTGATCCCGATATATCCTCTTCCATTCCCTCTTATACCTCGTGTATCTTTCTCTGTTTTCTTATCTGTCCTTCGCTCAGAGTATGTCCTTCGTTTCCTATCTGCCTTCATTGCGCAGCACGATTATCGATATTTATTTTCGATTTTCTCTTCCTTTCCTCAGCATCAATTTTCTCCTTTTGTTTCAGTTTCTTTTTCTATTTCCCGTTCATTTGTATTGACCAGCCTACTCATTCTCTCACGCCTTGCTTGTCACATAACTTTCTCCTTGCCTACTGCTCCCTAATCACCATTTTTCTTGTTTCCTTTTATCACCCACCCTCTTCCTTACACCTCTCACCAAATTTCTCTCTCCCAAATTTCTCACCTCTTTCCTCTCACCAAATACGAGGGTATAGGCTACTATTTTCTTATAAATACTAACAACTTAATTCTGTAGTAGATTTACCAATGCAAACTATTTTCTATAACTTGGGGGCGAAAATGTATATTTTCAAATGTTACCAACCTTGTTTTTTGGTTCTTGTTAATCATTTAACTATTTAGGGGTTATGGTGAGGAAGATATTCCAGCTCAAGAAAAAGTTCGCAGATTTACTTCTCGTCCATACGTCACATACGATCTTTTACTATTCATTGACAATAAATCAAATCAAACCTCTTTAAGATTTAATTTCCGCTCATGAATTTCTTCCACCGTCCTTAAATCATTTCCCTTCTCACTCGCTTCTTTCACTTGCCATTCAACATGAGACATTCAATTTCCTTCTCTTCTCCCATCTTTTTCCCTTTGTGTTGTCTTTTCCGTATATTCCAGTCATCTCATCAAATACGTCATCGCGTCGTTCACCTTTCCTTCTCATCGTTCGTTTCCCCTTTCAACAGCCCCTCCGATTCCGAACCACAAATCTGGCCTTTAAAGTTGTTGTTTTTTTCGTTTATATGCACCGATGCTTTCAAAGGCATTGGATGAGTGCATTGCACGCCGCGCACTAGATGTTCTTGTAGCAGGCTCATCCATTTCCATCTCTTTCAGCACATTATTTCCATGGAAGCACTCTGTTTCCACCACCAGAGCCAGTAGTTCTGTACATGAATGCAAACCTATGCTTTTTCAGTTTTGTCGAAATTGTGAAGTCAAATTCGTTTCAACACTGTGTTTTTATCAATATTGGAAATGAACGATATAGAAAATCGTTCTTTAAAAAAATTAATCGGATTTATAAAGTTGGACCTCGAGAACACATGGTGAAAACCCCACTTAAAAAATTCAGCATTAACATATTGTAAATGTGTATGTTCTATCCGTGATGAAGTTATGTTTTTCTTACGTCTATGAACTTAGAGTAGTTATGTGAACAGCAGACGTCGTGTCTAAAAGAGCCTTCATTTTAAGCCGACTTTAAGGGGACACGGAATTCTGTATCCTGGTAATATTAAATGATTAAGACTAATCCTCAGAAGCTATTAAAGTTAGGCTTATGAATTCGTTATGATTTATAGATATATCACTCAAAATAACACCAAAACAACCATTTTTAAAAATGTTTACTATTTTTGTACCTGAAAATATTTTCTCATAATTCCTTTTTTACCGCGTTTCTTAGTAAATTATGTTTTGCAGAATGAATATTAGTAAGGTAATGAGAAAAATATTATTTCAATAAATGTAGAAAAACCTTATTAACAAATCCGAAAAATTTCGGTTTCCTATTACAAATGTAACTGAAAAAAAATTAGTATTAAAAATATCAACTTTTGGGAAAAAATGGGCTTTAAAGATGCAACCCTCCGAACACGCCAGCTCGATAATTTGTCTCATCAGAATAAGCATTTTCCAACAACGACTTCGTTTTGAGACTTATTTATGCTGGTTAGCGTTACAATATAAAGCTTTTAATTTACTTTCGGCATGTCTAAGCCTTTCTGCATAGGTGGGCTGCTTTGTATAGCAGTATCTGAAAGTATTGGAGACAGCACCTAAAGGGTCATCCATTTAGCGTTACGCAATTATTGCATAAAGATAAAGGGGGAGGGAGGGGTCTGAGGCAGCATTATGTAGAGGTAGGAAGGGTGTTACAAGGGGGTATGGAAAATACTCGAAATTTGCGTTACGAAATTTATGGACGGCCCCTAAACCCAATGAGAGGATATCTGCACATATAAGTAATTTAACAAAAAATACTTGTAAGAGCGACATTATTCAAACACTAATTTAAAGAGACAATTGTGAAGATTTATAAAAAATAAAATATTAACAAACTATTTTTTTACTGAAAATTGATTCCGTTTACACTTCAAGGTATCATGAATTCCAAATTCGAACAAAACCAAACAACTTACTTATTGTGAATGTACAGCAAACCGCTACACAGAGACGAAATCCCGATCGGTTCAGTTAAAATAGAGCCTCACGTTGCTCGGGCAAAAATACCTTATTTTACGTGCCATAAACCACTGTACATGTTTTTCTAATTATTTATTTCACATTAACAACACTAAAGAGTATGCAGTGTTCGCGGCAAGGAGTATTAACATCTACATGCAGAAATGTATCGTTATTATAAAGTTTTCCTTGTTTAGTTACGAGTTTCCTTCGTACAATCTTTTTATTTCAACTTCTCGAAACCAACTAATTGGGCGACGTTATCTCAAGGCATTTGCAAAATTTACTTTACGTTTCTAAATTTTGCGAAAAAATAAACGTCATGTATTTGCACATTCGTCCGCCGCGAGAAATGATCGTTAGCGCCTTCGCCTTAGCATTGGCCGCTGAGCTCGAAGAGAGACAGACGCGCATGCAGATGGCTTGCCGCTGTGCTAACGAGGGCCTTCCCCGCCGGACTCACGCGGCCGGCCCTATGTCCACTCGCCCTCCCGGCGTCCCCCACCGCTCTCCCGCCGGCCCAGCGCACCCGCCCCCTCCACTGGACAGCCCGGGCGACAATTCGCCTCCCCGACCGCCAATCTCCCGTCCGTCAAACTTCCACCAGACCGTCAGCCGCATTCGTCAGCCCCCCAGCTAAGCACCGGCCAACTCCGCATTCGTTTACTGCACGTCTGCATTCCCACACGTCCACACACTCGCTCTTTCGCACATCAGTGCGTTCGCACACCTACCTGTTTGCACACCGCCGCTTCCGCACGCACACGTCTGCACAAAACCACACACATCCGCACACACACAAGTCCGCGTATACACAATTTCGCGCACATACACATCCGCACACTCACGTGTGCATACACACACGTCTGCCCACACACACACGTCTGCACACACACGTCTGCTCACATACATGTCTGCTCACACACTCACGCCTGCACAAAACCACACACATCCGCACACACACAAGTCCGCACACACACAAGTCCGCGCATACACAATTCCGCGCACATACACATCCGCACACTCACGTGTGCATACACACACGTCTGCCCGCTCACACATGTCTGCACACATACACGTCTGCTCACACACTCACGTCTGCACAAAACCACACACATCCGCACACACACAAGTCCGCGCATACACAATTCCGCGCACATACACATCCGCACACTCACGTGTGCATACACATACGTCTGCACACACACACACGTCTGCACACACACACGTCTGCCCACACACACGTCTGCTCACACACACCCGTCCGCACACACACGTTCGCTCACATACACGTCCGCACACACATACAAACGTCCGCCCATCAGCACCCCTACACTCCCGCATCCCCAAGCTCTTCCCTTTCAACAACCATTCAATTCCTCAATCAAGAAATAAACACCTGCACCCAACTACCCACACTCTACCCGCCCATCCGCTCGTGTGTACGCCCTCTCACGCGAACTATGAAACACCAACGCACCAGTCAACCGATGTCACCTGCCAGCTTGGATTCCTGCAACCTACTCGCCCAATCAACCATCACAGTCACCACCTACTAGTCCGCCACAGCCATCAGCTAAACAACCACCACTCAACAAATCAACAACACACACACGGCCTGCGATCTACACAAAGCACACACCCCGTAACAATTATACTGACATTCTAAGCCCACATACACACAGGGTGACGAACACCAACACGCCCCATGTTCGAACTCTCCCGCCTGCGTACAGAAGCACTCATCGAGTCATTCTCGCCAGTTGCTTAGCAAATTACGACAAATTACGACTCATTCGCGCACTCATCACACGCTCTGACGCTCGCCTTTGCGCTTTCCGAATTCAGTTCAGTTCAATGATGCCTTATTTTGCAGTGGCGAGGCTCAGCCATGAGGCCTGCTCTTCTGTCTGTCGCAAATTTTGCTAAGCTCCCTTCACCGTCTAGCGGAGAAAGGAGGTCTCATTCCGGCGATGAACCAGGTGTTTTGAATTTTGCTCAGAGGCTTCATTTAGGGTACACGATCTTTTATATGCAGTACATCTACTTCATGGGACAACCGGCTTTATTTTCCCTCCGAAGGAAAGCGTTCGAAGTATTTTTTCGCTCTTAAAATTACACGGCTTCGATCGGGTTTGAACCTTGGGTTTAACAGTCCGATATGCCAACGCGGAGTTCTCAATGTCAATGCCACGAGCGGGAGTCAGTGGCATGAGTGCCACAGCAAAATCGCCCCTCCACGCACTTCATTACCCCGCCATCAGACAACGCCATCCCTATTGTAAAACGGCGGGGTTAGTACTAATAGTTTCCTTTCCCGACGCTAGTTGCGCAGGGAAGCTTGTGGCATACTACGGTGCCACGACGCGTGCCACGGCCACCAGTAGAAGACCTTGACACCACTGCGCTAACTGTTACATAACGGAACCCGCGCCTTCTCACCAACCTACCTGGCCGCATACATACACATACGACCACATACACACGTACGCACACACACACAAACGTACGCACATATACACGTCCGTACACAAACACACACAGCTTTTTACCTACAGCTTTTCTCTCGAACACTCACTAGCTCGCTCATCCTCCTCCTCACAATCCTCTTGCTCACCATTCTCTTGCTCACCCACCCAGCCACTCGCCAGTCTAAACGTCCGAACTCCTCGTCCGGCGGGGCGTTCCACCCGCTTCGGACAACTCCGGCCGGGGGGGGGGCGTCGACGCGACGCCTCTACGTCAATGAGCGTCGCAGCCCGCGTTTACAGACGCACCTCATTACGGCGCCACGCCGTCCGTCCTCGCCTCCGCCCTCACTCCGTCCTCGCCTCCGCCACACGCACAGACGAGGATTTCATTAAGGCTGTACAAATACGGCGATGCTATCGCGTCTCCGAGAAGGCCCGCCCAGGCCTTCGCCTGGATTCGCCACCCGCAGCGCAGCGCTGCCTTTGTAAAGCCCGGCGACGGAGCCCGGCGGCCGGCGCGGTGTCGGGCACAAAGCTACCTTTATAGATAGCGGCTAACGTGTGAGCGGGGCTGGGGAGGGGGCGGCGGCGGCGGCGGGCGCCATTGTTTTTTGAGCTCGGAGCGCGGCCCGAGGAGGCTTAGAGGGTGGCCGGACGGGCGGGGGGGGGGCAGACGGCGAAGACGTTGCGGCCTCGAGGTCGAGGTGGGAAGCGGCTGCTTGGAGGGGAGGGGAGGGGGAGAGGTGGCTCAGGGCTTCAGATGATGTCACTGCACTGCTTCTGATCGGGGGGTTCTAGGGTTCCTCTCCCGACGATAGCGGGGTGCTCGACACTAGCTAGGTCGCTGTTTGGAGAGAATTCTAGCGGCCGGATGCTCTGATAGGTAGTTTTCTTCTATCAACATCAAGCGAATGCTGGAGAAGAACCCTAACAAACGGGCCACTAATCGCGCGCGATTTTTTTCTCCTTCCTCGTTCTATCCTCGCCTCTTACTTACACACACTTGCACTTGCATGCACTACTCTACCGTACATGTCGGGTGATTGGTCGGGAGCTTAGAGCGTCTCTCAGATATTGTGGTGCCTCGCTGGTGGGAAATACGTGGTTGGGGGAAAACCCCGATAGCCGTCAGGTAGGTCAGCACCGAATTTCGCCATCCAGCGAGGGAAGATCACTGCCATCTCCCGAGGGGAAACACATACACTACACTTATGGGACTCGTGACCTGAGTAGTTGACACCCCCGGAAGAACTAATCAATTAATCGAAGGTGAGCGGGAACGAACTGTTCGGGATGAGAATGAGGGTAGGCACGTGAGAGGGTGAGGTGGCGAGGGTGGCGTCATATTGGGCAGGCGGGGATAGGAAAGGAAAGAGACAGGAGGAATAAGGATGTAGAAGAGCCCGAATGAGGTGTGGCAAGAATAGAAAGGGAGAAGTGGAGGGAGGGCAAGTAGGTTGAGACTGGGCGAGATGGAACAAGAGAGGGAGAACGAAACTCAAGGGGGAAAGCTGGGGCGAGGCGAGAAGAGGCGGGGAAGGGAGGGGCGGAGCGGGGAGAGCTGTAACGCGAGGCGTGGCGAAACGAGTTGCGGAGAGGTGTGGCGGGGAGGGGCCTTGCGGGACGCGACGGGACATGATGGAGCACGGCCCAGCAGGCGGGGAGGAGGGCGGACCAAGCGAGATTCCGATCAGATGCCTCTTGTCGCACTCCATTGTTCGTCGGGCGAGGGAGGGGCATTCTGGGGGTCGATGAGCTCAGACCAGAGATTCGAAGATCGTGATACGATTTATGCAAGCTCCATGACGTTCCTCGAGAGCAACAATGAAAGGTGAAGGGGTGTTCCAACGGCTTATCTTTTATACTGCGTATTTGGCTCTCGTTATGTTTCTTGTTAGTCATTCGTAATCTTTGGAGGCACAACACAAATATCCCTAAACAAATCATTATATCGAAGTATTGGAAAATCGCCAGACTGATTCCACACAATCTGGAAAACAAGCTGAGAGGTTCAGGATTTTAAGCCTCTGTTCTGTGGAGACTAATGGTTTCCAGAATAGCATATTTTGTTGCTTTTAATTCAACTTACCAATCGCATACACTCAAGATTGTCGAAGGAACATAGATAAAATATTCTTGTTGATCCATGTAGAAATATGTTCATAATGTTTATGTTTACTTAATACCGAAGATACAGTAATGTCGAAGTATGTAGTCAATAAAGTTAGATGAAACCTGTATATTACAGAGAACTCCAACATTCATTGTACCAGTTTAAAAAAATATACAACTATTTTCATCAGAATACGATCCTAATTTTGCATTTTAGCAAATATATTATGGAGAAGAAGAAAAATAAGTTATGTTATATTAAATTGTGAAATACACTAATCGCATTTGAATAGTTATAAAATGAGGATTTTCCTCTTCTCAGTATTTAAGTATTTGATACCACAGGATATATAAGTAAATAATGAAAAAGATAAAGAGAATCAAAATAGCTTACAACAATAGTTTAATGCACTGCAGTTATCTAACAAATTAGAAATAATACTAACTGCGTTACGAAGAAATGCAGTGTACTTTGATGTACAAATGCTTTGGAAGTTCATTCACTTGCCAGTTTATGTGATGAAGAGCAAATTCGATTACACTTTTTATTACCACTAATACAGTTTCAAATGTCATGATGAAAATTATATTTTTTGTCAGTACATCGAATATTTCTTCCCAAAATGTCTCGTGACAAATATACAGATACTTAAACGCATGTTGTTCTTTTTCTGAAGTTCAATCAGGAATTAACGAGAGGTCTACAGTCTTAGTTTGTCACCTTTTTCATACTTTGACTACTCTTTCTTTCTGGCACAAACCATCCAGCATTGACTCAGTTTATTGTTCCTCCTTCGCATATCTGTCAATCCCACTCCATCTTCTGTCTCCTTTCCCCAATCCTTATTTCTATATCGCTTCTCTTTAGACCTCTTCTCTGACATCCTCCTACCGCACCTTATTTTCTTCCGAACGCTCATCTTGACGCTCAAAATTTTTCATTTTTATTTTCTCTCATATTACTCACGTAGCATTGAGTAATGTTACCTAGCGTTGAGTAATGTTACGTAGCATTGAGTTATGTAAGCAAAAACCTGAAATTTGGGTCCTTGAAAAAAAAAGAGATACTTATTGTTTCTGTATGTAGTAAACTAATTTTCTGATACGTTTTATAGTCAGAATCCACGTTTTATGGAACTATTTGATACCAAAAATTGGTTTACGCCAAATGTCTCTTCATGCGTCTCTTTATGAACAATGCTAATGACTTAACTCTAAGAAGAATTTTCACCAGAAATTATATTCCCCTATCGTTCATACTGATGTCGCGGCCACATGGTTTTGAAATTGATATTTTGATTTTGGGTGGTATTTTACATGCATCCCTTATGACATAGTATCGTAGGTGGAATTTTGGTTAAATTATCAGAATTTTCAATAATTACAAAAGTTCAGATTTTTTTCAACATTGTTATACAATTACAATATTGGAGGAACATATTTTTCGTAATGAAATATGTTCTTCAAAGTTTGATCTTTAAATGGGGTAAAATAGAATGTTTTTGAATATGAGTAGTTTTCGTATAATCTTGTGTGAAAGAAAGGTAATTTTAAAACCAAGATTATCTCAAAAACGGCTTCGAATATTGTCTTTGATATTTTAATCTGGTAATGCCAAGTAAGCGTTATAAATAGCGGAAGTCTGTTTATCTTTTCTCTCTTTGAATTTTATAAAATTGCAAAATTTAGTAATAATTAAATTCAATAGTGATTTGCTTTACGCAGCAATACTCAGATCTTCAGGCCTGCTCTTCCGACTGACCACGCAAATTTCGCTATGCTCCTTTCATCAACTAACGGAGAAAGACTTCAACTGAATCGCTTGGTGCAGAAACCCCTCAAGTTCTCTCTACACAATTTTCCAAGAGCAGGAAAACACTGAACTTCTTCAACTAACGAATCTTGGGGGACAAAACAGGCGATTTGAATTTAGTTTAGAGTCTTCTTTTAGACTTGAGTATCTTTTACATGCAATTAATCTACAACATGGAACAGACGGCTTTTCTTCCCCTCCTAAGGAAGGTGGACAAGGGATTTTACCCACGGCTTCGATCGGGGTTTGAACGCGCGCTTGACTACAACAGCCTGATACGCTAACCATTATACCACCGAAGTTACGAATAATGCGAGAATGTGTGCGCTGTTGTTGCTCCGTGGTTCCCTTCTCTTCCTCCCTCCCCCGCGTTGCTAGGAGTTTGAAAGGGCGTCGAAGCGCGCGTGAGGGGCGGCGCGGCGCGGCGGCAACAGTAAACCCCGGGCGGGCGGCGCTATCTGCGACTTAGCCATGCTAATGGTATGCGCCCGCGGGCGGAGGCGGGGCCGCCGGATTCCCCGCCCGCGCAGGGCTGCCACCCTCGCGCACTGCGCCGCCGCCCGGGCCGCCCGCCCGACGCATTGCGTTATTGCCGCCAAGCGCCTCTTTAAAGCGTTTGCAGCCCCTGCCGCACGCTGCTGCTCTCCGAATGACACTCTTTCCGCAAATGTTCGGCCTGTGTGTTTTGATTGATGATTTGGATTGTTTATTGTCACTTATTGAGCTGTGGAATACAACAGTCTTGTATTCGTCGTAGTTAGGTGTGTAGAAGGTTTCACACGTTGAGCTTGTTGCCTGCGACAAACCTAGTGATCATAAGGGCTTTAGTGTAATAGTTATTATGATACAATGTCATATATCTACGTTGTTTCGTTCATTCTCCTCAACTTATTTCTTCAAAACAATGTTATGCTTGTAAGAAATGTACAGATTGTAATGCATATGAGTACGTTCTGTACTTTTATTATATATTTCTGTCTTTTTGTTATTGAAATTGTTTCTTCTACAGAGTATACGAAACAGTATTTTTATTGTATTTATTTTAAAAAAACGCATTTTCACGTTCATGTGAAGATGGATATTTACTCTCTCAATAAAAAACTTAGACTGCGGGCTGGGTGGCGTATACGGTACGGTCTGCGAGTACGGTCAGCGTATCGGGCAGTGGTACCCAATATTGCAGGTTCAAACCCGATCAAAACTAAGGATTTTTAAAGGCGAAAAAATCCTTATTGTATCTTCTTTCGGAGGGGACGTAAAGCCGGCTCTAATCGACACTCTTTTCACAAATATTCGTCCGGTGCATTTTCATTGATGATTCCTGCTGTCCCAGTAAATCCTGCTGTCCCATGTAGTATAGTTACTGCGTGTAAAAGATCCTCAAGTCTAAAATAATCCTCTGAGCTAAATTCAAGTCGCCTGTGTCGTCACCGGAGATAATCCTCTCTTGCTCCACTAAACGGTGAAAGGACCGTAGCAAAATTTGCATGGTCAGTCGGAAAAGCGGGCCCGATGGACCACGTAAAATAAGGCATTAACTAATTGTTCTGACGAAATCACGTGCTATTCACGGCTGTATCCTAAATATTCGAAACAAACACTGCATACACTTAGTTCCAATAAATTTCATTGAACAAATTCTTTCTTTGCGTACAATTTTCTATGAAACTTTAATAAAAGTTAATAAATTCCACTTTAACAAGGGTGAGCCTTGCTTTCCGGCATGTGATTTTGTTTTGCACTCCGCTGCGTCTTTGCTTCATCAGCGCTCATTCCTCCTCCCGTTCGCAGGCTTCTTTACCTCTCGTTACAGTTTCTCTTTTAATTTCTTGCTCTGAGGGGTTGAATTCCGCCCCGCGTTCCCGCGCCTGAATGCGGAATCGCGTGTGGGAGCTGCGCGAGAGGGGGGCTGGGGGTGAGGCGGGAGGTCAGCGCTGGTGGAAGCTTCGCGAAAGAGCCCCTCGCTGGCGGCAGCCCGCGGCGCTGGCCGCGCGGAGGTGGCGGCGGTGGCGGTGATGCAGGGTCTGGAAAAGCGCGGGGTGACACGAAAATGGGAGTCAGTGGTGGAGGCAGTCCGAGGCGCTGACACTGCGCAGGCAGCGGAGGTGGCGGGAGTGGCAGCGAGGGCCGCAGGGGCGGCGGGGACGGTGGTGGCGGGTGTAGTGGAGGTGGCGGGGACGGCGGGGACGGTGGAGGTGGCGGAGGCGGCGGTATCTGCGGGAGCGGTGGGAGCAGTGAGAGCGGCGGCGGGGGCGGAGGCGATTGGGGCAGCGGCGGCGGTGATGCAGGGTCTGGAAAAGCGCGGGACTACGGGAAGACATGAAAGTGGGAGTCAGTGCTGGAGGCGGCCCGGGGCGCTGGCAGTGCGGTGGAAGCGGGGACGGTGGTGGCAGGGAGGAGCAGCGGGATGATGGGGAGGCGCGGGGGTGGCGGGGGCAGCGTTGGGGGGGTGAGACGGCCGGGGGCGAGGAGGGCCGGGGGCGAGGAGGGCCGGGGGTGAGGAGCGACCGGGGGCGTGGGAGTGGCGGGGGCGGCGGGAGGCGGTGGGAGCAGTGGGGGCGGTGGGAGCAGCGGGGGCGGTGAGAGCAGCGGGGACGGCGGGGGCGGTGGGGACGGGGCGGCGGGGGCGATGGCGGCGGCGGTGGTGATGCAGGGTCGGGAAAAGCGCGGGACTACGGGAATATGCAAAACGCGGGAAGGTTGGGCATGAGGACTGGGATATTGTAGAATGTGTGGGGAGAGATGATAATGCAACTGAGGGGAAGTGGTGAAAGAGCAGTCGTGGGGAAATAGAGAGGGAGGGCGTTGGCGTGGGGAGGGTGGGGACGTGAGGGAGTGGGAGCAAAACGATGACGCCGTGAAAGATCTGGGATTTGAAAGCGTTGGAAAGTGATAGGGCGGCGGCGTGAGAGAGCGGGACGTCCAGAGCGGGCACGTACGAATAGCAGAGACGTGAGAACAGCCTGTGTGTTGGTAAAGCCTGGAAGGAGGGTGTGGCAAATGTGGAGACGATGACATCGGAGAAGGCGGATAAACGGTGATTGGAGATGTGACGAACTTCACTCCTGATAATTGATTTCATTGGTGGATTATTTTGTGTTTCCGAGTGCGTCAACTATTGTATCATTAATCCCAAAACTGTAGTATATATTATATCCAGGGAGGTAGCTGGGTTCTTCCCGTGCTGAAATGCGAGATCTGCTGTTATGCAGGATGTTCATCTCCAGATATCTCCCCACAGCACTGGATAAGCTCAAAGCTCTCAAAAGGATTCTCGGCAAATCTGGAAAACTAGTGGTTGTGTGTGTGTATTGGGAGAGAAAGAGACAAGGATGATGAAAAAACTAACGCACAGTCCGTGGCCCGTTTCTTAGGATATTACTTCTCCATTCACTTCTCCATGTGGTATTGGTTGGAGAAACCACGGTAAACAATCGAAGGGAGTAGGTTGCCGCTGGAATATTTCCTTTGCTAATGGATTAGAACGAGCTAAATAGCTTTTGTACAAAGTACAGACTAGAAATCTAGGATCTCTCGGTCTCCGACGATGCAGAGGCAACGACAGTGTTGCCATGATTTGAAATGTTGCTTTGGTTGCCGCTGGCAGACGAAAGACTGGACTCGTCAGGAGAGTATGGACGTATAAAGAGCACAGAATGTGAGGTCATCGTATGACTGGGGTTCCTCTTACGTCGTCATATTTGCCACACGTATTGTCCAGGCCTTATCAATGCACAAGTGCTTCTTACGTCTCTGCTATTCATACGTGCCCGTTCTCGACATGCTCCCCACTCTCTCACTCTCTCACATCCACGTTTTCTCAGTTGGGCACAGGTGAGAGGAGTAAAGAAGTCAAGAAAGTGGGAAGAAAAGAATGGCGGCGACAGCTGGCAAGAGAGACATCGCGCCCGAGGACAGAGGCTCAAACAAGAGCAGTATTTGTGAAGCGAGCATGTTATAGCGCGTGGAGCTAGAATTTGAGGCTTCTGGTAGTAGTGGGAGTGTATCTAACAACCGAAGCACATGCACTGCCAAAAGATCATCGCATCACGTGCGCACTCTTGAGTACGGATACAAAAAGGCGAGTAAGGCGGTAAATCCGATAGCAGGCAGGCAGAAACGTAGAAGTCCTAAAGTGGAGTTCGCGGATTGAGATTAGTATTATTCGGACGCTGCCGCTACCTGTTTGAGGAATCTATAGATCGACTACTGAGCGAAACAGCCCGAGTGGGGGTGGGAAGCTTTGCTGATTGCGTATTTAATACCCTGCCCGCTGTCCTAACGGGGGTTTTCGTTGTTTCCCTCGGTCATTCAGGTGAGTTCTGGGATAGTTCTGCAGAAAGACCACGACCCCGAAACTGGCGTCACTAACCTAATCCGCTATCTGCGTGAAGTCACGAATGTTACCCACGAATTGTAGATATGGCGGGTTCGTGTTTGCGAAAACGACTAGGAATTCTGGGGTCGAACGAGTCCGAGGTCAAATGCCCTTTACGGGACATATAATGGGTAAATACAAGTACAAATAGGTCGAGTGATGTTATGGTTCCACCCATGGTTCTCTTAGGCGGAAGTCAGAACATTCACTTAAAGAACGGGTCATGGACCGCACGTCATTCGTCTTTCCCACCCTATTTCTTCTTGCATCCGTTGAGCCAGTTTTGGGCTAATTCCCTCTCCTTTTGGTCCATCCGACATGAACAACATACGTGTATGACTCCCCGCATTTTCAAATCGCATTTGCCAGGCCAGGCACGGATTTAGCTGCCTGATTTTCAGTGCAGAGCAAAAGAGTGAAAGTATAAGAATATGAATACGCAAGGTAATGTAAGAAGAAGAAGAGGGAGAGGGTGAGAGTATAAAGATGCGAAATACAGTGGTGTTGAGTGTGATTGTAAGAGAGTGAGGGAAAGAGACGATAAGACTGAAATTAGCAATGAGAAAGTGGTAGACGAAAACAATGTGAGGAAAGAAAGAGGCAGAGGTTCAGAGTTAAAGTGAGAAAGAGGGAGATGGAGGAGATAGTAAAAGTGAGTGAGAGTGAGAGAGCGTCAGTTGGAGATATAAGCAGAGAGTGAGAATAAAAACGAGAATGGTCTAGGAAGGAGAGGGTGTATGTAACAGGAGAGAGTATGTTTGAGAGAGATATTACATATGAGGGATGGAAAGGGTGCTATTAGAGACAGTATGTGTGAGAGAGACAGAAGTAACGTGTAAGAGAGAGAGGGAGGGAGACGGTATGTGTGAGAGAGGGAGAGGGTATGTGTTTAGAGAGGGAGAGGGAGGGAGAGGGTATGTGCGAGAGAGGGTGAGAGTATGTGTGAGAGGGTATGTGTGTGGGAGGGATGGGGTATGTTTGAGAGGGAGAGGGTATGTGTGAGAGGGAGAGGATATATATGGGAGAGGGTGAATGTGTGAAAGAGGGAGAGGGTGAATGTGTGAAAGAGGGAGAGGGTGAATGTGTGAGAGAGTGAGAGTGGAAGGTGGGAATGTGTGTGAGAGTGGAGGAGGGTGTGCGTGAGAGAGTATTTGTTAGAGGGTGGTGGTGGAAGGAGCGGCGCAGTGAGTGGCAGGGAGGCGCGTGGTGGCGCGTGGCCAACGGGGCGTGGCTGTGACAGCCCTGGTGTTGTCGGGGGGGCGGGGCGGGGCGGCAGGGCCGGGGCGCCGGGCGTTTTTGTGTGCGAGTGGCTCATTACGCGCCTGAAGAAAGAGGAAGCGCTCGAGAGCTCCTCGCAGAGGTAAACGGTGCGGCGCCGTTGCGCTCTTACGCCTGGCTTCCACCCCCACCCCCATCACCTCCACCCCCTCTCCACCCTGCTGCTGCTGCTGTAGACGAGAGATGCGGAGCGAGCCAGATGCTTCGCGGCCGCTGCAAAATACCTTCCAAATTTTGATGGTGATTTCGGAGCAAGAATAGGTTCGTTTTTATCACGCTTCAGTTTCAAACTACTGGAATGAAAGTAACTACCCTGAAAGTGAAATCTTCCAGTGTAATCCTTCTCTGAAAGTGAAGACTTTCCTCTGAAATCGCACTAAAATTCTGATTGACTTCTCTCCGCCGCTGGGAAGCCTTCATTATCTTCCCCTCTGTTTAACTTAGTGTCACCAGTCGTTCAGTATCGCTGACAGTTAATGTTCTTTCAACCCATAGTGAGGTGGCCATCATGACTGATTATCTGGCATGCAGATAGCCATGGCAGAAGAAAAGTTGTATATTTAAAGATTCCGGAGGTGAAGAGGGTGGTTGCCCTGACGCTACAAGACCCAAAACTCTCTCAGCCTTTAATTCGTATTTTACTTTTTGGTAGACAAAAATCTTTCAAGTAAACCTAATGGTTTTATTGTATAGATACAATATGTGTTTACACTCTAAAGCAATGAAATCAATGCCTAACAATTTGCTTATATTATGACACAATAGAATAATTTCACATATGTGTACATTTATCAGTGTAATTATAAATACACTAACTTATAAATATATTGATATAACATTATGAAAGTATATTGTGATATACCAAAATGGCAATCGATTAAAGAATAGAAATGTATATAACGCAAGGGGAATATCTTTTCTTCAGGAGCCGGGGAAGACAATTTTTTTTGACTTTCATCACTTTCGAACACACCGTTTCTGAAAACTATGACTTACATTCTAATAATTGGCATGCACAATTTTCGTCTGAGATAGTAATGAGGTGATAGGAAAATAAGGAAAAATAGGGATTTGTCACGATTTTCAACCAGAAACTATTTTGAAGTTGCTATTTTGACCCGTGCACGTATCACTAAAAGCGATTAAATGTTTTTTTCGAGATGCTTCTTGTGTGATGGGTGCAAATAAACACGAATCTATTTCTTGGGTGCCCCTGGAAGCTGTTGTCCCACCTTTGACTTACATCACAATTGCATGCAGCGGCATGAGTAACTCGTTGGCTATTTCTTCATTCTGCTGGCCTCTAGCAAAGAAATATTGAAGTTCGACTCACACCACTTTATTCCGTGATGGATCAATGGAAAAACCATCTACCAGCGCATCTAACTCAAATCTTCCTTAATTTGACTACACCGCTTTTGCTCTCAACGGCTCATATGTTGGAAAAGTAGACATATCCAGGGACGGTTTCCCGCTGGGGAAAATATCTTGGAGAGGGAATGAACCCGCAGGCCAAGGAGTAGGTTCGCCGCTGGATTTGATTGATTGATTGACTGGTGTTTCCGTGGGTGTCAACTACTTAGGTCATTAGTCCCGTAAGTATATTGCATGTTTTTCTCTCGAGAGGTGGCGATGATATTTTCCCCTCTGGATGGCGAGATCTGTCGACTAGCGGTTTTCCCCTGAACAAGGTATCTCCCACCAGCGGGGCACCGCCTCAGCCGAGACAAGCTGTAAGCTCCTGACCGGTCTTCCGTCATGTTCGGTAGTGTAGTGCATGTTTGTGTGTGTGTGTGTAAGAAGAGAGATTAGGACAAGGAAGAGGAAGGAAAGATCGCGCGTGGTCCGTGGCCCGTTTGTTAGGGTACTGCTCCGGCATTCGCCTGGTGTTGATCGGAGAAACCACGAAAAACTACCGATCAGAGCAGCCGGTCGCTAGAATTCTCCTCCAGACAGCGACTGAATTTGACCTAGCTGACAAGCTAGTGTAGAAAATCCTACCGCCGTCGGGACTCGAATCTAGGACCTCCCGGTCAGAGGGACTGCAGTGACATCAGATTAATGTACTGAACCATCTCCCCGGTCGCCGCTAGATCTCAAGCTCCATCAGCGGGGTACATCCACCACATCCACGGATATATTAAGCAGACACGGCGAACAAATTAAGCAGAACGGAGAAAACTGTCGTAATATTATTATTTGGTAAGATTGTTTTGATACGTAGCTGTCTTATGTAATTCAACTGATTGTTGCACTATTTTAACCTTCATTGTTTGTGGTTAATTTGTTTTTGTAGGTATAGGTTGCTCAGTTTATTGTAATATTAGTTGTAGGTAACATTCTCAATGTGTTCCTAATTTTGTCCATTACAGTGGCTACAACACCACGGAAATATCGAAGAAAGCTGCCATTTTTTTTTAAAACGGACAATATTCAGGAACTCTAATGACCAGAAAATTCTCCTGATCTGAATCCAGTTGCAAGACTTTTGATCTAAATCCAATCAATTCAGAAAAATGAAATGTGACAGAAAAATAAATCTTTTTGAGTCGGTTGTGACTAGTTTCGTGACGAAGAAATAAAAAAACATTGTTTAATTTTAGTAAGGTCAATGTATAAGAATATAAATAAACTGATGAACAATAAAGGATGACATTCAAATTATTAAATACATGAAAAGTTAAAGTTTGGTATGTTATTCAGTGTGATAATTAAGTGTTCCAAAAGACAGCGTGTTTTTGGATTAATTTGTTTGCTACTGTAGTATGAACTACATTTACATGACAAATGACGTAAGTTGTTGACTGACTTAAACAATACTCGTCCAGAATTGTAACTGAACTCAGTTAATGAAGGAAAAAATGATCACACAAATTGATCGCGCCACGTTCTAAAAGAGAATTTCCACTGAGCATCAGCGAGTGGAGGTTTATGAAAAAGTTACGAATTTGACATCGCTGACACAGAGTGTATATATTTCGGCATGATGTTGAACGTGATGAAATAATGGTCGGCAAGAAATGTCTCTCAGGTTTCAATGAAGTTATATTTTAGATCTATGATACTGACCCAGTATGTGGTTGCGTTTACTCCTGCTTTTCAAATATTTGTTCGTCCTTTTTTCTCAGTACCTAATTTCCACGAATCAGAGGGTAAGTTTGATAGTTTGCGGCAAAACCCCTGAGATTTCAATGCGAAAAAGTATGTGTTATAGTAACATCAGTATTTTTATTGCAAAGAATCTTAAATAATGTAATATTAGATGGAACAAATTGCGAAGTTTAACTATTTAAATCTACAATTTCAAGGATATGTTAATGCGTTCTAAAGCATTATAATTCTACCTGACTCTACGACCAAAAGACATACAGAGATAACAACATTTTTTTAATAAAAGCGTAAGCTACTAAGAAAACACTATAATTTAAAGTTAATATCAACGTTCCTCTTACGGAATGTAAGTGTATTTTCCCCGAGGAAAATATATCCTCAAAGATTTAGATCCCGTAGAACATTCTGTCAAGTTCAGCATATTGTAATTTACTTTCACGTAATTATACGCTCTCTGTTTGAAAGATGATCAGCAAATATTAACTTGCGTATAATCGTTAATTTTTTTCCTTAAACGCGAGGGAAAAGAAGACCGAAGCTAAAAGGGACGGGAATAACGCCTCGTCTCGTGATTAAAAACGCGTTGCCTCCTCTGCGAGTCTTCCACCGGTTGCAGCATTACCGCCCATTGGTCGCGGGCCGTCGCGGAGGTAATCCAATAACAAACAACCGAAACGCGATTTTATTACGGCTGTTCGCGCAGATAAATAACGTCTTCTGCTCCGCGGCGCGCACTTCATTTATCTCTGTGGCGTGGCGGCTCCTCGACAGGCACAAATCACCGGCCCCCTCCACCTCCCCCCCCCCCCGAGCACGCCACCTCCCGCCCGCCAACTCCCACGCTGGGGTGGGGCTGCTCCTTCCCTACGAGCAACCCGCAAAGACCACCAAGTAAGCCGCTGTTCCAGCCGTTTACGCCGTCGCCTCTCGCCATCTCCCACCGACCCCCGCCACAGGTTGTCCCCCTACTGGTCCCATCCTTCACCGCGACTGTCTTCCTCCCCTAACACTCACAGTCCACCTCTCCTCTCACCCACTGTCCACCTCCCCTCTCAGCCACAGTCCACCTTCCCTCTCACCCACAGACCACCTTCCCTGTCACCCACAGTCCTCCTCCCCTCTCACCCACAGACCACCCCCTCTCAGCCACAGTCCACCTTCCCTATCACCCACTGTCCCCCTCACCTCTCACCCACAGCCCACCTCCCCTGTCACCCACAGTCCACCTTCCCTCTCACTCACAGACCACCTTCCCTCTCACCCACAGTCCACCTTCCCTCTCACCCACAGACCACCTTCCCTCTCACTCACAGACCACCTCCCCTCTCACCCACAGTCCTCCTCCCCTCTCACCCACAGACCACCCCCCTCTCAGCCACAGCCCACCTCCCCTGTCACCCACAGTCCACCTTCCCTCTCACTCACAGACCACCTTCCCTCTCACCCACAGCCACCTCCCCTGTCACCCACAGTCCACCTTCCCTCTCACTCACAGACCACCTTCCCTCTCACCCACAGTCCACCTTCCCTCTCACCCACAGACCACCTCCCCCTCTCGCCCACAGCCCACCTCCCCTCTCACCCACAGTCCACTTCCCCTCTCACCGACAGTCTACCTTCCCTCTCACCCACAGTCCCCCTCCCCTCTCGACCGTTTTCATGTCATACCCCCCTCGCAGACATCGCTCAGGGACGGAAACAGAGACAAAATTTGGGAGGGAAATTAAAATGTTTTGGTCGAATGTGTCATATTATAGATTTTCCAAAATGTCACAGGCTGTACTCAGCTCATACTGAGATATGATTTTATTCGTTTTCATAACTATTCGGAATTATTTTTCCTTGAATGTCTCGTGTCAAGTGAAAATCAGTAGTTACTGAAAAAAATTAGGGGGGGAGAACCCTAATTTCCCTCCCCTGTGGACCCGCGCCTGCATCGCTGATACTCTTCCTGTTTCCACTCTGCGTCTGCTTTGCTCACGGCCCCGCACTTATCTCAACACCTCTCTAAAACCACTTGCCGTCTCCTTCATCCCATTCCAATACCAAGTTCGGTGACGATTTCGCTGGTATAACGGTGAGCATATCGGGCTACTGTTCGATTTGCGGGTTCAAAAACTCGATCGAAGGCATGTATTTTTAAGGACAAAAAAACCTTCGTACGCCATTCTTCGGAGGGGAAGCAAAGCCGACTGTCCCATGTAGAAGATGCACTGCACGTAAAATATCCTCAAGCCTAAAAGAAGCCTCTGATCTAAAGGCCTCTTTCCTCACTGATTCCTTCTTGCTCCTCTAGATGGTGAAAGGGGCGTAGCTAAACTGCAGTGGCCAGCCTAATGGCCCGGATCGCGACGTAAAATAGGGCAAGAACTGAACTGAATATCTTCCCCCATGCTCGTCACATCTCTTCCTCCGCCCTCGCCACTCGTCAACCCCGTGACTGTTGACGCTTGTCACAGTGCTCACTGTTCTCGCCGTCTCTGATCCCCGGAGCCTGTCCCCAAGGCTCCCCCTGCTTCTGCCCTGACGCCCACCCCCTGACCCCTCCCTCCCACGCTCAACCCTCGTCCACCCCTACGCGTAGCATTCTCACAGCTTCACACCTTCCCCTATCACTCCACCCATACACGCCACTAAATTCTCTCCCCCACATCCCTCCAACAACCACATTTACTTCTCTATCCCGCATCGTTTCACCCATCAGATTTCGTCCCTCCACATTCACCTCATCACGTCTTCTCAAGTGTCCTCTTTATCTCGGTCTACCCATTTTCCTCCTCTCAACTCTTCTGCAATCTCTCCACCACCACATTTTCCCCATTGACGCCCTCCAATACTTCAAGATACTTCTCAACTTCTCCAAGACGTTTACAGCTAACACGCTCAACCGCCCCCACGCAGGCTACCAACCCATGTATCTACCAACTGCCTCAATACCCTCCACGCCTCGTGCATTCACATGCCAAATTTACCTCACCATCACAGATTTAATTGAACTATGCTACAACCAACGTAATGCCTTTGTAGAGACAAAGCAGCCTGTTGTATGTTTCAGTTACCCTTCCTGTGGTAAATGTTCTTTGCAGTTGAACGTGATCCCTCACTGCAGTAAGGTAACAGACAGCAAAAGACATTGCCTTGCGACCTTTCTAGACCGGAAGACAACTTCAGCCTTAGCAATTGTTTTTACTTCCTCTAGGAAAACAGAATTGATAATATATAACGAGCGAGTACTCATTTGCCAATTAACATGCCTTTTATTTTATCAAATTTTAATATTGTTAGCCTGGCACATTTTGGAAACATATTTTAGATTATCGCATGTAAAAAATATTAAACTGTTGATGTTTTAAGCATTTAACCTTGTGTTTTAAAAATATTTTACCCCATGTCACAGTGGATGTTTTCTTAAGATAAATTAACACGGCTTCAATCACTTCAAATACTGAAGCAGTCTTAAATCTTTTTCATCATCATATATTTAATGATCCGACCCGGAGGACGGAGAAAGCGACAGCGTGCTGGCAATTTTTCACAGAAGAATGAGGGTTCATATCCTACTACAACATGACGACCCTAGTGTTGAGTCATACTAAATACCTCCCCCCCCATGTATCACCGTTCCAGTCACAATCTAACTTTCCTGTCCTGTCCAAGTAGTGATGGAGAAAGGGTTTGTGCGGGCATCACACATACGCATTGATCTTAAGAGTGCGTTGAGCTTTGAGTACATTGAGTTTGTGTTGTTTTTTGACCGCATAGAATACGTTGGCCGGATCTGGTGGACGAGACAAAAGAAGCCGTAAATGACTACCTAAGAATCACTCCGGTTGCACTCGTCTACCGCCCTCCACGCTTCCAGCCACTGCACCCTCTCCCGACGCCACGCCACGGCCACCGTCTGGAACCCTCTCAAAGAGCGCCTCTCGTGAAATTATGACCACCGAAGCAGAGGTAGTGTTATACATCCGGGTAAAAGGTTTTAATCCACCCACTAAAACAAGCTCACAGCACATGCAAAATGAAATGTAATTATGTTGGAGAATATCCCTACCAAGAGACTGTAAGTTAACTTAACTTAATGTTAATTAGTAAAGATTATTTAGTTTAAAGAAATGAACAATTTCCATTAATATTAGGCTTGCAATCAGTTTTAAGTGAGCTGCTAAGGCAAATTGCTTTTGGCCTCTTACAACCTTTTTGCTTCGAGCTTTAAATATTCTTTTTCGATAGGATTGCTACATTTCTTTGGAATTCATGAATATTGTGATTTTACAGCTGGTTTTAGAATTTATTGCGACAATGAATGCATATTTTGTTTTATAAAATGTAACTTTCAAGTTAATTACAATTTGTAAACTAATACACAGTTACATCGGTAGCATGCATAAAGTCATTAAATGCGTCGGAGATTACAAATTAACATCAATATTAATTTCGCTTCCTCAAATTATTATAAATTGTTGTATAAAAAATATTTTATGCAACTCGTCTATAATGTTACTTTTTAGCACTTATAAAAATTACCAAGCCCACTTCTAAAATCGTTCGATCAGTAATATTTTCTTATTTGTGCAGAGAAAAGGCAACATTATAAACTAGTTACATAATCTGCTATTACTGCTACGTGAACCGTAGATATTAGAAAATTGGCATTGTCTACTGTCCATATGCGGTGTGCTGCGCGGTAAAAATAGTTTTGAAAGGATAGCTGAAATAATAGTGGAATACAAGTTGCAATTATTATTAGAAGTTTACATAACTATCGCAAATACGAGAAAATTTGTACCGCGTTGTAGAATCATTGGTTTAATAGTTCTTGTCAATTTTTCACTAATTACCTTCCTTTTATTACTCATCATTTACAACACAGTTCAGGGAATTGTCGTTATTAGACTTTTTAGGTTCCCTTTAATAATCAACTGTATCTATTTACGCGACACTTATTTAATTTTGTGAATTATTTTCCTCTATTGTGAGGAAAATGGTATCTCGTATGTTTTTCTAGCGTTGCGTTGCGATTTTTTGCCGTTACATTTTACGCAAAATAGTAGCTTCTTTCATGTGCATTCGTGTTACATAGTGAATGTCGGTTTTGTTCTAATATAATGTAATATGTGTTTATTTGCACGTTTGTGTCGAGTTCTCTCCCGTGCTTTTGTCATTAAGTAAACGCAATTTTTCCGCAAAAACGTGTTGCGTATGGCACCAGTTACGTATAAAAAATGAGAAAACCAGCCAACTTGCCTCATTCAGTTAGCGGCATTTAGCACGCGTGGTAGGTTAAATATTCACTGTAATATATAGGTTATTAGGCTCGAGATGACTCGCTTGTTTTCAGCTAATTTGAGTGTGGCTCAATAGGATCCGCGAAACTCAGAACGTTGTCGTAATAAGAGTTTTAAGTACACAAGTGTTAGATAGATAGATAGATTTATTATAGTTTGCTTTAAGCTAATGCTCGGTGGCAAACATGATAACAATTAGAATTAGAACAATAACAACTGTTTACAATTAGAATCACCATTTAGATTACAGAATGATATCCTAGTTCTAATTAATTTCTAGTTATCTCTAAATTGACTTCTATTTTAACTAACACTGAACCTCAATACAGTACACTTTACTCCCTTCCCTTTCTCTACACTACACTACACTTCACTTCACTGTATAACGGACATGTATGACTATAATAAATATAACAAAAACTATATGGTGTTCTAGTTATCAATAACCCCTGTTAACAAAAACAATCATATTTATTGTAAACGTTTTCAACTCTCATTGTATAATTGTTTTATTAGATGGTCGCAACTCGTCTTATAAATATACTCCATAGTACTTCTAAGTTAATGGCACGCTCTCAACAGGTAATAGTTTGAGCCTGAGGCAGGTAAAGCGGGAAATATCTGAATTAATACAGCGTGGGAAAATGCAACTAATATAACTGGCACCTAATTTAAATAAAATGTTTAATTTTGATAATGATTTTTAATATTGAAAGAAACTTAATTTTTCTTAACTCTGCAATCAAATTTAAATTAGTGTTTTAATTGTGAAATATTAATTTATTATTTATTTTACTAACATCAGTCAATGGCCACCTGATCGGAAGCTTCTTCAGGCTAGGCAATTTTAGCCTACAGAAGCCTACCTAAAGTATTACGCAATATTTCCACAATGATAGGCATAATGATAGAGCTTCATGATAGTATTTGTACAATTTTATATTAAGCCATTACATGTCCGTCAAGTTTAATTGGCCTCGGCGTCGTTAGAGCCCGGGGTTTCTAGTCGTCACCCAACCAGGAACTCGCGAGGTCTGGAATTTCCTTGACCTTCGTGACTTCTCATACTGAACAAATTCGATAAGCGACGTCGGTTTCGAAGTCGTTGTTTTTCAGTAGAACCATCCCAGCATTTCCCTGAAGGAAACCACGAAAACCTCCGTCAGGATGGCCGGCACGGGGATTGAACCCGGGCCTCCCGAATGGGCCCTCAGCCTCTTCTCTCGGTTTCATGATGGCACCGGCATCAAGTTTTCCTAATTTTTAAAAGAAACAATAACATAAAGGGAGGGAAATAAAAGTTATTACTAGATACAGAAATTGTAAAATGGAAAACATATTTTAGTTAAAGAGGCTCCTTTTAATTTAGTTATTGATTTTTGTCTCAATTTTTTTTTATTACTGAAAATTAGTATTTTAAATGACCGACATAAAATTGAAAACTATTTTATTCAGGAAAAACATTCATGGCAGATTTCTATTTATTTTTGAATTTCCAGCTGTACAGTAAGTAAATGCAACAACTAGGGAATCAGAGATATCACCTCACATAATATTGATCATTTTCATTTGTGTGTACTCTCTGAAATGTTATTTCTGTTATATGGTATATACTTTTTACTTTCCCGTATACGTACGTATACACGGAGTGATATACGTAGTATAGGGAAAGTTATGTAATGCTGCGCGAAAAAATGGCCAATTTTCGGCGGACAAAAATTAATTGCCAGGCCGTGAAAACGAATAAGTGGATAAAACTAGTTGCTAAATTAAGAAAAAAAATCCCCTAACACGTGGTGTAGCCAGAATCCCTGTTTTCTAGGTCCTTGATACCAAAACCCAATTGAAAGGAAAACGTCCGTCTGTCCGTCCGTCCGTCCGTCCTTCCGTCCGTCTGTCCGTCTGTGAAAAACGCGCCTAAACCATACATACGATTTCTTCCAAAATGGATATTTCCTGGTCGATCTGATTGTAGTCGAAGCTTTGAGATTTCGAAAAAGATTCTTCAAAATCTGGGGGTACTTTATATATAGCCCCCCGGGGAATTTCAAAATTTTCTCAAAACAGCTCCAAATTTTTTCTTTAAATTTCTTGTATGAACAAAGTAAAATACACTTTTTAACATGGCATAGGTCCGATTTTCACGTACAGCTCTGAATTTTCAAGAATTGTGAAAGTTTGAATTTTTTTCGGCGTCTTTCTCCAACTACAAAATTGAAAATAGAGATTTTTTCTTCAAATAAAATTTATTCTGCATATTGAGTTCTTTAATAAAGGTCATGTAAATGTTTTTCAAAATTTTGGTAGTTTTCGTGCAATATTGCGTACAATATGTGCAATTTAAAAAATTACAATAACAAGATTTTCTCAAAAACGGCTCCAAATTTTTTCTTTAAACTTTTGGTAGGGATAGTGGTAAATGTACTCTATCAATGACATAAAAGCCATTTTGGTCTATCGGTTGGTTTTTTCAAAAATTACAAAAATGTAATTTTTTTTACTTGTCTCTCACGTCGTTAATATTTACATTATCGGCGATTTTTTTCACATTATTATATTTACGAGTATATATGCTTTAAATAATGTCAAGTAAAGTCTCTCGAAAACTACCGTTTTCTGTGAAAAGTAGCTCGAATTTCGGCATTTTCAGAAATGTTCAAACGCCATTTCCTCAAATATGGCTGCAAATTTTTTCTTGAAACTTTTTGTAATGGATAGTGCTAATTACACTCTTTAGTATAGCGTAAAGTTTATTTTGAGTAATTTTTTTGTTTTTTCAAAAATTACATAATTGTAATTTTTTTGAAAGATCTCTCACATCTTTAATATGCACATTACATGCAATTTGTAAACATTATTATATTTGTGAGTGTAAGTGCTTCAAATAACTTCAAATAAAGTATTTTGAAAACTCAAAAATTTTCTGTGAAAATGAGCTTCAAATTTCGCACTTTTAGTAGCGCTAAAACGCCATTTTCTCTTGAACGGCACATCTTTTTTCAAAAGAAAATCGCCATTTATGACTAGGGTTTATTGTTCTTTAATATTCTAAAATTAATGTTTCCGTTCTACCAATAGGAAACCAAAAAATTCCGAATAGCTAGCGAAGACCCAAGGAAATAGAAAACTAATACGGGAAAGTCTGTGCCATTCTGTAGCACCACTAGTTTGTTTAAATTTCTTGAGATGGTTTATAATCATATCTGTTACCGTTCTTTCCTTATAAAATTCTATACGTATTTCGAGAACCTTTGTAACAAGACACTTTATTTAATATACCATCTTCATCGTTGGACACTTTCAAATAGCTCGTTATAAGCTCTTGAATATCCATACAGATAACAAGTTCTTGTCGACCTGCAATAAACTTTGTTAACTTCCTATTTGTCTTTTCCGATGTAGTTGACAGAGCTCGCAAATACTTGGAAGAGACAGCCATTATAAAGGATTCAGCGTCGCCCACCGTTATCAAAAGTAAATGGTGATTTCTCTCCTTCATTCAAATTTACGTCATTTCTTCATTTCCTTCTCTCCGTTAAAACGACAATCTCCATGATTCTCGACCACCAACGTAGTTCTAGAGTCTTCAAGTTTTAATTATGAGACCGTTCCGCCCAAGCGTTGCCCGGGGATGTACTAAAGGTAGAATGATAAAAAAGTATTTAAACTTAAAAATTGTAACAAACTTTCTTAATTACAATAGATACTTCTCATATTTTTCTTACTAACTGCAATCGTTTTCGCGAGCTGTGTAACGAACTCCGGAAGAAAATTGCTACCGAAAGAAAGGAAGTAGTTACTTGTTACATTAAAAACACCAGTGGAGGTTCTCTAACTTCATTAAGCTCAACTTGGAGTTGAATCGAAAGTTTAAAGAAGTAAACAGTCTCTTTCCAGAGATTCGAACGAATTTTCACCACTAATAATATTGTCTGTTTGCCGAGAGGGCGGTAAGGGCGGGGCGGTGACTTGATGCATATGCTCGGGTGAACTTCGGATGGAAATGCGAAATGCTTTCCTAGATGGAAATGTCCTCTGAGAATATTGCGATCAAAAGGATGTTCATTGCGGTATCCCAGATCATGCGGGTAATCGTCCGTTTTCTGCATGTTACTGGACAGGTAATTGTATTCAAGAAGGCAGTTTGAAAGAAATACTGTTCCAGATGGATCCTAAATTGAATAAACGTTTTGGGGCAAGTTACCAGGAAATATTAAATGTGAATCTATGTGTACACAAAAATATTATAAGCTTTCGATGAAACAGAAATCACTTGTGATTATTACAAATGATAATTTAATAATCAAACCAATTAATAATCAAATATGGTTATTACAAATATTACTATATTTAGTAATTTTATAAAACTCATGTATTATTCTCCGATTACTTATAAATTTAAAAAAATGTTAATGTTTGGATATAATTTTCAAAAATCTTTTTATTTCTATAATTCAACTTTGAAACATCGCAAATTATTATAATGTTACATTAAATTGGTCACTTTGAAATAAAAGGATAAAAAATAAACTTTTATCTCAGCTGAAACAAAGATATAATCAGTGAAAAAAAGGTTTGAAAAACTTTACAATATTCATGTATGTCAATAAATCATTCGTCTTATTTTGTACTCACGATGTACCATTACATTTCATTAAATAAACATTCAAACGTAAATTATTATTTCAACTCTGAATATTTATACGAATTTTAAAACACGAAGAATTTTCGTTCAGAAAGAATTTTTGGATTTCTACTTAATCAAATTTCTTCAAATACTGTAATACTTCTTTCTTTAAATGTAACATAGAGGCTGCAAAATATGTAACTTATCTAATTAACCTACGTTAATTATCTTAGTATCTAAATACTAGCAGACATTTGAAAATATATATAGGTAATATAATTATAAGAGTCACAGAACATTTTAAACTTGAATTGTGTAGCAGATTTACTGCTGTAGCTGTGAATCAAATGTTGAAGATCATCTGGTCATGCACCGCATTTGAATTACATTTTCATAAACATTTTGAGTTCAGAGAAAATAGTGCTTTTATTGTTCTAGAATTTGTAAACTTCCTCACTTGCTTAGTCTTGGGGTGTCAGTAATAAACTACTGTGAAATAATATTCTTTAGTGATTTCAATTTTGAGTATAAGGCATACTCGTATTTTTCTGTTGTTTCTTTTCTGCACATCTTCCACTAAACTGCTGAGCAATCGTAAGGGATAATCTAGTGAGTTCTTTAAATAGTTTGAATGATTATTGAGAATTGAAGAGATATCAACCACAAAGTATACTACAATATAAATTAAATATAAAGAACAAACAGCCATACACGTGTTTCGGGACATTTCTCCCATTTTTAGAGGCTCCAGGTATCATGGATTAAACATGTGTTTAATCCATGAAGATGGGATAAATTGGTCCCAAAACACTTGTAACACTGTTCATTCTTTTTATCAAATTTATATTGTAAAATACTTTGCGGTTGATACCACAACGATCCTTAATTAAAAATCATTATGGATTACCACAATATCTCTGTTGCCACCACGGAAATAATTTGAAGTTATCCACGCACTTGCAATGAATATAATTTAACCATGAACTTCAAAGGATCGCGGTTCCCCGCGCCCAAATGTGTTACAACATTTACTACGACCAACGCCCGGAAAATTCCACTCCCGACGTGTTACAATATCCGGAACAAACGCAAGAGATAGAAACACACAACCGCAGACGTGTACGTATACCACTCTCTGTGATCACCGCGCGTGAACAAAGGGAGAGCGGGTCACCAGAGTACACTCAAATATCTTTTCCACTGTTAGCACTACAGAGGGATGGTTTTCATCATCGATAATTGATGCAAATGTATCTTGGAAAGTAACGAAAAATTTGAATATTTGGTATACTGTGGGGTTGACTTATACATGACAATTGCGATTGGGATATTGCTTTACGTAAACCGAAAATTCTTAGATAGAAGATGTACTTAATATTTCAGATGTTTGTTAAAAAATTTGAATTCTGATATCATGTTAGTTAAAATTAATTTGAATGTCGAGGTGTAATCCTGTACTAGAAGTATGAATTCAATTCATTGCTCTGTCAAATAGATATACACTCTAAGTTTCATGCATAAATATAGCTACCTTTATTTTCAAAGCACACTCCAGTCATTGCTTTAAAACAGATACTTTATAATGTAAATTTTAGTTGATTGTTTTGATTAAAATTCTTTAACATCCAGAATTTTATATTAATTAACAAAATGAGTAGTATTTATTCGCTATGCGGTGAATTTTAGTCTACAGCTCAAAACACAAATACATAAGAAATGCCATGATAAATGACAGAAGTGGAGCAAATCTCTCAACTTCATATTCCATGATTTCAAAACGTTAATATCGAAATAGGCAGGGCTTAATCCCATATGGCCCGTTCATAGTATATGTGCGTTTAATACACATAATTTCCTTTGGTTTTTAAATATCACCATCATGCTGTTTAATGAGAAAATAATGTATTTTGTATTTAATAACAATTTACATAATTCATTGTCTATTAACTTGAGTATTTTTTGTGAACCTTAAAATATTTGTGTTTAGTGAACGCATTGGAATTCTTTGTGTTCTAATTCTGCCTTTGTTACTTTCAGGTAACTACTACAAGAAAACTGACAAACAAGTAAACTGCTTGCTACATCAGTGAGTAAATAAAATCTTAATTTGAAATTAGACGAATTAAATAAACATTGCAAAATATATCTTAAATTTCTCGTCAACTAATATCAGAAGTAAATACTGTGAGAAGCATCATGCCTGTAGTCCAAAAACTCATGGATCATGACATGGATCATTGCGTGGATCTTATCATTTAATTACTTTCAGTGATACATAGAATTATTTTTTAAAATTTCATTAGTAATGAGATAGATCTAAATATATACTATAATTCAACAGCTTTGAAAAAACAACTGAAGGAGGAGAGAATCTGTGGAGGCGATGCAAAGTCCTGGAACCACTATATTGGGGAACGGAGCTGCAATTCTCTCAATACACACGACTGCAAAAGCTGATTCTCTATCTCTATCATGTCGCTGTCAATCATTCATACGCTAGTCAGTCGTGGATGTCAGTTACAGTTCTCGCAGCTGACTAGTGTATTGAAGTTCGAAGTGCCGATATGTGATTCTTTTGGCCATGCGTATCGCTGCATGACATACCTCTCGGTGGCTACTGACGTCCTCACCCTTGCCTGAGACCGGGTGCAGCCAACGTGTCCCTTACAAATCTTCCTGTCTCCTCACGTGGCTCTTCGATTGACCGATTAATGATTCCAGGCGCGCCAACTGTTTAGGTCATTAGTCCGGTCAGTCCCGGTTTATGCTAGTAGCACTTGTAGCACGTGCTACACGCCCCGCGCTTTCTGAGAAAAAATGTCTCACTAATAAAGAAAAACGTTTTGCCGTTATGAAATTTGTGGACTTATTGTAAAAAGACAAACAAAAGTATATATAAATAAATAGTGTTAAATATGTCGTACGACATATTGTTTTAGCTTTAAAATACAACCGTTTGAGATTTATTAATTTGTTTGTGCATAAAATAAAATCAGCTGATCGTATTGATTGTAGAAATGTTTCTTTAGGTAGTCAAGTTTTCAAGCTTTATTCCCACGATTTCAATTACGATACCGAATTTATCACTCTTATTCTTAATTCAATCGCACACAAGTTTTAAAATAGTTGAAACATAATTCAAGTTTTAAAATAAGTAACAGTTCTGTAACCTTATTAAATATGTTAAAAAATGAAAATATTTAAATAATTCTATATATGCAATATAATTTATTACATACTTAGCATAATTTATTACAATTATGGCGACGATCTTCACCCACAGTATAGACCCATTCGTCACTTACGGGAGTTTCTCCTCAAACAGGTATCTCCTATCAGCGGGGCACCGCCCCAGCCGGGACAAACTAAAACCCGCGACTTGTCTCCCGGGCTGTGTGTTACTGTAGTACATGCGAGTGTAAGTGCGAGTTAGTGAGGGTGACGATAGATCATGGAAGAGGAAACAAAGATCGTGCGCGGTCTGTGGCCCGTTTGTTAGGGTACTGCTTCAAGATTTGCCTGGGGATGATCGGAGAAATACCGAAAACTACCGATAAGAGCAGCCGACCGCCAGAATTCTCATCCAGTCTGAGGATAAATTCGTCCTCGCTATGTAGCTAGTGTCGCAAATCCTGCCACCGTAGGAACTGGAATCGTGGGACATCCCGGTCACAGCAATGCAATGACATCAATTGACGCCCTGAGCCACCCAAGTCGGTATGTGGCTCTTGATCGCTCGACTCGGTCTTCTCGCCGTTTCCCAAGAGACAGAGCCAGGCTTCGAAACTGCGGCCCTTTGAAGACAAGCCATCCAGACGCACTGTTTTCCATTGCACCGTACAGGTGCAATGTTCAGGAGAATACTGCGAATATGTTTTCGACGAATTCAACCGTCACTGAAAGGTATTACTCGTTCACTTTACATTTGCAGACGGCAGAATTAGGAACTAAAGTTGTTTTGAAAGTGAAGGCCCGAACACACAACCGAAAATACCCGAATGGTCCCGATGTCAATCAGCATTTGACTAATCAGCTGTCTCCAAAGGCAGCGCAAGCGCTACGGACACAATTGACGAATATGCCTTTCTGGCAGTGAGCTGGAGCCGCGCCCTTAAATGGTTAAAGTAATATACAATAAAATAGATTACACCACACGCTATTCACAACATTCACGTACAATATTTTTATTTCTTCTTTGCACTTATCTTCAGCTTAATGGTTATGTTCTTGCCCCGCCGGGGTTCTGTGTGCTGCTCACCGCCGTCTATATCATATTAAAAGGTCAGTATCTACTGCAGACTCGTGTTTCTCATTCAGTCGGCGGTGACCTCATGTAAACAGATCGCAGCTCCCTCTGCAAATGTAATGTGAACGAGTAATATTAGCTCAAATTTTTAACTATTACACGCTTTTTACTGCGCACCGATAAAAATTCTTTAGAATTTTGATTATGTTGGTGAGAAGGAGGATGAAGAGGTGAATAGCACATTGTTTACAATGTACTATAGTGAGCGATGCATTGCAAGGCAAGCATTGAGGCTTGAAAATTTAGGGTCTGGCGAATAAGTTGCCATTTTGAGTGAAATAAGTATTATTGGGTCCAAATATAGTCGAAATAAGGTGTCACAAATTATATCAATAAAAATGTTTTGTATGATAATGGTTTACAAAGTCCCGTCTCAAAATTAGTACCATACACTTTACCAGTGTTCAGTAAATTCAGGAGAGAAATCAGTGTCCGTAATCAGTTGCAAAAGTATCAGAACATCTTCAAATATCAAATGCAAGTTGCAGTTAGGAAAAGTAGAATAGCCAATTCACTTAATGACCACTTATCACTCACCATTCAGCCACGTCGGCCTACTCTCTTCGAATCACCTCTGCCTGGCTGCGGTTCCCTACAGCCCCTTAAAGCGCGTTACCCTGCCCATTTAAACATCCCACATATACATAACATTGGCTAAGGATGGGAAATATATATCTTTATATTTTAAAAGGTGTAAAGTGCAGACAATGGTCCGCAATGATTGTTCAGACCTACGTTGCAGCATGTGCATCTCATCTCCTGTAAATAATAGTTATAACATTATTCATGGTTATAACAAGGTAACATTAATAATGTTACGTTACATATTTCTATAGGAAATGTCGAATGACACGTATCATTCTTTGCATTCATAAACTTGATCCTCCGTCCGCTGCCAATTGCAGCAAAAGCTTTGGCTTCGCAGCAGAAATAAAGATTTTGAACTGTTGGCGACCAGTCAGTACAGTTTCAATAAATATTAAATACATATGCATATACGAAAAGCAATGTCTTAATACTCTAACTTAATGACGAAACCCAGCAAGAGAGCCACACCGAGAGCAGACGAGAGCGAGACATGACAGCGCGACTGCGCCCTCTAAACTGACTCCCCGAATTACTGCTCTCTACAGGACGTAACGCGCATTCGCGAGACGGCTGCGCGTATGAGGGATGCTCTGAGGACTGGATTTATAACATTATACATCACGCTGCCACCCTCCCCGCCCTCCTTCCCCTCCCTTCCCCTCTCTCCCCTCCCCGCCTCCTCCGCGCGCCACCGCGCGTCTTATTTCTTGCTTTTGTTCGCCGCCCAGCGGCGATGCACAAGCAAAACGAAGTCAGTCGCGAGTGGTGGGCGAAATGTATGCATGATATATGGGCCCCTCCCCTCGTAATAACTTAGTCTTCGGGAAAAGGAAATAAGGGAGAGCGGCAGTGCCAAACTTTGGGAGAAGACTTAATTTTGAGCGAATATCTTGTAAGCAGAATATCTCGGAAGAAGAATTGCGTGAGTTACGACGGCGGTGCCGTATATTCCCGGGGATCTCGGCTGCCGCCAGCCAGCCAGCCAGCCGCGGAAGCCGGGGCAAACAAACCTCTGTGCCCGCAAAGTACATTCCTTAATTAAAGTTATTTCGTGCGTCTGGAAACCAAAGCTCGGAACGGAATTGCGGTTTGCCCAGAGCTTTCGGGGAGAGCACAGGTGACACGCCCCCTGCCCCCCCCGCGACGGCGGCGCTGTCTGGTGGCGAAACGCGCGCCTCCCGCTGTCCTCATTCCTCTCGCCCTCATCCCCGCGTGGTCTTCTCTCCCTCCGTTTTGCTCATTCCCCGCGCCGCGCTACTCGCTTTTGCCGCTAACAGCTAACATCGCGCTCCCTACCGCACAATCTACCCCGTCCGTCATCACTCCCCGTGTTGTACATCTTCACTCTACGCTGTTCCTCCCTCACCATTCCTCCTCCCTCCGTTCCTCCCCAGTCGTTCCTCCCCCGCCCTCCCCCCGCCGTCCCCCCGCCGTCCCCCGCCGTCCCCCGCCGTCCCCCGCCGCCTCCGCCGTCCCCCGCCTTCCCCCGCCGTCGCCCGTCCCCCACCGTCCCCCCGCCGTCCCCCCGCAGTCCCCCGCCGTCCCCCCGCCGTCCCCCGCCGTCCCCCGCCGTCCCTCGCCGTCCCCCGCCGTCCCCCGCCGTCCCCCGCCGTCCCCCGCCGTCCCCCGCCGTCCCCCGCCGTCCCCCGCCGTCCCCCGCCGTCCCCCGCCGTCCCCCGCCGTCCCCCGCCGTCCCCCGCCGTCCCCCGCCGTCCCCCGCCGTCCCCCGCCGTCCCCCGCCGTCCCCCGCCGTCCCCCGCCGTCCCCCGCCGTCCCCCGCCGTCCCCCGCCGTCCCCCGCCGTCCCCCGCCGTCCCCCGCCGTCCCCCGCCGTCCCCCGCCGTCCCCCGCCGTCCCCCGCCGTCCCCCGCCGTCCCCCGCCGTCCCCCGACCAGCCCCTCCGCTGTCCTGCCGCAGTTCCTCCCCTCGTCGTCTTCCCACCTCCCCACCAACTCCCTGTCATCCTCCTTTTCCACACCATCATCACTCACCTCACCGTCCTATCTGTCCTTGCTGTACATATCCCCATGCCAACCTTATACCAGCCGGCATCACTTCCCCACCATCCTTCCACATACCATGCTATCTCCCTCTTTCCGCCCTCCTCTTTACTCTCCTTTTTTTGTCGCCTCATTCTCTCTCTATTTTTTTCTGCCGACGTCCTCATTTCAGCCGATATCGTCACACCCCACCCTCTTTACTCATCATTCTCTCTTTTCTCTCTTCCCCCTATCGTCCTCGCTCCACTTGCTGTCATCACTCTCCCTTACGTACTCATTCTCCCTTTGTCCTGCATGTGCGTTCTTACTTCTCGCGCAGTCCTCATTTTCGCTGTCCTTCTTCCTATCACCGTCCTCATTCCTGCCGCCGTCCTCACTCTCCTCACAATCACCATGAGGGAGAGGGCCAGCCGCTCTCATACCCCGTGCCGTCCTCCTTTATCTATTGCTTCCCACAGCCGCCCTCACTACTGTACACATCGCCCTCCTTATTACTTCACGCTCTCCTAGGGCCCCCGTCGTCCTCATATCACCCGCCATTGCCTTTTCGCCCGCAAGTTTCACCCCTCTCACCCACTGTCCCGGAGACGGGGCAGCAAAAGTCGCGCGTGTTGCTGAGTTCGCAAAGCTACAATGAAGCGCAGGCGGCGGCGGCGGTGGTGACGGCAGTGGCGGCGGCAGCAGCGGTAGCGGCAGCCCGCGGGTGTGTGACTAATTGCATTTTAAGATTTTAATTCAAATCTCTCCGCAACAGGCTTTCGGTAACAGGGATACTCAAAATGCAAATCCGCCTTGTAAAATTTACGGGATCCTCCGCCGACATCAAGCAAAAATGACTGACGGGTTGATTCCGCGAGGCTCTCCGCCAAGTGCAGCGAAAAGGGAAAAGGGATTTCTCAGACACGCGGAGAGCGAAATGCGCGACTTGGTGCCGTGCGAGTCAAATGGAATTGTTTGATTACGTTTCCGCACTGCGAGACGTCGCATAAATACGCACTTGTGCCCCCGTGTGAGGTCTTCCTTTCTGCAACTTTGTTATTTATAAAGTTTCGAATCACGCTGCCAAATCCTAGCCCTTCAATACAACACATGCACAATTGTGTGATAGTGCTACAGGTATTTCATATTTAACTTTGAACGTAATGGTTAGTAATTTGTTGCAGTAAGTAATGTGACATACCTTCTCTTTTGTTTTTCAATTATTCAAAATTGATCTTAAACTTACTTCTGCGTTGTTTTGAAACAAAATCACGTCTCATCACCATAGAAATTATTTTACGCGAGTTAGAGCTGCCTTTAGATTTGCTTTTTAGAATTATCGCAATTGTTTTTGGTAAATTATGTGTGAATAAAACCGACGCGTTTTTATAATCTTGAAAAACAAACATTTTTAGAAGACGTATCAGGATACACATTCGAAATGTAAAAAATAAAATTTACTTTTAGGAACATCCCATTTACAAGGTATCTCAAAATCTCTGCTCCTTAACTTCATAATGATCTTTCTTTTGTAAATTACGTTAAAAAACAATTACACTCTTGTATTTAACAGCAAATGGATAATATGCCATGGATTATATGCAAAATATGTATTATATCTGTCACGTTTATTATGCCCGCGGAAAACGCCTAAAGAAAGTAAAAACATTATACGAAACGTATGCTGAGAACTATGGGAAACTTACTTGAAATATTTTCGGCGTCGAAAGGTACGGCTTGTTGAGACGCTACAAATTCTACCGAGCAAAGTGGCTCAGTGCATAGCTGGATTCCCAGACGGGAGGTCCGTGTTCGACCCCCGGGCTGGCTATACTGACCAGGGTTTTCGTGATTTCCCTTGGTCATAAGGCGAATCTGGGATGGTTGAAAAATCTCACGAACACCTCCCACTCCCACAACCCCACCTACCTCCTCCTAACAAAATTGTACAATTGTTGGTGCCAGATGCGTAAGCAAACTGGATCGTTACCTTGGAGCGTCTGGGCGGAAAAGGTAACAGCGTCTGGGCGGAAAAGGCTGCAAGGTAACGATCCAGTTTGCTTACGCATCTGGCACCAACAATTTTCTACTAGAACTATTTTTGTAAATAATTTATACAACCTTGTTTTCAAAATTTTTTATATATTTTTCAGATAGCTCTGAGGATGATAGACAAGCTATCGAAAAGATCTTTAGCCTTAAAATTAATATTTTTATACCAAACAACGTCCGTCCTTCATTCTTTCTTTAAAGACACTTATCCCTCAGCTGGAGTGATGAAAATTCTAGGACATACGTAAGTGGAGTTGTGGGATCGAAAGTGATAACACCTAATACCGATGAAACTAAACACTTTATTAGTTGTATATGTTTTGAAATTATATGAATAACCAATAATATGGATAATAATGAAGAACTCGGCCAGAAATTCTAGGAAACAATTTAATAAAAATTCAAAAAATAATTAAAAGGAAAATTACTGCTGAGAATAATATATTGGGTTATTTAATAATTGAATGAACAATACTCAATGATAACACTTCATAATACTGATCAAACCCATACTTCACATGGGAATAATTATACATTTGTTAAAAATTTGATCATCTGATTATTATAATTAATTTAATGTAAAAGTTTCTAGTCACTATATTCTATGTACATATTGTATCGACATGCCTGCCAAGAAAATTTATGGCACAAACAAATTACTCCCAGTTCGTGACGTAGTCTGTGATTCAACAACGACTAAAGTGAAAGCTATACAAAAGGGATTAAAGAATAAAGGGTTTTCAAAGAAACGCCCAGAGGTTTACAGTTTGATTGGTATCGAAAATGACCCCACAACTCCCCTTAAGGGTTATGTTAGTATGGCTTAGCGTAGACCTCCCGGGTCCCCTTTATCCGTTCGTATTCACGTAACGCCTTCGCGGCCCTAAAAATAGGCGGACTCCCGTCAACGTCAGCTACTGCGTGTAACTCATCCATCCGTTCCTGTAAACGCTGCAAAAACAAAGGAACCATAAAGACATTTCCATTACCCGCACAGCTTCACTCCCGCGCTCGACCCGCAAAGTAGTTTTTTCTGTCGCTTCTCGATATGAACAGCAGAGCGCTTCCCGCCGCGCCGTGGTTTTAGAGATGCGCCCTTTTTCCCCCGCGGTAAGAGATCCTTCGCGGAAGAGCATTTTTACCTCGTTTCTTCGTCGCCAGCGCTGCCTCAGAGAAAGCGGGCTACGGTCGCGGCTGCCGTTCTTGTCCCTTCTAATGAACCTCTCGTCTTTTTCTTCGTCTCGTAAGACTACTGTGGCGTTCTCTTCAAATGTTGTGTTAACAGATACTGCATCGTATTTGTTCTTTTTTCCTCTTAGATCTGTGTGAAAAGGATTTCTCTTTTGATGTCCATTTCGTGCTTTATGATTTCAATGAATATGTGTGTTTTTTTTTTTGTTTTTGTTATTTAAAGTCGCATCAATTTTTAGATCGTTAGCGACTACTATTGGATTTTAACGTTGTGGTATCTGTGAAGATGAAACGATATGATGATAGAGAGTAAAAGAACGAACACATAATTGTGCCCGAGGAGGGACTCGAACCCGCGACCCTTCGGTCCGCGGTCACTAAGGCACTACTGCTTTAGAGATCTCGGCAATATGTATGTTTGTTATTACAAGTGTACACATAGAATTATTGTATTTAGTATATTGAAGATTCCCTTTATATTGCTAGTGTTTTTGGAAAATTTTTAATTATTAGATATTTTTGGACTGTGCCTATTTTCAGTTGTGTTAACTCGACCACGCATGCCTGTAGATAGGAAATCTAAATTCAATAATTTGCAATTATTATTATTATGAGAGGACATTAACAGTAGGTTGACTTAGACTTGATTGTTTTTAAAATATAATTTGAATATACATAAGTATCACCTTGAATTCCTGAGATAAATAGTTGTAATGAAACATTTTAAACCTCGAATTTCCAAACGCAACGTAACACACTGTGCTAATTTTCCTTTTTGAATTAATTACAAATCTGTAATTGGAAAATAAAATAGCCTTTGAAAAAAACGCCGATTGATAATTATTACAATATACATTGTATGTTTAAATAATAATCGTACTTACAATGACCAACGAAAATGTTTAATGTCCACTTGAATCAAAAACATTAATTAACAAAAACAATGAAACAAAACTAAAAGAAACAAATTAAAAGAAACAAAATTAACTAAATTCAATGAAAGAATAAGTTGAACTTAATAACAATGGTAGTCAGTTTTCCCAACTTCTTCCGAAAGTAAAAATAGTTCATTAGTTTTTCCAGAAATATCTGATATCGGATAATCCAATTATGAGATACTAAGTTATTCTCTTGCATTTCGGGTACCATTACATTTGCAGTATTGTTGATGCATTTACATTTTACCACTACCACTCCATTACATTGCAGTATTATATATTACGTGTGTTAATGACGAGAGTAAATAAATGTATAAATTTGAGAATAATTTACAAATTTATATGACCAGTACCTGCTACGTTCTGTAATTGTGGCACAGGTTTTATATATTTTTTTATTTTTTTAATATTAAAATAACGTACTTTTGTAACTCTGACTTTATTTAACAATAATCGTCTTCATTAAATGAGTTTTCATCAATTGTATCAAACATTACTAGTCTTTAAAATGCTAGAAGAATCTTCGGAGTGTACTCATGTGTAGTGGTTGTAGAATGTGTTGCAAATTATTTATGAACAATAGTGAATAAAAAGACAAATTCGTAGAAAAGCAGAAAAACTCGAGAAATTTTTATTCCTCGGGATTTGTTGCAATTTAGTTACTCATGTGTCATACACAGGTGTCTTAGAATAATATTTATAAATCTCTGGATGACGTAGGGGGTTGAAAATATGACCACTATCTGTCAATTAACATGTGAGAAATCATTTGGTCTTCATTGATTGGCAACACATCATGCAGGTGTTTGGCGTGTCGCGTTCTGACGGAGTCACGTAAATTTCATGTACCTGCCAAACACCAGTAAATGATGAGTTGTCTATCTATCAGAGAAAAAGGTCAGATGTACAGCTTCGTTTTATGAATTTCCCGACAGTAAGTTTCATTGGCAAAAAGTGACCTCTTCAACTCCATTAATAGTCCTAGACGTTTATTGAGAATTATTATCCTTTTGACAGGGTATCCATTACATGTCTGTGTATTGTAGGGAATACACTGTATCAATAGCGTGTGTGTGCACCGCCAGAGGTGTTTCAGGGCATGAACTGATGTCACTCCAGTGCCTTTGAACATAAGGTCCTAGGATTCGAGTCCTGACGGTGGCAGGATTTTCGACACTAGCTTTCGACACTAGGTCGAGATCAGTCGCTGTCTGGAGGAGAACTCTTTCGGGCGGCTGCTCTTATCGGTGGTTTTCCATGGTGTATCGAATCAAAACCAGGTGAATGCCGGAGCAGTACTCCAACAAACAGACCATAGACCGCGCGCGATTTTTCTTCATCTTCCTTGTCCTACCGTCTCCCCTTACTTACACCCACTACTATTTACATGTATTACACTACCACACAAGACGGGAACTAAGAGCTTCTCCCGGCTGGGGTAGTGACCCGCTGGTGGGAGATACCTGGTTGGGGGAAATCCCCGCAAGCCGACGTAGGTCAGCGTCGGATCTTGCTATCCATCGGGGTAAGAACACTGACCACCTCCAGCGATAGCATTCAGCACACGTACGGGACCAAAAACCCCCTACCAGTTCAATGAATGCTATACGGAGGAATATTTATGATGTATAAAGTTATGTAATGCTGCTGCAAAATCCAGGATAATGGACAACAGCGGGTGTACGAAGCCAAGGCCCCCTGATGTCCGTGCGTCGCAATTGCGCGCCTGCCTCTGTCTCCAGCGCGCGGCCTCTGGCAGGCGCGTGTCGCACTGCAGCCGCTTCGATTGGGCCCCGGGGCGGGAGAGGGCGGGGGCGGGGCGCGGGCGGGGGCGCGGGCGGGGGCGAGGGCGGGGGCGAGGGCGGGGGCGGGTGCTCTTGTCCCCGGGTGATCCGGCGCAGCACGCTCTGTCGGCTCGCATCCCGCGGCGGAGGCGCAGGCAGGAGGCCGTTCCCACGGCCCCCTCCCTCCCACGCATGCGACGACGTCGCCTCGCGCAGGGGGCGTTGGGTTGTGGCGGCGCCTGAAGTCCCTAGATACATACAAAATACCAACCCCCATGCAAAATACCCCCATACCCCATACAATACCCCCATACAAAATTAAATACAGAAATCAAAAAACCGATGTAGGTAAATACTCTTTTGCAAACCGGACAATAACTGACTGGAACACTCTACTTGCTGCAGCACTAGCTACTTTTCCCCCTAGTGCGCATTACTTCCGGAATCGTCTAGGGAACTGCGTGTGATGCTAAATATTTGTGTGTGTGTGTGTGTTATATTTCTTAGTTGAAGTTTCCTTTAATATGTATTTTAAGTGATATTTGTATATTCATATGATCTGTATAAACTCTCCCACAGAGCGAAAGCTCATTAACAGGAAATAATAAATATAAATATATGGAGAGTAGAGCAACCTCCGCCATTTAATATCCTCTTTTCCGATAGCTCCGCCTGACAGCAATCAGGAGCTGAAGGAAAAATTTAACAAATGCTGACGTTATGAAGATTTTCAATATAATATTAATATTGGTTTGGAGTAGATTCGTGGTTGTCAACATACAGAATACTACACAATTCCAATTTTCCTGACAACTGGACATAAAATGGCAGGATCGGCGGAACAATGGAATGCACTACTCTCTGTATCTATCTATTTATTTATTTGGTCAAAAAACAGTAGAAACTATATATGACGTATGGGGGAAGAGATTATAAGCACACATTTTCTTGAGGCCCGAAATTAAAAAAAAACAAAAACAAAAAACAAACAAAAAACAACAACGCGAAATTAGCAACATTTGAAAAACTAGAAAAAGAATTTAGAAAAATTATTATTTTAGAAACTCTAGAGGCGCCAAGAAAGCAGCGCCCACTGGACGAATCACACCGTGGTGTGCCAGGAATGAGGCCCCACAGAACAATCAACCTAAAGTTTTGAAGTGCGCCTCTAATGTTAGAGCGTAGGCTTCCGCGGCCGGAGTCAATATTAAGTTGGCTGTCCGGGTGACGCCGCGTCCGTGGCAAAGGTGCCGACGTTTCGGTCGCCATTCTGCGACCTTCCTCATTACGCCCTGAGGAAGGTCGCAGAATGGCGACCGAAACGTCGGCACCTTTGCCACGGACGCGGCGTCACCCGGACAGCCAACTTAATAATGCCTCTAATGTTAACCAGTGTGAGGTGCTAGGGTTCGGAAGTGTCGTGCATCGTGTATCCCGAGAGGGGGTGGCAATTCTTTGGCGTAGGTAAGGCGCCGACCTACACGTAGGCGTGCAGAATTTCATCCTGCAATTCCCCGCCCCGGCCCCACCATTTCCTGTCCTTCTCTCCCCTTCCCACGATAACCTTGACCTGTCCTCGTTTTCACCCTTCCCCATCCTCGCCCTTCACCTTCCCCAGTTCTCCCTTCCTGTTCCGTTCTCGCTCTATCCCCTCCACAGTTGTTGTTGCCCCTCCCCCAACCTCGCCCTCCGACCTCCTTGTTGTCTCCCTCCCCGTCCTCGTCCTTCACCCCGTCCCCAATCTTCCCTACCCTTATCCTCCCCATCTCCTGTCCTCGCCCTGCTTCTTCCCTCGTTCTCCCTACCTGCTCCGATCTCGGTCTATCCCCTCCACAGTTCTCGCCTTTCAACCTCCTCGTTGTCTCCCTCCCGTCCTCGTCCTTCACCCCGTCCCCGCTCTTCCCTACCCTTATCCTCCCCATCTTCTATCATCGCCATGTATCTTCCCCCGTTCTCTCTACCTGCTCCCTCCGCGTTCTCCTCCTTCCCAATCTATCCCCTCTCTCCGTTCTCTCCCCATCCACGTTGTCACCCCCCTCCCCGTTCTCGCCCCCCCGGCCCCTTCCTCACCATCCAACTGCCCCCATGCTTCCTGTCACGGTCCTTCCCAACCCCGCCCTGGCCGCGTTATCAGATCGTCGTGCTCTATTTAATTACAGCGCCAACCACTAAGCGGCACCTTTGAACCTCCGAGCGGTGCAGGTACATCGACTTCGTCGCTTCTCAGTTGTCGAGTGTCGTAGCGCTGCGGCCAATTAGCCCAGAAAGTTCCAAATCGAATTTGTATTGCCTTTCAGCAGTCGCCTCCCCTAGTAACAGGGGAGAAGTGTTTTGGAACTAAGAGACACTCAGGGTATAATTAAGACGACTACCCTTTCACTTCCTAATCAGATGTTTCTGGAATTAACCTCACAGGGGAGGGCGTTTCTGATGCCTGGCTACGCTGACTGCACTTTCACAATACGACCGCAGAACCCGTTCGATTAAATCGGATCCTTGTATTTTGTTTAATACAATTCAGTTTACGCTCAGTCACAATGAGTTGCTGAAAAGGAAAGAAAGGTTGTGGCACATTAAATAAATGTTCATACCAAGTGGGTGAGCTCATAGCATACGAACAGATTTTGGGTTTTATTCAAATGAATCTTTTAATAAAATGTATGGTCTCCATCTGACCCTGACGGTTACCTGCAACTTTACATACATGGTGACCCAGGAGGAAACGTCAAAACTTCGTCCATAAGTTCTTAAGACAATTTTAGACTTGTTTTGTCTAATAAACTACTTGAATATTCCAAATGGCGGAGCGGCAATAAGCATTGAAAAGATGGTTTTAAAAAGTAATTTCTATGCAAACAATTTTATTGTAGATTGTACATATACTCCAAAAACATTTAATATGTTTATTTACAAAACAAATGAATATATCTATTCACGAAGAAAATTGTATTGTCATGCCGATTGAAGTGGACGTGAACAGTGTTCCTGATCATATTTTTGATGCAACATCAACATTTGATTTGTGTAATACTTATATTACATCTGAAGAATTTCCCAACTTAAGATATTTTATACGAGTTGTATTTTTGAAGCTATATAATATTTATGAAACATTTTTTTCGAAAACGGACATAATCCATTTAAGATAGGCAAAGTCGAACATAAATATATATTAAAGAAAATTAAGTAAAAGATAGGTGAAGCAAACATCTCATTAATTGTGTCTCGTGGGTTAATTATATTGAGTGATAGTATAACAATGTTGTACTCATTCCTTTTTTAAAAGCATTTTTATGTAAAGCGATGCCCTTCTACAACATTACGCGTCATGTAGGTGGCCAGGCCTGATAGGCCCGAAAGACGAAATGGCTCAGGGTCACTGACGTCACTCCAGTGCCTCAGACCGGGAGATCCTAGATTCCAGTCCCGGCAGTGGTAGGATTTTTGACACTAGATTGTCAGCTAGGTCGAATTCTGTCGCTGTCTGTAGGAGTTATCTAGCGGCCGGCTCCTCTTATCGGTAGTTTTTCGTGGTTTCTCCGATCAACACCATGAGAGTACCTAAGCAGTACCCTAACAAACGGGACACGGACCGCGCGGGATCATTCCTTCCTCTTTCTTGTCTTATTCTCACTCCTTCCGTACACACACTTACACTTACATGCACTGCATTACCATACACGCCAGCAGACCTGTCGGGAGCTTAGAGCTTGTCCCTGCAGAAGCGGGGGGCTGGTAGGAGATACCTGAGAGGGTAAATCCCCGCTAGCCGACGGTAGATCTCACCATCTAACAGGGAAGACCGCGGCCATTTCCCGGGGAGAAAAATGTACTACATATACGGAACTAATGACCTTAGTAATCAATGATTAATCAGACAATCAGTAATCAATCAAACTAAAGTGATGCCCTTCTACTGCCTTACGAGTCATCTGGGTGGCTAGGCCTGCTCGACCGGAAACGGAGTAATATGCTGAAAGAATTTAAACCCCCCACCTATCACGAAACCCACCGAGATCGGCACGCACAACGCAATACATTCTCCCGATGCAGCGCCCTCACAGCTTGTTTTTCCTTCTTCTTCTTCTTCTTCTTCTTCTTCTTCTTCTTCTTCTTCTTCTTCTCCCCGTTATCTTTGCCTGCGTGCGCCTCGCGCCAGGCCGCAGGGGAATTAACTTGTTAGCGCGAGCTGAAGCGAGGAAACAACGCCCATTCTTCGGCGTGGGTGCTGCGCTCCCGAAATCCCGCGCAGGTGTCAAGGAAGCGCCGAGATTTCCGGGGCGGTCGCCGATTCTGACTGTCAGTCTTTCAAAGGCCTCCGCGGGGGCCAAACCGAGCGACGAAAAGCTCTTTGGAGAGAAGGCGAGCGGAGTACTTTTTGGTGGAAAGAGAGTTTTAGGCATTTTCGACCTCTTGAAAAAGATTACTGTTTTTCGTAACTATTTCACATTTTGCATTTATTAATTCGTTACTACAGTAAATCTTTTTTAGCACGAACTCGCTTTACACAAATGTTTCCGTAACACGAACAAAACTTCGGTCTCGGCAAGGGATTACAGTAATACTGATAATTATGATACTCGGATAACATGAATTTTTAGTAGAACTGCGATAATTTCGGTTCCTTGGAATTCGTGTTAATGAGGGTTTACTATATTAGTATTTTGGCAATGTTATTTACTTTCAATGTTTGATTTTTTTTACAGAATATTCCTATCAGTTTCCCCACAGCACAACTCTTAATTAAATACATTTGTTTTCGTTTGAATTGCATAAGTCAGGGGTTTTCTTCTTTCGTAACCGTGTAATTGCGTCATTACTTTTTCTCCAGAAATAATAATTCGGTATACATCGTTAGTAACGGTAATCGATAATGATTTGGTAGCTGGGAAAGAATCGTAAGATTATAAAACAGGTTCATAGAGGGAAGGTAGGCACACGGAACCCGTACCTCGCGTTACATTACAATGCATTTCGCCATTATGCATAACTCGCAAACGATGCGTATAAGGCCCTGTAGCCGAAGTGTTGTTTCATTTGGCATGAGCTGCACACTTATACCTTAAATATTCTAATATATTATCGAGCGTATTCTCATATCGCAGCTCACATTATCAGAAATGTTTAAAATTGGGTTCCAGCACGAGGTTATAAAATAACCTTTAACGAGGTTATAAAATAACCTTTAAAATAACTATGAATTACCAACTGCATAATCTTCGTACTTGTCCACTTCGTTATCATATACAAAACAAACCAGTCGCTTTAACAAAAAATATAAACATTTTATTTTCCATAAGCTGAGTTGAGAGGAAACAACCATCAGCTCCAAGAGAGCAGATTGCCTCCACCCAAGGTAGAATTGACAGCATGGACTTCTTTCGCAGCCTGCGGTGCTAAACGAGCAAAGATTTATCTGACCGAGAAGGCAACACTCACTTCCTGCCGTGGATCATTTATCACACGGGTCGCAACCATTTCCAAGAAGTCTCGCGTCGAGTCGTGAAAATTTTTCATCTGACCGCGCGCTCGCTCCCTCGCTCCCGTAACACGCCGCCGCGAAAGAGCATGACTTCTCTCAGAATAAATGCATCGGTAATCAAACGCGGCATTAATAAATGGAAATTTCCGAAGCTGTGAATTTGCCGGTTGGTTTGATTGTTTGATTGGTGATTCCGACCGTGTCAACTACTAAGGTCATTAGTCCCGTATGTTCAGGACAGTGGTGTCAAGGTCTTCTACTGGTGGCAGAGACACTCCGTGTGGCACTGTGGCGTGCCACGAGCTTCTCTGCGCAACTAGCGTCGGGAAAGGAAATTATTTGTAATCCCACCGTTTTACAATAGGAATGACGTTGTCTGTGGTGGCCGGGTGATGAACGGCGTGGAGGGGCGATTTCGTGGTGGCCGTCGTGCCACCGTGACTCCCGATCGTGGCATCGGCCTTGACAACACTGGTTTAGGGCATGTTTTATCACGGGAGATTGATGTGATCTGTGATCTTCAACTGGATGGTGAGAACCAGGTATCTCCCACCAGCGAGGCACCGCCCCCCACCCAGGACAATTTCTAAGCTTCCCGACCGGTCACCGGGTCGGGGGCTTAGACATTGTGTGGTAGAGGAGCGCATGTAAATATGTGTATAAGGAGTAGGATAGGACAAGGAATGGGAAAGGAAGATTGCGAACGGTCCGTGGCACGTTTGTTGTGGATATTGATCGAAGAAACCAGGTAAAACTACCAATCAGTGAGGTCGGCAGCTACAATTCTCCTCCAGGCAGCGACAGAACTCGACCTAGCTATCTAACAAGTCTCGAAAATCCTGTCACCGTCGGGACTCGAACCTAGAACGTCCCGGTTAGAGGTACTTCAGTGGCATCAGTTGATGCGATGAGTTTCATTAATTTTTCATTGAAACAATGGCTCTTTCAATCCGTCAATCTATTTTCGATATCGAAGACCAAAGAAAGGTGAATTCTGCCTACACAGCGTGTTACAGGAAGTAATTTACTATCAGAGGGACATGATTTATTCACTTTTTCTGTAGCAGAGATTGGCAATAAGAGTTTCTGTTAAAAAAATTGCCGTTATTTCCCCCACAGAATCACAATACTATCTCCATACTGCGTGAGCAGTAGCAAGAAAATAAAATATTGTTCATATACTTGCCTTGTATTTGTTGTTAATCTTAGGTAACAATAAACTGTGTTCGGGGAGACAGTATTTTCTGACTAATTACGGACGACTGTTGTCTGTTGGTAAGATGCGAGTAGCAGACTTCCGCGAGAGCGACCACTCAACCCACATGTGTATTCCACAAGTTGCCTGACCGCAAATACTTTCACGTAATATCCTCAAACGGCGTGCAGTTTCAGTGACGAGACGCAAATTTGCCGTAACGGATACCGCATTCCTGTCCGTTGCATGCGGGCGATGCAAACGAACCACTCACGTGGGTGATTTCCTTTCGCCTAAACAAGGCTGCGCGTACAGCGCCTTCGACTTTTTGTTCGTAAGTCGTAGCCTGCAGCAGCACCAGCAAAGAAATGCTGGTGAACAAATCCTCTAAAAGCTTCTTTCCAAAAAGTCTCACACGCTCGTTCCCCAAGAACATCGAAGAAACCTCCTTCGTGAAGCAACTACAACAAATTAAATATTTTAACAAAAAATAGATTTCATGAATATTACTGTAACATAGTACTGTACAGATACCGTACAACAGTTCTTAATATAATAATAATATAAAATAATTTGCTTGTCTTCCTTGGAGCCTTGGTGTTGCATGATAGCTGAGTATGATAATTCGGTCGGTACGCACAGTATGGGAGTAGACGGAATTACACAATTATGTTTTCACATTTCAATGAAAAGGGACTGTTTCATTGTTTTTTAGTTTATTTCGATTTCATGGGTATCTGTCGAAATCACAGACACCTCTCACATGATTGACTCTGCATATTGTTTTTAAATTTCTGCGTGCATTGGAAATCAGTAATATACATTTACAATTTTTTAAAACTTCTCTCCAATTGGACACAGTAGCCAACAGCCATTAAGCTACAGCTGAGCACGAGTTCTTACGTTCCTCCGCAGTGAAGGGAAATAAATTATTTTTTGAAATGAAAGATTGGTTGCAACTAATATTTGCATTAATTTTGAAGTTCCAAAACAAAAATGCCATAATTTTTTTTCAATTATAAGGTCTTCCCATCTCACTGAGATTAAAATGTGCCAGCACTTTATAATTCGGCTTTGAGAAACCTTACGCTAATTAACTACATTTCTTTAGATTTAAATTTTCTTTTGTCGAACGTTTACGTGTGGAGTTCCCACAAGAAAACAACTTATTTGCTCCACCACAGTCGCTGCTAACGGCGCATGCGCACAGCGGAGCAGCGACCCGCGCGTAGAAACGTGCTTCCAATTACCGGCATTCCGCTGCCAAAGAGACGTTCGCAGAATTCCCGCGAGAGCGCGGGCGCGTTACGTAAGACTTCGGAATGGAGTTACGCCACGGCTCGTGCGCCCGCTCGTCTTCTGCGGCTGTCGCTCCTCGCGGCTACGGTCAGGGCCCTGCAACTCTCCATCGAAACCGGGGACAAAGCTTGAAGGTGCTACTGTAGGTGGCGCTAGTGTCGCCGGGTACAGGCTCGCTAACGTCCGCACCAAAATTTGGCTAAATTGTGAGAAATACGAAAAGTGTCTTCTAAATGTTCAATTATTCATAATATATACATATAAGAAACCGCTGAAGAAAGCGCGAACATCGACGATATCTTTTGTAGCATTACGCGCTTGCTTGAGCGTAATGCGAACCTACGTAGCAGCCACACACGTTTGAAATATCGTTGGCAGCGATTCGTATTTTAGTTCCTGTAAGAAGGTGCTGCAGGTGAGTGCGCCTCTATAATGGTCCCACCACGTTATATGAGAGTTGAAGGGCCCTGGCTACGGTTACCAACTGACATTTTCCAATGCGGAATATGGTGTTCAAAAAAAAACAACATTAGTTTCTGGGTAAACGCCTAAACATTGAAGGGTTCAGTAGAACTAGGGGCTATCTCAATTTTTTTGTGAAATTGAGTAATTTGCATTATAAAAAATCTCAAATGTTATTTTTTTTAGTGTAATGTGTTATTTAAATCTAGTGTGGACTTTTATGCAAGTGCACTGTTTTTGAAAATTTAAAAATATATTTATTTATATGAACGAACGTAATGTAAAATCCTCATCATCTCAGACCTATGGCAGTGTGGGATAGCCCCTTTTTCTACTGACCCCTTCAAACATGAATTAATCCAAACCAATGCGCAGTATTTACGAGTCTATCAAATAAATTTCGGAGAGTAAATATTGATTACTCGTTTTTTTTCAAAAAAATATTTGGCATGGTTTTACAAGAATGTAAATATCTAAGATATTTCATTACAGAAAAGTTTCTATCATCAGTATTGTACATTTGCAATGTGCAGTATGTTCTTTGCTATTTTCAAAATTTCAGACATTTCAATGAAAATGGAACCTTCCCCGTATTTTTCGAGAGTCCTTTGCTCTATTCGAGGAAACAAAGAAAAAATTTGTAGCAGTTTTCCCGAAAATACGTAATTATTTAAAATTGGACTTTATTTCATCAACATTAGGCGGAAACTACTCAGTTTTTCGAATAATTGTCTTTGAACACATTTTATTAATAGTCCAGTCAGTAGGTACTGATAAAAAGAGGTTACCTGGAAAAGGTCATACATTTTTTTTTCTTTGAGTACTTTGTATGTACCCAGGCACTTGTTAAAACCCCAAGTTTTCGACCTCCCAGACCCTGTGCTAATTCTGAGAGGCCCGAAAAACAGTAGTTTTTTCTGACTTGTTTCGATTCTTTCTCCACAACTCTTTAACCTTAAGTCACGTAGAAAAATGTTTCAAAGGAATTTTAAAGAGAACATTTCCTACAATGTTTGTATAAAATATTTTTTCGGGACCAATTACCAAGCAAGCTAAAGATTTTCTAAAAAACGCTATTTTTTTCAATTATCAAAAATGTATGCAAACGTACTCATGCTTGTGAGATTATACTCAATCTATAATAAATATAATAGTTATTATATGTAATACTATCATTCATCTCATTTCCGGTGTAAACATAACCTCATAAATAATGTACCCATTGCCAAAAATAATAATATACCAAACAAATTGATGTACATGTGTGTGTGTGTGTGTGTGTGTGTGTATGTGTGTGCGTGTGCGTGTATTCGTGTTCTAGCTTAACCCTCCTGGAGCACCTTTATTTTATTACGTAACTGAAGCATCAGGATCCTGAGCACCCTGACTTTAAATTAAGTTTTAACAGGTGTGAAATATACAAGAATATGACTTTTTCAACTTTATTTCATTGAAATAACTCAGGGGAAATATTTAGAGACTTTATATATAGAAATTTAAAAATAAAGATAATACAATGATGGGGTTATTGCAGAGCAACCCTCACGGTCCGAGCCTTGCCATTTGATAAAGACAATTTTATTATTAGTCTATTATTGTTATTATTATTATTATTATTATTATTATTATTGTTGTTGTTGTTGTTGTTATTTGTTATGACGATGCCTTACATAAAAAGTAATTACATAAATTTTGGAATACATTAATGTAATTATAAATAACGAAGTAAAAACTATATGAACATTAGGAACATCGTAAAATATTTATAAAAATAACACGATAAGTGTATATTTTTGATTGGGGATTGCTTCTTGAATGGATTATATTTATATTGTTGGTTTGGAGGTATATTTGGATATATATTTTCATTGTTGGAATATAGTTGGTTTCAAGAATGGAGGACAGGGAGAACATTTTTATAAAAACCATAATTTGGAAAATAAATTATGTTTTATCTATGCAATGTTTACAGATTGCCTGGTACAACTATTACATAATTGCCTAAGACACTTTTCACAAGTAATTAATGTCCTGTGAACCATTTTATGTATAAAACAAAGCAGATTACACTAAGCCAAAATACTTACACTAATGGAGCACCAGGGTCTACGGGACCCTTACTGTTGCCTACAAATATATAATTTTACAGCAGCACATCGGAGCATTAATTAGAACATGGACAAATATTAGACTGGTTAAACAAAACACTGAAGTTAATTTACATGGGAGTCTTGATTGCGTAGAACTCATTGCGGCAAAATTACGAAGAAAAAGAAATTATGAAGGTTCCTCAGGACCTTGGTGTTCCAGTTAAGGGTTAACTCTTTAAATCGGATTCATCGGGCATATTTACATGTATTAGTATAGAGGTATTTAATTATCATTGCTTCTTTCAGTTCCCCCACTTATTTGTAGAAAGAATGCATCTTTGAATTCCTTTCTGTCAACATTCTCTCATATTTCTGGTATCTGGGGTTGGTTAAACTCTCTCATACATCGCAAATTCCCGCAGACTCCAAAATTTCCTCTGGTATTTCTGATCTTCGTCGAGTCCTTTATTTCACTTTCACCTTCATTTGCCAGGAATTTACAGTGTCTCTGAATTGTTTGAGAATTTCGCGGAAGTCTCACATTCCCGTATGTCTCAGAATGAAACTCTCGGTCACATAAAATGTAATTACTGCCTACAATCTTACAGGATATCATTAATTTTTCAAAATGTCAATGTAATCAAATCGGAAAGTATTTTTAAAGAAGAACTTTATTCTTTTTATCAAACTTGTGGCGTAAGAATTGGATTTACACTCAATATCACACAAGAAATATTCTCGAGTAAAAGTACACTTCAAGATTTTCAATTAAGATAAAAAAATTCTTTCTCACAACCAACAATCTGCTCTTCTAATTTTTGTATAAACTAAAAGGATATCTAATTAACATCTAAATACTGTATTTCGAATGACAATTATGTTATTTATACACTGTTTGGAACTTTATGAATTCATTAATTTGATCTCAAATAAAGGAAAAATCATCCATACGAGAATAGTCGCACAAACTGTAATTTCTATGATTATTTTATACAATTTATTGAATAGAATATTTTAATTACTTTCCTCAAAGGTGGACTTGATTTTTCCTCATACGGAGCATTGAAAGTTCCTAACACAAAATTATTCCGTCCTTTTCAGTACAGTTTTAAATAATACTTCGTAAAATGCAACTCTACAAAATGTTCCAAATAATATTTCCAAACTTTCCAAATCGTTTTCTCAAATCTTGAGGTTGACATTAATCTCCAATTCAAAGAAACGAATTCCTGTTTCAACTGCTCCGTTGCACGCCGTGGGAGCAAGTAAGCTGAATTCTGTCTAAAACTTTTTCGGCGCCCTGTGAGCGCGCAAGTAATAATGTAAATACGTACAAGAATGATTTCTTTTCAATGTAGACGTTGTGGAAAAAATTTATTACGTATGATGGAATTAAATATGGATAAAATATATTGTGTAAACTATTTGCATGTCTTTTTTATAATCACTCGTTCATATTTACAGTAATTAACACGTAAAATATCATCTAAAAACAACAGTGTAAAATGGACTTGGATTATGAATTGCAGATTCTACATAACAAATATACAATATTTTAAATCAAGTCTCTCTCTCACACGAACGGCGTTCCATCACCTAGGGAACTAAGTAGAGAAACAAACAAAAAGCAAAAAGCAGAAGACCAACACTTGTCAGCTTGGATTTTTAGTTCGTTCAACTTTCGTAAACTCAAAATTAAATGGTTGCCCCTTTCATTGTATTATTTCCATGAATGTAATAAAATTATTTGTAAATACAAGAAAATATATAGCTCTAATTTTTTTATTTTCTATAATTATAATCTTCTTGTAGAGTCTGTGCTACTCATGTTATTGTTATTAAGAGATTTATAATTGTTAATTTAAATTTTATTTATATATATATATATATATATATATATATATATATATAGAGAGAGAGAGAGAGAGAGAGAGAGAGAGTAATAGAAGTTATATATTAAGTCAATAGAATTGGCTTAATTGGCTTAATAATTAATTTGGGCTGCGTTTCGGGACCTAAAACTTTACAATATGTTTTATGCAACTGTATTTCTTATTAGAGGTATACAATACATTTCGAATTGTAAATTTCAAATATATCATATAATTAACACTAAATATAATTTTATACCTTGTTCTGATTTTTCTTAATAAATAGCTAGCAATTATTGCTTTTTTATTGCATAAACAATAATTTATTTGTTGGCGCACTCAATCCGCCGCTCCAGTAATTACGTGTCAGAATGGAACGCGGCTAATTAAAGGTTAACAACTTTAAAAGATATATTTTTTTATCTTAAAAACTGTTAGAATTAACTGTGTCTAAAATTGACATAAGTGTTTGATTCAGGTGAGTAAACATTTAAAATAAATAGCTTCTCTTCCTGCAAACCCAGCATTTTCTTGCCGCAAACGTAGCACCACCAAGTAATTACCTCTTCGGGTAAAGCATGAGTTGTGCGCCTGCTGTAGCCTGCGCGGTACCTGCCGAACCAAGTCTTTGAATACATCAGGCAATATAATAATTGTGCCCATAGCATCTTTATAGTGTGTAATAACAAACAATAAATGTAATGTATGTATGCCTTTTATGTCTTTTTAGATTCACAGTATGTTTTGTGACTGATAGTTCTGTTGCAAATTTGACATGTTGTATTTTCCTTTTTGGTTAGAAACGGTGGATTTTAAGGGCGAAATAGTCCTTCGTAGACCTTCCTTCGCAGGGAAAGTAAAGCCGTCTGTTCCGTGAGGTCTCTGAGCAAAATTAAAATCACCAGTTTCGTCGCCCGAGTGATGCCTGCTTTCTCTGCTAAACTGTGAAAACAGCATAGCGGATATTGCATGGTCAGGGGCCCGTTTCACAAAGGTTACAAGTTACAAGTTACACGTTACAAGTTACTAGTACTAGTAATAACAACTACTCGTAAGTTCTGTTTCACAACGATTTTGCAACACTTGTGGATACTAGTGAATGCCCTGTGGAATGTCCATAAGTAAATTACCCCAATGCAATTCTATTCCTTGCTCCTTAGAGAAAATGTTGAGATGGTACCGTGTTTTGCTTCTGGACAGTAGATGTAATTTAATTCTCTACACTAAAAGAAATATGCGCCAATGTATGCTCTCCACATGCATCATATTTGACTCGTCATACACGATTGTAATTGTATGTAACTCAATAAAGTATTATTATTAATTATTATTATTATTTAAATAAAATGCCCGTTTTCGGGTTCCTTGGAATTGAATCGACTGTCTGCCTTGTATTTTTGTGTCTGTCTCGCGTCTTTGTGTTTTGGTTTGCGTGCGTATGTTTTATTGTTTGTTTTAGCCTTTATTTTACTATCATTTCTATTGCCTTTTACTTTCCGCCCTTTCTTTTTCCTTCAGTTTCAAACTTCTCTTTACAGATAATACATTTTCTTCAGTCATTCTAAAATTACTCCATTTTCCAGCGATTTCTCTTGAACTTTCTTTCTACTTACTTCTTACATATTATTCTTACGTTTCTATTATATTCTTACATTTCTTCACAATGGCATCCAGAGGCAAGAAAATGTACGTTTTGGAGAAAATTCGAGAGCATAAGGCACTTAACATTACCTAATATAAATTTACTGGTATCACTAATAGGATAAAAGTCTGTTTCCTAATTATAAATGCCTACGGACGTACAAACATAGTTATATTGTTACTTGTAATCGTAAATCATTCAATTCTACACGTATCTGTAGGCTTGTAACATAATACTGCTCATTTACAATTGTATTAGACTACTAGTAAGTTCTGAGAAACAGAAACGCTTGTTTCTTGTGGAATTTCACTTGTGAACTACGGGGCATTCCCTTGTAACTATTAGTGAATACTCGTATGATTGTGAAACGCGATTGCCGCGGTTCTCACAAGTTAACAGTGAATTCACTTGTAACTTGTGGACTTGTAACTTCTGTGAAACGGGCCCCAGGTGCAAGAGCAGACCTGATGGCCTGAGCCTCGCCTCTGAAAATAAGATACGAGTTGAATTGGATTGAACACAACCAGCTCTCCCCATAACACATTGCAATCTTACTTTAGTATCTGTTGATGTTGAGAACGTGCATTTCAAACAACATAGTCAATGTTGGGCTAGTTCTTCAAAATTGCGGTTTGTGCTCCCACGGTAAGGACTAGAGTATAGAAAATCATCCAATAGACATTACTGGTTCAAAATATATTTGCTCTTAACAGAACTCAAAACCTGCAAATATTTTAACGCAAACTTGCAAAAAATATACTTAATATATTGCTAAGTACATGCCCCAGATAGATAGATAGATAGATAGGTAGACAGAAGATAGATAGGTAGATACATAGAAAAGATAGAGAGATAGATTTGAACTTCGTGTGGTTTAACACTCGTTTGTGTTACGGTGTTCTAAATTTCCGAGAATTCTAGTCGGGATACTTGTCTTTTATCACCTTTTGAAAAGCACGTGAGGAGAGAGGGGTCGAAGTGCAGACGGAAGGGCAGGTGCGCAAGACAAGAGCAACTGACAGCCGGGAGAAGGGGGAGGGAGGGGGGTGCTGCAGCAGCATTGCAGCTTTGATGAGCGCGCGCCGCCTTCTTCGCCGCGCCGCCGGCAGACGGCGCTGATGAAGCCATGAATTATGGACGGGCAGCGAGCGCCTGCATCGCCCCTCGCCCCTCCCCTCCACGGCTGAAACGGCTCAGGACAACACTGTGGCCTCTGCACTGTCTCTGGACGGGAGGTCATAGGTTTCGAGTCCCGAACGAACTGTCCGGTTTGGGTGGTTCAGGGCGTCAAGTGCCTCTTTCGGAGGGGAAGTAAAGCTGGCTGTCCCATGTTAGTAGATTTACTGCATGTAAAAGATCCTCAAGCCTAAATGACGCCTCTGAGCTAAATTCAAAATCGCCTGTTTTGTCACCCATGGAATACCTTCTTGCTCCGCTAGTTGGTGAAAGGAGCGTTGCGAAATTTGCGTGGTCAGACGGAAGAGCAGGCGTCATGGTCTTAGTCTCGCCACGTAAAATAAGTCAATTAAACTAAAATTCAATTCAATTGCTATCACTGCAGTGTCTCTGACCGAAAGGACGTAGGATTCGAGTCCCGACGGCGGCAGGATTTTTGACAGTAGCTTGTCAGTTAAGTCGAATTCACCCGCTGACTGGAGGGAAATTCTAGAGGCTGGTTGCTCTGATTTTTCGTGGTTTCTTCAAAAATCCAGGCGAATGCCGGAGCAGTACCCTAACAAACAGGCCATGGACCGCGCGCGATCTTTCTTTCTTCTTCCTTGTCCTATCCTCACCCCTTACACACGCACTTACACTAACATGCACTACACTACCATATATGCCGGGAGACCTGTCGGGGGCGTAGAGCTTTTGCCGGCTTGGGCGGAGACCCGCTGGTGGGAGATACCTGTTAGGGGAAAACACCGCAAGACAACCGGTGTGTGTGGTCGCCGGATCTCGCCACCCAGCGGGGCAAGATCACCTCCACCTCCCGCCGTAATGTACGTACTACACTTACGGGAGTAATCACCTTACCACCGGCATCACCGGTATCCAGCATCACTAATCAATCAACCGGGACAAACAGCCACGGTCTGCACACGATCTTTCCTCTCTTTTTGGCCCCTCCTCTCTTCTCACACACACACACACACTTCCACGTTTTCCGCGAGTAGAAGGTGCATTCGCGTGAAGGAATTTCCACGCCCACGCTGGGGCGGCGAACCATCAACCCGGGATATAATTTCTAACGCGCGAAGAAATCGAAAGAAAACTACGCAGCTTCTGGTCAAGTGAGAGGTTTCTATGGTTTCGTTACATATCCTAAAAAAAATCAAAAAGCAATGAAACAGTTTCGATTTTGACTGGAAAACAAATATTTGATTTTATTAATCCACCTCCTGTCATATTGAGCGTCCTGATTGAATTCTCATACTTACGACACAGCTGACGTCATGCAATACCAGAGCAACAAGAAAGAGGCGACTTGCCAATAAATATATGCTATTTGCGTGTTGTCTATAGAACAGCAGCTTTTCTGTGTTCTTGATATGTAAAAATTGTTTTTTGTATGTCTACCACACATCGTTATTGCAGTATTCGTGAAGAATATTTTGTTAAAATATTTTATTCATTTCAGTGTTATCTTTTCTGCTTATTTGTCGATTTGAGTAGCTTGCCCTGAATTTTCTTCCAGGTAAGAAAACCAACATACCCTTTAAGAGGACGCTGTCTTGCTACATGTCTATGATTTGATAACGGTTTTAATACATTGTTAAAGCTGCGTGTGCTAGAGGATTTAGTGGCACTTTTCTGTCTTCCTAACAAGTTTGGACTGGAAAATGATCCCAGCATTCGTCCTCATATACGCAAAAAGTCGCAAGAGAGATGTAAACACCAACTTTTTAACATTACTATTGGTCTTTTTCAAAGTCCGTACGTAAATGAGAGCGCGTGTTTGTGAAATTAGTATGGTCTTTATTATTAAATTAACAATGGTAAATGAAACTGGTGCATTTTATAGGTTTAAGTTCTCCCGCTAGGAATGTTTCGTTCTGTATCGTTTCAAAGAGAAATTAATACGAGTATCCTAATGACCCTCGAGAGAAAGAAAACTGGATTCCTAGAGAATTTATTCAGCAAACGAAAACGTTCTTTGATATCGCAAAGGAAAGCTAACTAAAAGGCATGGGAGAGAGAAAAAGAAAGGTAATAATGGTTTTGGATTGTTTTCGTAGTTACTAAATGAGAACCGGTACAATCTCCTTTTGATGCTTCAAAAGAGATCATGAAGTACATATAGTCTTTCTGCAGAGTGCATTTTGGAAATGAATAGCATAATACGATTGTAAAACGAACAAATGTCAAAACTTAGAATATTTTTGTATTAATACGCATTATATTTGCATTACATTTTCAAACAAGTACAAAATAGAAAAAATTTAAGATAAATACAATTTCTAAATTTAATTTAAAAATAAATTAACAATGAATGAATTCAGAATGCTTGTGTCATTAGCCATCATTACATCGTATACATCATTACTGAAGTAGAATTTTGCACAGCAGAACATAACATTCAACATGGTCTTATTAAAAATCAGCATTAATTAATGAGTTAGGGTTAATAATACATTGTTTATTTTCTTGCTAAGGCATTTTTGTTTTCTTTTTAACCTTTCAGTAGGCGCGCCTATTTGAGTCACATTAGTGGGCGCTTAAGAGCACTGTATACTGCCTCGAGAAAACAGTGTTTTGCACCCGCAAAACTTCTATTATTTAATTGGAGAAGGAAGAATAAAAACTCACAATTATTCATTACATTTTTAATGTTAGTACATTTTATAAATTACAGAAATATGGCTATTTTTAGGTATAGAATAATTAAAAAAACATTGTTTCAGAAAACCTTACAAAACAAAATATAACGAAGAAAAAAAATTAACTAGAAAATTGTTATTAAATAGATAAATTAATGAAATAAAACAGTTACTGCCCTTAAATTTTAGAAAAACATCAATTGGTTTTCATGAAGCCATTTCCAGCAACTCAAGAAGGTGCCTGGTTTCTTCATCGGTTTCAACCTTTCAGCAAAGTAAAACAAAAATAAGACTACAATAGGAAAAAGTAAAAAAAAAACAACTTTCAACATCTTTGAATTTGCTTACACTGATCGAAAATACTTATAAACGAACAATCTGAATAAGTAAAATGTTCGTTCGGAATACTAAAAATACTTAAACGAGTGGGTGCGGTAGAGCACGGAGTGCTGCAGTCAGCGTTTTTTTTATTTTCAAATCATCTTTACGACTGATAGGGTGAAGGCAACGGAAAGGAGATTTTCGCGTTTCGTTTAGAATGTTGCTAGGTGAGAATACCGAAGCCCATTGACATGTCAAATAGCCGTACTCCACTTCAGAACAATAAACGCACAAAGCCGGTATCAGGATGGAGTATCGGTATCAGTATGGAGTGCTGCCGCGCGCCCGCCGGAAGGTTAAACAAGTTTATTGTATTTAACTCCCCAAAGCGCTAAATGTGCATTTCAAGTGCAGAAAAAATAAACTAGTTGTGCTACAGAATGGCACAGACCTTCTCTCGTTAGATTTCGAATCCTTTTAATCTAGGCTGGCTTAAAGTATTGCCTCACTCTCTAATTAACTGCTAAACATCGACGCCAACATTTTATTCACGTTTTCTGAATTTTTTGGCATCCTAAATGGGGAATTAAAACATATCTTTAAAAATATCACTTAATAAACCGTCCGAGAATGCGCAGTTTTAAACTCATTTTTACAAAAAAAATTGTTTTGGGTTTTCGAGAAACCTCTTCAGAAATATTTTGAAACATGAGTTTTCACAATGCTGTAATTTTTTGAAAATGTCCTTATACGCACATATTAAGGATGTAAAAGATTTTTTTAAATATCACTGTGTGGTTTTTAAAATATAAAAAGAATGCATCAAAATGGGGTATACGTCGTGTAATTCGGCGTATTTAGCACTCTCCGTCCAAACATTTTTTTCTTAAATCGGACCCAGTTTTCGAAATATTTTTGTTGGCGTTTGTGAAAACTACGCTACTTTAAGACGGACGGACGGACAGATCGACGACGGAGCGACGGACGATCTGACCGAGGGACCGACGTACAGAAAGACGTTTTACCATAAACCAATTTTTCGGTATCAAGGTCCCACAAAACATGAATACTCACTACTAGGCGTAAGAGAGGAAGTAATTTATTATACGAGAAAAACAGTTAACCCCCTTTATGGGTATCAGAATTTGATTTTTCTCTGCCGAATATTGGCCGTACTTGCTGGGGCATTATGTAAACTTTCTCGATATTACATATGTAGTATGCGAGAAAGTAAAAATACGTGTAGCTTTGATGACGTCATTATCAATACATGTCTTTCTTCGAAACTTTTTTTGCTTTCTTGAAAATTTGGTTCAACATTGACTGTTTTGCTCGGAATGTATAACTGTTATCTGCTCTATCCTCAATAATATACTTACATGCACCACACTACCACACCGGTCGGGATCTTAGAGCTTGTGGGGCGGTGCTCCGTTGGTGGGAGATACCTGGTAGTGAAACCCCGCCAGTCGTCGGTAGAGGTCGGCGCCGGATCTCGCCATCCATCGGAGAAGACCACCGCCACTTCCCGAGGGAAAAAAACATACATTATACTTACGAAAACAATGACCTTAGCAGTTGACGCACCCGGAAACACTAAGAATCAATCAACACTGAGTGAAAAATAAAAACTACTTATACCTACGATAAACAGCCTTGTCAAAAAAAAGGGTGTTTTTTCGAAAGACTTCTCGTTTAAGTGGTCGCCACCCTCTGACAGACGCATCTCATTTGCACCCACTTCTTTCAGCAGATACTGGTTCAATATGCGCCGCCAGGGCCGACGCGTGTGTCACGTGACGGCGCAGCGATAAACGCGAGCTCATCGCGCGTAAATAGTAATAACGTCGTTTGATTTATGGCGTTCTCTCCCGTACGTGCGCGCCGCCGCCGCCTGACGCGCAGGGTAATCAGAGCAAATCGACGAGGAGATTTTGACACGTACGACGCGCGCCGCTACCTGCCCCTCGTGTGACAGAATGCGGCCTCCCTTTCCCCCCCCCCCCTCGATTCCCTTGTTCGCGCTCGTGGAGTTTCCAAATCGGACTCCTGTTGATAACGATGCTTTTGTTCCATCTATGTTTCTTTTTTATTGTGATATGTGTATTGTTGAAATACAGGGTGCCTCCAAACAGACTTTGACAAAATGAAAGAAGACAAGTACGATCACCAGACGAAATGTAAGGAAATCGTAAATAGTTAATTTTCACTTATTGAGAGGCCAATGAACACGAAAAATTTCTGGTCTACCCCTAATTTTCACCACTCTCGCACGATACGTCAGTGATTTTATTTGTACAGAGATTAACTTGGTATTTTCTAGTAGCGATAGTCAGCACAATTCGAAAGGTGGTGCAATATCAACAGAGGAAGGGTCGACTGACAAATTAGGGCAGAGAGAACTCGAAAGACGTAGTGAATCCTTTCTCTCTAAAGGAAGTCAAACCTCGAATGATATTCCCGGTCCTCCAGGAGAGAGGGTTTACGTCAGGCCGATAAACCTTCTATGTAAAACTCATTGTACTCTGAAGCTCCTCACGAAATATTAAACGAACGATTTTGTTGACGTTTTTGGAACCACCTCTCACAAATATGTTATTGAAGATATACATTTCTCTTCAAATTATAGTCGATCTTCATCATTAGTTCTTTAATTAATATACTGGACAATTAAAAGAATATTATTAGATTTCCGCAAATATTATTAAAATATGGACTAAATTAAAAAACAGATTTTCTGAAAAACTGCGTCCATTTTTTTGAAACTTTTTGAACGTATGATACCAAACTCACTTTATAGCATGGCATATATGCCAATTTTTTTAAATTTATACTTTTTGAAAATATCTCTTTGAAAAAACTAGTATCTTGGAAGAATTTTATTCAAAACTAGACGAGATCATCAGCGACTGTGGAGACAAAAGAGATATACTTCTTCTCGGAGATTTTAATGCCAGGGTGGGAAAAGCAAGTGGTTCAAAAGTAATTGGACAATTTGGCGAGGATGTATGTTACTCAAATGGGAAAAGATTAGTATTTCTGTGTGAACAACATAACATGATAATCAGAAATGGCTTCTTCCAACACAGAGATGAGCATAAGTATACCTGGACGGACCAACAGAGAGGTAGAAGGTCAGTGATAGACTATGTGATTACTTCCCAGAACTTCCAAGGAAGAGTGTTGGATGTTCGGGCACACCGTGGACCAGAATGTGGTTCTAATCACTACTTGGTGAAATCAAAAATAATATTCCCTCCTAGGAAGTATCGTAAAGAGAATCCTAAGGACTTAGGGAAGAAAGAAAGCGAACAAGAAATAAAGTACAACTTGGAAGGACTGGCACATAGTAGTACCCGTTATCTTTATCAAAATAGGTTAGATAACTTATTAAATGAAAATACAGAACAAACAAATACTGACCTGTATGAACACTTAAAAAAATGTCTACACCAGGCTGCAAAAGAAGCCTTAGGGGAAGTGGTCGTGAGAAGAGACAAAAAGACTAAGTACTGGATTAATGAAGAACTGATGAATGAGATTAGGACAAAGAAACAGCTATTTACAAAATGGTTAAGTACCTATGAAGACAAAGACAAATACAATTACATAATCCAGCGGAGAAGAGTAAGAAATCTGATAAGGAAGGAAAAACAACAGTCGTGGGAAAGGAATGTAAGGAAATAGAAATGTATATAGGTGGGAGAAAAACAACTGAAGTTTGGAAATACATTAGGAATATAAAATCACCGTGCAGAGAGAATGTACAAATCCACGGTATTATAGGTAAACAATGGGAAGAGTATTTCAGTAAATTGCTGAAGGAAGACAGGCCGGAATTCATGCTTAATACCGAGATCATATATCCAAGAGAATGTTCCATAAACATAACAGTTGAAGAAATAGAGAAGAGTGTAAAAGAACTAAAAAGTGGAAAAGCCCCAGGACCGGGAAATATTCCAGGCGAGCTACTGAAAAATGGAACACCAAAACTAATGCGAATGATACAATCATTAATGGACAAAAGCATGAATACCGGAGATGTACCAAATGAGTGGAAAATAGTACACATCACACCTATCCACAAGAAAGGAAGGAAGGACATCTGCAGAAATTACAGGGGGATAGCAGTAACTAATACATTTAGTAAGATATATGGGAGGATATTGAGAAATCGCCTAGAAAGGGAGTATGTGATGCACGAAGAAGAAGAACAAAGTGGCTTTCGAGCAGGGCGCTCTTGCATTGATAACTTATTCTGTTTATCACAAGTAATGCAAAAGAAGTGGCAAACGGGGAGAGAATTACACATCGTCTTCCTCGATATCGCACAAGCGTATGACAATGTGCCAGTAAATAAATTATGGGAGGTCCTGCGACGTCTAAATCTGAAAAGTAGTCTTATTGCTGCAGTGAAAGAATTATATTCAGAGCAAGCAGGAATAGTGAAAGTAGGAAAGCACTTGACAGAATCATTTCCAATCACGAAAGGCTTAAGGCAAGGATGCTGCATTTCACCGACACTATTTAAAATCTATGTGAATGAGGATCTGCAGAAATGGAAAAGGAGTTGTGCGGGAATGGGAATACCGTTGGATATGTACTCTACTCTTTACACTTTACAGTTCGCTGATGACCAGGTAATCGTGGCGCACGACCAAGATGATATAGAATATGCTGATAAGGATCAGAGATGAATACGCAAAGTGGGGACTGACACTCAACTTAGGAAAAACAATGTACTGGGCATTAAACACTAATAATGAATACATAACTATGGGCTCAGGAAACAAAATTAAGAAAACTGAAGAAATTAAATGTTTAGGGGTAAAAATTGGGAAGCAGGGACTTTATGAGACAGAAGTTTTGGAACGGATTAAACAAGGCAGAAAACTCATCGGTTCCCTGAATTCTGTCCTATGGGACAAGAACATAAGTAAAAAAACAAAACTAATGATATATAGAGTAATAATCCAAAGTGTTGTATTGTATGGTGCTGAGATATGGCAACTCTCGGAACAAATGAAAACAAAGTTGAGGGTAATGGAAATGGACTTTCTTAGAAGATCAGCTGGCATTTCAAGAAGAGAGAAAATACGAAATGAAAGAATTAAAGAGATCATGGGTTTGAAGCAGGATATACTGCACGAAATTGAATGGAAACAACTGTTATGGTTTGGACACGTGCAGAGGATGCAGAGCAATAGACTTCCAAAGAAGCTTTTGGATTGGCAACCGCAAGAAAGAAGGAAAAGAGGCCGTCCGCGACCTGGTTGGAGAGACAACGTAGAGAAGACATTGGCTGTTTGGCAGATACCTCCTGGGACTTGGAACAACAGAGAAGAGTGGAAGAAGAAGTTAGGCGCCGTAAGACCCACATAAGGGTCAACCAAACGGCTAAGAAGAAGAAAATATCTCTTATGTAGTTAAAATTAACATAATCTGTAATTCATTGCCTTAGCTTGCCCACATGGGCACACTCTACGAGTATGATAGTTCTAATTTTCACTTAAACAGTTGCAGTAATGCAATTGGAACATCACGAAGTTTTCCATAGCATTGTAAAAAGTGTCAGCATATGCATTTGAAAAATTTGAGAATTTTTTTAAAAATTCCGTTAAACTTATAGTGCAATGATTATTTTAAAAAATTCGTTTATTAACACACATACTTCAAAATTTCACTAATGATGGTTTTTCAAAACTCCATAACTTTTGTGAAACATTCGCAGAGAAAAAGCGTATTCCCAACGAAAAGAGTTAAAACATTTAATGAATTTTAAGAAAACTTTGAAAATGTTAACGCTTCAGTTAAGTACCCATAACAATTAAGGAGTGTTTCAAACCTGCAGAACGTTGAGCTCGTCGAGTTCTATTGGGAAATAAAAATTTTGGTGAAAATCGTTTCAGCGATTTAGGTGTTAGCGTTGACCACAGAAGTTGCACCATCATTCATTTTTCAGTATCAATGATTCGCAAAAATAGATAAACAAACAATATATTTTAATAAATATAAACCCTGTTACCGAGAAGAAGGTAAATGTACGATGGTAATTGATTTTAGAATTCCATAAATGAAATAATATAACTACAAACCGATTTTAATAATGCATTAAAACATCAAACAACGAAATATGTTTTGTGAAAAGTTTTCTGCATCACCAGTGGATGCCCGAAGGGAATTTATAGATATGAAAGAATACTGTGAAACCACGATTGTGGTGAGAGTTTTTATTTTATATCCTGTGTTAATTAAAATTGGAATTTGGGAAACTATTTACTGTCAAATTGGTGATTTCAGCGTAATGGCCGCATTTAAAATACAAAATTGCCTTGGCCCTTCAGATTAAATAAAAATAAACATAGCAACTTGCACAAAAACGAACTTTTGATTGCAATACAAAATTATTAAACGAGAGGATAGAGATAATATTTACAACGAAAATGCTGGTATATACGTCTCAATTTATCATTAGCTCGTTTTGACGAAATTAAATGATAGAATATTGTAGCGTCGTTTAACAAAGGCTGTGATGACGTATCCAAGCAGCGATGACGTACCGGGACTTTCGGTTCTGTGTGGACGCGACGGTAGGGCGAAGGCAATGGGGGCGGCGGGTAGCGCCGAAGGGCCTATATAAGGCCACGAGAACAATGACTGTTCTTGGTTCCGGGCAGTGTCGGCGGCAGGTTGGGCGTGAGTTTGTGCCAGTGGTGCACGAGGGCAAGGGGTCGGCAATTCATTGTCGTAACTAGGAGAAATGTAGTAGGTCTCAGGGTAGAGCGGTGCTCCGCACAGGGAATATTGGTCGTATGTTGCGGTGTGGTAGCCGTTCAGTAAAATATCTCTCCTAGCAATGGGTTCTATTTATTTAGTTAATTGTAAGCAGTGCAATCAGTTATTTGTGACGACGGACTAGTTTATGAATAAACTTACTGTTCTTACAAGCCACTCTCGTCTGTGTTCTGATTACACCCGTATGACGCCATAATGTTCGCTTTGATTCGCCGAGAGATTGCAGGAATTTTCAGCGGCGACAGCGATATGTCGTACTCCAGCTGGCCGGACAATACAGAGGCCCTAATGGCTGCCCTTGGCAAAGCCACTGCAGCTATCCAAGGTCCCGCGTGATTCGTTGTCGGCAAGGCGGGGAGCGACAAGGCAGAAAGAGGAACGGCAAAGGGCGTCAGTAAAGTTCGACTCAGAACGGGTCGGGTAGGGTTGGGGTCAGGTTGGATGGAAGCGGGGCGGGGAAGGGGAACGAGCAAGGCAGGGCAAGGTTTGGGCGAGGCTCGACGAGGGGGGAGTGGCGAGGCGGGGAGAGGCGTGGCGGAGCGTGGCGGAGCATGAGAGAGCGTGTTGGAGCGTGGAGGAGCGTGACGGAGTGTGGTGGAGTGTGACAGGGAGTGACGGAGCATGGTGGAGCGTGTCGGAGCGTCACGGAGTGTGGCGGAGCATGAAGAAGCATTTAGTAGTAAGGAGAAACGTGGAGGGGCATGATGGGCTTCGCGGTGATTGGCTCGATAGGGCAGAGCGTGGCGGAGTTTGTGGAGGAGGAGCATGGCGGGGCGCGGAGGAGAAGGTCATAGCGGAGTGGTGCGTGGCGGACTGAGGCATGGCGTGGAGTGGTGCGTGCCAAGGGGTGACGAGGCGTGTTGGGGCCGGGCGCGGTGGGTCGGAGGAAGGAGGAGCAGTCGGGGAGGGTGTGGCAGGATATATCGCGGCGGGGCGTGGCAGGCTGGGGCGGGGGCGTGGCAGGCTGGGACGGGGCGTGGCAGGCTGGGGCGGGGCGTGGCAGGCTGGGGCGGGGCGTGGCAGGCTGGGGCGGGGCGTGGCAGGCTGGGGCGGGGCGAGCTGGCGTAGGGCGGGGCGAGGCGAGGGGAAGAGAGGAGCGGCGGGGATAAGCTTGGCCATGGAGTGGCGGGAAGAAGAGGGGCGAGTCCAGGCCCGGCAAGTCGGAGACGTACCGTGACTTTTGCGTGGCAGGCCAGGCGGGCGGGGAGAGCGGGACGGGCAATGATGAGGCGCGACGAGATGAGGCGGGGAGGAGAGGGTGAGGCCAGGCACGGCAAGGCAGGGACATGCCGAGGCGCGGCGTGGCCGGGCCCGGCGTGGCGGGGCAGCAGGGCGGGCAGTGATGGGGCGGGATGAGGCGGGGATGTTGAGGTGGGTAGCTGCATGGCACGACAGGGAGGAGAGGGGTGAGGTCAAGCACGGCAAGACGGGGACGTGCCGTGTCGTGCCATGGCGTACCCGGCCGGGGCGGAGGAGGAGCAGGGTGGGCAGTGATGGTACGGCGTGGGGTGTGGCGGGGAGGTTGAGATGGAGAGCTGCATGGCATGGTGGAGAGGAGGGGGTGCGTCCAGGCAAGGCAAGCCGGGACGTGCCATCGCGTGCCCGGGCGGGGTGGAGGGGGAGCTGGTGTAACGTGAGACTCTGCCAACACTTTTTTTGTAGAATCTTCCGTTACAATTACTGTAAATACTTATTTTTTTAGTAGTAACACTTCAATTCTTTTTTATTTTAGTTTTTATTTACATTTTTTGTACAATGTACTTCAATACTGTACCTTCTCACTTTGTACAAATAGATTTCACACAATTCTTTAGAACACCTTTTTTCGTTCAATTCTCTCTCTATATCTCATCAATATCCGTTGCTAACCTCATTCTCTAACAACCTCGGTACATCATATGTTTATTTATCAAGTAACAATGTAAAAATGTATTCAAACATTGAAATTGTGCGAAACGTTACACAGGGCGGGCAGTGATGGTATGGCGCGGGATGTGGCGGGGAGGTTGAGATGGGGAGCGGCATGGCATGGTGGAGAGGAGGGGGTGCGTCCAGGAACAGCAAGGTGGGGACGTGCCGTGTCGTGCCAAGGCGTGCCCGGGCGGGGAGGAGGGGGGAGCATGGCGGGCAGTGATGGGGCGGGGCGGGGTGTGGCGGGGAATGGGGAGATAGGCCCGCTAACGAGAGCTGGCGTGCGCGCAAACGTAGCGCGAGGCCAAGAGGCCAGGGCGAGGGCGGCGAGGGCGAGGGCGGCGAGGGCGAGGGCGGCGAGGGCGAGGGCGAGGGCGAGGGCGAGGGCGGCGAGGGCGCTGAGGGCGGCGAGGGCGGCGAGTGGCCTGAAAGGGACGTCAACCTGAGGAGCGAGCAGCCGCCGCCGCCGCTTCGATTGCAGGGGGGGCCGGGCGGCCGGCAAGTGGCCTCTCCAGAGGGCCGCTCCGCGTTGTCACCGCCCTCTTCGCGCACGCGGCTCCTCTCTGCGCTTTTCAAAAGAGGCGGAAGCAGGTCGGGGGAGGGGGCGGGCAGCGCCGCGGTGAAAGCGCGCTTCTTCCGCGCGTGGAGGCCTCCGCCGAAAGAGGGCGTTGCGTCCTGTGATATGTCGCCGTGGACAGACAAAAGGTTTTTAATAAGGGAGGGTGCTGGAAAGGTTGACTTTCGCTGAGATCGCTTAGACAGTAGTGCAGTAGTGGTCTTGGACCGTGGGGTCGAAGGTTCGAGTCCCGCCTCAGGTATGGTTGTATGTGTTCGTCCTTTCACCCCCTATCATCACCATATTGTGTCATCATCATGTCATAACCATACTTCCAATAATGGTCGCTCATGTGATGCAACCTTAACAAAAAAAAATGTTGACTGGCCGGCCCCGTCACCGAGGCCGAGATTTTAGGCTCTTTTGCAACACTTTTTCAATAAGTAGTACGTATAAACTACTAAATAATTAATACTTATAATCTAAAATGATTTTGTAATAAATTGAAGTTTAAAATTTGATCTTATTAAAAAAATTCTGCTGTATAAAAGTTAGTTGAATGCGCTCGAAAATCCACCGGCAAACATTAACACCCGAGCCAAGACGGGAGTTGAGCCCAAAGTCCTTTAAACCGAAGCAATCCCCATCGACATCTTTAAGCTGCCAGCCGCGTGGCCGAGATCGTTAAGGCAGTACTGCCTTAGTCATCTCGGACCGTGAAGTCGTGGGTCCCAGTCTATCCTAGGGCACGGTTGTATGTGTTCGTCCTTTCACCCCCTATCATTACCATATCGTTTCATCTTCATAGATACCATAACGTTAAAATCCAATAGTGGTCGCTAATGAACTAGTAGTTGATGCAACCTTAAATAACAGAAAAAAAGGTTGACATACAAGACCTGACTCTAATGTCGAGAAAACAGTAAGAATACCTACGAAATATAATAATTTACACATAAAACGTTCAAATTCTCGATCCCTTTAGTCTTGATGAACATTTCAAGGGCTCGATTCCAGAATGTTCTCTGCCTCTGTCAATTCATTCTAAGGTTTCAATTCGACATTTCTCGTCACAGAATAAAGAAGAAATGTCTTCGTCGTTCATCGTCATTTGTTACACCAGCATCACAACACTCGTTTAACAATGAAAACTCGACAAGGGGTAGTCGTTAATAGAATTATTTTATTTGTTTAAAATACGTGGATTAGGATCATGTAAAGCCAAGTCCTAAACATGCTGACTTTTTTTCTAAACCGAAAACTTAGAATCTACTTTCCCTCACCATTTAATAACTTCGTTAAGATCAAGAAGTTCTCACTGTTGTGATGTTTTTATGCAAGTTCTTGAGAAGCCTTGACTCTTGAACATTATCGCTTCTGTTTCAGATGTATGAATATTATTTACTCCATGAATCAAAGTTAATCCTAAATTCTTTAATTTCGTTTATTTATTAAAGACTTCCGACCAGAATAGTGTTCTCTCTTTTAATGTATTCAAATTTGTCCCTGAATTGAGGGAAAACGAGACAAACAAATTATATTATAATTTCCATATCATAAATAAATTATTAATTTGAACTACTACAATACAATATTTTGAAGGCAAATGTACATAATATTAGAAATAATAATAATAGTAATTGTCCCGTTGGTAATTCAAACTCTTATTTAAATAATAGTATATTATAAGGACAATTATGTACTTCGGAAATTAAGCGGTATTTCTTAAAAACAATTTAAAACTTTTCCTTTTTCGGAAAATTTTGTGGCGACCATCTGTTCTCGCTGTTCATATATAACGATGGTGGAATAAACAGCAATACGAATGTATACCTCTATTTAACCCTCGTATCATATCTGGGGTCTTTTTGGACCCCACGAGCATTAAATTGTTAACATTTTGCTGAAGATTTACCAAATAATTTCGGTCTTCTACATACGCCTTCGTTCACTCGTTAAGCATATACCGAGCCATATTCACAAATTTTCCACATTTTATTAGAGAGTTATTAATTTCCTTTGTTACTGGCACGGGTTTGACCGAAGCTGTACTCTGTACTTTTACCATTCTCATTTCAAACACGTTGTCATGAACTTCAAAAAATGTGTCTGATTGATGTGTCCATCACGTTTTATTTCATATTTTATTTTCTTGAAGTAACTTTCACAAAAACTTATAAATATTTATCATTCATTATGAATCAACAATGGCAGCAACTACGTACGGTTGAGGTTCTTCTATATACGTAATAATTAATATGAATATTTTATATTTCTTAGTTTATTGAAAATAACTTAGAAAAGGTATTTTTAAATAAAATGGATTATTTACACCCAGTATGTTGGTTACACCCAGTATGTCCAAAAAGACCCCAGGTATAGTACTTGATGTAAAGAGGCAGATATTGGTACGAAAGATAAATAACATAAATCTTACCTTCTTCTGTCTTTTTAAAACTCTTATATCAAACGTTAACAACTTTCTTTCGTGACGAACTGTATACTGATGATATTGTAGGTCCATTATGAATCCTGTTTAATACATTATGAATCAGTGTTTGTGAACGCGTCTGTAGCATGTCAGAGAGGACGCGGGGTTTCGTGGACCAACCCATTAAGTTATTGAGTATGCAACTCACGGGGCTGAACGGAATCGCATATTGCGGGCGAGCGGAGGCCGGCCTGGTGGCCCCCGGGCCACATTTTGCAGAGCCTAAGCCCACGATGTCATCGCGGCTGGGCCTCCTGTAATTGGTTCATCGACCGCCTCGATCAACAAACAAATTACAGATCGAGGGCTCAGCTCAGCCCACAATGTGCCCTATAGCTTCCAACACCCTCTCGCAGCCAATAATTGTTGTGTAGCCACTCGGATACACGAAGGGTCGTCATTGCACACCGTGCACAGAACAAGGCAAGAAATTTGTATTATGATTGTGGAGATATATATTCAAATATAAATCCTTTCTTCACGCACGATCATACTTCTTCCAGTCCATTAATTGAGTCAAATGAGGTCTCATTCACCCGGCTTGGTCTTATGATAGATCATAATTTTTTGTCGATCCATTATATTCTGAGAGTTTTATAAAAAGTATTAAATTTTGTTTTGAAACCAAAACACATTTTGGGTGACTTACAGTATCTGCAGAAGTGTGTTGTGGGGCTCTGATATAAAAATGCGGATACATTGTGTTCCGTAGTCACATAGTTCGTCTAACATGTTCTGTATTTAGAATTAACGTTTTGTGTGCCGTAGATACCGAAAAATTGGTTTATGGAAAAATGTCTCTGTCTCTCCGTCTGTCTCTAATCAATGCTATCACCTAATTCCTTCAAACAATTTTTCTCCAAATTTCATATTCCCCCATCGAAAATTGCAAAAATGAAAATTGAAAATATAGAATGTTGATGAGATTTTTTGTTTGATGAAATCTATTCTAAAAAATTAGATCTTAAAATAAGGTGATGTACATTTTCTTTAAAAAGAAGGTGGTATTTTTTTGCATAATTGTAGCTTGAAGTCAACGCAATTTATATTCTTTTATAAAAAACAGGTTCAAATTCTTTCTTTAATTTTTCCTCCTAAACAGTTCAAAGGATGCTTAAGAAATGACGCGGGTTTTTCGTTGAACTTGCAAAATTTTTGAAAATTGAAGTTATAAATAATGCGAAAAAGTATGTGCTGATAAACTTTGCTAGTTTATCAGTATGAAAAATGTCTTGGCTAAATAAGAACATGGAGACGAAACTTTGTTTCATGTTGACGTTCACTCATTTAGCAATAGATATTAGTGTTATTTAATCAAATATATTTTCTCTCCTTTTCGTTTTCATTTCGTAAAAACTTTGCTTTAAAATCTTTCGTTTTACTAATTGCCGTCTAAGGTGATACATCTCCAAAGATATCTTAAATATTAATTAGAAAGTTCTCGAAAAAATCTAAGATCGGTGCTTAAAAGAGCTAAATTTTTTAGGAGCCGGATCCATGTCTTGCCGGTGGCCCTATGGTTGGTGGTCATACGGCCGGACAAGGGCGTATACGGCGGTCCGGTGGGTCTTCTGCAGCAGCTTTGCTGGGAGGTACAATCATTCCTCAACATTCGTGAGTGTTAGGTTCCCAAAAAGCATCGCAAATGTCAAATCCGCGAACGTTGAGTCTATCTTTTAATGAAGAAAGATGGGTTAGGTTCCTGTATATTGAATCACTGTTAAAAAAGTGTTTGACAAACAATTGTAGTGGAACTAAGTAAGCGCTACTACAAAATGAACTCACAATTAACTACCCAAAGAGAAAAAATAAAACGATATTTGTTGAAAGTAATTGCATGTAAGATTTGGTTATTTTTTTGTTTTATCACCCTCCTCTTTGTTGTAACATCCGCATATACAAGAGAGTTGCTGTTTTTATTTATCTCAAATTTTGAAGTTATTTCCGCTTTTGGATCACATTCGAATGGCATTTTCTACCAGAACTTGTTTCAGTTTTAGAACACCATTAAGAGTTTTGACATTGAAGTTTACCCAAGACGCAGTTTCGATTCCGTTACTTCATTATTACGTTCTAGGAGGTTCTTTTCTGATGATTTCCCGAATCTCCTCATGCACCAATCTTGAATGGCTGTAACGCCAAAACACCAAAACACTTACCTCCAATTTGATGAAACTGAAATGAACTATTTAACAATTGTGTTACACTATTAATGTGAATTGATATTCTAACTTTGGCATTTTTTATGTGATACTTTGGGCTCCGGTATTTGCCGAGTTCGGTTCCCAGATGTCGCTGACAAAGAAAATGATATGTGCTCGCTTTCAAACGACAAAAACACTCACTCGCGAATGTTGAAATCGCGAATGCTAACCTTTTCGCAGCTAACGAGGCCTATAGGCGTCCGGAGTTTTCGTGCCCCGTGTGCTAACGCCGCCTTTAGGCGTCCGCCCGGAGTCGCTTCTGCTGTGCTAATGACGTCTATAGGCGTCTTGTACTTCGCGCGGCTGTCTTTCGCTTTCTTCTGAATGGCTGAGGGCCTGAAGGACATGTGGCAATATATGTTCGTTTTGTAAGGGTTTGAACTTTAGTTTGAACCCTCCTAGGGACTGCTGCTGTGGATATTCTCTTTGGTGCGAGTTGAAATGTTTGTAAACTGATCGACTGCCATGCGGCGGTCCTCGTCACCCGTGAGGGGTTGGCGCGCAGCTTGAAGGAGGCCCTTTCCTAATGACCCTAATAAAACTTTCTCCAGGGTTTTCGGGTACGATGTACCACCGTTACTTTGTGTTAATATTTCTTGCTAAAAGTTTTTTGTTTATATGCATAACTATTCGAATATCGACTTCTTTTGTGAAGAAAACAAGGCTCAATGAAAGATGTTTAATTTTGGCTTTCTTGTTTTTCACGGAGTCGTTAATACCTTTCATTGTTAACGAAAGTATGAAATTTTATCTAAATGCGCTGCGAATCACTGAAAAATATCACTCGCGACTTGCAAAAATGGAGTGATACGTCTTCTAATGAAATGCATGTTTTCTTTTAGTTTGTTTATTCATGCCGAGAATTTAAAAAATCCTCAGTAAACGAATATTCAACGCCTATTTTCGGGGCGATAATGTCTCGAGATATGTTTTTGCTTACACTAAGAATACTTCATTCCAGTAACAATGTAGAGCGTTGCGGCAATCGCGTTTTCAAAATAAGATATGTCAGTGCCATTTGCCGAAGCTTAGCAAACTCATTCTCTCCGTTTGGGAAGTTGTGCGTCGATGAAAGCCTAATTTTGTTCAAGGGACGGCTGTTTTCCATACAGAATAATCTTTTAAAACGAATCAGGTTTGGAATCATACTCTTAGTGCTGTGTGATTGTAAAAAGGAAATGAATCTCGATTATTATTCGCCGTGAGTTCTGATACTTTTGTGAAGAATGTAATGTGGATTTGAGTGTTACACCGTGTTTTGAAGTGTAACACCCCAAATGAATTTCTAAATTCCCAATAATATTAAAACATTCAAAAAGTGTTTATGAGGTCCTCGTGTTACACTGTTTTAAAATGTAATTCACGGAAAAAATTGTCACATATTTCCAAAGCATATTTTATATGAAAGCATATCACATGTTTTAAAACGAAAACAATTTTTAAAAATTTAAAAACAAAACACAAAAATGTATATTTCTATGAACGCCAGTATCGACCCAAGGTCCATATCAAAAACAAAGATAGGACATATATGCGAGTTTGTCTTGTGGGGCCGCCTACATCCTGCCAGTGCGCGCCCTTCGGAACAAGGAAAAGGCGCCGCACACAGAGGTCGCCGGCCGCCGCGGTGCGTCAGCACGGGCGAAATCCTGGGTGAGATCCGTAGCAGTGAAAAGGTTAAAACTGATAGCATTTCTCTAATGGCGAATGTTCGTAACTCGCGAGTAGCTAATTCGAGGGTGTGGAGGGATTACTGTATTTGACCAAGGTTATTACACTCAAGAGTGGAATGCAATTGGCAAACGAGAGCGAAAGGCCAAAATGCGGTGGCGACGCTTTAGAAACCGATGTTGACAATGAAAGCATTGAAAGAAATTTTTGTTCGAGAAGAAGTAACTGAAGGCGCAGATATATTTGGGTAAAGTTGTAACCCGAGAAATAAAGAATGAATTTCGAAATACAATGCTCACATTTTAAATAGGAGGAAGGAATTTTAGTTGCACATTACTTTAGGTTGGTCAACTTGCTTGAAAATGCTGTGTTTTCATTTTATTATGCGAGTTCTTTGCCGTAAAAATAGGTAAATTCTACCCCAAATTATCTTGATTCTCAAAATTGCAAAAAAAAAAAGAAAGGGACATTTTTATGCTCAAATACTTTTACGGCAAGACGGCTCGTTCTACTGCCACGGTTCGACACCCACTTTGAGATTCCAGCATTGGGATCCCACGAACTACGTCAGTGGTGTTAAGGTCATCTACTGATGGCAGTGGCACGCGTCGTGGCACCATGGCATCCACGTCACGAGCTTCTCTGCGCAACTAGCATCGGCAAAGGAAACTATTAGTAACCCCGCCGTTTTACAATAGGGATTGCGTTGTCGCTGGTGGCAGGGTGACGAACTGCGTGAAGGGGCGATTTCATCGTGGCATTCGTGCCACGGACTCCCGCTCGTGGCATTGACCTTGACAACATTAAACTACGTAAAGCGATCTTGAGTCAGGCCATCACAAAGTTAACAATACATTTTACACAATAAACGCAGCAACCCTTTCCGCAGGATCCACAAAATTAGTGGTCGTGGAGCGATAACTACAAGAAAGGATCACTTTGACAGCTATTGCTTGGCTACTGTTGGCAACAAAATTGGAGATTGTGCCTAAGCACTCAGTTCCTCAATTTGTTTCTAAGCATTCGTCTCATTTGTAAATGGCTTCATCACTGCCTCATGTAACATTATCGTCGTCGATGTTAATTTATTTCGCGACGTGTCAAACTGGTCCATTCTATTAACTTCTCTACAGAGTAAAGCGTCAAGATGGATACTCTATTTAAAGAAATATCAACCAAATTGAGGCTTATTGAGGATTTCCAAAAACTTAAGTTTTACTGCTTTCATTCTTTGCTTCTTGGCCCCTCAATTGGTAATTGGAAGAAAGTCTTCAGGCTAGAAGTTTCCAGGGTTGATGATGGTACGGAAGTTACGAGTGAAGTAAAATATTTATTGTTACAATACAAATGTATATTTATTTAAAAAACAACAGCGGAGATAAAGTATCGAGATAATATATAAAGTGATTTCATAATACATCAGTACGTTTGTGATTTCTTTCGTATAATATTTAAGTTACAACATATCTCTTGTTAAGAAGGAAATGAGATTGCAAGCTATATAGGTTTATCAACTAAACTGTTTGTGATCTCCTTGTATACGCATTATAAGAAATTTGAAGTTCTCAGAATCCAAGTAATAACAACGGTGAACTTCGCAGAAATCTCATCATCCTTTTAAGGGTATGATATTTCCTTCTATCTCCTCAAACATATCTTTCTCGATCCCGCAAATTCTCAACATTCAAGAACGATACAGGTTTCTGTCTTCAGTTACGATCTAGGTCATCTGGCAATGAAGTCCTGAAAAAAATTGAAAATGTTTTTAAGGCTTCACGTCAAGTACCCTCAAAAATCAAAATATCTACATGAAATTTCCAAAGCCATAAGATCATTCACATTGATTAGGAACTATCAATTTTGAAGAAATTTGGCTGAACGGTTTAGTCGCTAGCGTTGGCCATAGACCGACGTTTTCCAGTCAATTGATCTTTCGCTATTAAGAACCAACAGAACATGGATTCTAGATACAATACGTGTTTGGGGATTTTTTTTCTAAATTTAGCTACAGGATCTATGTACTTTTTCGTTACCAGATCTTGGCAAAATCAGTTTTTCTGCCGAAAATTCGCTGTTTTCCGACGCACGATTACATAATTTTCTCTTCTTACGAAGGGACATCGTAAGGCGAGAAAATAACTAGTGGTGCTACAGAATGGCACAGACATTCCCGTATAAGTTTACTATTTCCTTGGATCTGAGCTAGCTATTCGGAATCGCCACACACTCGTGCCAGCTGGCATCTATCGCCGCCTAAAATACATTCTTTTTTACATTTTCTTAATTTTTCGCTTACCTATTAGTAATCCGGAAATATTAATTTTAAAATATTAAAAAACAGTAAAACCTCGTCCGAAATAGAAATTTTCTTCAGAGCCGTTTTAAAAAATGGCGATTAAGGGCTACTAAAAATGCGAAATTTGAAGAATTCAAATTTAATATAATTAAAATAAGCTTATTCATAGAAAATTTGTGAGTTTTCGAAAAACTTCTTTTAAAGTTATTTAAATCACTTTAACCTACAAATATAATAGTGTTTACAAATTGCTGGTAATGTGCCTATTCAAGGTGTGAGCGATCTTTCCAAAAATATATATATTTATGTAATTTTTGCTAAAACAAAACAATACTCTACATTGAACTTTACGTCGTATTAAAGAGTGTAATTAGCATCCTTTAGAAAGGTTTGAAGAAAAAATTTGGAGCCATTTTTGAGAAAATGACGTTTGACGTTTCTGAAAGTGCGGAATTTTGAGCTAGTTTTCACAGAAAACGTTTGAGTTCTCGAGAAATTTTACTTTACATTATTTAAAACACGTGTACTCGTAAATATAATAATGTGAACAAATCGCCACTGATGTAAATAGTACCGACGTGAGAGACAAGTAAAAAAAATTACATGTTTGTAATTTTTGAAAAAAACAAAACAAAAGAGAAGTATGGCGTTTATGTCATTTCATAGAGTACATTTAGCATTATCCCTACCAAAAGTTCGAAGAAAATATTTGGATCGATTTTTGAGAATAAACAGTTTTTGTATTCTTTTAAAATTGGAAATATTGCATGCAATATTGCGCGAAAACTACCAAAATTTTCAAAAAATGTACCTGACCTTTATGATAGAACTCACTTTGGAGAACAAATTTTATTCAGAACAAAATCTCTATCTTCAATTTTGTACTTGTCGAAAGAGGCCGAAAAAATTTCAAACTTTTGCAATTTTCAAAAATGTAGAGTTAACCGTGAAAATGGTATCTATGCCACCTTTATAAGTGTATTTTACTCTATTCTTACAAGAAATTTAAAGAAAAAATATGAAGCCGGTTTTGAGAAAATTTTGAAAATGTCCGGGGGTCTTGATGTAAAGTACCCCCGAATGTTGAAGAAAGATTTTCAAAATCGCAGCGCTCGAGTGGAAGCAGATCAACCGGGGAATATCCATTTTGGAAGAAATTATACTTATGGTTTAGGCGCTACACTTGGGTTTTTATTTCTTGGCGCGTGTGGTCTTGGTTTCAGGATGGAATATCTCACGGTAATTCGCGTTGTTCTCCGTCGCGCCGCCAGATATCGCATGATTGCGCCTATCGAGTAGTGCTGGCGATCATGCGGTTCCTAGCGGCACGATCGAGATCGACGCGAAATACCATGAGATATTCCTTCGTGAAGACAAGACCTCACGCGCCAAGAAGTATAAACCCAAGTATAGTGTTGTTCGCAGACACCGGACGGTCAGACGGACAGATGGACGGACGGACGTTTTGAAAAGAACCCCTTTTTCGGTATCAGGGGACTTTAAAACCAGTATTTCCGTTGAAATCTCTAAATCGATTTTCCGCAGCATTACATAACTTTTCCTATACTACGTATATTATCCCATATATACGTATGTATACGGGAAAGTAAAAGTGTTCCTCCAACCCTCTCACCCTCTCGACTTTCTGCTCTCCCGCCATCCCTCCTTCCTGCCTTACTCATTCACTCTCATCCTTCACCTCTCTCACCCCCAAGGCCTTCTGCAATCCCACTCCCTACCATCTCTCCCCCGTCCACTCTTTCCGCACCTCCACACTCCAACCCCCTTGGGGACTTTTCGCCCATCCGCCCTTTGAACAAGAGGATGCCGTCCTCACTCCATTATCCTCGCCGGCGGCGATGGGCAGCTCCGAAATGACGCGCAGCAAAATTCCAGGAAGGCCGCCCAGCCTTCGGCGCCCCACCCCCCTGAGGATCGCGGATCGACCCTCGTCGTCCACCACTTTTCATATCCATGTCTCCCTACCGCGCACTTTTTTTTCTTCAACTTTCCCCCCGCCAGTAGCCCTGGCGAGGCGGTCATTTATTACATGTAGGGGCATACATGCGCGGCAGTTCTGTGGTTTATGCGGCAAAGAAGGGGGCATCTTATTAACTAACTAAATACTAACTTAACCTATGGATGAAACCGGCCGACGACCTAAGGTTTACATTCTTGTTGAGAGTTTTTTCATCTCGCCTTGTTTCTGCTGATTTCTTGCGTTTTTTTTATTTTTTATTTTTTATTTTTTACCGCGCACTGGAATCTGCGAAGAATTGGAACTGGTTGCCTGAACTAAAAGCATGGAAGATTCAGAGGGTAATGGGGATGTGAAAACTGATAACGTAATGGAGTTTCATTTACGTTTCGGGGCTTTTCGTATTTTATGCTTTTATCTTTATTGGTTGTACATTTAAACTTTAATAAGTCTTCCATCCTACTTCACTCCCAGTCCCAGTCTCTCTGTCTCTCTCTCGCTCTCTCTCTCATACTCTCACTCCCTCTCTTTATTGCTCGGGGTTGATAGAAAATATAAGAATGAGAAATTAGCACGTATCTGAGATTTTTCTTCATTACCATGTATCAGAAAAATGAAAAGATATTTCAGACTTGTTGTCCACGTTTGATGTGAAGTTATTTTCTGTTGTTTAGTGAATTAAGACAATAATTTTACCAACCAATGAAAAAGAATCCGTATCTTTTTTCATTTCAAATCTTATTTGTATAAAGTGCGAATCTAAGGTTGAATACCGTGCTCATTTGAGTTAACAATTTACTGCTTGAGGTGTGATTCTTTTCTCAACACATGTGGTTTAATTATCTAACCTACGACAGTGACTCGATTTTGGAAGAGCGCAATAATTTAGATGATATTAGAAGTTTATGACAACAGTGTTCTAACGAATTAATTAATTTTGAAGCTAACGAGTAGCCTTAGTATCAAAGTCGTGAAAAAGACCTCATCTGACGAGAATTATGAAATTTTGAAAAGGAAAAATAACTTATCGTACGATGGACATACACCACTCTTCGCACATTCACCCTGGCTTAAACGTGACTGACGTGAGATTGTTTTGAACTTTATAATTAAGCGACTCTCGTGACTACGACAGAGATTTTTCAGCCTGAAACAAAAGACGGGTCAGAGCTTGTTCATACATCCACTGGAAGCACAGTTGCAATAGGTGACATTGCGTTTAATAATGTAAATCACTTCATTTTTAATATGCATGTAACAAAGCAAGTTTTCTAATTTCAGAAGTTATTGCATTACTAGTGTTTTTGAATGCTAACGGTACAATTTCTTAACATATTTGATTTAATTTAGTGTGTGTGTTCGTTCGTATGGAATGCTAACTTTGACGTCATAAGAGAGACATTTTGCTCTGGATTGTGGTTATGAATATGTTCATATTCCGTGCAATCAATCCATCGTCAGAGATAAATCTGCAAAAAAACATTACTTTTGTAGCTACTTAAAATACGTGTAAAATCTCTTGTGATTCCTGACGTTCGAACCGCAACAGGAACGTGGGCGGCAATGCTCCCAAAGACAATCACTTGCATCCAGCCTGCCCACGCGCGTCCTTGGCACACTGACCCCCACCCTCTCTCCCTCCTCCTCCCACTGCCATGCACCGCGACCAGTCTCATCCTTCGGACGAACGTCTTGCCTGTCGTCTTTTAACTCATTTATTTTATTTAAAGGAAACCTTACAATGTAAGAGGTCTTTGCCCTACTAAGGGATGCAAACAGACTAATAATAATAATAATATAATAATATAACAATAATAAAATAATAATATAATAATAATATTATAATAATATAATAATAATAGGACCGACAAATCCAAAATCATCGCACGAAAGCGGCAAACACATCGGATATAGTTATCCGGGATTAGAAGAAAAAATCGTGTCTATTTGTCGATGTTGCTGTACCTTGCGATCAAAACGTCGTAACCAAGGAGGCAGAGAAACGTCTTAAATACAAAAGTTTGGAAATCGAGATCAGCCGAATGTGGGGCGTAAAAGCACAGGTCGTACCGATGCTCATCGGAGCTCTGGGATTTGTTCTACAAAATTTGTGTAAGAACTTCGCTAAACTCCCAGGTAAATCAAAAGACTGGGAAGTGCAAGAAATTGCTTTATTTGGAACACCCACATTTTGCACAAAGTATTGTAGAAGCACGACAGTCCCTCATCTGCTTCTTAGGTAGCTGGTTGCAACCTGAAGTAGAATTTATTTTGAGGCGACTCATAACATCTTTAGTCGTGATGTAGTGGAATAATAGTAGTAATAATAATAATAATAATAATAATAATAATAATTTTAAGTTGTTTAAATTGGTTTATTGCAATTTATTTCAGTAATGCATTTATTTAAATTTACTATTTTATTTCAATTTATTTATTTCAATTTATTTGTTTCTCTACGTATTTAATTTAGAACTACTGGTGTTGATGAGAGAGACAATGATGGATTTTATTTTTTACTGGGAAATTCATTTGTTCCTAATTCGTTAGTCAATTAACTGCATCGTCTTATGCATCTGATGTTTGTAATTTTTTATATGTTGTATGTTTTGACTGTGTAACGTTTTCCCAGAGTTTTAGCGATCTCTTGCGCATCACTGCGTCAATGACAGAGTCAATGTCAGCGTCACAAGCTTTAATCCAAGAGATCGGATCTGTTTGACGGTCCACGTGGTTTTCACATCGAAGCTCATATGATTTTATTTTTCCCATTAACCATGAGGCAACGGAATGTATGCTTATCTGTCTTCATTCCAGTTCTCAAAATAAGAATGTAACGTGACATTTTTGTTATTTAGCAAAAGCAATGAAGTTTTTCTACGTGCAAAAATCTAGGTTACTAATTTCCAAGGCGCGCAAATTGAAACGAAATTGCGCTGCCTTTGGCCATATGAAAAGTGTCAATGATTTTGTTAGATATCCAGAAATTTTGGAAAAACCTTAAAACAAAGAAATAATTACGATTTTGACTGAAATATACAAATATTTGATTGTGATATTCCGCGTACTCTCACACGGTCCAGGCAGACTGAATTTCACATTCAGAACATCATTACTTGTGTCACAGATGATATCATGCGAAACCAAGGCGCCAAGGAAGAGGCACCCTGAGATATTTTTTTTTATCTCGTGTTTTATTTTGGAACAGCAGCACTTTTGATATTATGTGTAAAGAATTGCTGGGCAGTACAGTGTGTTTATACGTTCTGTACTATGTTATTGCAGTATTTGTGAAGACAGTTTTTGTTAATATATTTAATTGTACTACACTCATACAAGCCACATGCATAATTTTGATGTAGGAGGATTGTATATGATGGAATTAGGCGACTCGAGGGTGTCATACAAGTATATTTCTAAATTATAACTTTGTGATGAATATTATCTGCAATTTTTAGGAGACTAATTGGTAAGAATTTTCCAAATTGTTAACCCGTTTTAGCTTAGGACTTCAAACTGACACAGGCAAGCACGCTCATAGTGTTGAATATTTACAACGGGAGTGCGACCCGACACAAGTGTTATACGGATGAGGACAGACATCCGCACTTATGCCCGCATATTATTTCATTTGGTTAAAATATGTGCAAAAATAAGGACAATCTCAGTAAGTTTCGGGCTGCAATCAACGTTTTATCGATATTACCTCTCTTTCGACGAAGAAAACATTTATTTCGTTTAAAAAAGACGACTTAGTGGGAGATGAACCTGCCTCCGATGAACTGCTGTGCAGTTGCCCGCTACAAATAACCCGTTGACTGAGGCAAGGCCTCCTTAAGTGTCGGGTTCTGGATGGTTCTTCCTTTTATCTTTCGCACGAGAAAATGAATTCCGTTCCTACGCACCGCAGCCGCCGCCGACCGCCCGGCGGCTGGCGATGCACTGTGGGTGGGACACGAGGTTCAGTGGCCAATCATGATCAGTAGTCCGCGTATATTTAGGTTTTAACATATGCGTTTTAGGTGCTCAAAATAGGTTATTTCAGCATTTCACTAAGGCTTTTTTAAAGGTAGAAAAGGCACAAAAAAACAGAAACTTAAAAAAACATAAGTTTACAATTTATTATATAAATCTCAAAGATAAAACCATAAATCAGTATGTATTATTTTCTTTCGCGGAAACTCAAGAGCGGAAGGAGACTTTTCCACGAAGTCAGGAAGTATTGGCATATTTTTATCGCAAGGTCCTTGCCCTGTATATTCATTTCTCGCTATCTTACAGATTAACGGAACTTAAAATCCATCATCCTTGTCCGATATGCCGATACAGAAGAAAAAAGTCAAAAGTAGTCGCAGACAAAAGCAATTAGGCAAATTAGTCTCATATTGGGTTTTTAAATAGACTCAAGTAGGCATTAATGTTGAACTAGGCTCTTTTACGCGCTATACAATTGACGGGTTTTACTTCAAATAAGCCAAAAATGTGTTTGTAAAACTTAATTTCGTACACCGTACCCAAGAAAAAAAAGGTTTTTACCGCTATATAATTATCATGTATACTTTGGTTTTTATAACTTGGCGCGTCAGGGCTCCAAAATTAAATTGAAGAGAAAGGAAAGAAATAATGTTTCACGATAAAATTAAAAAGGCGTTTTTTGCATAATTTAATCTCAACACATACCGGAATGGTTACTCTCGCACAGAACCGGGCCTATAATTCTGTAAGGCGTAATTCAGTAGCTGAGCATTTAAAGTTGAGTTCTACTATTAAGTATTTTTCACTTTTAAAGCAATTATTTAAAAAGTGCCAGGGTTTAGCACATGTTCAGCTAGTTGTGTTGGCAGAAGACTGCAGAAATGCTGGTAACTTAGAAACTCACAGTCGAAGCGGATCAACTCGACCAAAACATTGTTTGTAGGAAAAGAGTTAAAGTTGATGTGATTAGCTTAAAATACTTTCCTTTGTTATATTGTTTCATATGCTGTTGTAGAAACATTCGTATTTTGGTGTTCTCTATCGAGTGTAATGCGCATAATTTTAAAACAGGTGCAGATAGTTATTGTAATCAGATTTACTTGTATAAACGCATTTATTCTGAGATTGCTTATTCAATTCTGAGGTCAGATTTGAATAAATTTTGAAGGTTAAAATGGCAGTCGCATTCATTCATAGCCTGTATATCCTAAAAGACTGCAAATTAGAGGCCTCAAAACAATATTTTTGCAGTATATTTTGGCCTGAAATTGAGTTTTCTTTTGAATCTGCGGGAACATTATTTGTATACAATTTCTTAAGAAATCTCCTCTCCAACGATACTTTCGCCTTTGTGTATGAATCACAAAATTATGTTAAAATACTAAATCTATATTCTCCCTCATTTTTGTGAATATTCAATATTTAAAAATATTTTCTTCAATAAATAAAATAATGCTTAAATTATTTAGTCTGATAATACTTACATTTCGTCATATTGCGGAAATTTCATCGTGAGAGTAGATAAAACGTAAAGCCATGAGCTACAGAGTAATGAGCACAGTATTTGAGAAAAACGTAAAGAGGAAAAAAATCACATTGTCTGGATTAGAACCTTTTACAACTCCAAACAGAATTGGCATTAAATTCCTTGGTGGTGACAGAAATTTGTGGTAATCCATAATGAGATGTAGGGATATCCGCAACAATCACTGTTAAAACATTTATTATAACATGCCCAAAGTTAACTAAAGCATGTTATAATAAATATTATTAGTTAACTAGAGCATGTTATAATAAATATTATTAGTTAACTAGGACATGTTAAAATAAATATTATTAGTCAGTTAACTAGGACATGTTACAATAAATATTATTAGTTAACTTTGGGCATTTTATAATAAATATAATAAGTGTGATTGTTGTGGATGATTGTCCCTATCTCTCATTACAATTGGTATTGGCATTCGAGCCTTTTACCGGCAACGCCGCCCCACAGTGCGGGCGGTGGGCGGCGGGCGGCGGGCGGCGGGCCGCTCCACAACGCCCGCTTTGTTTCCATTCCGGCCGCGAGGCGGTCAAACTGGTTCCCCCGGCGCGGGGGCGGGGCGGGGTCGCCCCCCGCGTGGATGCGGCTCGGGTTCGATCCCCGCGCACGCGCGAGGGACAAAGGAGCTGCTGCTGCGGTCGCTGAAAGAGAAAGTCCCCCTCCCCTCTCCGCGCCGCGCGGCTCTGCCTCCCCCCCAGAGCCCATTTACGAGCCGGAGGTTGCTTAAGTGCCGGCCCGCGGTATATATTTTATTAGACTCCATTATGAGAGAAGTTAATTTATGTCTCCATAAAGTTCTCTCTCTCTCTCTCTCTCCCTCGCCCGGTGAATTGTAATGCTCATGGGCGAAGCAGGCCGAAGCAGGGCCTTGGCGTGGGCGTGCCCTCTGGAAGGGCTAGCGATACGCGATACGCGGGGGCTGTGCCCGGGCTTTGGCTCTCGGTTGGTTTTCGGAGAGTTAAAGAAGATGAGTTGGGGGTGTAGAGCGGGGCTGCTTATTTGCAAGAATTGGGAGCAGACTGGCCCCAGTGGCTCGCGCGAGGGGCGTGTGTGCCACTTGTGTTTCACTAAACTAGAACCGATCGCGCCAGAGTGCCTCGCGTGCCATGGGGTGGACTCAGCGAAATGCAGGTCACTCCGGAGGCTGGTTCATAAGGTCTGAATCACAGCACGTCAAGTGGGCCGCGCATTTCAGTAGTCATGAAATTTGAACCAGGACTCCTCACCGAGGGATAATTTTTCTGCTTAAATTGTACTAGTCTCGTCTTGTGAGTTATAAGTCATAATTAGGGAGCGGATTTTTATGCCCTAAAAATCCTGAAATATGCTTTTTAAAATATGCGCTTATGACCTAAAAATTGTGAAATATGCACTTTAATATGTAATTAAAAATAACAATATTTCATATTCTGTATAAATCTTTCTTGATAAAATTCCGGAGAAGCGTGCTTGGAATGAAAAAAGCAAACATAATATAACCTAAATTACTTCGCGGGAGATATAATTGAAGTAAATGTGTGTGTAAACCTTAGTGAATTACCTACGTTGCAGGCCTTCTTTCACTTTTTCTACCTAGTTAAAAATATATATCAAGAAATATCCTACATTTGCATCAGTATTTTATCATCTATAGAAAAGAAAAAAATGGGGCAAGCTTTGCTAACAATGAATGCTCACAAATATATTTTATGAAAACCCGAAACGTTTTTAACGAAATATGCAAAATGTGCTCCCATAATTATACGAATATGCCCCAACAGGAAAAATCGATCAAATATGCACAAATTTGCACTAAAAATTAATCTATAAAGCATCCAATTATAACCAAATGTCAAGAAATTACTCTTTCCTATGCCTTGAAGCAAAAAAGAAAAATATGCAAAATCTTAGAAATCCGCCACAAACACGTTCTGAATTTACTTATGTGTTAATAAATCGTTGCGCATAAGACATGTATGTAATCAAATGCAAGAGAAGAATTATTTCAGTGACATGTAATGTATGAGTAGGTAAATAAATTCCTACGTTCAAAAGAATTCGCGATTACCTCAACTCGATGCTTCCGAATGGACAACCGTTGAATCTTCAAGCCAATTTCACTGTCCGAAATGAAATCGGGCAAACATATTATTGCATTGTTAAAAATTTAAATAATAGTCTAATAATATATGTAACAAAATGTATAGACAAAAGTTCACTTTAATTATCGGTTGATTCATTCTTTCTAGCGAATGCAGCTTTCATTCGCGAGTACTCTAGACAGTTTTGAATTTAAATTTTGTAAAATATTTCCGGCCGTCTACAAACTTCTAAGAATCAATCTGCGCGCTATCTACAGATATTGCCCTCCAAACGTGAGAGTTAAATGAACTGTGAAGGTCGGTGAGGATTATTCATCATTATACAAACGTATTTCTAAAGGCACATTCTCCACTACTCTTTTTGCGCCTCATATTTCGTCAGGGTCGTCGTCATTACGATTGATTTTCTTTCCAGTCGCGTCAACTACTCAACGAAGAAAAGAAATATTTGTCTTAGATATTGGCCAAAAAATATGTTTATTACAAATTATAATTTTACTGTACATAGTTGATTTTTACGTTAAGTACGTACAGTGTAAGGTTAACAATATTTGAAAAATAATAATGTTCGCCTCTGTGTAGTTGAAAAGTATATATAAGAAAAAAAGTATTATTTAATTCTATCTAACACAAAATTTCATCGGTAAATGAACTAGAGATTTTTTAGTATGCCTGACAAAAATAATAGCAACCCACAACTTCACCTCTATTCTTATTGCAACTAGCAAAAGGAGAGCTCAACAAACACATGGGTCACATAGGGATGCTGTATTTCTGTTAACAAGCGTATAAAGGGCCATCTCAGCATTTGCTCAAAGGATCAGGGAAGAGGGATGGAAAACCTGATCGAAGTAGGGGTTGTTGATCCAGGAGCTGAAGTGCATTTCTTCTTTCGAACGAACAGGCGCTTAATGCTTAGGAATGTTTCAGAGAGACCTTATGTCAGCGAAGACGAAACGTATACTAATTAAAAGAAACACTTTCGATTCCAAGAGCCTCTAGTGCAGAACTGCACAACGCCTGCTCCCGCGGGCATTCTGCACTTGCGAGCCGATCGTCTGCCCGCGGCAGCGCCGAAAGTGGAAGTAGTGGGGAGTAGGAAGCTTTGCGGGGAGGCGGAGAAGTCTGACGTAGCACGACGCGGCGCGTAGATTGAATGCCTGGGTGTCTAATAATGATCCATGCTTCAAAATTAAATTCCCATTTGTTTAAATGGATTATGTCTAGTATTTCAAGTTAATGGGGTCATAATTCACTGTTTACGTTCTGTGCACTACTGTATATCCACTTTTGTATCCACCACTGTATGTATTTTCATTTTCTAATTTTTTTAAAGAAAATAACATGCTCATTGTGACTCTTAAGCAATATTTTAAAGCAATAGCTTTAAAATATATGCTTATATATAAGAAAAAAAGTATTATTTAATTCTATCTAACACAAAATTTCAATTTAATAATTGATTGTTTACCAGGAATGTTATAATTTCCAAATCATAGAAAAATGAACAAAATCATGAGAGCAATCTCTCACATCAAGATTGACATAAAAATAGAATATGTAGCAATTCCAAGAAGGGTAATGTTTAATAGCACATTTGTGACCATTTTCCCCCATCATAAAACTGAATAAAAGAGATCAACGAGCAAACTTCTGTTACGATGTGTTACGGACAATCATAATATAATCATGGGTATTGGTTAAATAGAATGCAAAAGGCTTTATATTTTTATGCGATCTCGTGCATGACTCTACTCTCTTGTCAGAAATTAGAACAGAAAATAATCATGATTTTTTAAGAACAATATGTTTTTGCTTTGAGAGAACAGTCTTATTCAATTAAACATAGTTAATAAAAAATAGTTTATTGCTGTCATCATCGAACAAAAACAATTCAGTATCAAAATTTGTGTTTAGCACAACACTAAATTTGTGATTACATCGTAGCAAAGCGAATTACATTATAAGCCCTACAAGCAGTTATAATACTTGGTGTCAAAATCTAATATGTATAATTTGTTGTAGTTTCATATTTCGCCCTGTCATATACCGAGAAAAAACATTTGCAATATAATACAAAAGTCAATATTACTTGAACTGTATATGACCGTCATGTTCTTGCCGATTGCTCTTTAAATTCACGCGCTATCTTTCGAATTGCGCATTCTGATTGGTGGTCCCCACTCCTAGATTGGGTCTCATCCCCACCCTTCATCGATTTTCTCATTTGCACCCGAGTTGCCCGCACGCAGCTCCTGAGGTCAGTGAAAGTGCAAAATGCAGTGCAGGTCTGCTCTAGTGTCTTCGACAGTGCCTCAACTTTGGACACTTGGAATATCTAGCAATTGTTCAGCAATAGTCACAGATTTTCATTTTTCCAATGTGAAAATTAAATAAAACTTTCTATGTTTCACATTATTTGAATCGCTCGGATGGTTAATCGAGTCGCCTAATACTATGTTGATTTATTTTACCCCCTCTTCATTAAAAACTCATGTAGATTTCTTGTGTAATAAAATAGTAAATTTTGACATTGAGAAAGCTTATTTTATGGTCACAAAATTTACTGTTTAACATAAGAAAGTAATTGTCCTGAGTTAATTTTTATGAGGGTTTTGGAAACAAATTATTCTTCATCAGTATTCTACGATACCATTGCTTTAAGATAAAACTTTGATCTTCAAGATTAATTTAGCACTTTAATCCTGGCTGGATCTAAGCGTTATTTAAGAAAGAAAAACTTCACTTCCAGCGCGTTTATGTATTGAATATATTCTTTTTATACTCCCATATTCTACTCCTATTTGTCTTGTGCAGTACTCCCTCGCTGGCGGACTGGTAATCTTAACCACCTGCGGCAGGGCAGTGTAGGATAGGGTTAGGGAGCTGTCCGCTAGGTGGCCTTGGCTGAATCCTGCATGCCAACTGACACGAAATGATGCAATGTAAAATGTTAACTTATAAAAATTACAATACGTCCTAGAAAAAGTACCGTATGAAAGTAGATGTAATAGGTTAATACACTCGTGTGAAGTTTATGTTACTCGGTCGTTCCTCGCTTGTATCGTAATATCACACTCTTGTATTAATACCCTTCATTACATCATCCTGTCATAGTATACTAACTCTATTGTACTCTTAGAGTTCTAATTGTAACACCTCATTAAAAAGATAGATTTTTGCACTTTGGAAATGAAATCTGTTGTGAAATGTTTTTAAATCTATTGTTTAATATAAAATATTTATACACCTGTTTGAATAATAGACTTGTCAGCTGGTCCGCTCCCGAGAGACACTTTGCGCGCATCCTCTCTTTTTGTTGCCAGGCTGTAGTCGGTGAGCGAATGTAAAAGTTCACCCACATCATTAGTCACGCCTCGAAGCCCCGACCTTCACGCTGTGGCTTTTACGAGCCCGCCGCGCTAATTTTCATCGTGGGCGTTTGGGACGCGGGGGGGGGGGAGGCGTCGAAAAATTAAAATTAATCAACGCAAGGGCATAAGTAAAGCGGCGAAATAAAGAATGTAGCAGACGACGAGAGAGCGGGTAAGGAAGCGAATAAGACACGCAAGTGGAACGAACTCACTAAATAAGCATTTATTTATAAAAGCAAGGTTTATAGTGCCATCTCATCCGGGCGAGGCCCTTTAAAAATTATAATCTACGACTTCATTAGGGTTGTAAACCCGGAGGTCGGCTAGAGGGGTGCGAGGAGGAGGGTGGGAAGGGTGTTGGTAGGGAGGAACGACGCGGAAGAACGAGAGACAGAGAGTGAAGGAGACGAGGCGAAATGGAGAAATAAGACTGACGGGATCTTTCATAAGTTACATAAGTGGCCCTTTTAAAATTGTACACGCTAAGATTTCACTTTTTTTTTTGTTTTTTGTTTGAATTGGGGAGGCAAGTTGCACGGCTCCTGGGGAAAGGAGAGGGTGGAATAATAAAGGCAGGAAGACTGAGGAAGCAGTAAGAAAATGGAAAGCGAAGGAACGGTTGAATTCTCCGGACTGAGTTACTTATGAATAAGTGCCTCGATTCTCAGAAGTCTCTACGAATAACTTCGGCATTTAATCTTCAGTCCGCTAGAATTACGAGATGACATGCATATTTCAAAGGATGGCCTCTGAAACTGTGCACAGCGTAGATAAAGGAAGCATTGTATCTAAAACTTCATGATAGGGGATGCCTTATAATTTAGATAAACATTCGAAGGAAGGGCTGTTTTTACTTTCTTGGCACATATTTTTCCATCTGCAAATTGTATGATTTTTCATCTTCTTTTATTAAGGTTTTTATTGCTTTTTCGTATGCGAGTGTATCTTATTATTCTTAGTCTTAACGCATTCACTTTTGTTTTACTTTTTCCTTCCTCTATGCACCAGAACTTTCTTCTGTGATGAGTAAGTTTCTTTATGGCTCCTGCACTGATTGTATGTCATGAATTTTTTGTGTCGAAAATGAATTGTGTTGAAGTCGCGCCTGGACAGTAATCAAAGCCTTTTCATGGTTTTAATGCGCTCTTGAAAATAACGCTAGATATTATAATAACACAAGTAGATTTCAGAATAATGCGTTCCACTTTGGCACATGTGAGAAAATTAGCGTTGGGAATGATGAATGAGAAATTAGCATGATCAACTGCGATAAAAGACAAGATAACGAATTACAGAAGAAGAGAGATTAAGAATGTTTCTGACAAAGATGGATGTTGGAACCAAAGTGGAAAGAAAAATCACCGGGCAAATTTACAGTACGTATGGCACTTTTACTAAGATGTAAATTAATATTATTAAGTGAATTAACGTCATTTAATGTACTGCATTTTTAAGGCAAAACGCCATAAATCAAATACAATGTACAACAAATAATCAGTATAATTTAATACACGCAAATTTGGGTGATTTTTGAAGGTAGAACTATTTATTCTTTTCTAATGCTGATCAGTGTATTTTAGACATTTTTGGCCGTAATTTTATCTAAAAACTTGTAGTAATCCGAGAAAAATTTGACAGAAAAATAGGGTAAGTGGAGTTTATCATCCAGAAGAGGATTTCGAAAAACATTTACCGTTATGTCAGTTTTTTTAATATAAAACCTGTAATGGTTCGAAAAAATGAACGGTCTCTAACATCTTCGATTGACAATAGCATATTGTAACTCCAGGCAAGATACAGTGAAATTCAATTACACAAACTACAGTATTGGCAAATACTAGAACACGCTCCATTTGAATCGCAATATTTCGCGAATATCTTTAAATTATTATGCAAAAAATACGCCTTTTTATTGAATTGAGGAAATTTAATTTAAAACGTTAAAGGATGATATCAGCTTTCTGGCTCGTTAATATCTACGCTCTTTCTTGAGTTCCAAAGTGACCAAACATGACAAGTTACCGACAATGACATTAAATCACATGCGTCGGGAATAGGAAGTGAGGTGTGAACATTCATGCAAGGGCAGTAGAGCGCTTTTTCAGACAACCGAACGCGATGCAAGGAGTATAAAAGTTGGCACGTGCTCTATTCGTCTCCGACACGAAATGGCGTTTGTAATGCGCCCCAGCGCCGGGGCTTTGCATACGAGCACCACGCCGCGGCAGCGCGCCAAGTGGCGGGCGCGGACATTAAGCGCGTGGGAGAAAGAAGGCGCGCGCGGCGTACGCGCTCGCGATCTCCGCCTGCCTCCCCCCTCCCTCGTTCGGCAGCACCCCTGCCTCGCCCCCAACGTCGCTCCCACGGCCCTTGTGGTTGCCTGTCACATTCCACCCAACACCGCCTCCCACGCCACCCTGCGCCCTCCGCCCCTTCCCCGCCGCCCCTCCCCCGCCACCCCTCCTCCGCGAATCCCGTCACCGTCGCCGTCACCACCCCGCTGTCACCGCCCCTCCGTCGCCGCCCCTCCTCCATCACCCTCCCCCGCCACCCCTCCTCCATCGCCACTCCCGCCACTTCTCCGCCGCACCTCCCCCACCCCTCCGCCCCCCCTCCACCGCACCGCCGCCGCCCCTCTGCCGCCCCTCCGCCACCTCTCTGCCGCCCCTCCGTCGCCTCTCCGCCGCCCTTCCGTAGCGCCAACCGCCCATGTGGTTGCCCGTCTCTGTCCACTCAACCCCCGTCACCCTTAACGGCCCCTCCCCAACTGCCCCCACCGACCCGAGGACCCTACTGTCCTCACCGCCCCCCGCCACCCTCGGCCTCCAGGCCGCCTCGACTGTCCCCGCCACCTCTACACCCCCGCCGGCTCCGCCGTTCTCGCCGCCCCCGCCACCCCTGCTGTTCCTTTCCCGTCCTCGCGACCCTATGCACGTCATTGATGGTACCGCCCCCTGCGCCTTCGACCCCGCCAACGTCAATGTCACAACCGCCACCAACAACAGCGACCCGCCCAGCCATTGTCACCGCCGCTTTCAACTTCCCCTTCAATTTCCCCTTCCCCTTCAATTTTCCCTTCCCCTTCCCCTTCCCCTTCCCCTTCCCCTTCCCTTTCCCTTTCCTTTCCCTTTCCCTTCCCTTTCCCTTCCCCTTCCCCTTCCCCTTCCCTTCCCCTTCCCCTTCCCCTTCCCTTTTCCTTCCCCTTCCCTTCCCTTCCCCTTCCCTTCCCTTCCCCTTCCCTTCCCTTCCCCTTCCCTTCCCCTTCCCTTCCCCTTCCCTTCCCCTTCCCTTCCCCTTCCCTTCCCCTTCCCTTCCCCTTCCCTTCCCCTTCCCTTCCCCTACCCTTCTCCGTCCCTTCCCTTTTCCCTTCCTCTTCCCTTTTCCTTCCCTTTTCCTTCCCCTTCCCTTCCCTTTTCCCTTCCCTTTTCCTTTCCCCTTTCCCTTTTCCCTTTACTTTTCTCTTCCATTTACCCTTCCCCTTTCCTTTTCCTTCACGTTTCCTTCCTTTTTCCCTTCCCCTTCCTCTTCCCATCCCTTCTACTTCCCCTCCGCCACCGCCACCGCCACCGCCACCGCCACCGCCACCGCCACCGCCACCGCCACCGCCACCGCCACCGCCACCGCCACCGCCACCACCACCACCACCACCACCACCACCACCACCACCGCCCTCGACGCCACATTCCCCAACTGCAACCCCACCGTCTCGCCTCTCCCTCACTTCTGAAATCCTCAAATTCAACCATAACTTTTCCCAACTCCGTCCCCGATGGCCTCCCCGATACCCCAACACGCCTGCCGGCCACACCTGCCTTAGTCAACGCAGCTCATGTCTCCCCTAGGCAGCCGCCTGCACCTCCCAGTATAGCTATCGACACGCTTACCACTCTCACTGACTCTGATCCACAATGTCCTGCTACACCCGCTCCGACTCGCACTGACACCTTCCCTCCCCGCGTCTCTCACGGCTGACGCGGCTCTGTGTCGTCCAAGGATTTGAGTCTCGACGACGGTGTATTAGCCACTCAGACGACGTCCCATCGGCAGGAGGGAGAACGTTTCTGCGGAATGGAAGGCAATCAGCAAGTATAAATTGTTTCCAATAAAGGGCATACAAATTCAAAGATACTGTCTCAAGAGACCCGTGGCTCTGCCAATCATCCTCTCTTGCAGAACGAATAAAATATGCGTTGTCTACCCTGAACGTTCATTCACAACCGCTATTGAAAAAGAATTCAGATGTGTAATATACAAAATATTACAGAACAAACGCCGCACCTTAATCTGGACGGACGGAGCTGTAATATACAAAAGATTACAAAACAAACGCCGCGCTTTAATCTGGACGGTCGCGGTTACTAGGTAACAAAGGTTGTTGACGGGCTAGAAGGGGGCGCTGGACGAGAGAGAGTTGGTGGTTGACTGGCATCCTGGTGGTAGCGGCGCGTATGTAAGCTGAATTAGTTAAGTTGGACATCGACGCTAATAGGGAGGACAAATTGTGGAACAATAGTGCCAGAAGTGAGCAGCAAGGAAGAAGCAGACGACTTCGGCGACGACCGGCGCGAAGACGGATTTTCGGCGCGGAAGTCAAGGGGCTACGAACTGCGGGGCCATCGTTTCACAACGCCAGACAATTTGGTACCGTGAACTTAATGCATGAAATTCAGCAAGAGAATTTTTATATTGTTAATCTCAAATCCCATATCTTAATAAACAAAAATTATTGTTGTGCCACGTTGTATGTAATTCCTTCGGAATATAAATAATTACAGACTTCCAGGCTTCTCTGTATAGAGAGCATGAGAACCAAAGAACTGAGCTACCAAATTAAAGGTAAAATTAATCATTATTATTATTATTTTATCACAGATGATTGCAGCAAACAATTGGGAATAAAGCCCTTTGTTGACAGTTTATTTCTTTGTTCTTAATTTAATCGTATAATTCTTCTTCTTAATCGTGTTACACGTGTTCACTTAAGACCGACCTTGATTACCAAGGCATTTCGATTCAATTCGTTTTGCACGCATTGTCTAATGTCACCGGGGGCATTGACATCTGTCCCGATTCTGTCGGATGGGTTGTGTCGCGTTGGATTTGGAGCTGTGTTGTTCTCTCATTAGAGAATCCCTCGGGCGTGTCACAATCTAGTGCAGTCGGTTCATTACCTGTGTAGACATGGTTAAGTTAACGACAGGTCACAGGCATCGAGTTTGAGATAGAACTCACTATGACCCGGAAATAAGCGTTTCTCATTGTTTGCATCTTAAGATTTGCGTCATTAAAAACGTTCTCAATCACTGCGCAACCTTGTTACTTGACCATGGAAAATAAACTATAATTTCTAGGCGTAATCCATGATTTCGGATCGGCGAAGTAAAATACTGATTTTGAATAATTAATAAGAAATTTTAGATATATTACTAAAAATTTCTCAAATATGCATTAACAGTAATAAAACCAAGAAATCGTAAAAATCGGGCGTAATTGTCGCTGTTGTCATGGTTAATCAATAATGTGGTATGTGAACGTCAAATGATGGCACATAAGTTTAGTAATTTCTCCGGTGAAGAAAGCGAGTTCGAGATAGTCATCTCCTGGTTCTCCTGCCTCTCCGGCCTCTTATTCTGACACATACATCATAACCCTTTTCATCTTAAAATCACATCCATCAAACCATTCATCCAAGTATTATATAGAGCTGAGACACACGCGTTATAATAGCGTTATAATAAAGAATGGAATGATACACCGTCATATATGCAGGATGTCCGGGAAGGAAACGTCGAAACTTCGAAAATAAGCTCTTACGACAATTCTAAGCATATTTTGTCTAATAAACTACGTGGATATTAATTAATTAATAGAGATAATTATAAAAAAAATTTAAGAAAAAAATAAGAAAGCACCCAATGTACATAATTCGACTGCTTTTTTATTTCTGGCTTAATTTTTCTGTCTGAGCAAATATATTTATTTCTTTTGTAAATAATAAACAATTAACATGTTTTTGGAGTGTTTCTATGCTTCCTTAATGCAAAGTTTTGCCTAGAAATAATTTTTTCAAACCAACTTTTGAGTGCTCATTGCGGCTCAACCATTCGGAATATCCACGTAGTTTATTAGACAAAATATGCTTAGAATTGTCTTAAGAGCTTATTTTAGACGTTTTGAATTTTCCTCTCCGGACACCCTGCATTATAAAATCTCGCTGTGGTGCGCCGCGTTGCGAATGGCGGAAAATCCACAGTGGACGTGCCGAATCTGGAGCATGTACTCCCCCCCCCCAAAAAAGCAGCTAATGCCTGGCAAAATTCAAGCGTTCTGTGCGGGAAAAAGCGACTCTGGCGGGTCGGAGCGTAGTGCAGTTGTCATTGATTCCGGGCGCGTCAACTGCTAAGTCATTAGACCCGTAAGTGTAGTGCATTTTGTATCGCTGGAAATTAGGGTAATCTTCCAGCGCGGGATGGCAAATTCCGGCGCGCACCTACGTCAGCCTGAAGTGTTTTCCATAATCAGGTATCCCCCACTAGCGTGGCACCGCCCCAATCGGAACAGACTCTAAGCTTTCGACTGTTATCCCAAGTGTGGTAATGTAGTGCATGTGGGTGTTAGTGTGTTTGTAGGTAAGGGGAATAGGGTAAGGGAAAGCAAATAGTAGATAGGAAAAGGAAGAGAAAGGAAAGGTCGCTGGAAAGGAAAGGGCGGTCTGTGGCTCGATTGTTGGAGTACTGCTCAAACATTCGTCTGGTGTCGATCGGAGAAACCACGAAAAAATACTGAACAGAGCAGCCACCCGCTCAAATTCTCGTCCTGGCTAAATTCAGTGGTCCTCAACTGTGGCTGAATTCGGCCTAGTTACCTAGCTAGTACGGAAAATCCTGCCACTGTCGGGAGTGGAAACCTTGGGCCTCCCAGTCAGAGGCACTGCAGTGACGTCAGTTGATGCTCTGAGCCACATTTGCCGGGGAATGGGGCGGAGTGAGACGAGGTGGAGTGAGATCTTTGCTGTCCGGGTGACCCCGCGTACTAGGCTGTGTAGGCGACGTTTCGACCATCTTTTTTGAAGTCTTCATCAAGCAGCTGGTCTGCTCGTCTTGTGTTTTGCAGACCAGCCCTGATGAAGACTTCAAAAAAGATGGTCGAAACGTCGCCTAGTCGGTGCAGAAAAGCAGACCAGCCCTGACGAAGACCTCGAAAAAGATGGTTGAAACTTCGGCTACTCAGCCTAGTCGGTGCAGAAAAGCAGAAGAGTGCTGATGAAGACCTCCAAAAAGATCGTCGAAATTTCGGCTACACACTCTAGTCGTTGCAGAACAGCAGACCAGCCCTGATGAGGACCTTGAAAAAAGATGGTCGAAACGTCGGCTACACAGCCTAGTACGCGGCGTCACCCGTACAGCCAAGATCTCAACTGTGGCCGCGGAAGCCTAAGACTTCAGGTGGAGCGAGGCGGTGCGCAGCGGGACGAAGCGAAGCGCGGCGAGTGTTGGCGGGGCGGGATGTAGTTCGCGATCCTCCCGACGTTGCACCGGCGGCCGGTGCGGCTTAGGAGAAGATTTCCATGTAAATTCCTCCCCGCCCCGCCCTACAAGCGCATCGCCCATTGTTATCCTGCTGCAACTGCCGGCTCACGAAACGTAACAGAAAAAGGAAAAGGAAAAACAAAGAATGTGCGCGGGGGAAGGCGAAGAAAGAAAGTTGGAGCCTATTTACGGTGTCGCAAGGAAACTGTAACGGCACAAAAGAAGATGAGTTGAACTATAGAGAAGAGACGTGTGGAAGGAGTCCAGTTGAGGAGAGAGAGAGAGAGTGAGAGATAGAGAGAGAGAGAGAGAGAGAGAGAGGGATATGGCGATTGGAAAGGAGAAGTTCGGAACCGACAAAGCAGTTCGGAACCGACAAAGCGGAACCGAGAAGGAAGAGAAGGCTGAGGGTGGACGAGAACCAAATTAGTTTTACTTGGTGAGTTATCCGGATAATGGCTAACAATCCAAGGGACATTCACGAAATTTAAATTAGATGTATATGGGATATTGGGGGATGATGACAAACTTACAAAGGAATATTAACAGTATCCAAATGAGATGTTTGCTTGATAAGTGTGGAATATTTTCGGATAGCAAGTACTGTTTAATGGAATGCTGGTGGAGGTTTTGCAGGGCATTTTAAGGAACCTTTGACTGATTTTGGGTACTTGTAGTAAGACCGTGGACGGGTCATTGACCTGCATAGAGAGTAAGAAAAAGGGCAAAATAATCACGTTGGTGGCTAGAAAAAACGAAAATTACCTTGATTCGGTTTATTTAGCCTCCTCAGCTCTTTCTGATGCCTTAAATACGTATTGTACTGACGCTTTCCACTTTCTCGCTACACTACGTATTCTCATAGTAAAGAGCGAGTATTGTAATGCTGACAAAAAATAGTGTTTTTTCGACAGAATAATTTGTATTGTATTGCCCTGATATAGAAAAAGTGGATAAATCTTACTGCTACATGCAGTAAATTAACGGAATAACACAACCAAATATTTGCATTTTTCAGTCTCAAGAAAAACGTTGAATTGTTTCTGAAACTTTCCCGAGTTGCTAGGTGAAACCATTTTTCTAAGCAAAGTTTCATTCTATCTGAAGAGAAAGTGTTTCTTTCTAAAGGGAAAATTTTTAAAATGTTAATAATTTACGTAAAGTTCCTCCAAAAATCGAAATATGTTTGACGTAATCGTTTCCAAAGCTGACAAGCTAGTGTCACATCCTGCCGCCGTCGGGACTCGAACCTAGGACTTCCACTCAAACCTAGGACTTCCCGGTCAGAGGGACTGCAGTGACATCAGGTTGATGCACTGAGCCATCTCTCCCGGTATGTGATGGTGCTGGAGTGTCGCTGTTTTAAGCTTGCGCACTCGGCGATTCAAAGGCCCTCAGAAGCGGCAGCTAGAGCTGCAATATCTCAGAAGAGCAGATTATGAACAGTTGAAGTTTACAAACTGAATTTTCGAATATAATGATGCTATTCACCTATTTGAGTTTGGGATAAAAGATTTCTCTCTCCTATTCCTACGCAGACGAAGTATATTTATACTCGAACGAATGCTGCGGAGTGGTACGGGGGTGGAGTTCTACGTTGCCCGATAAAATATCACCGCCCGCCCGTTTAAACTGTTTGTGAAAGAATGAGGGTAGCGCGGGTTTTCCCAAACTAAGATTTTCATTGTAATTTCATTCTTAAATAGCTCTAAGCTCTAGGTGCCCTGTAACGGCTGCGCCGAGTGGTTATGTTCTCACAGCCGCTTCAGAATCCTTTCTACATTTCTCCAGCCATAATTCCAGGATCTGCAGCTTAAGAGACCAAAAGGGGATTCCTTTCCTGGAAGGTCGGTTCCTGGAAGGTGAAGCGGCGACAATAGGGCTACAACGGGATGGGGGAGATAGCAGTGAAAGGGATTTTTTCCGGCATTCGCAGCCTCGCAGCGTGAATCAAAGTATCGAGTGCTGTAACAACATTTGCGGTTCAGCATTTTTGCCGCTGCAGTCCGCTAGTGCGTGGAATATTTCCTTGCCGTTGTGGGAGGCACCGTGGGTGATGGCTGGTATGGCCTCGTGCGTGACCGCGTTCGCAGCATGCCTCGCCCCCTCTGCCCGCATGCCAAGCATAACGGCGGAGGCCCTGTTGGCGGGGCTGTTGCTGGGGCGTAACGTCCACGGGTGTGTTGGAAACGCCGCTGTTACGTGTATCGTCTGCAAAATGTGATTTGGCAGTATAAAAAAGAAAAGTAGAATATGGAGGAATCTCTGATATCTTTATATTTATGTATTTGGAGGACCAGCAGACTGTAAATTAAATGATACACATAACACATAAAATTAATTGAGCTGTACGGTATTGCATAGATGGATGGAATATGATAGGGCAAAAAAGAACAACATTAGCTGTAATAAAAAATAACAAATATTTAATTACTAAAAAAATTGAGTTAAAAGGTTAGTAAACAAACAAAAAAATATTAAAAAACAGTAAGATAAAAAATTGATGTGAAAAAGGTAATGAAAAAGAAATGAACAAAAGTAATTGAAAAACAGTAATCTTGAAGTCAGAAGTTGCCAAAAAATTAAAGTCCTTTCTTGCGTTAAATTTAAATTGATTAAAAGAGTGCACTCAAGTAGATTTCTGATGCATCAGAAAGAAGTTTGAAATAAGTAGTCACTTATCCGTTGGAGCTCTGGTGGGTGTTTCTTGCAGCAGATGGCGGTCGAGAGATGTTGCAGCAGCAGGAGATTGTTGACGGGGATGGCGCAGAGTTGCGACCCCAAATTAGAATGTTGTGCAGAGCAGCGTCTTCTAGCAGATTGCAGTAGGCAACTAGGCGTTGCACCGCATATTGTAAGTAAATGCTAGAGAGCCGCTTCTTGCAACAGATTGCGGTAGGCAAAATAGATTTTGCACCGCATACGAAAGTACGTCTGACCTCTGCGGAGGTTGCCACAAGAGTCCTTGATCTCGTCGGATGAAAAGTTTTTGAAGACTGGTCGGTCGAAATGTTGTCCTTTCGTGACACACAGGGGCGCTAGTGTCAATTTGCGTGTGTGTCTGAGGGCTAGCGCTGTTGGGGAGATGGCGAAGCTTGTGCACGCACTCAGCGCGCACGCATGCCCTTGGAGCCGGAGGGGCTCGGACAGGAAGTTGCCAAAAAAATGCGCCTGGAATAACAGCCTCCGGCACGTTCGCAGTCGCCACCCCAATGGGGGCGGGACGCGCGGAGGGTGGTCCAGCAGGGGTGCAGGGGTCCAGCTGGGCGAGGCAAGGACTGCATTCCTCCGAACGACGCCACTCCGACCGATTTCAACTCACATATTTTTCAACACACTACACTGGTTGTTCAAATAATTGAGTATAAGGAATTGTGCTACAAGAGTCCCCTGGGTGCAAGGAAATAAAAAATTCAATAAATAGTTTTAAATTGGGACGTAACATACTGCCCGCCCAAATGGCACGACACAGGAGTGTCATTTGTAAAAAAGAAATAAAATAGAGAATTTTAATAAGAACAATGTGAAGTCCCAATGATAAAGAAAACTATTCTATCTTATGAAATAGGTAAGGGAGCTAACTTATGAATTGTACGTAAAAATGTTCCAACCGCAGTTCGAACGCGAACAACACGAGCTCTATTATCACGCCCTAATGTTATTCCTATTATTCTGCCCAATTTCCACTGTGCTGGGGGCAGTCCATCTTCCTTAATCAGTACTACTGTACCTTCTGTAACATTTGGTGATTGAGAGTGCCATTTTTGAGCCCTTTGGAGTGCCAGTAAATAATCAGATGACCACCTCTTCCATAAATACTGTATTATTTGTTGAATGAGTTGCCAACGTTGGCGATACTGAACAATATCGTCACAGGTGTTTGCCACAGGTAAAGAAGTTAGTGTTCGACCAGTAAGAAAATGAGCAGGAGACAAATAATTAAAATCAGACGGATCCTCTGTTAAAGTTACTAACGGTCTTGAATTTAAGATCCCTTCAATCCTGCAAACTAGTGTGTGTAATTCTTCGTAAGTGAAGCTACGCGAATTGGTGGCGCGTCTGAAATGATGCTTCATACTTTTTACTGCAGCCTCCCATAAGCCTCCAAAGTGAGGTGCTCGAGGAGGAATGAAATGCCAACGTATGTGATGTATTGCCGTAGTATCCTGAAGTCTGTTTTGGTGCTCTGTAGACGACAGTAAGACTCCTAAATCATTCAACTCGTTTGACGCTCCTGTGAAGTTTGTCCCATTGTCGGACCACACGTCCGTGGGCACGCCTCGACGTGAGCAAAATCTTTCGAATGCATTTAGAAAAGCACGTGTGGATAAGTCAACAACAACTTCGATATGTACAGCCTTTGTAGACATGCATACAAACAAGGCTAAATACACTTTCTGAGTCTTTTTCGATCGCGGGCCTCCTAATTTGAGATAGTACGGTCCGGCGTAATCGATACCTACTTTGCCAAAAGAAAATGCTGCTTGAGTTCTAGCTTCTGGTAGCGCACCCATTTGTTGTTGCGCAATCTGTGCCTTGAATCTAAAACATTTAACACACTTACGAATGATGGACCTAACAGTCCTTCGTAAGGATGGGCTCCAATACAACTGGCGAAAATTTGCTATCACCATTTGGGCGCCCGCGTGCAAAAGTTTGATGTGTTGATGTTCAATAATCAACCTTGTAAACTGATGCTTTGAGTTGAGAACAACTTGATGTTTTGCGTCGATCGGTAGGTCCGAATTTTGTAACCTTCCTCCTAATCGTATTAGACCGTGATTGTCAAGAAATGGACATAAGGAATATAGTTCACTTTTTGATGACAGAGGTTCTTGCGTTTTAAGAGACATGATTTCCTTAGAGTAAGTTTCTGACTGCGCTAATTTGATACAGATCAATTCAGCTCTCTCTATCTCGACCACAGTGATTGGGCTATTACATGACACTACAATCTTTCTAACCTTATCCAACCACCTAAGACATCTAGCGACAGTTCTGATTAATTTGGTATAGGAACTAAACCTATTAAAATCAACAGTTGGCGTTACTGGCACTGTCATTTGAACGATATTCTGTGATTTGCAAGGGTTGAAAATAGTATGGGGCCATCGTTCAAACGAATACCTTAACCAAGACGGACCGAACCACCATAAGTCACAATCCTTTAATTGTACTGCTGACAAACCTCTAGAACATATATCTGCTGGGTTATCCTTAGAAGGAATATGTGACCAATGACATTCATTAGTTGTCACCTGAATTCTAGCAACTCGATTCTGAGTGAATATACACTTAGAGCGTGTTGATGATCTGATTTGGCTCAGCACGATGGTTGAGTCTGACCATAGATAAACTTGCTTTAACGGGATTTGAAGAGACTTGGCTACTGTCACGCTTAATGAGGCTAACAATAATGCTGCCGAAAGTTCCAATTTGGGAACTGATAAAGTTCTCACGGGTGCAACCTTTGTCTTGGCACATAACAAATTGACCTTGACATTTCTGTCGTCGTGAGCGACTCGCAAGTAGAGACAAGCACCGTATGCTTTGTTACTTGCATCCGCAAATCCATGAATTTGCAATAGGTGTTTGGGCACCGAAGGACTGACACACCTGGGAACGGTGATATTTCCTATTTCAGGAAGAGAATGTACAATTTTTGACCATTGATTGTGAATATGATAGGGCAAATAGTCGTCCCAACCTACCTTTTCTAGCCATAACTGTTGAAACAAGATCTTACATGTTATCAACACGGGGGATATCAATCCCAAAGGATCGAAAATCGAGGCAACGCAAGATAAAAATGATCGTTTTGTAAACCTCGATACGAGTAAATAGCGGCTGAGATCTGATACAATTCGTAACTGATCAGTGGCTGGATGCCATAAAAGACCAAGTGCCCTGACCGAGCACTGCAACGAATCATCGAAACTTCTAATTTCTGAAACCTCTTTGTCTTCAGTTGGAATAAAATTCAACAGATCCGATGAATTGGAGCTCCACTTGCGGAGATGAAAACCGCCGTTAGACAATATTTGATTTAGTTCATGATAGGCCCGAAGAGCTTCTGGCACCGTTGCAGCGCCGGATAGACAATCATCCATATAAAAATTATTAGTGATTATCTCAGATGCAATTGGATAATCTGCACCTTCATCATGCACTAGTTGAGACAGTACTCTCGTAGCAAGAAATGAAGCTGGAGCAGTACCGTAAGTGAGCGTTTTTAGATAGTACTCTTTCAATGGGACGGAAGGATCCGGTCTCCAAAATATCTTATGATACTGGAGTTCCTCTGGATGCAGCCAAATCTGTCGATACATTTTCGTGAGGTCGGCCATGAAAGCCACCGTATTCATTCTAAACTTAAGAATCTGGCTGAATAAGTCGTCCTGCAGGACTGGCCCTACTGCAAGAGTATCATTTAGCGATATGCCTGTGCTAGATTTCGCTGAAGCGTCATATACTACACGTAATTTCGTGGTTGAACTAGAGGGTTTCAGAATTGGATGGTGAGGAATGTAATAGCCGAAATTATCCATGGAGTTGGAGGTCACTTCAACCATGTGGCCCAAGTTTTCATACTCCTTCATAAACTCCACATAGTTGTGTTTGAGTTCCGGATCTTTCTCAAGCCTGGTTTCTAATGACAAGAAACGCCGTTTTGCCTGAGCCTGATTTGCGCCTAAAGTCGGTGCATTTAATTTGCGAGGGAGTTTTATTATATATCTGCCATTGCGATCGCGAGTGGTAGATTCGCGAAAGAAATCTTCGCAATGTTCATTTTCTGGAGAGGATTGTTTAGCCGCGGGCAGTTCCTCTAATTGCCAAAACTTGCTTAATTCAAACTGTGTCGCATCTAAACCTTCGTGATTAGAAGATATAAATGCCGAGTAATGACTCGTAGATTGTTTTGATTCCTGCAAACACGGTAGACGACCAGCTATTAACCAGCCTAACAAGGTGTTCTGCATGACAGGTTTTTCAGGTCCTAATGAAACATTTCCCGTAGCCAGTATTGAGAAAAATATTTCTGACCCTAACAACAAATCGATAGACTTAGCGTTAGCGAAATGCGGGTCCGCCAGAATCATGTTACTCGGAATATTCCAAGAAGTTGGATCTAAATCTACCGTTGGTAATTGAGAACTTATCTGTGGGATAACGTAAGCACCTAAGTTGGTGCGCCAATTAGTGGCGCTGGCGCCAACTTCAAGTGATACCCCGCGAGTAGCTTGCGTCTGAGAGGCTGCTATGCCGCAGATATTTATAGAGGCATCAAAAGTATTGAGTTGAAGTCGTTCAACTAAAGATTCAGTAATTAAATTACAATTGGACCCGGAGTCCATAATTGCTGTGCACTGCACGTATGATCCGTCCTTTTTCTTTATCTGCACTGCCGCGGTGGCGAGAAGGCATCGTGACGTATGAACTGCAGGCAATGTGCAAAACGATATCTTAGAAGAATCCTGCGACTGTACCTGAGCTTCAATGTGTTCCGAGATTCCATCTGAGGGCGCGGAACTCGTGGTGTTCATGTCTGAACACGCGTTAGCATTAGCTGACATCACGTTTGATTGCGTTTGAGGCTTACTGGAAATTTTATCCCCTAAATGTAGTAGCGTATGATGACGTTTATCGCACTGACGACACGTTCCCTTTGAACAAGTATGCCCAGGACTAAAATGTTTTAAACAATTTCGACATAACTTCTTGTCATTTACTACGGCTATCCTTTTCTGCGGACTCATTTTGTTGAAATCAGCACACAAATAAATTGGATGCGGGCCGGAACAGCAAGCGCAATTACTGGTACCCTGTTTTGACGTGGGGCGTGATGACGATGACCCTTGCTTTAGATGTACTTCGACATTTACTTTATTAATATTAACTAGATCTAAGATTTTACATCTTTTTTCAAGAAATGTGGTCAGATCGTTAAGGGAGGGCATTTTATCTGTGTTAGATGAACTTTCCCATTCACGCAAAGTTTCCAGGTCTAGAGACTCTAACAACAACTGAGAAATGAGCAATTCATCAAGAGGTAGTTCATTTTGAATTACCTTCAGCGCATTGTAATTAGTTACAAAATGATCTAATAAAGCTCTCAAGGACTGAGGCGACCCTGCTTGTAATTCGGGCGGTTTTAGAAGCTTTTTCAGGTAGCTAGATATTATCAAACGGGTGTTATCATATCTAGTACAAAGAAGATTCCATGCTACCTGAAAATTGAGGGCTGATGCCGGTAGACTACGTAGCAATGAAAGAGGTTCCCCTTCAAGAGCAGTATTTAGGTGATGAAACCTTGCGACATCTTCTATAGTGGTATTTTTTATAATCAAGGCCGTAAAGATTTCCTTGAAATTCGTCCAATTCGCAAAATCTCCATTGAATTTAGGAATAGAGATTTCCGGTAACCTGACTGATTGTTGTGTTCGAGAATTTGCAAAAGATGAGCACACATGCTGTTCGTTGTTAACAGAATTCTCCGAAATTTGATCGGAGTGATGATTGTTCTCACTGAGAATAATCTTAATCTGAGCTAAGAGAGTGACGTACTCGTCCTCAATATTTTCGTATTCCCTAAAGTCAGAATCAGAAAATTCAGATTGCATTGATACTTGAGCAAATTGTTCATAAAGATTAGTGAGCCGAGTCTGTTTTTCTATCAACACGTTATAGGATAGCCTATCTTTAATTTCATAACTACGCAATGCGTTCATTGAGGAAATTAATAATTTTTTGAAATTATTTCTTTGATGCTCTTGTTGAGTGGATTCATAGCCTGCGTGGGGGTCTAACTGCCTATTTTTCTTTGGACCCATTTTGATTTGTTAAAATTTACAACAAAAAAAATAAGAGGTTAAAATAAAACCTTCTATCACCCAAAACAAAAATAATGTCTTGCCACGATAGCCCTGCACGTCAAGGGGGGACTTGCAGACACAATTCACTGTTACGATGCGTAATAACAATTATGTGAAAATAAACACTTATCACTACACACGAACACAATTTTGTTTGCCCTACAAACACATCCAAATGCAATACAATACAACGTATTGTCTAATAACTGGAAATAAATATCCGCGAACGGAGGACCAAATATGTTACGTGTATCGTCTGCAAAATGTGATTTGGCAGTATAAAAAAGAAAAGTAGAATATGGAGGAATCTCTGATATCTTTATATTTATGTATTTGGAGGACCAGCAGACTGTAAATTAAATGATACACATAACACATAAAATTAATTGAGCTGTACGGTATTGCATAGATGGATGGAATATGATAGGGCAAAAAAGAACAACATTAGCTGTAATAAAAAATAACAAATATTTAATTACTAAAAAAATTGAGTTAAAAGGTTAGTAAACAAACAAAAAAATATTAAAAAACAGTAAGATAAAAAATTGATGTGAAAAAGGTAATGAAAAAGAAATGAACAAAAGTAATTGAAAAACAGTAATCTTGAAGTCAGAAGTTGCCAAAAAATTAAAGTCCTTTCTTGCGTTAAATTTAAATTGATTAAAAGAGTGCACTCAAGTAGATTTCTGATGCATCAGAAAGAAGTTTGAAATAAGTAGTCACTTATCCGTTGGAGCTCTGGTGGGTGTTTCTTGCAGCAGATGGCGGTCGAGAGATGTTGCAGCAGCAGGAGATTGTTGACGGGGATGGCGCAGAGTTGCGACCCCAAATTAGAATGTTGTGCAGAGCAGCGTCTTCTAGCAGATTGCAGTAGGCAACTAGGCGTTGCACCGCATATTGTAAGTAAATGCTAGAGAGCCGCTTCTTGCAACAGATTGCGGTAGGCAAAATAGATTTTGCACCGCATACGAAAGTACGTCTGACCTCTGCGGAGGTTGCCACAAGAGTCCTTGATCTCGTCGGATGAAAAGTTTTTGAAGACTGGTCGGTCGAAATGTTGTCCTTTCGTGACACACAGGGGCGCTAGTGTCAATTTGCGTGTGTGTCTGAGGGCTAGCGCTGTTGGGGAGATGGCGAAGCTTGTGCACGCACTCAGCGCGCACGCATGCCCTTGGAGCCGGAGGGGCTCGGACAGGAAGTTGCCAAAAAAATGCGCCTGGAATAACAGCCTCCGGCACGTTCGCAGTCGCCACCCCAATGGGGGCGGGACGCGCGGAGGGTGGTCCAGCAGGGGTGCAGGGGTCCAGCTGGGCGAGGCAAGGACTGCATTCCTCCGAACGACGCCACTCCGACCGATTTCAACTCACATATTTTTCAACACACTACACTGGTTGTTCAAATAATTGAGTATAAGGAATTGTGCTACAAGAGTCCCCTGGGTGCAAGGAAATAAAAAATTCAATAAATAGTTTTAAATTGGGACGTAACAGCCGCTTTCCTTTCAATTTGAAGGCACAATATTTATATTTGGAAATAGTAAAGATATTTAATTTTTGGCACCCTTTCCTTTCTAGTTCGTCAGTCGCTTGTTCCAAATTAAATTATGGAGGTCTGTATTCTCTGTAGGCTTAATGCTCCTTTGGATTTTAGAAACTTAAATAGAATAGTGTAATCCGTACAGCAGAACTTTAGTGAACGACTCAATCCCAGTTGCTCAGGACAAGGTCGAATGCGAGAGATCTTCTCAATTCACACCCGAGCTCCCAGATGTGGAATTTGAATTACAAGCAATCACGCGAAGTAGTTTAAATGTCTATTATCTGATATTGATCTGTTCCATTTATGTTGTTCGTTCACCCCCTAAGTGATTAATTTTGTTAAGAATAGTGTAGTTTGTGAATGTATTATGCAGTGTGTGGTGTCAGAAACGGACGCAGTTTTTTTTTTGTCATGAACTTACAAAGTCTTGTGTTTACAATGTCATGTGCTTACAAAGTCAATCTGCGTATATGTATGTGAGCTGGAAATTCACATTCAACATGGATGACAATACTTTAGCGGCCATAAGTGGTAACAGACACGCGCATGTAGGTGTAGAGAGAAGTCAAGTATCACGTTGATCTACAGGTATAAAAGTTGAACGAAACCTCTCTGACACAAAAGAAGAGAGAATACTTCAGGAATGTTGGTTTCTTAAAGTGATTTCGTATCGTTTCGCCTCACTTAAAAGCGCGCGAAATATAAAACCTGAAGAAAGTCAACTTCCTCATATCCATAAAAAAACATTCTGCATTATTTACGGACCCATTGATCATCAGGACGGGAGAATTTTAATGAAATGTCATTTTTTTCTTTTCACTTTAGAACAATGCTGCTTAGTATAGAAATTGCTTTTATGTTATGACAAAACGAAATTACCCATTATTATAATATCGTTTATTTTTTTACGTTTTTCGTCTGTTTCGACTAAGTCATTTTTTACCTTTTTACGTCATTTTTATGCATTTTTCGCTGATTTCATTGATTTTAATATCATTTTAATGGTACTTGCTTCAAACAATATTTACGAGATGCAACAAATGTTCACCAAAGAATTCCTGACTAGCTTTTTCTATTTCTTTCCTTATATATTGTAATGTCAGTCGTTGTGTGCACTACGTAATACAAGGTTCCTGTGACTTCAATCGGCGCCATTGTCAGTTCAACCAATTTCGCGATAAATAAAGGCAGAGATTTTCTTTTAAAGATCAATTCAAACCATAAGTTGACCAGCTGAGAACACTTGAACAAAAGGAAGAACCCTGGATTATCTCCGAAACATCCAACAGCTTGAGTTGTTGACCTGAAGTGGTTTCGATCAATTTTTACGTCATTTTTCTTTGTTTTTAGGGCATTTTAAAACAAATTTAAGAGTATTTTATTGATTATTTTTGGCGATGTTTTAGGTCATCAAAATTCGCTCCCTAATCATCGGTAGCACGCCCCATGGTTTAAAACGTGAGCTCTTGGAAAGAACGTTACGCAACGCCATTTGGCTGCAGCACCTAAGGTAGATGCACTACGCGCGCACTACTTCTTGATCCTCCAGCTCCCTAGTTCTCGCTCAGCCTGGCACAGCACGGCCCGGTAGAAATTATTAGTTCCACTCGCAACGTCACAGCTCAGATTGCAGTGATGCCTACATTCTTCTTTTAAAATGCGGATTTGTCAGTTTCCGCTCTCTCTTTCTAACGACCTCTGCGTACCATGCTCCTTCTTGTTCCTCAATAATTTCTACAATTATTATTAATTATTACTTCAGAATTTAAAAAAATGCTTTGTTTCTCATTGCTATCTACATAGACCAAAGACGCGCTATTACGCTGAGTTTTCTGTCGACGTTGACAGCACTGCACGGCTGTGACAGAGCCCGCCTCTCCCCGCAGCCCCCGCTGTGGAGCATCAAGAAAAAGTTTGCGTATAGTACGAGTAGCGTGATGCGGCACGGAGCGCTTCGGAGCCGCACAGAGCTGGGATGGGGATTGGGTGACGATCGGGTCGGAGCGTGGTGAAGGGGGGAGGAGCGGTGCGGATAAAAGAGTGCGGCGGAGAGGGGAAGAGCGGGACGGAGAAGAGCGATGCGGGCCTGGGAGGGGAAGAGCGGGGTAGCGCGGAGAGAAGCGGGTCAGTACGGCAGGAGGAGAGTAGCGGAGCGCGAGGGACGGGAGCGGTGCGAGGCGGAGAGGAGAGCGAGGGGCCCGGAGGGCGGAGCGGAGTTCGAGCCCAGGGAAGCGCGGCGAGAGCGCCGGAAGGAGGGGCGGGGCGGGAACGCGCGCCGGTTGGGCCCTCCTTGAGGCTCCGCGGGGGCGATGCCCTCCGGCCCAGTGGGTCAAGCCGCAACCCCACCCTCACCGTTCCGCTACCTCGCTGCCCCGGTTTCTCAGAATGTTACTCCCTGCTTTGCTGCCAACGTTTTATTCCGCCATCACGTTTTTATGTGGTTCCTCGTCTCTTCATCCTCCTCCCTCCGGGCTAAGGGTTCATAATGTACGAGATAGTCACCTCTTGGAGGGCGATGAGAGTTCAGAAAGGTAAATGAAGATTAAGACTGACTCGGGATCATTACCTGACTATAAACCGGTGACTGATCGAGATAATCAAGATTTTATTGATCAAAAATGTTAATTTAATTAATAAGTAATTTTTTTACAAAACACCTAGTAATAATATATTACAAATATACTTCACTTCGTTTGTTCATAGTTAATACGTTTAGGAAACTAAAGAAATTATAATTGTGTCTCCACATCGTACACTATCGCCCAATAAAATACTTTTCAAGTAGGCGCTGCATTTACTTCCATTGCCAGTTCTTAAACAACGGTCAACACTTGTAACAACTGGACAAGTGTGAAGATCAGAGCCATTGCCGCCACCGCTCCGCCGCCACCGCCCAGCCGTCGCCGCCGCCCCGCCGAAACCGCCCGTCGCCACCGCCCGTCGCCACCGCCCGTCGCCACCGCTCCGCCGCCAACGCCCCGCCGCCCCGCCTCCCCCTCGGCCCCGCCGCCCCGCCACCGCCCCGCCGCCCCCTCGGCCCCGCCGCCCCGCCGCCGCCCTGCCGCCGCCCCGCCGCCTCGCCGCCCCGCCGCCTCGCCGCCCCGCCGCCGCCCCGCCGCCGCCGCCCCGCCGCCGCCGCCCCGCCGCCACCGCCCCGCCGCCCCGCCGCCGCCGCCGCCCCGCCGCCCAACCGCCACCACCCCGCCACCGCCCCGCCGCCGCCGCCGCCCCGCCGCCGCCGCCCCGACTTAATAATGCCGCAAGAGTTATTCGCGCGAGACTTGTTACTCTCAACGAGCTTCTTCGTGGGAATGTGGAATATGGAATAATAATTAGGCGTATAATTACCACCTGAAGACGTGCTGGGGCTCCCGCCATGGAAATGAAGTCCATTGCGCAGGTACTCTACCAGCATGCTCTGCTAATGCGGCTGTATCTTTTTAATGAAGCCAAATTGGTACCGAATTTGGAGAGCCGTAATAATACAACTATGGTATCTCTGAAACATGTTCTACAACCCCCTATTTAAAATATGATAATAATTGCGTAACCTTAATGTGTAAAGATGCACGATACGTAGGAGGAGAGTATTCTTTCCTCATGCATGTATTTTTTTCTTTGTCCAAAAATTCCTTAACCCGCACGTGGAATAGTACAATTGTCATCAATAATGATCAAGATTTGTTTTGAATATGAATCAAAATGATCAATAAAACAGTAGTTAGCTTTATAACATTTTTACGTACACAAGAAAAATTAATTGAATGACGTACTCGTTTCTAAACATAGGCAAGGTAGGTGATTAACGTCTATTTGACTGTCCTCTCTACTAAGAAAATGTTTGAAGTAGTAATTTACTTTTGCCTTCTGTTATAAAGCCCTCGCGGTCAGCGTACTCGCTTTCCAAGACGCAACCTCGGGTTCGATTCCCGGTCGGGCAAAACTATAGTGTGCGTTTTCTTTGCAATGTCTCAGAACAAGTTGCTGTGTGACGATGAAGATCACTTCTCTGAAGGTTGAGGATATTAGAATACGGCGTAGGGATGTCCATGTGCTAACCACACATACCCCTTAACTCATGGCCGCAAGGCCGGGAAGCCGCTGGTATGCCCAGGCTTCGCCAGAGGCTATTGCGCCAGGTACATACATACAAGACATTCTATTGTATGAAACTTAGCACGCCAGAGATTAATGATGATGAAAGATTAAGGATTTGAAATGCGATGATGCTAATAAGTGATATGTATTGAAAGAGGAGCCGAGCACTTCACGAACACGTGAAAACGAGACTTCTACAGGACACAAACCCGTTCCGGTGCCAGCAAAGGAGGCTTACGACATCAACTGATGTCACTGCAGTGCCTCTGATATGGAAGTCCCGGATTCGAATCCCAACGGTGTTATAATTTTCTGACACTAGCTACAGAGCTAGGCCGAATTAAGCCGCTCGCTGTTGAATTCTAGCGGCCGGCTGCTCTGATCAGTTTCCCGTGGTTCCTCCTATCAACCAGGCATATGCCGGAGAAAAAACGGTCCACGACCCGCATGCTCTTCCGTGTCCAATCATTACCTTTTAATTACACACACACACACACACACACACACACACACACACACACACACACACACATGCACTACCTTAGCACACATGGCAATAGAGTAGTCGGATGCTTAGATTTTGAAATAAGGTAATGTACAGTTTTTCGAAAATTCAGTACTTTTCGCGTAATTTTGTGTGAAAACACGGGGGAGAAAGTACGTGCTGTTTTAACACCACTAGTTAATTTTGCAATTAAATTTGCACATCGAACGTAAATAATATTTCATTTTCAACTAAATTAGTTACTTGTTTATTGAATGCAGATTAACTTAATTGCAAATCGCATTCGAAAACATGCGGTGCATTGAGGAAATATTATATTTCCACCATATTTCCAATTTTAAGTACTTAGGACACATGCTGAAGCTGAGTAGTATATTATATTAATATTATTTATTATACTATTAGCACTTTGTATTAATGATATAATTACTAGATTAATTCAATAAAATATGACTTCCAGTAGAGGTGCATTTTCAAAGTTTTGTTGGATTCTCATAAACATTTGAGTTGGTTCATTACTGTGTTGTTCTTCAACTAAATTGAAGAAAAATATAATTATTAACAAAATATCACAGTTAATATCAATACAGTTTATTAAAATAATGTTTCTTGTATTGGAATTCACCATGAAACACGATTACAAAAATGGGCCTTTTGAATAATTATGTAATGATGTAACTAATTAATGTGAACTGTAGATGTGGTTTAAGAAGAGCATCTTACACTATATGTCAAAATTTGTAATATTAAAGAGGTCGCTGGTGACCATTGTAGTTATAAAGCGACCTAGAATTTAAAAAAAATGGGTGGGCCTTTGCATGCCAGCTGTTCTCATCCATCCTCACACAGGCCAGTGCCTGGACTGGAGAGTGATGGCGTCGCGTGGCGGTACAACAGGTGGCGCGCCCAACTTCCTCTGTTCGGTCGCCGCCCACAACTTCGCCTTCTCAAGGTCGCGGGCGCGTCGCGGGTCACACCCAACTTTTCCTCTCTCCAGTTCGCACTCGCTTCGGGGCAGTCACCTGGAACTCCGCCGCACACGATCATTCGAGAAAGTAAACAATTACGAAAAATTACAAGAAATATGACAACGCATAATCAATTGTTTTCAGAATAAATAACTTGAAAAAAAAACAACATTATATTACGAGACATTATACAGGTAAACATTTATTTTTGAAAAATTATTTGATGCAGTTTATCTCGTAAGTCGTATTAAATTTATTTTGTAGAAGAAATTTGCAATGATTATCATGATTATTTTAGTCTCTACATTTGATAAAAAGTAATATTGTAATGAAACATATTGTAATGAAAGACAACGATCACATCAACCAGCAACATTCCGTATTATAAACATTATCCAATGCGGGACACGTTACTCCGTTATGACAATATTTTGCGTATAGTTTAGTCATACATCACTGTTTATAAGGCTTTTTATTGATTTTAAAAAAAATTAAGTATTAAATAATTTTTACAAGAACTATCGGGGGCCCTGGGCCCGGGCCCTTCGGGAGTTAACGCGGCATTGGCATCATAAAAAATCAACGTACTTGTGCAAGCATAATGTATTTAGTGAACTATAGTTTGAAATGTGAAATGGGGTTTTGTGTCTTAATTATAGTCACTCAAACTATTAACATCAGTGCATAAAATGATTTATTTCATCATGCAATTCTGTTTGCAGTGAAAACTATTGCAGGTTCAACGTTTCACGGTCCTGTGTCCACTTCCTGAAGTTCATATAGTTATAAAATAATCAATAACAATTAGGGATATAATAACATAACTAACTGTAAAGTCAATTTATTACACCTGTTTGACCATGAAAATTTAAATATATCTATAAATGATAATAATTTTTATTATTTGTTAATGCCGACGTCATATTCCGAAATGTGCTTTTAAATTATGTAAGCTGAGACTTAAAATTAACTCTTCCATTATTATTTACTGTTTTTTTTTAAATTTATTTATTTAATTATTTGACTTTACACTTATATATTATTATATCGCTGATTTATTATTTTCTATTTCATTTTATTTAATAGGTAATTATTACGCATATAAATTGCGTAATCTGGTACTAGGTAGCTAGGCCGAATGCCTTTAAGCGTTTACAATATTTTTATTTTCATATTTTTATTTTTCTAAAATAATTATTTTCTAAATTCATTTTTTCGTTTCATTTTTTTAAATTCTGGTCCTCAAGAAAATGTGCGCAGATAAATTTCTTTCCCCACACGTCATATACAGTTTTTACTGTGTTTGATAAATAAATAAATAAATAAATAAACAATACCTATACTCTAAATCATTACATCCTACATTATTTCCCCCATCCTACATTATTTTATAGCTATATATAACTGACAAAGTGGACGTACTGGTCCGTTAAACTTTATACCTGTCAATATTTTCTCTGCAAAGAGAAGTGCATAATGAAATAAATATTTTGCCCAAAAAGTAATAGTTGGATGGACCGTAATTAAGATTCACAATTTCATTAAATGTTTACAGACGGTCAGTATAAAATGTTTATTTTAAGCGTGTAAATAGATTCATACAGGAATCCTAGTTGAAAACGACAATCCTTGGACAGTGCGTTACATGAAGCGTGGTACTGTGAATGAACAATCATTCTGATATTGCTCAGCGTTTGTCAATTGGTGGAACATTCATACCAGTGCGACTCAATAGCACAGAACAGAATATCAAATAGGCAATTTTATTTCACAATCAATTTAATATTCGCCTCTGATCGCATGCGCTTGGAAGTGAAGGTATCTAAAAGCCCAAACATGTCAAAGAAGTTTCAAAACAGCTCACATTTGACACAGATGTACTGTCTTGTAAAGAACATATCTTGAAAAGTATCAAAACCCGTCTTGTAAATGCCTAGGATGTGTAAATAATAACTAAATTTTAAAAAAATGTTACCATAAAACGTTCACAAGTACAAGAAGTTAAAAACAATATTTTCGTGCAACACTATCGTTTGTACTCTAACCTAAAATTTAAAAAATATTTTCTCAAGGACGCTTATAAATCTGAATTTAATATCCTGATATGTATTCTCTGCCCTTAAAAACTGCATTACACCTTTGCGGCGTAGAATCAACATGTTTTGCACATATAACTGCATCTTTTTCTCTTCGTACTTTGCTAATAAATCTAAGCCTCTCTAGTGATCGATGTTGCTTTGAATCATTTTTACTTATGCGTGTACTATATGTACGTACGTATAGTATAGGAAGAGTTATGTAATGCTGCGCGAAAAAACGGCGTATTTTTGGCAGAAAAACTCTTTATTACAGGGCTGTGATAACGAAAAAGTGGATAAATCCAGTTCCTAAATTAAGAAAAATAAATCCCCTAGCACGTGGTGCAGCCAGAATCCCTGTTTTGTGGGTCCTTGATACCGCAAAACCAATTGAAAATAGCACGTCCGTCCGTCTGTGAACAACGCTAGCGACTAAACCGTTCAGCCGAATTTCTCCAAAATTGATATTCCCCAATCGATCTGACTAATCTCGTGGCCCCTTGAATTTGAAAACCGATATTTTAATTTTGGAAGGTAGTTTACACAAAGCCCCTGGGACATTTTAAATTTTTTTAAAAAAGTGGCGCCAAAAATTTTGACAAAATTTTGTTGTTGGATAGTCTGAAGGTCATATAAAAGAATGGAGTAGGACTCATGTTGGTTGAAAACACTGATTTTTCAAAAATTGAAAATATTAAAAACTTTTTCGGCACCTTCCTACAACTATAATTATGAAGATACAATTTTCTTTCTTAATGGAATGCATTAACAAAAAACAGGTCTTCATATAAGGTCAGGTTCAATTTTTCAAAAACAAGTATTTTTTACGAAAACTTATGTGTAACATGGACAATATTTTTATTTTCTTTAAACCATGCTTTGTGAAAAACCACACCATGTTTTTTTATTAAATTGGGACCTGTGATAGCATAAAGGAAGCTTAAGAGAATGGTGCAGGTTTCATGTTCGTTGAAATGCCTAATTTTTCAAACATTTTTAGAAATTAAACAATTTTCGGCGTCTTTCTTCAACTAAAGTTGTGAAGATACAATTGTTTATCTTAATAAAGTCTGCTTATCAAAAACAGATCTTCTAATAAGGTCATGTTGATTTTTTTGAAAATATGAGTTGTTTTTCTATAATTTCCTGACAAACATAATAGTCCGACCGGAATTGACTGCGCTTCGTTTTTGACATCTTCTTACAACTCCAATTGTGAAAATACAATTTTTTTTTCAATGAAATGTATTTATCAAAACTACATCTTTAAATAAAGTCATGATTAAATTTTTTTGAAAACACGAGTAGTTTTTCTATAATTTCGTGAGAAACATAATGGCACGCTTCAAATTTACTGCGTTTCAGACAGCTGCATGCACCGTAACTCATAATTTGCAATCTGTATATTACAGTAAAATCTGTCTAAACCGGAATCGATTGGGACAAAAAAAAATTTCCGGTTTAGGGAGGTTTCCGTTTTAGGCAGGATTGTCCGTTTATGACACTTTTTATGTTGATATTTCCGTCCTGAAACTAGTAACTTGACTTTATTATAATTATAAAACGTATACAAACATAAAACGCATTTATGGAAGAATTCACCAGTAAATGAATGTTAAACATAAATATTTCTGACAATTAGGTAAAAAGAAATATTTCACGACTTGTTTATTTAAATAATGTTACTTTTTTCAACATTAATCTAAAGGTTTTGCGTTTTGGGTTTCTCTCTTACTAACACCTTTTCAGTTGTTTTCTTAAGTTGAAAAATTTTAATATGTAAGTTTTATGTTGTTTTTTTTCATTGTCAAACTGGTTGTGAAATTCATAAAAACAAATCACCTCACTGGCTAGTGGCTGCACCCGAATTTCTCGCATACTCTTTCAACGCACAATGCGTCACAGCCCTGAGTACTACACAGCGATTTTTCTAACTCTGTCTCTCTAGCCCCTATGGCCACAATGGAGTATTACACGGCATTTCGCGTCTTTCCCGGTCTGCCGCTAGAAGTCGCATGATCACAAGCACTGCTTGATACGGTCGTGATCATGCGATATCTAGCGGCACGACTGAGAAACACGCGAAATACTGTGACATATTTCATCGTGAAGACGGGCCTTGAGAGGCAAAGTTAGAAAAATCGCGGTATAAGTCTATCTGACACCCTCGCATGGCCTTGAGCAATTCGGCTCTGGTCAAGGGGTTACGATTGCCAGCGCGAAGCAGGGAGACGCGTAAATTGAAAACATGCCCTTACACCTATCCACGCTTAAAGAGCCGGGAGAGAGGGAATACCCCGACGGCCTACGCCGTGAGAGACAGATGACCTCAAGGTCGAATTCTACGATAACAGCGGGAGCTCATTTCCTTCACTGTGCGGTCACGTGTGAAACACATAACATAAACAGAGATATTAAAACAGACTTGCAGATGCATTCATTCCAATAAGAGTATCTCCCGTCTCTCTGCGAACTGCATTAAATTAACAGAAATTCCGTTTTATGAAGGTTTTTTCGCCTTGCAGGACATGAAAAACCGTTCCGTTTCCGCGTTGGACAGATTCCGTTTTATGCCGTGTAAAAATGCCATTTATCTTCACGGGCCAGAAAAATTTTCCGGTTAAGGCAGGTTTCCGGCTTGTACAGATTCCGGTTTAGACAGATTTTACTGTATTTCTTTGTTCGTTTCTTACATTCGACCTTTTGTTATACATTTACACATTAATCTTTTATAAATTATTCATTTTCAAGTATTTGAAATACAAATTACTAGCTCCCTAATAATACCGACAATGCAGGTAATGCAACAATGGAATTCCGTTTTCTGCACGTGAATTTTTGTAAATTTTGTGTCATTGTTGTGACTTGATATAGCAGTATGAAAAGAAGTCATAATTGTCAAATTTTTGTTGATATTTACATGAAAATATTTAATTTTCGCACCAAATGCTGTACCATTTGCATTGAGTGAAGTATTTGTTGCGTGGTTTTAGAATACTCTTCTCTAATCACGGACCTATGAAATGCATTTGTATATTGTCCGGGGTATCAAGCTTCTTTTTCCAATACAAGTTTACAAAACTTTTGTATCATATTTTATGCGGTTGTGGAATTCTCATAGTTCTGACAACACTGCGATGTAAACAGTGAAATTGTTCGCTTCTTAGTTGAATTGGACGTTTCCAAATAATAACTAAGCCGTTAGTAGCGCAGAAAGTGCAATATTTCAATACTACTTAGCTGTTTCCAATACACGGGAAAGTATGTGCTGTTGTAGCATCACTAGTTAAATTGTGTTCCATAGAGATCAAATCTGAGGGCTGGGCAGAAGTTTGCAGTTGTGTTGGTGCATTCCATATCAAGGCTTTACTCGCATATACCAGTCGTATGTTCGTGGTCATTATCGTCCTGAATATGTAGCGGGTCCCCAAACCCATTTTCACTGCACTCTGCTTCACATTATTGTTTAAAATGTTTCAATACGTCTATATACCATTGATGATTTTGATATTTCCAACTCCACGGGAGGATATTCACACCCAAATCATCATTGATCTACCTCCGTGTTTTACGGTGGACAGCGTGTTTGCAGGTTCGTTGACTGTATTTGGTTTCGTCTATTCATGCTTGTGTCCATTTATACAACAAAGAGGTATTTTGGTCTCATCATATAATTTGTAAAGAGAATTATTTTGATGTCCCTCCTATTCGGCTCTCAGTGAAAGGTTTTAATCAAGTGAAATACCAAAAAAAATAAAAGAGAAACAAAAATTAGGAGTGGAGATCACTATGTATTGAATGGATCACAGCTTTCCTTTATTAATAAAAAGCTACCAAATTTGCGATGTTTGAAATGTGCGCGGCTAGAGTGGAAACGGGAAGATGGCGTCATGAGAAACTTGGCAAGTTTGTGGGAAATAGAAGAGCAGTTGATCTTGCTTAGAGAACACCGGGTTGTGTCATCGTTAAAGCAATTCTTTGCGACTATCAGTTGTAAGTATTCAATGCACTTTCTTACATCATTTTTGTGATATCTACGGAAAGCATCAAACAGGTGAGGGAGTTATTGTTATTTGGAAATTGTATTTCATACATTTTGTTGCATGCATTAAGATAAAGTTGTTAGCAGGATTTGCTGTTAAAGGTCAAAACAATATCCATGTATGCAGGTATAAAGATCTCCGTAAAAATAAAACACAATATACTTGTATGTTCAGGGATATGCAGTACTTTCTGTCTAAATTCTCTAATTTTTTTTCTGTGCGATGTAATCCCACGGTTTCAACTGGTCGTACCAAATAACGTTATTCCAGAACGTACAAACGTGTATTTCATGCTCCACAAAATTTCAGTCGTGCTTGGCGATTATTTCTACCAAGAAATGGCCTTTTGTGTGATTGTGTACCGTGAAAATCATATTTCCACAATACCCTAAGAATCGTTAAGTTTGACGTTCTCACCTTTAAATACGTTTTTCAATTTATTGTTGCACGGATCTTAGGCGAATTAATTTGAGGAATATGTTTTATTTGCCTCACAATGTAATCTTGATCTCTCAAATTTGGTTTCGTTTTTATTGTTTTCTTTGGCAAATTTTTGTAGTTCCTCTACATCTGAATTTCTTTATCACATAGCTTACTGTGTAATATGGTTTATTTATTCTACGACTGATTTCTTACAGAGAAAATTCTTGCACCCCGAGACAATGATATTTTGTAGTTCGTGAGTTAACTCTTTTCTTCATTCTAGAACACACGATCGGATGCACTAACTACTTAACTGTACAGCAGCACAACATAGCTTGCTAGGAGAAGTCAATCCGTTCAAACTCGAGACTATTTCGTTCAGCTGTACAAACATGACTGTTGCTTGAAAGTTCCTAACGAGCATATTTGAGCGATTTTTCCTGTTGGTGCATATTCATGTAATTATTGAGGCATATTTTGCATATTTCGTTAAGATAGACACTTATCTCTAAAACGTTTCAACTTTTCATACGATCTTTTTTGTGAGCGTTTATCAATTACCAAGAGCTTCTCACAGTTTGCATATTTTCCTTTTTATAGATGATAAAATACTTGTGCAAATGTAGGAAAAATTGTTTTGAGTATTTTTTTTTAAACTAGTCAGAAGAAATGCAACAAGACATGCAATGTACTTCACTAAGGATAATATTTACTTTAATTATTTCTCTCGCAAAGTAAGGTAGATAATATTGTGTTTGCGCAAAAATATAAATTTTTTCATTCCAAGCACGCTTCTCCTGAATTTTATCAAAAAAGGTGAATACAAGAAATGAAATATTGTTAATTTTAATTGCATGTTAAAGTGAATTTTTGAGAATTTTTAGGTCATAAATGCGTATTTTTTAAAGAATATTTCTGAACTTTTTAGGTCATAAAATTCCTCTTCCTATACAGCAAATATGTCCAAGATGTCGTAGGGTTCCAGTCCTGTCGGTGGCGAATTTGGTACACTAGCTAGACAGCACTAGCTAGGTCAAATTCAGCTAACAGGGGCAGAATAGTAGCGTCAGGCTGCTTCAGGGGGTACTTTTCTATCGTTTCTGTAAAGAATATCGGGCAGATGCCAAAGCCGTACCCTTACAAATGTGTCACTTACCCCAAGCAATCATTCCTTCCTCATTCTTGCTCCTTTCTCTGCCATTACACACAAACATGTGCAATGGAAACTCTACCACACTTCGGGAGACAAGTCGGGAACATTTTCCCGTTTAGGGCTCCGGTACTCCGCTAACGGAGGTACTTCGAGCGGAGACACCCCGCAATTGACAGTGTAGGTCGATGCGGGATCTCACATTCCACTGGGGAGGAACGCCGCCATCTTCTGCATACACTACTCCTACAGCAGAACTAATGACCATCCTAATTTACGCACCCAGAAACAATACCGGGTGGGCCAAAAGTGACTACCCATGATTACTTATACTCTACGATTATGGTATTAATTTCGTGTTATAGTTTTAATTTCTCATGAAATCAATATCCCACCTATCACATTCATACATTAAAATAATTAATTATAGACATACAAGAGTGCATTGTTAAATCATCCGCTGTCATATGATTAGTTACAGATTTGCTTACGTACATTTTGTGTCCATGTTATGTTGGACAAAGAAGATTTTTTTTAATTGTACAAAGAAGACGTTATGCGTTAATAACTTGCAAGGGACAATAGAAATGCCTCCCAGATCACCAAATCTCACTCCCATGGATTTTTCATTTTGGGGATTTATTAAAGATATGGTGTATACTTCAAATCCAAACACAATCGAGGTCCTATGAACTGCCATTGATAATGCCTTTAAGAAAATTGATTCGAATCAAAGGCTGAGTGAAGAAATATGCTTACGTGTCTCACATTGTATACGGAAATGTGTCGATGTGGAGGGAAAACAATTTGAAATAATGAACTGTAAATGATGAGAATAAAAATGACTTGAATAAATAGCTCACATAGTGACTTTTGGCCCACCGTCATTCAATACATTCAATTCAATTAAGTTGTATTTTACGTGGCGAGACTCAGGCCATCATTCCCGCTCTTCTGTCAGACTACGCAAATTTCGCTAAGCCCCTTTCACCATCTACCGAAAATGAATGTATCACTCGGGTGATAAAATAGGTGATTTACATTTATCTCAGAGGCTTCTTTTAGGCTTCAGGATTTTCTACAAGCAGTAAATCTACGGCATGGCACAGCCAGCTTTACTTCCCCTCTGAAGGACGGCGTAATAAGGATTTTTCGGCCCTTAAAAATCTATAACTTGGATTGGGTCTAAGCCGCACACTTGGGTTTCTCAGCCCAATACGCTATGCACCGTTACACCACCGAAGTCGCAATACAGTCTGTCGTGTGCAGTTGCGTCCCGCTAATCCGAGCGTCCGAGCTAATCCGAGATTCCGTGCAATCCGAGATTAAAAAGAAAAACGCCTGATGTGTGCCAAGTCACCAACAAGCGGCTATAATCAAGAGCTGACTCTTGATGGGTTGGCATCAGTGTGTCGAAAGTGACGTGTGTTGAGGTCGATGTCAGTGTTAGTCTGCTACATTCCTATGATCGGCTCGCACTCATGTATGTGTACATGTATGCATATATCTGTAATTTAATAGAACCTTCACGTTAAATTTCACTTCGCTACGCATTGTAGTTGAAAATTCCGTTACGTATGTTCCTTTTTTACGTGTAATCCGCGTTTTTTGTAATCCGAGGTACCATCAGCCTCAATGACCTCGGATTATCGTGGCTCTCCTGTAAAGGGACTGTGGCGATGTGGAGGCCTCGCCCTCAACCTGGCTGCGCCCTGCCGCTGCCTCGAGCGTGGGGGGGGGGGAGTGTCCTTGTCTCCCGCTGGCGACGCCCCCGGCGGGAGCGGCCACAATTGCCTTCCATTCAGCGACCGCCTGCCTCCGAGCGGGGCACGTGACACCATGCCTGCCAACCTTTCAGACACCGCTGCTGGCCTTCCACCGGGAGGAACATTCATTATGATAGCAGAGGTTAAGTCTTATCGTCAGTCTTGTAAATTGGTCGTTGTGATGGGGAGATGATTATGAAGATGTGATACGAATATGATAGGAAAAAGAGAAACCATACATTCACTGAAATCGAGCTGTCAATCTACGGCATAGCACAGCCAGGTTTACTTCCCCTATGTAGGTTTACAGATATCGTGAGTCGTGTTGTTGCTGGTGTGGCTTATTTTGTAACAATTCCAAGCCGTTCATTTGAATGATGATGGCGCAATGATGGAATAAATTGAAGTGGAAATTGGAGAACACAGATGAAATTTAACATGACCTCGCTTTGTCCATTTCATGTAGATCGGCCGTGATTTCAACCCGTGAGCCAGCGGCGGGATGGGAGCAGGCTGTCCGCTACACTCCGAATCACCCCGTCCACGGAATGCGGCGAAGGGCAAATCATGATCTAAAGACGCTAGTGGTGGGCTAGTCTGGTACACCTATGTTTGATCGTTGATACGTCACGAACCACGTGACCACAACACTGGCACGGAATGCGGCGAAGGGCAAATCATGATCTAAAGACGCTAGTGGTGGGCTAGTCTGGTACACCTATGTTTGATCGTTGATACGTCACGAACCACGTGACCACAACACTGGCACTTCGTTTGAAAAGCCAAACCGATCGTTGGCCGACATGTTTGCATGGCAAGCGCGAAGTGTTGATAAATTTTTGAAAGTGGCATAAAATGACAATATTCAACGGTGATCATCCAACAATAATACGATAAAGGCGTAATTGAAATAAAATGTGTATTATTTAAAAAAAATGATTTGTGTATCTCTTCCAATGACTTGTAACCAGGTGACAATTTTGATATTTCGCTGCATTTAAAATTCCAATATATTGCAAATATATTGGACGCATTGGCAAATATTGTGACGCAAACCGGTGCCTGGAGCTCATTGGCTGATGTCGGATATGATGTGCAATAACTCACCCACGTCTTTCCATCAGAGCAAATGTGACCCATTGCCACAGCCGACGTTCACGAGCACCATCAACTGTCACTCACTTCCGTCACCACGGTCTCGACATCGCCACCGTCACCTTCACTCCCAACACGTTGCCCCTTTCACTGCCGAGGTCGCCAGCTGATCACTCTCGCTGCCACTGTAGCGGACGCCAAGAACCACTGAAGGGCAATCGCAAATCACCCAGTTACACCGCTGCTGCACCAACTAACAAAGTGAATATTTAGAATGTATAAACAAGAAAAAGGTTTTTGTGACCGTGATTTGTCAATTACGGTTTCATTTTTCTTTCTAGCGAGCTGTGAGACTTAGTTTTACACTTAATTCTATAAGAGCTTTTGTTTTTAATTTTGCAACGTCACGTTTGTAAGTTAATTTGTTTAATTATTTCGTAATACATTGACACGCTACTATTAGAGTTAATAATCTATCAGAAACGTTAAAAAGCTGAAATTGTTTCTAATAAATATCTAGTACTCGTACTTTAAACGCACTTTCCTCAAAACCTTTATTTAGGACGTTTTATGTTCCAAAACCCTTTTATATTTAAATCTTTAAGTAATCATGAATTATACTTTACATCCTGTATCGTACTTAATAAATGTTGATGATTCAAACTAGTTGTTTTAACACATTTTTTCATCACTAGTACATTACAACACTTTAAGGACGTTCGCAACACGCGTTTGTGAACTTGATGAATAGTATTTTTTGTAGTGCATTCATTGTCAGAGTCATTAAAATAAAATATACATAAATATAGTCTATGGCATCAAGCATGTTGTCATTTCGTAATGATTCGCTCGATACGCATGTATGAATTCTGTTTTTTTAATTTATTGGCAACGAATGGACAAACAAAAATACAACCCTCTTGGCAAAGATCACAAACACTTGACCGAGACGTCGTTAACGCCAAGTGTCGTAATTTGGCGATGTGAAACATGCGTTGTTTTTGCCTGTTAACCCTCCGGCGGGCGCTTAGCGGCACTCAGTGCCACATTCTTACATCTTTGTGGATTTCGTGTAAAAAATTAGTGTTACACTATTGAGCTAATAGCTATTCTTCATTCATTATATTTTCAACCGGATGACACTCAAATCACGATTTTAGACACCTCCGACCGACCGTTATTCATTAGTAATTCGAACTCTGGAACGGTTGCGGCCCTCCGTACCGCACGCGCTTTGACAATTTAAGTATAATATTTGCGTATTTTATCCATTAGGATTCTTACTGCTGTTTTGTTATTGAGCTTTATGACACCGATTTTGGAGTACGAACTACTAATTCAAATTTAAATGCGTTGTTTCCGAAGAAACGTTAGAAGACACGTTTGCACCGTATTCATTCCTCGTGAAGTAACACATACCAAGACACGGAGGAAGCGAGTGATGGTTCAGATTCTTATTAATATTGTTATTTCGTTTGATATTTAGTTCGTTATTATAAAAAAGGTTTAAAATCATAAATAAAAAATATTTCCTTTACATTTAATAACAAAAGTAATAACAATTGATGCAAAAATCGAAGTTGATAAATGCGGTAAGGAGTGCCTCACGAGCCTGCTGGTGGGACATGATGCGACGCCTCCGTCGGAGGGTTAACAAAAAAAATCGGCTATCGCAAGTAATTGTTGCTCGAGTGCTGGCCGGCGCCCCCTCCCCCGGGGCGCCGGCGCGCCCCACGTGGCCCGCGCGCGCCAATGGCGAGGTGCGCCGCGCCGCCGCCGCCGCCCGACGCGCCGCCCATGAATGAAGCGCCTCTCCCGCCAGTGCAGCGCCGGCCGCGTCGCTCGCCCGCACGCCCGCCCGCGCCGCTCCGCCGCAGCCGCCGCCGCCGCTCCCACGCCCGCGCGCCCGCCCCGGCCCGGCACACCGCGCCTCGCGAGGGGAACGTCGGCCTCCCGTCGAAACTTTGGCCACCGCGCCCACTGTTTTGGTCTGTCTTTTGTCGGTCGACGCAAGTACCGCTCGTGCCTCAACAGCGACTTGCCTGCCCACGGCGTGTACTTGCTCGCGCAGGTGAACGTCGGCCTCCCACGCATCTGCTGAGAAGCTTCGGCCAGCCCGCGAACGCCGGCGCGCCCACTGCCTTCGTCTGTCTTTTGTCGGCCGACGCAAGTACCGCGAACGTGCCTGCCCCGGCCGGCCCACCGGCGCGTGCTCGCTAGCACAGGTGAACGTCGCCTTCCCACGCTTCTGCCGTCGCTGCTGCGAAGCTTCGGCCAGCCCGTGGACGCCAGCGCGCCCACTGCCTTCGTCTGTCCTTTGTCGGCCGACGCAAGTGCCGCCTGTGGCTCGACCGCGACGTGCCGGCCGTCTTCCGCCGCCATCTGTTGCCTCCTGCTGCCGAGCATCCGTCGCTGTCGCGTCTTCCACCGATTCCTCACGAGACAGCCCCTGAACGTGGCCGTGTACGCCACCGCGGTGGGTCTGCCGTTGCCACAGCTCCGCGCCGGCCTACCTCAACTCACCGCTTCCACCGACCTCCTCCGTCACCGACCTCCTCCGTCTCCGGTCTTCTCCGTCTCCGGTCTTCTCCGTCTCCGGTCTTCTCCGTCTCCGGTCTTCTCCGTCTCCGCTCTTCTCCGTCTCCGGTCTTCTCCGTCATCGAACTTCTCCGTCACCGCTCTTCTCCGTCACCGACCTCCTCCGTCACCGACCTCCTTCGTCACCGTCCTCCTTCGTCATCGATCTCCTCCGTCACCAACCTTCTCCGCCACCGACCTTCTCCGCCACCGACCGCTCTTACGTCCGTCGGCCGCAGCCCGGCCCTTGCGATCGCCGTAACCCCTCCACTGCCTGCCTGCCTGCCTGCCTCAACCCGCGCGCTGCCGGCCGGCCGGTGGGACTCCGCACGCCACGGCCCGCCTCCGCCTCCACCTCCTCCCGCACTCGTGACTAACGGGGCCTTCCGCCGGTGACGCACGTGCTCTCCGCCGCGTCACCTCCAGGCCAGAAATTCGCGTGCGGCCCGCAGGCCACGCTTCCTCCCAAGGTTTCCGTCCATTCTTTCTGTGTAACGACCTCTCTTCAAACTTTTCTTCCGTCGCGAAAAACAGCGCTCCATTGCTTTCCGCTGCCCCCCACTTCCTCCGCCCCGCTTCCTTCGCCCCGCTGCCTCCGCCCCGCTTCCTCCGCCCCGCTCCCTCCGCCCCGCTTCCTCCTCTCCGCTTCCTCCTCTCCGCTCCCTCGACCTCGCTCCCTCAGTCCTGCTTCATCAGCCCCTGTTCCTCATCCCCGCTTTCTTCACATCTCTTAGTTTGATCCCGCCCACCTCCGCTCCGCCCTCTGTCCCTCCCCGCCCCGCTCGCTTGGGCCCGCACCGCCTTTCCGCTCCGCTCTCCGCCCCGCTGCACTGCACGCCGCGCCGCACCTCGCCGCCTCGCCGCTTCGCGTCGCGGTCGTCGACTCGCCGGCCGGCCGGCTGGGCAAGATGGCGGCGCAGTGTTTACATCGGCGCGCGCGATAAGCGCACGTGCTGCGAGGTGCGCAGGAGAGGACGGACGGCCGGCCGCCCCGCCGAATCGCCCAACGCCCCGGGGCAGGTGCGTGCGTGGTGTGTGTGCGTGGGCGCAGGTGATAAGCCCCAGCTGCCGCCCGCAGCGAAGGTGTTGGCCCGCGGAGCTGACGCCCAAGAACCGCGAGTGCGCGAAAAAAAGTTTGTGTGACGACGTCAGCAAGGGGAGGCTTTTGCTTGTTGGACGGGGAAGATCGTCACGGGACTTCTGCTGCCGTCTGCTGTATAAAGTAAGTTTCCAGACTCACTTTCATGGAGTACTTTTATGCGCCTCCAGAAACAATTCAGGCATCCAGTGAGAGACGAGGCTAACCCACAAAATTCAAAACATCGAGTTATTGGCTAATGCAATGTGTTTGTAATCGGATACGTTCATAAATTGATATTTTGAATGTTGTGGGTTAGGTCCCTATCTCACTGGACACCTCATTGTAATTATAGCGCTCACACGTTGAAGTTTTAGTGATTACAAATATCTTGACGGCGTTGTTTGTTCGGCAATAAGAGTCCCTTTGCAGAGTCTTTCATAATTGATCATTTTTTGTATGGTCGGTCAGTGGCGGATCCAAAGGGGTGGCATGTGGACCGTAACCCCCCCCCCCCCAAGGCCTAGAGTTTTCGTTTGTAGCCTTCTTTTATTTGACAAAATTGATTTAAATATTTATTCATGTTAGAATTACGTAATTATTTTAAAAAAGATTGTTTAGTGCCATTTATACACTACAAAGATAATACAAAATATATTTTTTTTATTAATTAACAAAAATCTATGATAGCCACCCCAAAATGATCGTCTGGATCCGTCCCTGGATCAGTGGGTGGTCAAAATCCCGCATTAGGCAAGTGTACAGAAGTAACAAATCTTGTTTACAGCACTTCCATGCATTTAGATACGTAATTATAGCTCCACACAACGAGTTGTTACTAGAAACTATTTTGCGCGAATATGTTTGGTCGACAATAGAGACACACTTTGGCGGAATAAAATATTTTGAAACTTATCATCACAACACTAGGTCATATGCTTTGAACTTCAAAATTCCCTCATGAAGTTAATGCCCATCGTACAGTTGATTCATGGAAGCTGTTCTATGTAGTATATAAATGCTTTCAGATAACGAACTATTTTATTGTTATATTCAGACGTTTCACACTGAAGATAAAAAGGTTTATCGGAGAAAGTTCGCGAAAGAAAACAGATATTTTGAAGAAACTTTTGCGGTTGAGGATTTCACTCCAAAAGTGTATAGTTTAACAGTTATTTTACAAACTTAATTACTTTTTTCTCCAATACATTATTATATTTTAGTTGCTTGGATGTGTACTCATAGGCTGGATACAAAATGTCAATGTGACTTTAAGTATTTCGACAACAGATGTTGACTCATCCACATTTCCGAGTGAAAATAATCTGCTTTTGACGACATAAATTTCTACACGAATGGTTTTTTGTATGGCAGTGTTTACCAAAAGATCCCATTGTACTACATATGTTGTCAATTAGATCTTTGTATCTCACACACCTAGACACATGAAGGAGTTCGAAAGAGCACATGTAAAGTTGTGCCAGACATCATTAATAGATTCGATTGTCGTAGAACTGTTTGATGTTTTGCTGTAGGTTGAAAAATAACTTCAGTTCATTGAGTTAGTATTCAATAAGAGCCATTTGTATATTTTTCTATATGTTACTAGAGCACTGAAATTAGGTTGGACAGCATGGTTAGTTCAATAGGAATACTTTCGAGTGGGCATAAACCATGATTCGCGCATACATAATTGCAGATCTCTTCCAACAGATTTTTGTACGTCTTCAAGAAATGGTACAGTACCTTCTTGACCGGAGTTTTTCACTTAATAGTAGAGTTTCAGTAAATAGGAGAGCTTTTGATGTTACCAATTACATTCAATTTTATTTTATTAAATTTATTTTGTTCTTGATTCTGAACGAGATTGTAATAGGATATGGCCATTAAATAAATTTCTTGACGTTTTTTAAATCGGTCACAGGAACCGCACCGATGTTTGATTCCATTTTTATCGCATTTAACATTTTTGAATTTGTCAGCATTTCTTAATCTACCAGTCATAAGGAAAGAATCAAACATTGCTGTAGTATATTGATCGTTTGCGTTTGTTTGCAGTGCCGTAATGTCCTCGCCTAAACATACCCGCGCGATTTGGGTCCTTCATTCATAAACTACGTGATTCTGCAGTGTGTTTTGCTTCTCGGACGTGTCCTGTTTCACAAAGCAGTATGGATTATAAAAGAAGGAATTCAGACTTACATCGTTAAAAAGTTATGACATGATTTGATGAGTATTCTTCGTATTTTAGATAAGCCTGTCTGTGTCATCTTGGGTACGTACACAAAAGCTTTGAGGTAGGCACGTAGTGTTCGTTTTCATTCAGATAAGCTTAGGTAAGAATCATTTTGTGCAGTCGGCCTTTTTTAGGCTTAAAGATGTCAGTTACGAGTAAATACTTTGCGACGGTTATAACAATTATAATAAAGTATTTCAGAATAATGGAAATATTACTCGTTGCAAGTATTCAAATTTTATTTCTGGCCTTCAATTAAATGCAGTAGAAAAACAACTTGGTGCAAATGATTCTCCTGTTTGCATGCTTATGAAATGAAATTTGCTGCTTATAAACTCGCTTATCATAGTACGTAAGTGCAAATACTGACTTGGAGCCATTCTCTATACAACTTCATATAACAGGTTTCTATTTCTTGAGGTCGATAATATTTTATGGGCAATAGGAGAAGTGGTTAGGTCTGCAAGACGTTTCAAAAATAGGAGTTATGACGCTGTTAAAACTTTTACTGCTGCTTTTGTAAGCCTGAATGCTTATTGTTTCCTGCTAGCTGTCACTTTGCTTCGTTTTTCATTTCAAAAATATTAAAGTGAGCAAGGGTAATTATTTCTACGTTTTAACCTTCAAACGGGATCGCTGTCAGTAATTGAATATCTATTTTCATAATTTCAATTATCCCTGAACTGATTTGAATCTAAATTAAGTTCCCTTATGCAGGTGTACCATTACAATGAGTCCTTGCAATAAACTGGAAAAGATTATTCTTATAATTTAAAGAAATTTAGGACGCCCAATGCTGGGGAAATGAGAAAATGTTTTTTTCATAGTTTCATTTTTACTATTATTTCTTCGAATTTCATTTTACGCCAACGTTTAAAATATTAAGTACAAAAATAATGTAAAATACATACAAATAAATAATTTTAATGCTAGTTGTTTACACTAGACGTGCTTCAAAATGTTATTTGTGATGTAAAAGTTTTTTTTTTAATTCTGTACTTCTGTTAGGAAGGTGAGCGTGGGTGGTGTGAACCCCTCTCTGGTCATTCATGAATCATTGTAATACCAACCCGTAGATATGAAAACATTTGGTAGCTGCCACACACATTTGAAAAGGTAATTAACAAAATACACACCAACTACGCTCACATGATAAAAAAATCCCATCTCCCTTCCCGTATAGTTTATTTATTTGGTCAAAAAACAGTAAAAACTGTATATGACGTATGGGGAAAGAGATTATCTGCACACATTGTGTTAAGGCTCAGAATTTAAAAAAAAGAAAGAAATTAGCAACATTTGAAAAACTAGAACAAGAATTTAGAAAAAAAAATATTTTAGAAAAATAAAAATTAGAAACATTTTTTGTTCATGAGTTATAGAAAATCAATTTGAATGGTAAATTACTCCTGATTTGGTTTTTCTGCATTGCTAACAAAATAGTAACATCAGTTTTACTCCTAACACTGCAAGCAAAAGGACTGCTCAACAAAACGTGCGCACAGTGAAGCTACATTTACGTCCCAAAGCAAAACAAGGAGCTGTCTCAGCATTTGCTCAATGGATCAGGGAACCTGGACAAAAACCTGATCGAGATTGGGGTCATTGACCCGAGGGACATTGACCATTGACCCATTTAATTTAAATTTCGTCCCCTCATCACACGCAGGGCATTTAGCATTCATTTCGTAAATTAATGCATTTAGAATTTTGCTAAGCTGAACAATATAAATTGGTGCCACGTGTACATTGAGGGTCGAAATTCAACACAATGTTCTTTTCATCTCGTAATTGTAGGAGTTTCCTAGACAACACAAGATCCGTGCACCGGTTTCATCCTTTGGATGTGGCAGACCGATTGAAAAAGATTAATGTATCATTCGGGTATATTGACGTGATTTACATTCGCTGATAGCATAGATTTCTTCATGATTACTGCTTTTGTTTGCAATATAATGTTGTGCAAGCTGTGTATGAGGGTCTTCACTTGCTGACGAATATGCTCTTTTTTTGTTGTATATTCAAATTATCTTAATGTTCAGTTTTCAGGACATTGAAAAAAGTTGTTCAAACTGTATTGTGTAATATTAGATTATAGGATATATTGTATTATATGAACTGAAAATCTTCAAAGGTATTTTTTAATATCTGTCAATAAAGGGATATTTCACTATCTGATATTCATTTTCAACAGTGTTAAACACTTTCTTTAAATATCCAGGAGCAATCCGAGGGATAATTTGCTCTAAGAATCAAGAGAAACGGAAAGAAAACGAGCTGGAGATGGTGATTATTGAATCAGCAACTATTAATCATGTTTCTTACAGTTATAAATAAAATTAAAATTGACTATTTGAACTGAGACGGAAATAAATGTTTTATGTTGTCCATGTTCGAAGTAATCATTACCTACAAAAGTTAACTTTTACCGTTTTGCTAATTCAGAATACTATCAAAAGTTGTAAAAGTAGTTGTAAAGCGAAACATTTTTTGAAACAAAATAAGTCTTTGCGTTTTTTAATATCGAATATGAGAGCTTTGAAAAGGTGTGTCCGTCCGATCACCAATCACAGTTAGAACCCGTCCGGTCCAACGTTTGGGGCACCCATGGTGTCGTTTTATGTGTTTACTGGTGAGCAATTGGTCATTTTTATCCTTCTAATTAATTTAAAACATTCGGATTAATAAATCTGAAAATTCTTGTAATACTGTTTCAATCGTCGAAGATGCCACTCTAAGTTCAGCGCTACTAAAAATTGTTGATGATGAGTTATTGATGGTATCTGAGGGATAGAGTAATTACTCTGTCGTTAACTGAAGTTCCAAATATCTGCTTTACATGACAATATTAGTCCTCCAATAAATGAATGAATTTTTATAACATTACCTACTCATAAATGAAAATGAAAGGCAGCGGCAGGTATTTTAAATTAGTGCATGAAAAGTTTGGAATACTCTTGTATTATTTCCCTAATAACATTTATGCTTTTTATTGTCCACATCTCTTTATCTACTCACGTAAAATTGGCACAAGGACAAACAATATAACAAACTAAATATTTTTAAAGAATCATAGTAGACCCAAATTTCTTTTTGCATACCAACATTATAAATAATATCTTATGGAACCGAAAATCATACGTAATCCAGAGAATAAATAATATTCAGCCAATTGCAGCGAGCGAATAGTGGGGGTAGCGGCAAACCGCAAAGCCGACCATCGGTTTTTCGTAATATCAAATATGCGTGACATCATAATACATTTATAATGCTCTTTTGCTTAAAATAGAGTACGCAACTCGTTTATAATATCCTTTAATTGCGTTTGTAAAACTTTAAAAACTAATCCCCAAGTTGTTCGTTTTCAAAACTTGTCTGAAATGTAAAGCTATATTAAACAGAAGTTGCGTAGTACGCAATTTAAGCACATCATTTCAGTAAGTTTTCCCGCGCATTCGAAGGTATTTATCTCTGAAACGACGCATCCTAAGTCTTTAAACTCCGTTTTTACGCGAATCAAATGCATGTTCCTTAGATTTTTATTTAGAAAATCAAGATTTTTCTGAACTTTTCTGGAATTCTACATTTCCGAGATTTAGTTCTTCCTCGGGTACTGGCATTGGAGGATTTAACAGGTGCAGGATTTAACAGGTTTTGAGCATTAGCTGACTGGATTCCCCGAGCAACGGCTCGAAGCAACACTGACTAGATACATGGCCTGCGCACTGAAGTTTCTCAAAGCCAACATGGCGTCTAGATGTATATGTAAACGGTGTTGCTCAAAGAATCTCATCAGTGGTTTCCTAGATCTCTTGAAAATATTTGAACAGAATTTCTGGAGCTTTTTGTTATTATAGTTCACAACTTTAATTCTGAAATTCTTTTGGTTTATTATAAATATTAATTCCAAATCTTTTCGACAGTTTCCTTTGAAAAATAGTCTTTAATATCTCAGAATTAGCTTCACAACAATCACAGGAACGAATATTCCACAGTTTGTAATAGTTACATTTTGCTTGCATATAAATTTTTACGGGCCTCTCATTTAATAAGGCATTGAAACTCATGAGTGATGATCTAATGAATGGATGAAAGCAATAAATGAAATGAGAGGCAGAGGAATGGGATAAACCAAGGAATCTGCAAAGAGCTTTGGACGCCATAAAGTTCACATTGGCCAGAAATCCAATCCGGACTCCTGCGGGGAAAAACGGATGCACTAGCTATTATCGATATATTACATTATGTGTGAAGAAAATCCATAAATTCGCTGGAAATTTTGACTAGATACCGGATCTAGCCGAAAGAAAAGGTTTAGCTGGCGGAGTGCTTTTCTTTAAATCCATCTCTGGGTGGAAGTTTCTGTGTTTGTTAATAAAAGCTCAGCACAAATACTCGCGCACTGTAACTTTCTCGAATATAACATTGCTCAGAGCGTGGCAGTTCGAAGCTGAGTTTTGGCATGTTGTAGTATGTTAACATTACAAAAATGATTTATTATACTCCGGTTTAAACATAGGCACTTCAAGATCACGATCTGTAAGGAGAGGGGAGAGGGGGACATTGGGGAATGCCATTACCAAAAATGTAAGTCGTTACGAAGCTCCCGATTGGTTGGCAATGTCCCTACTCTCTCTCTCTCTCTCTCTCTCTCTCTCTCTCTCTCTCTCTTTCTCTCTCTTATGTATATATAATTATTATTTAAGGTTGCATCAACTACTAGGTCACTAGCGACCATTATTGGATGTAACGTTATGGTACGAGGATGAAACAATATGGTGACGATGCGGGGTGAAATCACGAACACGTACAACCATACCCGAGGCGGGACTAAAACCCGCAACCCAAGGTCCAAGATCACTACGGCTCTACTGCTTTAGCGGTCTCAGCCACGGGGCCGACCCCGCTATAACGTATTCCTCTTACGAAGAGGAGAAAAATAGCTGTTTCAATTTTGGGCAGCGACTATACAATCGTGGCTCATTTTCTCGTCTATTGCTGAACTAGCGAAAAGCGCCATGCGTCCTGTCCGTTGTTGGCGTCCGTTTGTATCCGCAAGTATAACGCACTTCCTGGAACAGCAGGCAGTCGCTTCCCCCACCACCTCCCCTTCCCCCCTCCCCTTCTGCACCCCCCCCCCGCCACGACTGCCAGTGTTCCCAAGCGCGTGAGGTTTGCAACCACCCGATCAGATCAAAGAAGCCAATAAAAAAGGCAGTCGTTTCAATTACAGTGGCTGGGTTTTCCACGCCAGTTGAATAGCTGGGTCGATACCGCCCACATACCTGGGACCATAACTGAATATATTAGTTTTCAAAGAACAGTACAGGGTCCTTATGGCATCAACTCTAAAATTATTTTGCATCTTAAACTTGATTGATGATTGGAAGGCAGTGAGGACAGGCTGTGAGATAATACACAATACAATAAATGTGTTTATTATTTAACAAAATCCCCCTCCTAATTATTGTCCCTCCTAATCCCTCCTGTGTTCCCCCTCTTAATTATTGTCCCATCGGATATCTGGTCCAACTTACAGCTTACCCCGAGTGGGGCCGGGTCACGCTGGATGAAATACCTGGAGAGAGAAAGTCCCGCAAGCCAATGTGTAGGTCTGCGCCGGATCTCACGTCTCAGCTGGGACAAGCACTGCCATCTCCCGCCCATAACGTGCGCCTACATTCAATGGACCAATCAAATTATCGCGTCAACACGCGCCCGGATTCATGAAATATTCCCTCACTTCGGTGTGATAATGGAAACCTTGCATTATTCGTAGACTGTATAAAACGTATGGAGCCTTACTCAAATTATACCCCCAAATTAATAGAAAATCATCTCTAAAAATAGAAAATGTTCTGCTTCTCTGTTAAACAGTCCTAATGGCTTGCGCAGCCCCAATCTGGCGAAGAGCGGCTCCTTCCGTTCTGAAACCTGTGTTCAATCCTTCCGGAATAATGTACTATGGACACTTACCCCTTTGGTATATATTCAACAGAAAATTTCATAGAGAACTGGACATGCAAACAATTATCAAATAACTTTCTTTACTGTCGTCCAAATTCTTCACTAACCTCCAACTGTCCCTTGCACCAGTCAATTTCACCTTGGTAAAAACCAGTGTTGCTCCTACAATAATTAAATCCTGCTTCCCAAAAGATCTGTTCCACCCACCCATGACCTAGAAAAATAATTATCTCACCACTCACTCTATATCATGCATTCTTTTTACCTTCAATTTGATAAAATTAAGAACAGTTATCATAGAGGTACCCAGTGGAAATGTTCTCACTCAGAAATAAGGATATGGTGCGCAAATTTGCAGTCATTCGTGCCTTTGGTCCCCTATAGTGCATCCATCTGTTATATCATAATATAAATAAAAGCTAGCACTTGCCTGTAAAGTGGAAATCCCACTGATCTGGTTAAAGAAAATAAAAATCAACAATATTAGCATGAATACTATTTTCCGATTAAAATTCAAGTTTATTTGGCATTTGATTACCTGGGACTCGTTTATCCGATCGGGAGCTTCAATTTGAAAACTTTAACACAAGTACAACACTGTCAGAAATGTCCGCATTACTTTATAGTAAATTACATTAAGTAATTATCTTAAATGCGCATTAAATTTAATGCACACATGTGCATTAGGATGCAAGATTCAAAATATATATGGAAGGAATTAATGTATGAGCTTGATAGACAGGTGATTATAAATACATGCGATAAATGCTAAGGGACAGAGGAAACGGGATAATCTCTACATCTACTCTGAATTTAACGTATGGCTTAAATTTAATGGACAAATGTATTAAGTTCTCTTTCTTGTACAAGGTTACATTACGTTCCATGTACAATCCATTAATCTATTTAATTTTAATTTAATCATTTAATTTGACATTTCTAAGTGTAGACAGAACACTATCTTTAAGCTCTTAACAGCTCTTTAGGATCTTCAGGTTCTTTTTAATGTACAAAGTTACATTAAGCTTAACGTACAATACATTAATCTTTATTAAATTTAATGGTATTTCTGACAGTGTAGACAGATCACTCTTTAAACTCTTAACGATCTTTTAATGTACAAGGTTACATTAAGTTTATTGTACAATACATTAATCTACATTAAACTTAATGACATTTCTGACAATGTAGACAGAAGACGATCTTACGCGTTAGCTGTCGTTAACCAAGACAACTCTTACTACCGCGAGGCGCGCATTCGGACCCAGTGCGGAGAGAGCGCGTCGCCCACGCCGCGATGCCGCGCCGCCGCGCGTTTATTTTGAGGCGTCCGCGCCGCCGCCGCAGCTGCCGCCGCCGCTCTCGCCGCCTCCCCGATGCGCCACGCCGCCGCTCCGCGCAGGCCGTCCTTTTTCTGCGGCGGTCAGCCGGCCGGCGCGGCCGCGGCTGGCGGGCACGGCGCAGAGGAAGAGAGGGAGAGAGGAGGAGGATTCGCGCGAACGCAAGAAACCGCAGCCTCCTCAAGGCCTTTGTTCCGCTCGGCGCCGCCGCCGCTACGGTGCATGCGTGATGCTTCGGGAGAAAAAAATGTGTTCTCGGAATGCGATTGGTGATGTTGTGGGGGCTGTGGCTAATTTTAGAAAGGATGTTGCGGTTCAGTTGTGTGCTCGCCATGTTTTATTAGCTGTCACGATCAGTGGTTTAATGTAGGGGGTCCAAAAGGGGTCGTTGTCTACCTCCCGGGGGCGAGGGGGCATGAAATTTTGACTGAGGTTACTGGTGATCATGGGGTCGATTGAGGGTCTGTTGCTGAATATGAACCGGCGATTGATAGATATAATCACGATTACATTGATTATAAAAAAATGAACTTGATAATGGATTGTTTTCTAAATATAAAACAACAATCTTCTTTTAACATTCTTCCTAAGAGTTAAAAGAAGATTGTATAAGACTATCGTAGAGTGTATTGACACATATGGGTCTGAGGTTTGGGAAATATCTAAAGGTAATGAGAATAAACTTACAGCAATGGAAATGGACTATTGGCGAAGAAGCTGTGGATTGTCATTGTTGGACAAAATAAGAAACGAAGAAATTAGAAGAAAAGCAGAAGTGAGTTTCAACATTATTCACACCATTGAAATTAAAAGGCCTAAATGGTACGGTCATTTAAACAGAATGGATGAAGAACGATGGCCTCTAAAGCTCTGAAATTGGACACCAACATCACACAGAAAACGAGGAAAACCTAGAAGAACATGTTAGGAAGGAGTAGAGAAGGCAATGGACAGAAGAGGATTAACTGCAGAAGACTGCAGTGACAGACTCAAATGGAAACTGGGATGCGTGAGACGCCCAATGGTGTAAAATACTCGCAATACTACAACTAAAACAACAAAATATATTCTGGCGTCATACGGATGTACTCAGAACACAGACGAGTACGTTTATTCGTAAACTAAGCCGTAGTCACAATTAACAAATTGCACTGCTTACAATTAACTAAATAGAACCCACTGCTAGGAGAGATATTTTACTGAACGGCTACCACACCGCTCTACTCTGAGACCTAATGCATGTCTCGCTAGCCACGACAATGAATTGCCGGTCCCTTGCCCACGTGCGCCACTCCCACAAACTTACGCGCAACCACCCGCCGACGCTGCTGAAAAACAAGAAGGAGGCACTGTTCTCGTGCCCTTATATAGGCCCTTCGGCACTACCCGCCGCCTCCATTGCCTCCGCCGTACCACGCCGTGTCCGCCCTAGGGCAGAATTTCCCAATGCGTCATCTTCTGCGCCCTTTGTTAAACATCCGGCCATCTGCCGCGTGTTTGTCACCCTTTTAGCGCGCCACGACGCTGCAATATAGTATTAAATTTACACCTCTTCTTTTCCTTTTATCATTGATTCTTAGGATCAGGGGCTTAGGTAGACGGGTGCAACCGATGTCGCATCCCAGGACCTAACAACGCAATTGTTTAGAGCGTTTATAAAAGTCAAGAAATTATAACTATGTATTCACAAAATTACTTTGTCGCGGAAGAAAATACTCTCTCGCGCTGCAGAAAAGCTATGGTCAGTAAAAAATCCTCAACATTTTGTAAACATTGCACAACAACGAAGATTAAAAAATCAGCTTCTGAGAAGCGAAAGAGTCTTTGATTATTACAAATCAAAATATTTACCAAAATATTGGTCTATGAAATGGTTATCTTCGAAACATTTATGTGCAATTCTTTTAGTTATGATTGTGTGTGATGCATATTACAGACAATAACGGGGGACGATAGAGGTGATAATAAAGGGTCGATAGAGCTAATCGTTTTTTAAGGGGTTGATGAAAGACTTCTCGCTGAAAGAAAAAGTATTATCTGATCACAATTTCATGCTGTTTACTAAGGAGTTCGGCGATGAATAAATAGGTCAATATTATATCAATTGCAATGTAGCTTCCTGCAGAGATAAATTTCTCTTTTTTCTGATATATTTAAGAGTACTGCCGAAGGAAATTAGTAATATAGGCATACCAATAGTCAATATTTGAAAATGTTAATGAGACTATCAGGTGAAATTAATCGTGTGTTAGACGAGGTTAAAATATCATTACATGGTCGTTAGTAATAATACACTCACTCTACAACGCTCTTAAAGTAATACATCTAAAATGTTTAAAATCTTTCTTTCTTTTGATTGACATTGTTCACTTTTAAGTTTACTTCCTTAAATACTGAGACCATCTATTACTAAACTTCTTTACGATTTTGTTTGTTAAGAAAGTTTAATAATTTTACCTTTAATATCTTGGTTTCGTTCTTACTCTACAGTTTATGCGACAGATATTATGAAAAATTTGAAATTACTGCTCTCAGTAAAAACTGGTCTATGTGACGGGTGCAATAGTTGACGGGTAATTACCTTTTGAGTTAGAAATGTGCTTATTCTACATTTATTTCGGTCGTCTCAATTAAGTACTTTTTTCACAAAATGTAAATTGCGAATAAAATGTAGTCGTACTAATTAGCGTACCTCGTAACTCCAGATTGGACAATTTTGCATTGAAAGAATAAATATAGCCGGAAAGCAGGATTTTAGTTTCCTTACTCGTTCAACTTATAGAAATTGGGAAACTCAATTATTTAAGATTCTGAATTTGTAATTTACTTTGATTAATTATTTTTCTTTCGTAATTATATTTTATCATGAAGTAAACAGAAAATAGAGGAGGGAATCCGGAGTTACGAGGTTTGCTAATTAGCATGACGATTTGACTGAAATAAGCGATTTGAGTTATCGATGAACGTGAAAAGGTGTCGACTGTTTATTTTGGTGCAGATTGTAGTTGAACGTGTGAAACACTTTGTCTATATTTTCTTATTCTTTTGTACTTGTTTACTAACTTAACAAAACTAATATAATGTGTTTTATCTTACTTTAATCCGAAAAAAACTTCCCTTTTGTAAAATCATATAATAAATTAAATTAACTCTACATAAAATAAACTAAGACATATACCTATAAATATTATAATATATCTAATATTACACGAAATCCGTGAATATCCTACTTTAAAGAAATGCCTCTGATGATTCTGCACCTGGCGCTAACACCGGCGCCAATTGACATTACTGATTACTTGAAAAAAAAAGTTTCTTTTGAAGCCTTTGTAATTGCTGCAAAGGACATCAAAGGCAATCATAGCTGGATTACTGAAATTCACTTCTGTCAATATCGTGTTTTTTATAAAACATCACTATCTGACTGGTAGGAGTAGGACTAAGGGTGAGTTACTATTTTGTTAGCAATGCAGAAAAATCCAATCAGCAGTTCGTTTACCCTTGCAATTATGTTTTCTATAACTCCGGGACGAAAATGTCTAATTTTTCAAATGTTGCTACTCGTGCGCTCTTTTTTCATTCTAGACCTCAAGAAAATGTGCGCAGATAATCTCCTCCTCATACGTCGTATACAGTTTTTACTATTTTTTGACCAAATAAATAAATAAATTTATGAAAATTAAATTCACCTTTCTGAGGTTCAAACATTCCGACTTACAAGTTAATGTAAAAATATTATAATATCTGTGATCCAGTATCTCAAAATGTACTTCGCAAATTGAATGTTTTGTAGCGAGTACAAGAAATAACATTTAATGCGTATATTCACTAATTATACGAGTATGTAAATTCCCAGATATTACAGTAAAACTATTTGATTTAAATTTCAACCCATTCAAATTTTTCACTGACAATTTGGATTTAAAAATTACGTTGGCTATGAGCCATGTAATGCCATGTGTATGGGCCATGTGTTGGCTATGAGCCATGTGTATGTAAGTGAATCAAGACACATTTTGATCGAAGCTATTTCTCATGTAGTAATGAGTCCTAACACGGTGTAAGATAAAAAGGTGTGTCAACTAGCCGCATTTGGGGCAGATTTTCTGAAGCCAATTTGAAGCTAGTTCCTCACTTGTCCATGCGGTGCGCACGATCGGTTTCGGTCGCGGTGTAAGATATACATCTTAAGATGACATCTTAAACTGTGGTTATTACACAGTTTTATATAATATTTCCTAACTATTTTCGTAACTGTTTTCTTTGGACTTTGCCAATTCCACCGCGAAGCGACCAATCGCTGACTTGAAATAAGTAATCAGCTGGCCACAGAGCTGTCGAATGGATCACGACCAATCACGACCTAGCCAAATGAGACCCAAAGATCGTAGCGCTTATATGCGAGAACTGTGAGAATTAGCCTCACATAAGCTTCAGTTTTAGAATGGGAGTGAACACCCCTATGTATCTTGCAACGTGGTCCTAACATTGAAAGAATATGAGACTTTTGAATTTCGTCGAGATTCCTGGCAATCGTAACAAAAGGTTAGCGAGATGCGTTGGTCAGAGTGTGGGAACTACGAGCTCGCAAAAGCGCATAGGGAAGCGAAGTCCCCAGGAGTAAGGGGAACCGAAGGGGAAGACCGTGTGCGTGCTTGGCGCTTGCAGATGGCTGCGTGCTTTTGCTTCGTGCGGGAACCGACACTGCCTCCTGCACAGCCGCCCTCGCTATCACCGTCGCCACCGCTTCTTGCAGCTCCACCTTCTCCTTGTCTTCAACTCCCTCCGCTTTCTTCACTTTCTCCGTTTCTTTCACTTACTCTGTTTTATTAACTTCCTACATTTCATTATCTTCCTGTGTTTCCTTCACTTCCTGTCTTCTTCACTTCCCTTCCTTTGTTTTCTTTACTTACTCTGTTTCTTTCACTTTCTCAGTCTTCTTCACTTCTAGCATTTTCTTCTCCTCTCCTTTCTTTACCTGTTCATCTTTTTCCACTCTCTTCTCTTCATCTGCCTTCTCCTTTTTCTCAGCCTTCACATAAAAAACTCCTCTTTTTCCATATTCTTCCCTTCTTCCTTCTCCATCATCGTTCATCTCCTCACCACCGTTACATCTTCTCTTCCTCAGTGTCCCATATTCTTCCTTCTCCTCTGTTACCTTTCCTCTTTCGCTCTCCTTGCCTCTTGCATTTCTTCTCCTCTAATACCCTGTATCTTCCACATATTTTGATTTCGCTTCTCTCATGTGCCTCTTCTTTTCCACCACTTCTCATTCTTATAATTTTATTCCTGCACCGTCATCTTCTCGTCGTCCTCCTCCATCTCTTCTGATCCTCGCCTATTACTTGTTTTCCTTCTTAATTTTCATTTTCTTCTGTTATTCAACACTTTATCGTTTGATCTTTTCCTCTGTTTCTCTTCCTCCTTTCTGTTTTTGTGTCACCGTCATCTCCTCTCCTCGTTCTTTCATTACTTCCTCTCAACTATACTTTTGTATTGTTTCCTGCACCTCTTCTTGTCTACCGTTCCTCCTTCTTATGCCCCTTCTCCTTACTTACTAACCCTCCTCTTGCCGTCCACCTCTTGTACTACCCTACCTCTTTTCTACTGCAACTCTCTTTATTTTCTCCTGCCCCATTTCTCTGACGTGCACACCTCCTTATTCTCTCTCCTGTACCGCATGACCCCTCTCTTCACCGTGTCTCCCATTTTACATACTTTCAATGGCGTATACTGCTTTCATGCACTGGGCTACCGCTGACTTTAGAAATAATCTTTGGCTATATAATTATACATCATCTTCGATTATGTAGTTTTTCTAGTTTGTCCTATTTTTATTATACAATATTATTTATGTATATAAGATAAATAATTAACATATTATAATTATACTAATTATAATCTGATACTAATTATACTGATACTGATTATAATTATGCTAATTATAATCAGAACAGATTATACAGAATCTTGAAAAATGTACGTCACTTAAAAAGAATGAGGCGATTTTAATATGATTTATCTTGACATATTTTTCTTTACGTAATTTTCTCGGGCTATCGCCGGTAGCCCCGGTAGCCCTTAACTTTACGCCATTGTACGATGCCTCCATCCATCCCACCTCTTCCGCCAGTGGCGCGCTACCGCCGCGTCGCGTCGCGTCGGCCGGTGCACTTTTACGAGTGCGTCTGGCCTGGGGCCTTGGCGCTGGCCTTGCCTCGCCGAGGAGGCCTTTTGTGGACGAAGACGCTCGACGCCGCGCCCCACCTCGCCTCGCCTCGGCCACTCGCACCGCCTTGCGGCGACCTGCGCCGCGCCGACCGCTTGGCTGATTTTCTCCAGTTACCCTGGAGAGGCGGGAATTTATTCAAGTATCGGGGGACGGTTTTCACTGCTGACGGTAAGGCTTTTGCAGTGGCCACGAGCACTACTTAAATAAACTAAATTAAATATATTCTTAATACTGATACAATCACCTCTTCTAGCCTATTGTATTTTAATATAAAGTGAATAATTACTTGTGTTGTTCAAAAGTTCATTAAAGTGTTAATTTTTTTTCTTTTTTAAATTTTTGATCATTCACACTCACATTCAGTCATAAAATTACGTTTGCAAAACGCTTACATCAAAACAGGCACACAACCCAACACTGCACCGCCTACTCCACTTTTTATTTGCCAAGGCGCCGATTTTACTCGAGCGTCCGTGGCGCCGCGACGTCTTCATCCCCAGGCGGCCGAGGCCCGGCAGGGCGCGTTTCCGAGCCGCCCGCGCGCTGTCCCGCTCCTACCGCTGGGCTAGGCCTGCAGGCCCAGGTACGCCGATCCGAATTGTCGCGCCCCGCGTTCTCGAAGACCACCAACGATAGGAGGGGCCATCGGTGGGTCCGAGAATGTATAACTAAATAATTAAAGGACAATTAATAAAATTAAGAGCTAATGCTACTTATTAAATATTACAGTCGACCCAGGTTATAGTGAACTTGGATGTAGTGAACCCTTGGATATTGTGAACTCAAGTCACTGGTCCCGTTTCACTTACATTACAAATTGGCATACGATTGGTTATAGTGACCCTGAACTTTGGCTGTAGTGAACGTAGGAAATAAGTCCTGGAAATGAATTGGAACTCGTATGTTATTAGGCGTTTGAAAGGGCCTTCGGAGAGTTCCAACAGTGCAAGACGCATTAAAAGATACCAAAGACTGCATTACGATACTTTGAGGACAATGCAGAATTAAGTATGGAGGGAGAACGAACTCTGGAGAAGTATCTAATGAAAAATGTATGAAGTGAACAATTCAAAATATCCGTAATTGATTTTTTACATACAAATAAAGATATTGAAATTTTCAGTTCGTTCTATTAATGGCTTCTGCTGTATATTAAGAAAATCAATTATTGTGGAGAATTTTCATTTAATTTTGACATAGTCGGATGTAGTGAACATCTGAGATAGTGAACCAAACATGTTAGTCCCCAGTAGTTCACAATGACAGGAGTATTAGCAGAAAAATGTTTGACAAGTGACTGAGAAATCGGTGTTGCATCGATATTTTGGTTTGGGGATACAATATGTTTCTGGAGAAAATAACTGAGCAAAACTTTCAAAGATTAAATGAGTCGAACAAGGATTAATAAAGCAAAAAAACGATATTACATATATTTTCTTCAAATTAGTTTTTTAAGAACTACTTCAACATTCTCTTTTTGTTTGTAATAAGGTATCGAGAGATTCTTAAGTAAGATTGAGCTTTGATGGGCAGGTCTGGTTGGAGGAGATCGCCAAATTTCTGCGAAGTGATTACGCATTGGATTTTAAAAATATAAGGATAATATTACTAATGGTGGCATGTCTGGAATTGAGAAGAAAAAGTCTATTATGACTATGTGAGGCATTGTGACTCATTCCTGTAATGGTATTTAAATAGTTGAAGACAATTATTTATTTATGTATTTCACAGTTTTACATTGCTATAGAAAACAACTTGCTGTTACCCACAATTCTAATAATATAATTTTAATTTTATTTCTCCATTTTGTCTTGATCTTCATGATCCTTGTCTGTTAAGTTCTTGTCCTTTAAAATTCCCTTAATTTCTCTCTACCAGCTGTGTTTGTGTCTTCCTCTTTTCTTCCTACCCACCGGAAACCACTCTAAAATTATTTTTGGAATTCTATTATCTTTCATTCTTTTTCATATGACCAAACCATTGTAACTGCTTAAATTGAATCGTTTCTAAAATTGTATGTACTTTATTCATTTTTTCTCTTATTTTTAAATTTTTTATTTTTTTCTAATTTTGATCCTGAATGATCCTCTTAAAAAGTCCATTTCTGTTGCCAGTAATTTTAGTTTTAAATTTTTCTTTAATTTCCAAATTTCCGATGCATATAAAACAGTACTTTCTTTAATAGATAATTATACAACCTTGCTTGCTTAGGTAACATATTAGTTATTTGCTTTTAATCGGTTAGAACGGGCGCCTCGCCAAACGCTACATGAACCAACCATAATGCTAAACCGGCCCTTCGCAACCTCCAAATGAAACGTCGCCTGTACTTTCAAGCTTAATTCCTGTCATTGCTCGCTAACGCATCTCAACGGACAGGTACGTTTCAAGCCATAATTTCTTTCTAAATGGAACTTATTATCACCATCAACATTGATATAATTTTAGCCAAATTGCAGTGTGTAATGGTAAAGAAAGAGCTGTTGTAACGAGTGTGGTACTTTTAAAATGCGTGAGATTCACAGCAGTTTCCACGAATACTGAAGTCAGCAGCAATCGTATATATGTCAGCGCTTGAATACATACAAACTCACCCACATGCAAACATTGCTCACACAAACACGTAGGTATGGGGATTTAGAATATTTTCTTGTTCCATGAAAGAAGGGAAGTAGCATTCTGTTGAAGCAGGACCAAATAAGATAGGTACATTTCAATAAAGTATGAGATATTTGTATTCATCCTCGTTGCATGTTATACCATGAGATGAATAAAACACATAGGTGTATGAATAAAAAAATATCTTATTTAGATTGAAATGTATCTATCTTATTCGGCCCTACCTTTCAGTAGTATGTCAAAAGATATTAAATGAGTTCATAAATAGCACAGTGTATTTCTCATTGAAAATTCTATTATACTTTTGGGCTAATGTACAGTTTTAAAATCTAGAATGAATATTTTGTAGAAGAAAAGAATTCTTGTTTTCATGATTCAACTTTTTTATACGCCTGAAGAAACATTTTTTACTCATTTCACAAGCCTGTTGTTTTTCTGTGATATGATTATTCGATCTGTTTAAATAATAGCAATTGGAGAAGTGGACGAGTTACAGTTCATTTTGTCATATTTTATAAAACGTTCGCAAATACGTATATCTGATTTATTTTTCTTATTGCTTACATCATTTCATTTTTGTTTTTCTCTATTGAAGCATTTGGTAATCGTATGAGCCCGATGGCATATTATTTGAAAGTAGTCATCTGAATAGGAGTTACACTCTAATAGTATTTTCGTTCCTGTACTTATGTACGGAATTGAATCGAAAGTACAGTAATCTTGGAAAAACACTGAATTGGAATTTCGGCAGCAGAAATGAAATTTATACGAAAAATTATAGGGTATACTCTATCGTAGATAAAGAGGAATGTGGATATAAAAAAAGAGCTGAATGTCACGCCAACTAATCTGACTCATCAATGTTCAATATATCTCACAAAAAAGGAGGAGGAGAAGAAGAAGAAAAATAATTTGAAATTTTCAATTCCTTTTTTGTTGTGAAGTATTTCTTCCTTTTTGAAGGGTTTCACACATTCTTTTTAAAAACATAGCGAATGTCTGAGATTTGTAATTTGCAAACCTCACATAATGCAATTTGAGTCCATTAGAGATAATCGTCGGGGCACTTGCAAGACTACGAGTAATGCGAGGTAATTGGTCATGATCCATGATCTATTCTGCTCTCATTAGTTTAACGAGTTTTACATATTCAAGCAAATCCTTTTTGCAAATTTGTACTTTTTGTCTTGGGAATGAATAAAGAAACTACGAGACCATGGGAACCGGAGGGGTCGAATGACCTTTGGTACAAGTACTTCACATGTTCTCACTTGACTTCTTCGTGTGAGCGTCTCTTCACAGATATTTTTTTAGTGAAGCTACACCATTATTAAGATAAATTTTATTGCAATTAAGTATATGTAATATATTAAGACATTTAAACGATAACTGCAATTAAGTACAACTCAGGGGCAGTAATTCATAAAATAAATGAACACCATTATAATATTAATGAGATGCTTAAGAGGTTCTGCGACTTCACATAATATCTCGCATTAATAGAAACAGTTACATAATATTCTAATATTGCAATTTCCGTTTTCACTTCGACGATCACTTGAAAAAGTTCAAAGAAAGTTCATTACATACTGAAGACACATCATGTAACACCTCAGTATGTTTATAAACACGTCTCACAGTTGATATAGAACGGCTTGTTGATTGAAAAGAGCAAACATCATTCCGGGACGTTGCTGACCGAGATAGAAAACGAGGGTAGTGCTAGCGTAATTGCGGATTGAAATGGTTTCTTTCCGATGGGAATGTTTTGTGTAACGCCTAGGCAAGGTTTTTCGTCCCCCTTGCGGTTCATCTGGGTGTGCAGTTGCGGGCAGGTAGCGAATGGGGAGAGGCCGGACGACGGAGTGCTCGTGGGATTCAGAGATGCGCGCTGGAGGCTGAAGACGCCTTAGCTCGTGGCTCGACATAAACCGCATGTAATTGAAAATTAAAATCAATTGATAAACAAATGGGAAAACTGAGCTGAAATACAATTAAACATTTTCATTATTTTATAAATAGTTTATTAAAATATTGTGCTAATTAACGATGCATATAAAATCGTTGAAATAATAAAATATTTTGGATTGGTCCATGAATAAATTTCTTGAATAATAGTGACCTTTAAAAAATATCAATATTGTGTGTCGTTTCGTAATAAAATGTCAAATTGAAACTATTAAAAACCTTTTCAAATATTGAGACCATTACCCCAAGAATATATTTTTCATTTAATAATAATAATAATAATAAAAATAATAACAATAACAATAATAACAATAATAATAACTATTATTTCTGGCAAGGTTCAGGTCATTAAGTTTGCTCTTCCGCCTATCGAGGTAAATATTTTTATATTTACATGATTACAGTTGAAGCGTTCGGGCACAAACAATGATAACTGATATTTAACATTTCTTACGAAAGTGCAGTTATCGTATTAACCAATGGAAATGTGGTGCGCAAAATATGAATGTATTTTCATTGTCACTTTTTCTGAACTCTAAAGCTAATACGCTACAAAGAGAGCCTTTGTATCTCATTTACAAGCAAGGCATAATAATTTAATAATTTTACATTCGCAAAATATCAGAAAGTTATCTCCTACGTACACAGTGTGTCCCAGCTCTGTTAGGACTTCGGCTATAAAAAATAGAAATCGTGAATTATGTTCACAACATCACTTTATTTATTCAAAATGGTCTCTTCCTGAATCAATGCACAGTCGAAATAGTTTTAAATGTTTCTTTTAAACAGCCACAGTAGTCCTGTTTTGGAATTGCATTTGGTACTGCTGTACAATTTTCTTGGATGTCCGTAACGACGTCATATTTTTTTCCTTTTATTGCCAACTTAATTTTTCGGAATAACCAGATGTCGGCTGGGGCCAAATGCGACGAATACGACGGGTGATCAAGGACTGTGACCCGTTAGCAGCCCAAAAACTCGGGTAAGATCTTAGCTCTGTGGCTGAGACTTTGTCGTGGAGGAGGGACCATGATGCTGCATCTCGATTTTCGGGTCGAACTCGACGAGTTCTCACCCACAAACAACGAAGGATGTCGAGATAACTCTCAGAATTTTTTAACGGCTTAAACAGTCATTACCATAAACTTTTTTTCATCAAATAAAAAGCTTCACTAGTTGGTTTTCCTAATTTCACATAAAACTTAATGTCGCTTCGCTGCCCCAACACCGTTTCCCGACGATTATCAGACGCGTACTGTTACATTCGCGTTCAAGACGACTGCTAAAGCGATGCTAGCGGTTTGAAATTCATAACAGTTGTGAAAACTTCAATGATCATAAGACCATTATTCGCTAAAAGATACAATTGTCGTGTGGAATATCACAGAAGCAGTCCTAACGGAATTGGGACACACTGTGTAGGTGTATAGCTGAAACCGTAACCGAAGGAGATGGTTTCGGTTCATAATTCATACGCTGCCATAAATTGTTACGCTGGGTTCAGACCTCGAGAAAAGAATCGTAGTGAAGCAGTGGAGGTCTGAATTTCCGGTGTTTTGTCAAGAACGATTATGGCAGCGAAGCTTGGTGCTTTCGTGCAGAGTTAGCCACGGCCCTCCAGTCTTAGCGACCTAGACTATCCAGGCCGTCATTAGTAATTAAAAATTGTTCTTTGTGCACCAAGGGCGTTATAAGGATTCTAATGATCAAGAGGCGACAAAATTCCCGAGGTCCTTAGGTCCGAGAGTTTTTTGTCGCCCGTGATTATTAGATCAAGTTGAGGCCGTTGGTACATACATACTTTTATTTTGTTTTATTAGTTCAGATTTACATATTTGCTAATTAACTACATGTTAACTTGACTCGCTTTGTCGTTTCATATTTCCCTCCCATAATTCCCTCCCTTAATTCCCACCCATAATTCCCACCCATAATTCCCTCTCATAATTCCCTCTCATAATTCCCTCTCATAATTCCCTCTCATAATTCCCTCTCATAATTCCCTCTCATAATTCCCTCTCATAATTCCCTCTCATAATTCCCTCTCATAATTCCCTCTCATAATTCCCTCTCATAATTCCCTCTCATAATTCCCTCTCATAATTTCTTCTCATAATTTCTTCTCATAATTTCTTCTCATAATTTCTTCTCATAATTTCTTCTCATAATTTCTTCTCATAATTTCTTCTCATAATTCCTTCTCATAATTCCTTCTCATAATTCCTTCTCATAATTCCTTCTCATAATTCCTTCTCATAAAGCCCTCTCATAAGTCAGTAAGAGAACATATAGCGTCATTCAACTGTATTCATATTTCTCTCGCAACCACAATCCTCTCGATGCAGGTAAGTCATCCAGCGTATATCGAGCTCCGTATAGAAGACAATAACAAGCTATAACGTATCAACAAAAAATAAAACACATTTTCTGAGATTCCGCAAGCCTCTTCAAGCTACTGGAAGGATTCGATATTTTTATTCCTTTGTTTTCTTGTGCAACTTCTTTCCGCGCAGAGATCATGACTCTCGGGCTCGCCCGATTCTTTGCGAGACTGGGTCATTTGTTCCGGCGGGCGCGTGGGCCCTGGTCGCGACCCGCGGCCCCGTTCTTGGTCGGCGCCGGGCGCTCCCGGTTAGCGGGTATTCCGGGTAATTGTTTCAGGTCTGATGGCTTCGGCACTTTACGACCTCCGATTGCGTCACGCCGCCCCATGCAAACAGCTGGGCTAGAACGCAAACACTGCGTCATTGAGGTGGAGTTGCTGCTATTCTTCGACTCGGATTGTTTTGAAGGAAGGCTCGTTGTTTTCCGCGTGCAGGTCAGTTTATTTTCCTTTTCACTATCGATAGCGTAAGTTGCTTGAATTCCGTTTTCTTGTACGTCGTAGTTGCCGAAAAACGAAGAGGGTGAGAGAACGTTACACAATGGGCTTTGTAGGTATTGGACGCAGTGAACATATTCTTACATATCTGTGAAGAGCTTTAAAAAAGAAATGTTAGTTATTTTTTCCACGTCACTTGCATCTATAAAAAGACCCTTGTATGAGGAAATAAGTCCTGGATCTTGTCTGCAACTTTTTAAAAAAGCAATTTAGTACCATTTACTAAAATGTGGAAGATTATTTCTTTGTATATTACTTGACCATTTTATTAGATAAATTGTTCTTCAAAGCCATCGATATTAATATTTATTCGCACTTTGTTTCACAAAGACAAATACATTTTAATCCCTCAAAATTGGACCGTCTATAGTCAGCGGTAGCAAAAGGTTTCGTTAATCATTAACATTTTATTTCGTTGCCTACATCTACGTACATAAATCTGTTTCCATGACGAAGACATTCATAAACTCTTATTGAGTTGATAAACATTTCTTTTATCTTGTTATCATTATTGTTCAAGTATCTTCAACTATTACAGGACGTTGTATTGGCACAACACTGACGTCAACGCTTTCCGTTTCTATCACTATTTTTACATACTCCATAATGAGCATATCGCTCCCTCACGGACACCTGAAGACCTTGGAACGCTAATACTCATGCTGCTGAGACTTTCACGGCGTAAGTAGCTCAGAGTATCAATTATTGTCACTGATGTGCCTCTGACTAGGAGGTCCTAGGGTTCGAGTTCCGACAATAGCAGGATTTTCAACGCTAGGGAGCCAAGTCAAATTCAGTCGCGGTCTGGAGGAGAATTCTAGCGGGTGGCTGCTATGATTCGTAGTTTTCCGTGGTTTCTTCGATCAACCCACGCGAATGCCGGAGCAGTACCCCAGTAAACGGTCCACGGACCACGCGCATTCTTTCCTTCCTATTCCTTGATTAATACTCACTCCTCAATGACACAGACTTTCATGGACTACACTACCTCACACGTGGGGGGATCAGTCGGGAGACTTAGAGATTGTCTCGGCTCGGCGGTGGCCTTCTCGGTGGGAAAGACCTATTTGGAGAAAACCCCCGCAAGACAACGTACGCCAGCACTAGTACTCGCTATCCAGCGGGGGAAGATTATCGCCACCTCCCGCAAAAAAAGCATGCACCAGTAGACGCGTCCGGAATCACTAATAAGTTAATAATTTTGTATTACATCAAAGAATTTTCCTCGCCAGAAATACATTATTATTATTATTATTATTATTATTATTATTATTATTATGAATAACTGAGTCTTTGAGGGAGCAGGCTGTCGTTAGGGGCCACAGAGGCACCCACGAGCAGCAAACTGCTCCATGGCGCGTCACTCTCGCCCCGTCCCGCCCCGCGCTGCGCCGCGCTGCCTGCCAAGGCTGGCCTACATTCCAGCGCCGGCCGGCGAGACGCTCCCGGCTAGGCACCTCCGCGCGAGCACTTGCGCGTAACGGACGGGGTTCGTTTGCTTCAAAACACAGCCTGGGCTTGAAACGGATTGACTCGGCTTCAAGAGGTTTCTGGGGCTCGAAGGCATTTCGCTGGGCTTGAAGATATTTCGCTGGGTTTGGAGACATTTCGCTGGGCTTGGAAATATTTTGCTGGACTTAAAGATATGTCGCTGGGCTTGAAGATGTTTTGCTGGGCTTGAAGATGTTTCGCTGGGCTTGAAGATGTTTCGCTGGGCTTGAAGATGTTTCGCTGGGCTTGAAGATGTTTCGCTAGGCTTGAAGATGTTTCGCTAGGCTTGAAGATGTTTCGCTAGGCTTGAAGATGTTTCGCTGAGCTTGAAGATGTTTCGCTGGGCTTGAAGATGTTTCGCTGGGCTTGAAGATGTTTCGCTGGGCTTGAAGATGTTTCGCTGGGCTTGAAGACATTTTACTGGTCTTGGAGATGTTTTGTTGGGAGAAAAAGATTTTAATGGGACAGATTTTATTCAGAAGATATTACTAATTTTAATAATAACAAAAAAATCAGAATTTGCTTTCAAAGTAGTGTGGAATTGCTTGGATCACAGGGTTGGTGGCCTGATCAGCAGTTGGACCGGTTGATGCGGCCGGCAATGACAGTTGACCAGAGACGAGGAGAAGCGTCAGTGCGAGACACATAAAGAGACTTATAAAGTACAGAAAGTGTAGGCTTGAAACTGTAGGGTTTGTGGGGGGAAAAGGGCGTGCTTTATCTTAAAAGTCTTATACCTGTAACAAGTTGTTAATGAAACTTTACTGTTGAAACGTGTGTGTTTCGTTTAAAGATTTTGCTTCCCCTCCCACAGTTCCCTACACTAGTTAACATATTTCTTTCAAACAGAAGAGATATTGAATCATATATTTTCGGTCTAGAACAGGTATTTTTCAAAGCTTGCAATATAAATCTATAACCGCTTTCTTGAATGTTATTGATGTATTAAAAACAAACCGACCAAACTAAATTTTGCTCTTGATATTGCTAATTGGGTATTATTGGTGATTTAATTTCTGGCTAATCATTAGCAATTTCACAAATTTCCATTCCAAGAACAAATATTTCCACTTGAATATAAAAAGAGCGGCTATTGCTGTGAGACAATAAGGCTGGTTTAACTCGTTGCTTATAATACTAACGTACATGCCCCCACATCGCAATCATGTGATGAATCGAACCGGAAATCGAATCATTAATTCCTACAAAGTAGTCAGCGTTCGAACCGTCTTTGTTCGACTGTACTTATGATCTCTTTATTCGACGTATCTGTTTACTCGTATAGCTTTAGTTAGCGAGTAATAACGTTGTGGGCTTTGATTTGCTAGCGTTTTTAAGTTCCCATCTTGCCTTGCCATTGGCAGAAAATTAACTTGCAACATCAAGGTTGTATGTAACACCTAATAAAAATACATATTTAAAACTTCTTCTCAAGTCAACTCTACTAGCTTCAGTATGCGGGTGTATTTTAAATTAAAATTCACCTCTTTTTGTAACAACAAATGATAATAAAAATATATAAAGCAAACGTAATTGACCCAAGTCGAACAGAACGCCGGGTATTACAAGGACTGCATTAGGTGTGAAGTCACGCAAGAGGGAAAGAGAGACTTATAAAGTACAGAAAGTGTAGGCTTGAAACCGTAGGGTTTGTGGGGAGAAAAGGGCGTGCTTTATCTTAAAAGTCTTATACCTGTAACAAGTTGTTAATGAAACTTTACTGTTGAAACGTGTGTGTTTCGTTTAAAGATTTTGCTTCCCCTCCCACAGTTCCCTACACTAGTTAACATATTTCTTTCAAACAGAAGAGATATTGAATCATATATTTTCGGTCTAGAACAGGTATTTTTCAAAGCTTGCAATATAAATCTATAACCGCTTTCTTGAATGTTATTGATGTATTAAAAACAAACCGACCAAACTAAATTTTGCTCTTGATATTGCTAATTGGGTATTATTGGTGATTTAATTTCTGGCTAATCATTAGCAATTTCACAAATTTCCATTCCAAGAACAAATATTTCCACTTGAATATAAAAAGAGCGGCTATTGCTGTGAGACAATAAGGCTGGTTTAACTCGTTGCTTATAATACTAACGTACATGCCCCCACATCGCAATCATGTGATGAATCGAACCGGAAATCGAATCATTAATTCCTACAAAGTAGTCAGCGTTCCAACCGTCTTTGTTCGACTGTATTTATGATCTCTTTATTCGACGTATCTGTTTACTCGTATAGCTTTAGTTAGCGAGTAATAACGTTGTGGGCTTTGATTTGCTAGCGTTTTTAAGTTCCCATCTTGCCTTGCCATTGGCAGAAAATTAACTTGCAACATCAAGGTTGTATGTAACACCTAATAAAAATACATATTTAAAACTTCTTCTCAAGTCAACTCTACTAGCTTCAGTATGCGGGTGTATTTTAAATTAAAATTCACCTCTTTTTGTAACAACAAATGATAATAAAAATATATAAAGCAAACGTAAATTTCGTATCATTCACGTTCAAAGAGAAAATATCTGTGGTGTGGCTTACGTCATTCGTCCTTCACTTTTTTGTTTATTCCTTTAACAAGAAACAAATACTTCCCGGTTTTCTGTATCTCTTATAATAATATCTCTGTATTTCCAAGAACACTACAAATACTATTTAGGTAGTTGAAATTATATTCATTGGCAAAAACGCATTATTTTAAAATATTACTGCAATTTTTCAGTGCAAATCCTTTACAATGACATTTCATTTAATAAAATTGGTGCAAACTGGTGAGAAATTATCGTTCGGAAACAGCTAATGATGAATTTAATTATATAAATCAGTAAACTCATAGGAACCACACTGACTCTGCCAATTGTTTTAACGGTAAAAACAGCTTCATAATGTAATGCTACCCTGAACGGCCAGAGCCTGAACAGTGAATTTCAAGATGGAGGCCCGATACTGTGCGTGAGCAAAATGTCCTATGTCTTTAAGTGTTTATGAGAAAATAGGTAGATTACAACCCGTTCGATTATAATAAAGATAACAGTCAAATTTAAATCCATAGAATACATAGAATTCCAGGATCCGCTTTATTCTGACAACCCGTGCTACGTTGTCAGGGAAACCCAGAAAAATTAAACTGTCAGAAAAGTAATAGGTGTACAGGGTTGTCCACAGCAAATATCTTGAAATCGATTCGAGATATCGAGATGCTATTTGCGCCATGTTGTTGCATATAATGGAGTAAATAACATATTATCTTTTCTTGTTTGTAACGTATGTAACTTTAGATCTTGACACAAATTTGATATTTTAAATGGAAGTTTATATTTTTTCTCCATCATTCTAAATATCTTTAAAAATGCAATGCTATGATATACATATTGGAGACTCTAATCTCAAGAGAAAATAGCGAACGAATACATACATACAGAATCCTTTGATGTACTCGTTAGTATATTCAACAGACAAAAAAATTATATTCATAATGAAACGTTCCTCGAGCTATCGGTGTGTCTGGGATTTTCCACCACGTTTCACCTATTTTTAAAATTCAGCTTCAAAAGGTATTTCACGTAACCAGTTTTCGAATTTCTAAATAATTTGGGCGCCAGGAAATGGTTACAGTTAAATCCCTGATATATTATCACTTCTCGTAAATAAAAATCCTGCTAGCTCGGTCGATTGGGTTCTTATAAAATAATTGTTGCTTCTTACTCCGCGACTAATGACTCAATCTGCCATTCATACGAAGTGGCGAGGAATCTGAAACATCAACTCTGGAATTGCACATAATGGCAAATGAAAATCAGCTTACCTTCATCTATGAATTACAGTTTATTAAACATTAAATATCAATCATTCAACTTATAATGCTTGTTTCAGATTATCATTAGGCCATGAGCATCTTTTTGTTATAGAACCTTTATCCGTTCTTCCTTCTTCGCGCGCACGACTTCCCATTCGACGTCGCCACGTAGAATCTTCTCGTCGCTGTAGTCCAGTCTTCACTCTTGTTGAAGTCCACGAGGATCCAAGACCAAGTCGAAACTTCTTAATTCAATAGTAAAATTTTATAAGTCCACACTTGTAGCTCCACTGCGAAAATATTCTAAGTTCACTTTCCAGCATTCACTCCCACGAAATATTACAAGTCTCAATAAGTACTACTCGAACTTAACACAGCTCTCAGTGATCCGTTCACCTCCACGACATGAGACGGAATGAATTAATATTCCCCTTGTCAACCCTTGAAATCTCGCCTTATTTCTCTTTCGATTGTTTTTCAAACTTTTTCAAAACGTCCGTTGACGTCACCCTTCCTGTCCTATTTCGGAACCAATTACAATCTTCTGGTCACTACGGTGCACCCCCGCATCCGCTTTTAAACAAATTCATCTCCCGTGTTGCTACGGTGTCACACTGCATGTTTGCACCATAGCAACCCAGCTCTTGCAGTATCTACGGTGTCACTTACGAACGTCTTCGAACTTGTCCGCGTTGCTACGGTGCCACCTGCGTGTATACACGCGGTAACTGTGGTGCATCTAGCACCTGTCTCATAAAGAACATGCGTTATTCACGTTTCTACGGTGCCACCTGCGTACCTGAGCCATAGAAACTCAATGTTTTTGCTGATATCCCGAATATTTTGTCCTTCATTTACTAAATAAATGTTACTCTTAAACTAGAAAAAAATGTAAACTCTTAACTAGAAAATATGTCTTTTTTCTTAACATTTTTAATACGTTACAGTTGTCGAAAATGGGGCCCTACAGCAGCAAAAATTGGCTGTTCTGAAACAGATAATGTAAATTTTGAAGCTTCTTCCTTCCTTGTAGCCTGACAGCTGAATCGTCAGCACTGACGCATCGAGTGTGGGAAAAGTCATTTAAAAAATTGTGTTCTATATTTATGGAATTAAAATTTGAATATTTCTTCCTTCTCAGAAGAGCGACGATTTTAACTTATTATTTTATCTTTTTATTAACATCTGCGATTGGTGCTTTGATTCTGCTGTGTCTGGAAATAATACCTAACAAACTCGGCCCACTTTAGTTATCAGTTTCAGTAGTTAAGCCCTAATTTTGAAACCTTTATTGTCTTTGTAGTCTATCTGCGTTGATATTTTCCCATCGTGATCACGCAATGCCTGCTTAAGGTATTGGTTCGCGAATTCCCTCGCAACGCGGGATGGGCTCCCACCTACAGTGGCGGAGGCCAACCGTTCACGTCGGCATTTAAAAAAAATCGTTTAATTGTTTTAGGTGGAATACATCGTTCAGAATAAGCACTTTACAGATCTGGCTTTTCAGACTTATGCTAATTAAAAATCTAAGTTAACTTAATCTATACAATGAATAGGACACTCTAGAGGAGAACCTTGGCGTTATTTATCATGCCTTGGTACGATTTTGAGAAAGGATTCAAACGGGAATCTATTTTTATTCGTGAGTGAGTTGTATTTTTTCTTGTTTGAAATGGGATACGACAAGAATGTCTGGTAGGGTTTGTTAGAAATTATGTGATAAATGAGCTATTTGGTTTATTATTGTATTGTTGTTTAATTCGAAATGGGGGTTGGTTACTCATAAACCCGGGTACATTATTGATTAATCTGATAATTTTTTTTTAAATTACTTAGATTTGATTAACATTTGTGGGGGCTGCGTTTGCCCATATTAGGAATGCGTGGAACATTAGTGGTCTTATTATAGTTCTATATATTTTTGTAGTGTTTGTTTACGGCAGGGATTTCTGTTTGTTGATTAGTGGCCGGAGTTGGATCTCGTCAGCTTGAGGGTTTTTCTTTCCAGGTATCTTCACCGCCAAGACAGCTCTGTGATGAGCTCTAAGCTACCAACTGCTCTTATTAATTTGGGTGATAATAAGTGTAAGTTTGTATGTAAGAGGTAAGGAAAGGCCAAGGACGACAAAGGAAAAATTCTGCTTTGATTTTCGCCCCATTTAATGAGAAGTACTTGGGCTAAAGTCTAGTACTGAACGGAGAAACCATGGAGAACTACCGATCAATGTAGCCGTCCACTGGAATTCTCTGTAGTTCAGTTCGATCCTCTTGTGTAGTAGCTAGTGTCGAGAATCCTCCATCTCTGTTGGACCTTGAACCCTAGGACCTCTAGCATGGGGATACTACAGTGGTAACGGTTGTCACTAGACCATTGATTCCCAATGTTGGGGCGCGCCTCTCAAGGGAGGCGTAGAGAGATGTCAAAGATATAGAGACGTAGAGAGAGGTCAATGACCCCCATCTCGATCAGTTTTTTGTCCAGTTTCCCTGATCCATTGAGCAAATGCTGAGATGGCCCCTTGTTTTGCTTCTGGACGTAAATGTAGCTTCACTGTGCGCACGTTTTGTTGAGCACTCCTTTTGCTTGTAGTTCATTTACCGTTGAAATTTATTTTCTATAACTCGGGAACAAACATTTTTCAAATATTTTTATTTTTCTAAAATAATTATTTTCTAAATTCATTCTTTTTTTTAATTCTGGCCCTCACAAAAATGTGCGCAGATAAATTTCTTTCCGCACACGTCATATACAGTTTTTATGGTTTTTTGACAAATAAATAAATAAATAAATAAATAAATAAAGGGAGCGCGGGACCCGTTGAACCGTGGTATACCCGTGTATTCCCGAGGACCTGGCGAGCTAGGAAGATAGGAATTCTATCAGAGTTGACTTGTTTCATTTTGTGATTTGTGACATAAGATATCATTCAAGATCACCACAGAAAAAAGGACACAAGTAAAACAATGATTATATTAAATAGGGGTTTATTTAAATACTTAAGGATGACGTCGAACATCTTCATTGTGTTATTTGCTATGTAGTATTGAGCAATTTGGGCAAGAAAGCGTTTTCAGCTCTTGTTACAAATAAAACAAAGTATCCGAGCCAACTTGGCGTTGCTTATGCTTTACATTGTGCCGTTTCTGATACTCAAACAAGTGTAGGAAATCTGGTAAAAAATGTAAGTTTATCCTTGTCACTGATTTTTCTTGTCCCCAATTTAATTTAAATTTCAACATGTAATATTAATTATTCTTATGTCGTGTTATACTTCCTTGATCTAATCTAAAAAACAAACATTTCAACAAGAGATCCAAAAAAACATAATTAACTTGTAAAATTGAAAACAGTAAAAAAATTTATGTATTGTTACTCCATGTAACACTTGTTTTATACATTAGAATGGAAGAATTTGCAAGGGAACGTTGGAAATTTTGCTATTGACAGACGAGGGCGTGGTAAAAATAGTTTTGGAAACTCTGCTCTAGACCATCTCAGCCGATGTGATGCGTTTCGTTTCATAAAATCCAGCGATAGAACACCCTCCCCTACTCAAGTACTCCCCTACCTCTGTAATTTTTTTCAATAATGCGGTCGCCAATCTCGAAAGGAATTGTAATTACATTTGGTTCCATTTGTGAGTTGGTTTTTTTTTTCTTCAGATGCGCTCTGCGCGCCGAAATATATGAGTGACGCTTTCGGCAAGTCACCTCGCCCAAGGGCCGGCGACACAACGCAGGATGCGCAGTGCTATTCGTGCACATTACGAAGCTATTCTGCTGGTATGCGCAGAAGAAAACTGAAAATGAGCATTATTAATTGTCGTATGTATCATTTCTGACGTTAGCTTTGTTCGCATCTGGTACGTAATAAATCTGTACAAATGAGGGGACAAAAAATATTCTGTATTTCATTTATTTATTTATTTTGAGAAATATAAATTACATTGTATATTCTGTTTCATAAAATATTTTTGTTTTTCAATGCAATTTTGGAAGTTCTTCATTTTCACTCGAGAGTAAAATGGAAACGTCTCAAACTCTAAAATTTGTTCGTGTAGGTCTCCAGGAACACTAAGAATTACGTTTATTAGGCTCTCAAGCTACAATAGTGATCTTTATGGATAATGATGTTTTGAAGGTTTCGCACTTCAAGACCATGGCATTGTTGGTGAGAGACAAAGACTCGAATTCTAAGAGTATCAACAATTTTTCGTACGAAGCGAGATCTGATCGCACGACTCAAAGGCCTCTAATTTGCCATTTTCTAATACACTCAGAAATTGAAACAAAACACTGCATCTTCCGGTAATGTGAAAGGTGACTACGGTTTCGTTGGTTACCCGAGAACTCGGGAACATCAAATGCAATTAAACGTGTTCAATTTTGACTGAGCAATACATATGCTATTTAATGTCGTTGTTCCACCCAATCTCACACCTTGCGTACCAACTGCATTCTCATATTCAGTGCGCCGACACAGCTGAAGTCGGGCGACAGCAAGGTTAAAAGCAATAGACTGCTCGCCATTAAATATTTGCTATTGACGTGTGCCGTTGTGGAACAGCAACATTGTTGATATTCTTGGTAATGTAAAGATATCTACATATGTATACTATACTATATTATTGCAGTATTTCCAAAGACTGTTTTGTTAAAATATTTAATTTATTGCAGTGTTATACGAGCTTAGTTTATTTGCTCTTCTAGAGCGGTGTGCGTGGTACTGTTTAGAAAATCATTTTGTGTTCGCTGATTTGAATAAGCCTTGAGTCTTAATGATGCCTTTAATGAGAGAGTAAGTCTACCTGGAATTGCGGGAAAACTAGAGAGGGATGATATAGGGAGATGGCTTAAGGTCTCCTGGTGTGGGCTGGTGCGTGAGTGGCATCTGTAGAGCAGTTTTCGAGTGGTGAATTGATGAGGTGGTAAACATAGAAGCATACGATGACTTTCAAACGACGCAATAGTTGGAAAAAAGTTAGCGGTATTCTACTTCGTTGTTTTTATTTTAGGTTTTTTACTAAGTTTAGTTTTTCCTACTTCCTTGTTATTTTCTTTTAATAAACTGAGAGAAACTGAATAAAAGAAAAATGATGAATACTCGTTAGGATAACTTGATATGTTGGAAACGTGAAACTGGCTGCACATGAATGCCTGTGCTATTTACGAAGCAAGTAGTTTATTTCATTGTAATGTTTGTTTTTGTAGCGAAAATATAATGGCAAATGGTCATAGAACTAATTTCTGCCAAAAATTAAGATTGGCCGATTTAATTAAAAACTGTCGATTATTTCTGATTTTTTCTTTTTTCTGATAAATTAGATAATGTTTCGTATACGGACTTCATACTTCGATATTGTCAAGCCGCGCGGGCCCTCGCGTGTGACGTCGGGCTTCGATCGGGCGATCGAGATCCCCCCCTTTCTTTCACTCACCTGGGTAGTTGCCGGGCTAACTCAGGAGCAGTGATTCTCTACGAGAAATGGGGGCCTATGGATGGACGCTACTTGGTTGCCAAAAGGAAATAAATTGAGTTTTAAAAAAAATAAAAAATTTAATGAGCTAAAATAAAAGAAATATAAAATAAATCCTATTACTAATAACCCTTCCCTCTTAAACCCAAAGATATCCCTCCCCTCTTTCTTATTTATCCGCAACTCCCAAAAAACAGCTTGAATTTACCCTCCCTTTCCCAGATTCCCCTTTTACTTAAATAACTTTCTTACTTACTAGAAGACAATACAATTAAGATACAATTTACAGAGGAAGAAGCAAAATACAATTTAGGAAGTTTTTTTTAAAAAAAGCCACAGCGCGGCTCGCTTATGATGGGGCACAGGTCTGTAATCCGGGCCATTCACAAGAGTCTAGGGGACAACAGTCCGCGTTTTGGGAGACTTCGTAGGGTCGATGCCCGACCTTCGTGCGACGTCACCAGAGCTCCTTCTTCTTCGGCGGTGAAAACCGTGCCAGCAGTGGGTCACAGCTGACGAGGCAGGGTCCTCGCCGGGGGGGCGGAGGCAGGCACTCGTACTCGCAGCCGGCGAGGTGAGGTGGACGGAGACTCCAGTACGAAATATTGCTCTGCGGCGGTCGCGGGCGTAGTGGCGTAAGCCGAATTGAATATTTTTGATTCGCGCGGCACAAGATTGCTCGGCACAAGATTGCTCGGCACAAGCAGCGATTGTCTCTTTCAGGCGACCGAACGAGATTGCTTTGCGCCAGACGAAAGTAACGGCGCACTAGCCACAATAATAGTCCTTTAATAATTCAAAGTCCCACACGCGTGATAGCGAACACCCGTCAGGAGCAATTCCGCGTTCCGCATCACACACAGCGCACCAAAAAAATATGACAGTTCTGTCTCTCACACTGCGGAGGCGTCCACGCCAGCGGCGTTTGCTCCCCGAACGACGCACCGCCGAGGTGCGCGTACCTCGCTCCTCCCCGAACCCTCTCTCAAGACCGTCCTCTTCCCTTTTTGATTTTCACTTGGTCACTTCTCGCGAAGCCTCTGTAACCCCCTCTCCTTACTCCGTCGAAAATTCTGGAATGATTTCGGTTTAAATTTTGAAAGGTTCCTCTCTATTGGCAAAAGGCTACTGCGTCTTAGGTTAATTTCGACCAATGTCCGGAAGCGTTTTCTGACCGTAGTCGATGGAAAAATTTCGCTCAACCCTCTCACTCTAACGTCGGGTGGGGCCGCGGGTCGCCTGGGGGGTGGCGGCGCCAGAGGGACGCCGGTCGGGTCATAATTCTTGTACACGCTGGCCCTGCCGGACAAGGGGCGCGAGGGACCTCTGCCTGCACGTGTGCATCGCGAATCGTCCCGACCGAGCTCGCACAAAGAAAGAGGTTCTGGGTAGGCCCGCGACAGGCTACTACGACGTATGTTTTAAATCAATTTTCCTATCAAATATTCGGTATCGTCACAATATGTATGGCGAAGAATTATTTGACATTTTACTCTCGCACAAACCAAAACAATAATTTCGAAATGAGTTTTCATGAGGAAGCTATTCCTTGTCCTGTCCTCACCCCTTACACACACTGACACTAACATGCACTACACTACCACACATGCCGGAAGACCGGTCGGAAGCTTAGAGTTCGTCCTGGCTGAGGCGGTGCCCGGCTGGTAGGAGATACATGGTTGGAGGTAAACTCCGCTAGTCGACGGTAGGTCGGCGCCGGATCTCGCCATCCAGCGGGGGAAGATCACCGCCACCTCCCGATGAAAAAGGACTATACACTTACGGAACTCAGTAGTTGACATGCCCGAAATCATTGACAATGAATCAATCTCCCGATGAAAAACCTGCACTACACATACGGAACTCGGCAGTTGGCGTGCCCAAAATCACTGACAATCAATCTCACGGTGAAAAACGTGCACTACACTTACGAGTCTCAGCAGTTGCCATGCCCGAAATCACTGAAATCAATCTCCCGATGAAAACGTGCACTACACTTACGGGACTCGGCAGTTGGCATGCCCGAAATCACTGGCAATCAATCTCCCGATGAAATGTGCACTACACTTACGGGACTCAGAGGTTGACATGCCGGAAGTCACTGACAATCAATCTTCTCCCGGCAGCCAACGTGTCTGAATTACCGAAATGTGTCTGAATTGTCGAAATTCCGATGGCGAGCTGGGGTCGAGCTGCCATGCCGCGCGGCAGTTGCAGCGGGCGTCTCGGGGCCTGTTTTACGCGGGGCGTTTCGCGCTCTTCACGAGCACTTGGGGGCGGAGCGGCCGGCCGCGTCTGCGGAATTAGGCGCCGGCAGCTCCCGTCTGGCCGCGCAGCCTCCGGCCCCCTCCTCCCCCTGCTCCACCACATAAGGACGCGCAGGCGTCAGGTCTGAGTCACCGCGACGCCGCTGAGTGGTCTAATGAACGTTTCTTTTCTCGGCATAACCGGCTTTTACGGGCTGTGCGCTAATGGCACACAACAGGAGGAGTCCTCCCAGATGAATCTTCTTTCTCCTCCGTCGCCTCGTAATTCTCCTACTCATGATCATCTTTCTTCTCATCGTCATTCTAATCCTAAATCTCATTAAACGAATTCTCACCATTCAAATTCACATCGTTTCAAATTCTCGTTATCCGTTATCGTTTTCAAATGTCATCAATTTCAACTTCATCAATTTCATTTCCATCAATTTCAATTCCCAGCACTTTCAATTCTCATCAGTTTCAATTTCCATGCCTTTCAATTCTCATCACTTTCAATTATCACTGTCAATTCTCATTACTTAAAATTCTCATGTTTATCTTAGCTTAGATTAGATACTGTGTTATAAACAGAAATTAACCTGTTGGTGAGATGTTTTTTAAGCTAGTGAAAGGCAAGTACGTTAGTTGTAAATTTCGTTTTACATGATATCACCTAACCTAACCCTGATCTACAGATTGAACCACCCAAATTGCTAACAACGAAAATCTCCGACATAGTTTGAGATATCGAGATGCAATTTAAGCCAAGTTGTACTAGACGATGTGGGAAAAACATATTTAGCTGAACTTATTTATAAAATTAATTTTTGAGATATTCACACTTTTTTAAGGGAAGTCCGTATTTTGTCGACCATTCAAAAGTATTCGAAGACATATTTTGAATGAAACCATCATTGTTAGTATTCGGATAGAAACTATAGAAAAAACTGCAAACTACATTTCCTCTGTCGCCATGTTTTCCGCGTCTTTCCGCAACATTTTTCCGGAAGGGGAAATGAGTGTGTCTTTTGCTGGCGCGCCGTTCTGTAGATAGAACTTGAAACTGAAACTTGATTTCCATGAAACAATACTTATTTAAATTGTTTTCTAGCATTTATCTCCTTACTTAGGTATGTTGATCTGTGACCATTTTCTTGAACTACAAGGAACTACATTTTCAGGTAATATGAGAATAAAATCTGTGTTCCTATTCCATAAAAGAACACATTTATTTTTCAGTCAGTTATTATAAGCAGAAAGCGAATATATTCACTTTCCTTAGTCTGACTCGTATGTATTAAAATGTAAAATTGGTGTTAGAACCCACAACTGAAGATATGAGACAAATCTTATTGTAATAAAAGTAATTTAATGTGCTGTTTAAATAGTTACCCAAGTACATTGTTATAAATTATTCCACACTTCAAAGTACCTCCCTCTTTGTGCAGTCCTGTACTCTGAAGAGTTTATTAAAATGAGTCTTAGTGCAAGAAATTGAGCACACTTTCACTTTACGTTTCTGTACCTTATACGAGGGTTAAGGGCAGAGCTATAAGTCAGCTGCTGACGATTTGACGGCGAGGAGTCAAATAAAACCCACAGAGCGTTCGAATCTTCTTTGTGGTCTGTGTTGTCTTTCCATCTCTCGTTCCACCCCTTTTCCGTATCTCCTCGCTGCCAGTCGCCAGAGCACACGCCATAAAAGCCCACCAGGACGATCCGACGGATTGCCATCGTTCCTCTGGTTTCTTTTATCACGCTCTCTAGCACCCGCGCCCATCCATAACGAAGACTGCGAACATTCGGCAACACTTTACCTTTCCGATTCTATTGAGATTTCAATTTTACCGCGGGGTTTTCATAACGTCCCACAGGCCTGAAGAGAAATACAAAGAGGAGAGAATTGAGTCCGAATCAAAAAGATAATTCTGTTGAAAGTGATTCAGATATGAAGTTCGACAAAAAATTAATCGGTACTGTCAGTTTTCTCGTAAGCTAAAAATATAACCATATCTTAAAAAAATATGATACAGATCTATTTGAAGAAATCACAACAATAAAAAATGTAGGACCTCATAAATCCGAGAATGTTTGAATATTGTTGTTATGTTCTCTTAGAATGTCCATTTAAAATAAATGTGTAATAGTGTTCAAAATATAAATGTTGTTGTGGTTGTGACAACATAAGAAGAATTGGAGGAAACTTTTGACGGACTTAAAGAGAAACGTGAATAGGAATGAATGTCATTTTACGCGTAACCGACCTATGAATTGATCATTTAGCTGTTGCATGGTTATGACGGACCGCATTCTTACAAAACCTTTTATTAAATTAATCAGTAGTAACAAAATAAGTTATTTGACTTCACATAATTATAAATAGTACACATACTAAGTAAATGTCGTCTCTATTACTTTCTTTTTCGAAAATTCTGTTAAGATTGTAGTGTAAGTATAGAGATGCATTTGCAGACTTGGTGTGGTTGCAAGTGAAGGCAACGAAAGCAGGTGGAAAAACAGCAGAATCCGACAAAACAGCGGAGTGGAGTCACGCATTTGTTTTCTCTCGTGTTGTTACTGCCGCTGCGTTGGGCAACCTTGCAATGCACAGCAACGTTAGCGGCAGCAGCTAGATTATGCCGTGGGGTTCTTGCGCACGCTGTGTATGTTAAACCTATGATTTATGGTTTGCTTCGTGAATTCCTAAGCGTTTCTTTTTCCGGTTTACAGATGGAGACTGTGAGTGCTTGAACGAGAAAGGGGACGTGGTGGTTTTATAAGTAATGAAGTTTTTGAGTGGAGATGTTGAGTATTGACAATAAGAAGAATGAAGGTCATTAGTGTGGCATGGCATTATCAGTTGAAGGTAACCTATTAAACAGTTAAATGAAAAAAATACTTCAATCAATTTTCTCGTGACAAGCGTGAAGAAATTATCATTTTTTCGAAATAGAACTTACAGTGGTATTTTGCAACCCCAGTGCGACAGATTAGTCTAGAACAGGCATGTCAAGGTCACGGACAAGGTAACAAGCTTGCTAGAGCTCGCGGGCACTGCGTCAGGAGAAATTTGCGCTTGATTTAAAAAGTAAAGGCTACTGATTACAAATGCTACGGAATAGCGGAACGTCACTGAATACCTAGCTCATGACAGTCTTTGGGAGGCGTTACTTGCCAGTTATTGTTACAAACATAGCTATTTTAAAAAAGGCAGTGTTGTCAAGGTTTCCTACTGGTGGAAGTGGCACGCGTCGTGGCACCGTGCCATGCCACGAGCTTCTCTGCGCAACTAGCGTCGGGAGAGGAAACTATTTGTAATCCCGCCGTTTTCCAATAAGGATGACGTTGTCTCTGGTAGCGGGATGACGAACTGCGTGGAGGGGGCGATTTCGTCGTGGCCTCACGCTCGTGGCATCGACCTTGACACCACGGCACCTCTGCTTTAAGACAAGTAAAATCCATTGAAATGAAATAATACATCAGTTCGAGTTAAAATTCTCAATTGAGTCAAAAACTAAAATTAATCAAAATTATCTTGATTTGTAATCCTATTTACTAGAGTGATATAAAAGGACGCACTTTATACGCTTTCTAAGGTTTAACAGACAAATATTCTTGTCTGTTAGAAGTGCTGTCCGTCCGTACGGGAGAATTGTTAATTTATAGAGACTTGTTAATTCATTTCACATTATTGCTAATACAATAATTAACTAATGATTTAATGACTCATTACAAAACTTAAAGGAGGAATGAATTCGCCATTCAAAGATATTTCTGTCACTTAGCAAAGATGTTTATACGAGGAAGAATTAAGTAAGAAAATAAATGTCAAATAGTAATCAGTAGTGAAGAATATAAACACAATACAATTCTCGGTTACTTGATAGAAAAAATCCGGCAAACATTTTTGTTTGAAGGCATTATGCGACGCCTAGCACCACTTCCGCTTGCGCGTGTCCACCCCCTTCAGGGTTTTAAGGGAAAGTGAGTGCGGAGTCAGGGGAAGTTGCCCGTGTCCAGAGGAGCGCCGGGCTGCTCAGGCGGGCAAGTAGCTCATCCGGGCGGGGTTTGACGTGCCTGGTCTAGACGTAGCGTGCAATGTAAGAACTCTTGACCTTCAAATCTCGTGGCTTCACCGAGCTGTAGCAGGACGGAAACGGAGAGGCGTTTCCGGAAGTAGTTACAGTTCGTAACAGTCTTGTTTGTACAGTCCATAATGTGCTCGAAAATCGTTGTGTGGAAAATTATTACTAATTAAATATATATTACAAGATGATTGAATAATTCCTGTTAAATAAAATGTAACTTTGTATACCTAGACGAAACGGCTTTGAATTTGAAGTTCACCATCACATTTTGTTGCTTGGAAACTTTCCTAGCGGCTAGTTCCCGAGCGACTAAATGTGCTGGTGAATTTCAAATTCAGGGCCGTTTCGTCTAGGTGTACAAAGTTACATTTTATTTAACTGGAATTATTCAATTATCTTGTAATACATTTTTTCATTAGTATTAATTTTCCACATACAATTAACGATTTTTGAGCAAATTATGGACTATGCAAACAATAAACTTAATGACCATATTTATTGGTATGCGAAAACATCAACCTGTCTACCAGTCGAGAGTGGATTGAGTGCATTGAGTGGATTGAGTGGATTGAGTGGATTGAGTGCATTGAGTGCATTGAGTGCATTGAGTGGATTGAGTGCATTGAGTGCATTGAGTGGATTGAGTGGATTGAGTGGATTGAGTGGATTGAGTGCATTGAGTGCATTGAGTGCATTGAGTGCATTGAGTGGATTGAGTGCATTGAGTTGATTGAGTGCATTGAGTGGATTGAGTGGATTGAGTGCATTGAGTGGATTGAGTGCATTGAGTGGATTGAGTGCATTGAGTGGATTGAGTGCATTGAGTGGATTGAGTGCATTGAGTGGATTGAGTGGATTGAGTGCATTGAGTGGATTGAGTGGATTGAGTGGATTGAGTGCATTGAGTGGATTGAGTGCATTGAGTGGATTGAGTGCATTGAGTGGATTGAGTGCATTGAGTGGATTGAGTGCATTGAGTGGATGGAGTGCATTGAGTGGATGGAGTGCATTGAGTGGATGGAGTGCATTGAGTGGATGGAGTGCATTGAGTGGATGGAGTGCATTGAGTGGATGGAGTGCATTGAGTGGATGGAGTGCATTGAGTGGATGGAGTGCATTGAGTGGATGGAGTGCATTGAGTGGATGGAGTGCATTGAGTGGATGGAGTGCATTGAGTGGATGGAGTGCATTGAGTGGATGGAGTGCATTGAGTGGATGGAGTGCATTGAGTGGATGGAGTGGAGTGAGTGGATGGAGTGGAGTGAGTGCATTGAGTGGAGTGAGTGCATTGAGTGGAGTGAGTGCATTGAGTGGAGTGAGTGGAGTGAGTGGAGTGAGTGGAGTGAGTGGAGTGAGTGGAGTGAGTGGAGTGAGTGGAGTGAGTGGAGTGAGTGGAGTGAGTGGAGTGAGTGCCAGTTTGCCAGACAAAGGAAGGCCAATAATAACTCTAGGATATTTTGGGGGGGGCATGGCCCTATGACACCCCTGAATCTGCTAGTGGGGCGGGGGCGGAGGCGATACTTGAGTGCACGTCCTTGGCAGCGTCCGCCCGTTGCTTCGTCGTGGGCCTGAGATCATGACCCGGTGTGCCACTCGCCGCCACCTACTCGCCTGCCCGCCTTCATCCTGCGTTAGGCCACAAAACCATCCTCCAACGACGCCGCATCGCGCATGCGCCCGTGTACTGAAACGCAAATTTTTAATGAGACATTAGATGTAAGAAATAACTTGTGCGTAAAGAAACATTTAATTGCGGGATTGTTTAAAAATTGTCTTGACCAACATTTTTTTTAAATTGTAAATATTGACATGTTTTAATAACAACCATGATCTTCAGATCTGTCACCTTTGGCTCGGGGCGACTTGGTCTTCCTAGTCTACGTAGCGTCAGTCGCTGTCTGGAGGAGGATTCTAGCGGCCGGCTCCTCTGATTGGTAGTTTTCCGTGGTTTATCCGATCACCACCAGGCGCATGCCGGAGCAGTACCCTAACAAACGGGCCACGGACCGCGCGCGATCTTTCCTCCCTCTTCCTTGTCTTATCCTCTCCTCTTACACACACACACACACACACACTTACACACTCACTAACATGCACTACACTACCACACATGCCGGGAGACCGGTCGGGAGCTTACAGCTTGTCCCGGCTGGGGCGGTGCCCCGCTGGTGGGAGATACCTGTTTGGGGGAAACCCCGCTAATCGACGGTAGGTCGACGCCAGATCTCGCCATCCAGCGGGGAAAATATCATCGCCTCCTCCCGAGAAAAAACACGCACTACACTTACGGCACTAATGACCAATTTAGTTGACGCGCCCGCAAACACGAATCAATCAATCAGATCTGTCGCCTTTGACTCAGGGCGACTAGGACCTCCTAGTCAACATAGCAAATCAACAATGAGCAAGAATTTGTTGCATCATTTAAGTAAAAACTCTGTCATGACATTACTATTAACGTTTTCATATAGCAATAGATCGGCTTTCGGAATGATTTATGGGAGAGACGTTAATTGAGAGAGAAGATAGCGTGAAAATGACTTTTTTACAAGAGAAAAATATAGTACTGGGAAAATATGAAAACAACAACAAATGTAACAATAATAACAAATAATTGCGGTACTATTGCTCGAGATTTCTCTAGTAAAATGACATACACTTCGTTTAATTCACTGTTATGAACTTTGTGAAGTGCCTCTTAAGATTAACGACTAGCATTTTACATTTTTTCGAAAATGAAGTAAGATTATTAATAATTTTACGATTTTGCTGTACTATTTACCAAGTTTAGTTTTAACGACCATGTGCATAAGTGTTAATTTCTTCGTCGCAACTTCTCGCAGATGTTGCGTAGCGTTCACCTTGCGAGGTCATTCCAACGAGCAGTCGTTATTTCGAATGACGGTCGCGTAGTTGCTCTCTTACCTCCTTTAGATTGCGCGTGGAGGCTTGTGTTAACGATAACTGAATAATTGTATCAATTAAAAATGTATGCTTGCAACTACGAATATGTTACAGGGTTGATTTAAAATTAATTTTGAAAATAAATGAACACGCAATTGTCTCAGCCATTTATGCAATATCGTATTCAGAAAAATGCTCCAATACTCTTCTTAATGTGAAGAAAGGCCTGTCGTGTACTTGATTGGATGCATAGATGGAAGCGAAAGTTGGAACGCGACAGTGATGAACAAGTCGATAATACGAGTAAAATGATATTCTTGAAATTCATTACGTTTCTATTTTCATGGACAATGCCATCTTCACATTGTGAATTAGTAGACATTGCATATTCAAATTTATGGTTCTGGTTAAAATTTGAGTCTCAAAGGGTACATTTTCAGTGTGGATATGTAAATTGTATTAAGTTTCTTGGAAACAGTATGAAATATTGGAAACGATGTGAATCGGTATGAATTATTTTAGTCAACTTACGAGAGCTGCACTCACTTCCAACCTTCGTCAAACACTACGAGACAGTTGCAGTGTCAAAGGTATCGAAATACGGCTCTCCTAATAAATTTAAATTGACAAACATGACTTTCAATATTTCTTCGATAAATGTCCACAACATCGATTAAGCATTCCAGCAATACTTGAATTGTAATGGAATATGTCATTTGTCTCATATTTTATTTACTTCTCAACCACAAAAGTTAAAAATGGAACATGATTGAAAATTGTGTGGAGAGCAGAATAAAAGCATTATTGTTCATTCTAAAGCTGAGTAATATTTATTTTAATGTTCTTTTCTCAATCGCAAATACCACAACGATACATTTAAACTGAGTATTAAAACACACTGTCGTTCCATATTTTGTTCTTATTAAGCCAACTTCGTATATTCCAATCGGATCTGTTGCAAGGACTCAAATGTACGATAACATTGTGGGATTAGCATTCCTCTAAGATAATGAAGTAGTTAGAAACTCGGGTTCTCTAATGCGCGAGGCAACGCCCAAGAAATGAAGAACCTTGTAAAACGGCGCGTCATGTTCACTCGTCTCCTGGGAACGGCTCCATCTTAATTGTCGAACGCTGCAGAGTTGTACGCGCGTTGTTTATCAACATCGTAAGCCAACTTTACGGCACCCCTCGGAAGCGCGCGCTCCAGATTTCACTTGTTCCGCATTCCGCCACCGCCCACAACCCCGCCTCCGCCGCCGCGCGCCGCCTACTACAGCGCTGCATCTTAGCTCCCGTCCCCTCCACCGCCACCATCACCATCACCACCACCACCACGACACCGACCGTTCCTGCTTCGCCGCTCTCGCCCGCCTGCTCTGCTTCCACAATTGCTTCTACTCTCTTCGTCCCCGCCCTCCCCCGCCCGTCCCCGTCTCCACCCACCCCCGCCTTCACTCGCTTCTGCCTCCACCCGCCCTCGCCTCCACCCGTCCCGTCTCCACCCTTCCCCGCCACCGCACTCATCTCCCACCTCTTCCTCTGCCTCGTCCTCATTTCCGTGTCGCTACGCCCCACCCTCGCCGCTGATACAACCGTCCCCGCCACCGCGCTCCTGTAGAGACCACCTTCAACCTCATCTCCACCCCGCTATGCCCCGCCCCCCACCCAGACCTCTGACCCGCCTTCCGTTTCGCTATGCCTCGCCCTCCCCTCCCCTCATGCCTCCGTCCCCGCTACCGTTCTCTCGCAGCAAACCTCTGCTGTCTTCATATCCACCTCCCCCTCTGTCCCTGTCCTCATGTCCGCCCCGCTGCGCCCTGTCCCTACCCACGCCGCCACTCATGCCATCTACCCCACCACCGCGATCCTATAGCGACCACCACTGCTCTCACCTCCATCTCTTCCCCTGCCCCCGTCCACATTTCCGCCCCGCTACGCCCCCCACTCAGGCCACCGACCCGCCCTCACTCCCACCACTTTCTCTACCCCCGTCCTCATCTCCGCCCCGCTAAGTCCCCCGACCCACGCCCCTGACCCGCCACCGCCCTCACCTTCACCTCTTTTTCTGTCCCCGTCCTCATTTCCGCTACGCTACGTACCCCCGACCCACGCCCCTGACCCGCCACCACCCTCACCTCCACCTCTTTCTCTTCTCCATCCTCACGATCCTCCGCTCCGCCCCCTTCCCCCGCTCTCGCTCACGCCTCCTCCACCCCGCTTCCTCCATCGCAGTCCCCACCCCATTCATTGTCGTCCGCTCCCGCTGCTCTCTCCCGTCCGCCTCCACCTTCCTCCCGCTTTATTGCGCGTCCTCCTCACCCAACGCGTATTTCTGGACGCTCACGCTCGCTGACGCCCCGACCTCTTTGCAGCGCGCGTCGAGGCTGCAAGAAAATGGCGCGGTGTTTTGGAACGACCCGGTTATGCCGACTCGAGGCAGTCTTGTGAAAGCGCGACGAAATGCACAAAGGCTGCTGTTAAAGCTGAAAATAGTTGATCCTTAGAGTCTACGGGCGCCCGTCCCGGGGAAAGCTGACACCCCTTTACTTGCATGTAGGAATTAAGTACGTTGGCAAAGAAACACCCTCATTTGTAGCAATGTTATTTTTATTTTTAATGAAATTCGTCCTGCATTTCAATTGTTCTTTGTTGTTTATTTATTTATTTTTTGCACAAAGTGTGTCCAATTCTCTTAAACGAAACCCGACAAAGAGGTAATCTATTTACATCAAAACAGGACTAGACTGTTTCTGATATTAATGAGGAGACGGGAACTAAAGCTGAATTTAAGGGTCTAGAAGCAAAGCGATGTTCTGTCTTAGTATTTTCTCTAGAAAACAAGGAAACCTATTTTTGAAACTGTGAGCTGAACATTTATTTTATGCTCTCCTGTATGCTCATACCCTCAACATAAGTGGCATCAGTGTACCTGTGTCCGTTTTTGTTGGTATGGAAAAGAAAATTAATCAAAAATGTGTATTTGACAGATCATATGTAATTAAATTTGGTAATAACGCAGAAAATGTAAGGAAAACTGGTGTACTACAACATTTCGAGATATTCGCGTGCATATACTCCGTAGCTCTTGCCGCACATCAAAATTGTGCTAGAACAGAGAAGTTATTCGAAACGCCCCGGTTTTTTCGAGCGCCGAGGCATTCTTTTAAAACCGTGACAAAATGTACAAAGGCACTAGTTCAAAGAATGAGTGCATGTTGGAAATATTCAGCCGAACCAAATCACCCTCTCTTACTGCAAATTCCGTACAAGCATATTAAATCTTTCGGTTTCGTCTCGGTTTTTCTTTCAAAGATCGATATTAGTGTGCAGTTCTCATTTGTTTATCTTTTGAAAAAACGTTAAGTTGGGGTTTAAATTATTATTGTCAACTTCATAAAACATTTTTATTTGCGTAATATATTTTCAGTCATGTTTTGAATATTTGCCATTTCTTGGAGAATTAATATCCAATTTCAAATGGTATTAAAATCCACAATATGGCGTAATGCTTTTGACTAACGGGAATCAGATACGTACTTAAATATTGAAATACTACAGGAATGTACGTGTGCATTAAATAAAGTATCAATAAAGAAAGGAAAATGTTTAAAATCATCACATCGCAAATAAAATGAATTCACCGCAGAAATTAAGATTATTTTAACACCCCTTGTTTATGTAAAATTCGAATGTAATATGCTGTGTACACAGCCACGTTTGAAAGTGGCGCGCGCGCGCGGGCAGGCTTGCACTCTATTTCGAATCAACGGAGCAACATAGTGATAGCCGCGCCAGCGAGCCAGGAGCGCGAGTCTGCTCTCTAGGCGCCGGCAGCCTTATAACGGGCGGCCCGGCTCCGGGGCAGGCAGAGTAGAATAGCGGAGTGAGCCTCCCGACTAGACTGTGGTGATAGTGACAAGGGTAATCTTCAGGTGGTTTGGTGGACTGGCTTCGGACTTAGTACATCTTCTGTCGTTTTGGTAAACCCGGCTACGACTTTGGACTTTCCTGTTGGACTGCGGAACATTGTACGGGCTAGAAAGCCCGATCTGTATTTTGGTAGTGTAATAAACTGAATAAGTGAGACTCTGCCTCTTTTTCATATATATTTCATAATGTATACCAAGGCATATGTAATAATGATACCCTAAATATCACACCAACGAGCATATTTAACTGCTGACAATAAATTGAAATTTAACAGTAAATAACAATTATTATTCACACGTGTTCTAAATGGAACAGATTTATAAATACACATTGAAACAGCACTTGTGGGCAGTTACAATTTCATTCGACGTATTTGAAAACCCCTTCTAATACTCTGCCCAACCTTGTGTCATTCTATTCATCTCCATTTTGAGCAAACGCTTAAACTTTTATTCTTCGACCTTCACGAAGAGAGCGCGGTGTACGCTCGGCGATTGCAGGAAGTGATGACGTGTTGCAGCCGTCTGTCTCGAGTTCTTTTGAGCTTCAGCACTCGCACTGCTGCTTGACGCGACCCTGTCCTTTCTAGCTGCGTTATTACTTGGCGCATGGGGGCCTGTCTTCACGATGGAATATCTCACGGCATTTCGCGTCTTTGTCGTGCCGTCAGATGTCACATGATAAAGACCTATCGAGCTGTGCTGCGACATCTGACGGCACGACCAGCCCTGCTCGACAGGTCGCGATCATGCGACATTTAGCGGCACGACCGAAAAAGACGCGAAATGACGTAAGATATTCCATCGTGAAGACAGCCTCTCACGCACCAAGGAATAAAAACCCTAGTAAAGCTGAACGTGTACTGTGAGACACTGGTGATGCGGGTAATTACTCCTATGTGTGTGGTTGCGATAGATCTGGAAATGCCCTGTCATTTTCACTGCCGTTTTAGTTTCTATGAGGACAGATTTTTAGCCTTGTCGACAGCAAAAAGCATGCCCCAAAGCAGACTTCTTCGTGTATTTGGTGAAGTCCCTTTCATCCATGTTGGGCGACAATATTGTGCGCCTAGCGCACGCTCCTTGTCGGGGTCAACATCCTCTTGACGTAAAATTGTTTATATGTAGATTTAAGGATTTTTTTCTAGTGAATTCAGAAATTCAAAATCATCTCAATGTGTTTCACTGCGTTATGCATGGTACAGCCAGATATCACGCACGATTCCATCCCTCCCCCACCCCCCACCCGTACCAGAGCAACCGAGAAAAGTGCAAAAGATCAACAGTACGGGGAAGTGAGGTGTGGATTGTCCGAGTAATGAAAAAATTGCCCGCCCGCGACCAAATTAAAAGTTATAGGTTTGGCCCGTGAGGCTTTGGAAGTTGAACACCCCTGATTTAGACGCCGCAATTTGATAGGGGTAGATACAATTATTTCCATTTTGTTTCAACTGAGTTCTTGCCCGAAAGTATTATTTCAGACGCTTTTACAGAACTTTCTGTATAAATAATATGTATAATCTAAAAGAATTTTGTAGTAAATTTAAATTAAAAATTTGATATTATTAAAAACATTCTATTCTTTAAAAGTTAGTTGAAAGGTCTCTCATATGCTCGAAAATTCATTAGCAAATACTAACACTCGAGGCAAAGCGGGGTTTGAGCCCAAAGCCCTTTAAACCGAGGCAATCCTGTGCGACAATTTTAAGCTTTACTGGAATAATTTTAAATTAAAAGGCAATGGCGAAGTGCATTTTTTCTCCCCGGTTCTCTTTAGTTAAAAGTCCTGCACAATGAATAGCGGCACTCCGCCGTTTTTTCCGCTCTGTAATCATCGCATTCGCGTTTGGGTCGTAAATCAACATGATAAGATATTTCGTGGTTATGGGAAGGAACATGTGACGCAATACTCTCTCTCTCTCTCTCTCTTTTTCTCTTTCTCTCTCTCTTTTTCTCTTTCTCTCTCTCTTTTTCTCTTTCTCTCTCTCTTTTTCTCTTTCTCTCTCTCTTTTTCTCTTTCTCTCTCTCTCTCTCTCTTTCTCTTTCTCTCTCTCTCTTTTTCTCTTTCTCTCTCTTTCTCTCTTTCTCTCTCTTTACCTTTGCAGTAGGTGTTACGATTGAACTGAAAACTTTCAGGTTTACATTATTATTCTAACAATGACGATATATTTTTTGAACGGAGGAAAATTTCAAATTATAACTGGAATAAATAAAAATAATCATCATTACCTGCTTGCAAAAAAAATGTATTGACAAAATCAGTACTATGTTTCTGTTGCTTATTAGTTTAGATGATTTCATTGGTTTTCTAATAAATTAGAATAGAAAATATTCTGGAGGTAAGGCAGGCAAACAATTAGTTTCAATTTAGGATCTTTTATAAATGGTACAATATTTAAATTAAGATTATAAAATCTTAAAATAGAATCAAGTGATTTCGAAGAATTGTTTTCATATTTGAATATCACGCGCAGACGTTTTGAAATATGATATTTTATATTATTTACAACATAACTGCCATAAAAGTGAGGTAATTTTATTCCAGACAAATCAATTGTCTTTTATTGATTTATTCTTTGTTTTGATATCAACGTCTCTTCTTTTGAATAAGTTAGGATTATGAGCGCTCTCTGTAATAAAACTGCAGCAATCCTCTACTCTAATTGTATTTTTATTATTAAATCTGAAACACATTAGAATCTTCTTACAATATGATATTTAAACATAGTGATAAAATGCAAACGTGTACATACTATATGTTGTGGTATTGAATATTGGAATATTAATACTTAGTTTCCATTGCTGATATCATAACACATTAAATCGTAAATATTTCTACCAGTGAACCTTTTTACTTGATTTTATTGCTACACACTACATTTTATCTTCCACGTTCATACGTATTAGAATCAGGTGACCCTCCAAATCATAAAACTTACAATCAACCTGTATGAGTCATATCGTTGAAAAGAATTATATTGCTTGCTGGACCTATGGGAGTAAATGAGTCATCTCCAAGAGACATTAACATTTGTTTCACAAGTTTCTCGCCTGTGAAAAGTGAGAATGTAACTAAAAAATCAAAATAAACGTCTCAAATTTGCGCAAGTCCTAGATCACCGAAGTTTGCAAAGCGGGTCAATTGCCATTAGCAATAAGATATGGTACATCTCTCAATTTGGATTGTAATTATGTAGAAAAGTAGTTTAACATACAAAGTAGATTACCTGAGTAAAGGGAATAATTTGAAAAATTGTGTTACCAAAGTCCAAACGCTGATTAGTATCTGGATCATAATTCTTTTATTTTGCCTCTTAAAATTCTCAATGCACAAAGCGAGATTTTTTTAATCACTCAAAAGGTTCCCTACCCAGTGTTTTTTCCTCCAGAAATGATTGAAAACTTCTCTAAAAAAATCAACTGCTTGGTGATACAAGTTAATATTACTTAACCGCTCTGAAAATTCGTGTTTTATGTTTTTAAATATATTGAAGGAAAAGTAGAAGAAATTGTAACTTGCAAAATCAACGGCCTCTTTACTTTACACCAGTGTTGTCAAGGTCTTCTACTGGTGGCAGTGGCTTGCGTCGTGGCACCGTGCCGTGCCACGAGTTTCTCTGCGCAACTAGCGTCGGGAAAGGGAACTATTAACTAACTAGTAACCCCGCCGTTTTACAATAGGGATGGCGTTGTCTCTGGTGGCGGGGTAATGAACTGCGTGGAGGAGCGATTCCGTCGTGGCACTCGTGCCAAGGACTCCCGCTCGTGACATCGACCTTGACAACACTGCTTTACACAAGTTTGTTTTCAATTCTTTGTTAGATATTTTATGTCATCCAGAGACGTATTTCAAAGAACCGCGCCTGAGTGCCGTGTGGTTCGCCCAACGCAGCCGCCACGCCGCGCCGCTCCAACGCGTGGGTTGGTCAGCGCGCCTACGGGGGCGAGAGAGCAGCCAGAGCACGTTTAACATTCCTGGCGATTCCGAATCGGCCCGAATCTCTTTGATTTGCGACTTGTTGACCGGTTTGAAGCCCGGGGCGGCGCGGGCTGTTCATTTCACCGAAGATGTGGAGAGTGGCGCACACAGGCGCGCGTACTGTAGCTCTCGAACAGCAGTATTTGTCGTTCGCGCTAGCGTATTGTGCTCGGACTTCATTACACTTTCACAGAACTCAATCCGTCATTTTGCCGAGAACACATATTTGAAGGCATAAACAAGAATCAAATTACAGTTTTATTTTGGAACATTGCAACCCGCTCCTTTGTAGCCGTGATTATTTCAGCGTATCAATTGGATGTTTAGTGATCGAAACGGACATTTACGTGCACAAGGGGTTGTAGTGAAGCAATAATATTACATGGAAGAGTTATATGCACGTTTACTTGATTAAATACTACTACAAATAAGAGTTTGTTTTGGAATTAGAAATCCAAAATAACTTTTGAGATAATTTACGATGGACATGAGCTTTTATTTCGTAGTTTGCGAATAAAAATAATTCTATTTCCTTCTCCCAAAGGATGGAAAAATATATTATTTTTGTAATTATTATTTAATTCCTTCAATCACTTTCTTTACAAACGTCAGTAGGGCAAGTGTTGCAAGTGTTGAAATTTTCTGGGCGATAAGCGAGTCCTGCTGTAATATATAATAATGTAACATATTTGCTTTTTTTCATTTTCGAAATCTCAAGGAAGAAGTTCAGTAATGCGTATTATCTAGTTGGGAGACCATCGCAGGGGAATTTCATAAAACTGGTGAGGTTATGGGCTTTTAGAAACACCTAATTCACTTTGGTGAACTTACCTTCTATTGTCGAGATATTTGCAAAAAACGGAAATAGTTTATATTTAAATTTTGCTCTAATGGGAGGCGAAGGGGGTAGGAGTAAGTTTTAGGAAATTTTATACAGACTGGAGCATTTTTGTTCTGAAGGTCACATGAACAAATTATTAATCTGCAAATACACCTGTTGATTTGCGTGATGAAAACAAACCATCTTTATTGAATAGAAAGTAAAGAACCATGGACGAACAAACAGACAAAAAATCGTAAAAACAATTGATTTTTTCTTCTTTTAGGAATTTTATCCAGCCGACAGCCAGTTACCCTTTACGTTCTGATGAGACGCATATTCGACCATACACTAGACGCCAACACACGTGCTGGCTTCTCTCATCTGGAGTCAGCAGAACGCGAGGCACCAAGTGACAACATACGCATGAGAAACAAAGGAAAAACAACCATGCCAGGAACGGGCTCGAACCCGTGACCCTTCGGACCGAAGCGTGAGTCAGTACATCCTCTTAGCCACCGCAGGAATTTTCCGTGGTTTCTTCGATTACAGAGTCATAGTCGGGCCCGTGGCAGAGATCGCTAAGACAGTAATGACTTAGTGATCTTCGACCGTGAGGTCGCGAGTTCGAGTCCCGGCTCGGGCATGGGTATCTGTTCGTCCTTTCACCCCCGTCATCACCGTATTATTTCATTCTCATATCATAACGTTACATCCAATAGTGGTCGCTAATGAACTAGTAATTAATGTGACCTTAAAAAAAGCGTCATTGATTGCTCAGTGCAACAGCTCTTACTGCTGCAGTATCTCTGATGGGGACGTCCCGAGGTTCAAGTCGCGACCGTGGCGGATTTTCAGCACTAACTTTCTGGACAGGTGAAATTAACTTCTCTGGAGGTGAATTCTAAGAGACGGCAGCTCTGATTGGTAGTGTACGATAAAGTAGATAGACTGTAATGAAACGTATTGTAATGAATTCTACGCTTAATACTATCTCATGCATTTGATATCAAGTAGTTCGTTGTTGTGCGCAAAAAAATATTGATTTTCTACCAATACATATTTCCGTTGATCGTATTATTTAACAATAGAAACTGAATGGAATTACACTAGAAAATTATGTAAATTTTCGGAATACATCATATAAACTCTCGTTAGCACGAACTCGCTTAACACGAAATTCGTCGTAACACGAACAAAATTTGAGTCCCGCCAAAGAAACGTAGTAATGAGAATGTAAATTAAAATCAGATAACACGAATTTTTATAACACAAACACCGATTATTTCCGTCCCATAGAATTCGTTTTATCGGGGGTTTACTGTAGTTGAATTGAATTGAATTCAAATTAGATTCTGTGATATAACAGGATTATTAAAAAAATAAACAGATTTCATTAAGGTATGTTTTATTGAGAATAAGTAGTACATTATGTTACTCAGTGACAAGTATTCTATATATAATTAACACTTGATAACTGTTCTCTTTCAAAAAATCTCGAATACTTTTGTGCCTATGAGGCACTGCTCCACCTTACTAGGTCATCCAGGTCATCCAGGATGGCGAATTGGATTTTTTATCTTCTGAATACGCGATTATTAAAGGTAGTTTTTTTTTTGAAATTACAGACACACTGCAAGTTTATATGTAGAGATAACTACTGCAGCCCCTGTATTCTGCGATTCTTCTCTCAAGACCCGACTTCACGATGGAATATGTCACGGTATTTCGCGTCTGTATCAATCGTGCCCCTAGATATCGCATGATCGCTACCGTATCAAGCAGCGCTTGCGATCATGCGACTTCTAGCATCACGATCGAGAAAGACGCGAAATGCCGTGCGATATTCCATCGTGGCCATAAGGCCTTGAGAAGCAAAGACACATAGGTCACCCCATAAGTAATGCACATGCTTTTTTTTAAAAAAAAATCATTTTCTTTTCTACGTCTTTGCTCTTTACAGTTTCCGTTGTATCACTTTCCTCGCTTGAATTCGTATTTATTTGAACATGTTTCCTCAAGTGTTGCTCTCGTACTGCTCGTTTAAGATAAGTGATGCATAACATGTTCGTCTGTAGCATCGTGCTGTGAGAACAAGAAAGTCACAAACATTCACAGGATATTAAAAATGAGAATGGAGATGATGATGTTGATCATAGAGTTAGTCGGTGGGATTTCAGATTATTGGGTGAATTAGGGCAAGCAAACACTCAAGATGTCCTGCGCAGACACAGACCGCGCCCTTCACATTTTCCTGACAATGTGCACCTCATTCACAATCTCATTTTGGCTGACAAAAATGTAACCGCGAAAGAATTGTCAATGAAAGTGGGTATAGGGGAAGCGAGTGTGGACAGAATATAGAAAGAACTTCAACTTAAAAAGGTTTCTGTCAGGTGGTTTCCAGGAGATGATTACTCCAGTGTAAAGGGTGCTAAACAGTGGCTCAGACAATCTGACCCAGGCTTCTAACGTACGGGTACATTTGCCTTTCTTCAAAGGTGTCGTAAGGCAGTCGAATAGACGGAGATAATAAGGAGAGGTGACGTTTTGTTCCTCAAAGATGGATCAACATACTGTAAAAATTACACAGCAATGGGATGTTTGAAAAATTGTTGTGCATTACTTTCGGAGTGAAAAATCGTAGAAAAATCGCACTGTACTGAGTGCGCAAAACGCTTTGCTCGGGCGCGAGGGAAACGCCGCCGTGCGGTGCGACGCGACGCGTGCTGAGCCAAGCAGTCGCGGCGTCGCGACGCTCACCGGCGACGCGGACACGGCCGGCGACTCTCGACGACACTCGACACCAGCCCGCGCCGCGCACTGTGCTCCCTGGGCCCGGCTCCGCGCGGCCGCTCCGCCGGCCCGCTCGCCTCTCTGGCCCACGATCACGATCTGGTGGACCGGGAAACATGACTCAGTGCATCTACCTGATGTCACTGTAGTCCCTCTGACCGGGAGGTCCTAGGTTACACTCCCGACGACGCAGCGGCAGGATTTTCGACACCAGCTTGTCAGCTAGGTCGAATTCAGTCGCTGTCTCGAGGAGACTTCTAGCGGCCGGCTGATCTGATCGGTAGTTTTCCGTGGTTTCTCCGATCCACACCAGGCGAATGCCGGAGCAGTACCCTAAGAAACGGGCCACGGACCGCGCGCGATTTTTCCTTCCTCTTCCTTGTCCTATCCTCACCCTTACACACACATACTAACATACACTACACTACCACACATGTCGGGAGACCTGTCGGATCTTAGAGTTTGCCCCGGCTGGGGCGGTGCCCCGCTGGTGGGAGATACCTCGCTGAGGGGAAAACCCCGCTAGTCGACGATAGGTCGGCGCCAGATCTCTCTATCCAGCAGGGAAAAGATCATCGCCACCTCCCGATAAAACACGCACTACACTTACGAGACCAGTGACCTAAGTAGTTGACGCGCCCGGAAACACGAATCAATCAATCAATCAACGATATGATACCTGAGTCTTTGGCATCACTGCCCTGAGCTCATTCACCTTGGGGAGAGGTACTCGGTGGGATCGGTATTAACCCTTTCAAACCCAGTGGTATGTTACACGGGAGCAATTAAAATCAAGAGATCGGTTGGTGGTCGGTAGCACATCGGGACTGATTGGCATACTCAAGATCAAGATACTTGGATTGCAAACAAATATTAAGGAAGTTGGTGATTGACAGTTGCGACTGGAAAGGAGCGTCGTTCACATATGGGTACCATTGTGCATGTGTTCCCGGAACACGAAAATACACACTTGAAATAAATTTTAACAAAAGTAACTAAATCATATTCTCGTATTGTATGAAGATACAGGATTCAGAAGCACAACTGTCAATCACCAACTTATTAATAAGACCATAGACGAGATCGTGGAATAGTGAGGCTTCCGTTAGAGCCGGACGAAAAGACACGCAGTTTCGATAGTTCTCGACGACAAGATCGCTTGCTTGAGAATGCTAGTTCCCGCGCTGTCATTCTTGAGAACGAAAGATATTAAGCAATTGTGGGATTATGCAGTCAGTCACGTGAAGGCTGTCCGGGTTACGCCATGTCTAGTGCCGTGATGCCGACGTTTCGACTAATCATATCGTGGTCTTCTTCGGTGTTGAAATGCCTAAACCTACGCATTCCAGCTGTGAAACGTAGGCATTCCAGTTCTGAAGAAGGTCACGATATGATCGACGATATCGATATTAAACCATTGTAGGCTTCCGCAGTCAGTCCTGTGAAGATTGGCCAGGTTACGCCGCGTCTAGGGTCGTAATGATGGCGTTTTGACCAGTGATACCAGTCTAATTCGGTGTTGAAATGCCTCAGACCTACGCATTCCAACTGTGGAATACCTTGATATTCCAGTCTGGAAGAAGATCATATGATGGTAGAGTCGTTGACATCGAAGCCCTGAGCTCATTCATCCTGGGGGAGAGGTACTCAACGGGATGGGAATTAACCCCTTCGAAGTCGATGGTATTTTACACGGGAGCAATGAAAATCAAGAGATCGGTTGGTGGTCGGTAGCCTAATGAGCACAAGGGGACCGATTGGCATACTGAATGTCAAGATACTTTGATTGCAAACAAATATTAAGAAAGTTAGTGACTGACAGTTGCGACTGGAAAGGAGCGTTGTTCACAGATGGCGTGCCATTGAGCACGTGTTCCCAGGGCACGAAAATACACACTTGAAATAAATACTTACAAAAGTAACCAAATCATATTCTCATGTTGTATGAAGGTACAGGCTTCAGAAGCACAACTGTCAATCACCAACTTATTTTAATCAGACCATAGTGAGATTTCCGCTAGAGCCGGACGAAAATAGGCATTTTTGATAGTTTTCGGTGACGAGATCGTTTGCTTGGGAATGCTTGTTCCGGCTCTGTCATTCTTGAGAACAAACGATGCTGAACAATTGTGGGATTCCGCAGTCAGTCATGTGAAGGCTGTCCGGGTTACGCCACGTCTAGGTCCGTGATGGCGGCGTTTTTATCAATCATACCAGTTTTATTCGGTGTTGAAATGCCTAACTACGGATGCCAACTATGTAATACCTAGGTATTCCAGTCCTGAAGAAGATCACGAGATGAAGGTAGATGCGTTGGCATCACTGCCCTGAGCTCATTCACCTTGGGAGAGGGGTACTCCATGGGATCGGGATAAACCCTTTCGAAGTCGATGGTATTTTACAGGGGATCAATGAAAATCGAGAGATCGGTTAGTGGTCGGTAGTCTAATGAGCACATGGGTACAGATTGATGCACTCAAGATAAAGATACTTGAATTGCAAGCGAATATTAAGGAAGTTGATAATTGTTTTCTTATGTAACACTGTAAAGCATGCAATAATAAATTACAAATTAGATTTTCGTTTCGAATTTTACATAACTTCAACCAATAAAAATTACATTTTTATGCAATTAGATACTATGATTGTTTGTATTTTTTTTATTTGTAGAGTTAAAAATAATCGAAGAAAAAATAATAAAAATAAATGCAATAAACTATTTAAAACATTGTTGTTCATATTATTTGTCTACAACCAGTGTATATAGAACAAAGGAAGGTGCCGATAAAAGACGTTTTATCGAAATCATTCTATCTAAGCGAACTATGAAAGACCAAGGATTGGGAATCCCTGTGCCAGAAAAAGAGCACTCGTCGTCTAGCCGATCTCATTGAAGTCTTTCAAGAGGACAGCGACTGTCAAACGCAAGGCTGCCCAAATCTAAGAATTGGGCCCGGATCGCCTGCGCTAGCTCGTTGGAATTGCTCGCTGCCCCACGCCTTTTAGTAGACTAGACCCGATCGAGCCCGAGCACCTCCACTACCCTCCTCTCCAAACCGGACGGGTGAGGGCAGGGGCGCCTCGTGCAAACCACGGGCCTAGGGCAGCTGATCCAAGGAGGGCCCACATTTCAAACAAAATATTTCCTCCTCTCCCAATTCACAAACTGGATTCATTTCTCCATGCACCAGAAATAACTTATAGTATTAAATTTGAATTGGAGATGAATCTGTTTTTATTGCTTTTGAATGAAAAAATCGGGTCTCCAATTAATTTGGGGCCTGGTGCAAGTTTCCCCAGCTGCCCCCATTTTCGCCACCCATGGGTGACGGTAGCGGGCCGCAGCTGACGCCCCCACAAATGTTCTCGGCCAGGGAGCGTCAAGCGGGACGGCCACTTGAATTGAATTGAATTGAATTGATGCCTTATTTTACGTGGTGAGGCTCAGGCCATGAGGTATGCTCTTCCGTCTGACCACGCAAATTTTGCTACTCTCCTTTCACCAACTAGCGGAGAAAGAAGGAATTACTTGTGCGACAAATAGGCGATTTGAATGTAGCTCAGAGGCGTCATTGAGGCTTGAGGATCTTTTACATGTAGTAAATCTACTAACAAGGGACAGCGGGCATTACTTCCCCTCCGAAAGAAGGCGTACGAAAGATTTTTTCGCTCAACCCTGCTTCGATTTGGTTTGAACTCGATAACTTGGGTATAAACAGTTCGATACGGTAACCGTTGCACCATCGACGCCGACCACTTGAGCAGACCTCTAGAGACAGCTCGGTGTTGTCATGCGATCTGGACTTGCATCTCCTCTTGCGTGAAGATTTTTCTCTCGGCCCACTGTGTGCCGCGTCCGCGCCAGCTGATGACTGCAGAGTGCACACTGCGCAAGCTCCGCGAGCAGCAGACGCTGAAGAAGCAGCTCAGGGCCGCGTCAGGTGGCGGACTTCATCTGCGTTTGCGTTACCTCTGGGCTGCAATAGGCGTCTTTCTCCTCGGACGCTCGAGTGCTATCGAAAACATGATTGAGGATAATTCTGATGGGTAGCTGCTCTCATCGGATGTTTTTCGTGGTTTCTTCGATCATTACGTCTGAGATTGATCAGGGCAGCAGCTGTTGATGCTGCAGCATCAGGGAGGTCTCATGGTTCGAATCCCGACGGTGGCAGATTTTCATCACTAACTTTATAGGTAGGGGAAATTCAGCTGTCTGGAGATGATTTCAGTAGTTCGGCTGCTCTGACTGATACTGTACGAGAAAGTAGATGGACAGTAATTAAACGCGTTGGATTGTATGATTAATTCTAACTCATGCATTTGATCTCTGGTAGTTTGTTGTTGCGCTCAAGAAAAGTATTAATTTTGTACCAGTACTTATTTCCATTGATCGCCTTATTTAACAAGAGAAACTGAATGTAATTACAGTAGAAAATGTTGCAAACTGTTGGAAGCCGTTATATAGTTCAATTGACTTGAATACAAATTAGTTACAGGTAAAACAGTGTTATTCAGAAGAATGAAGAGATTTCATTAAGCTATATTTTATTAAGGAAACGCAATACAAACGTTTTAGTCAATAAGAATTCTACTTTTAACTGTGCTCGTTCAAAAAATCTCGAACACTTTAGTGGCAAAGAACCGGTTCTTCTTCTTGTTGGAAAATAAAATAATGTGAATGTGTGAATGTGTTTGCATTAATGGGAGGAGTCAATTTCTAGACATTAATAGTGAAGTTAATTCAGTAACTGTAATTTCTTGGAAGAAAAAGGAACCATATACCCTGTTGTTCTGCACAGCACACAGTACACATTATCCTTTGGAGAATCACTTTGGCGCACCTCTCTTTCAGTGGGGTTTTCTGGTCTTCAAATACGAACATTGTAATGACTGCGCTGTCTACTCACGTGAAATATTGCTTCATCCCCGAAAATTCCGCGTGAAACGAATATTTCGTCATCCATCATGTCCAGCAGGGTGTCGCTTTGTCATCTCGTGTAACCGCCAAAAGTATCTACATTCTGTACGTCTTCATTTGTAGGCGCCTTCGTGGAACACGCCAAACAGTGGGTTGAGGTAAGAGAAGCCCTCGACAATTTTACAGGGTTCTGCTGAAACGCTTCCCGGATTTTCTGCACATTTTTCTTGGAAACTCCCCAGAACGTTTTTTTGCATAGATACCCTCTGTCCTGAAACTGACGGAACCATTGACGAATGTTCTTGAGAGGAGGCAAATTGTTGTTAAAATTCCTTCGAAAAGCTCGTTGCACTGTGTCAACGGATTTCTTTAATCGAACTCGAGATCACAGAACGTTTTCTGCTGTGGTATCGCCATTCTGAGCTTCAGCAATGAACTTACTTAAGGGAGCGTCTTATCCAGAATGTCTCAACTAGAGCGCTCTGTTGGTGACTATTCAGAACTTGGAATTCCGTTCTTTTGAATGCCCTGTAACTCATTTTGAGAAGTTTAGCGGCTTAGAAATTTGGCTTGGAAATTGGTTACTTATTTTTTAATAACTCTGTGCATAAACAAAATGAATGTCAATGAAATGATTCACGTTGTCTCTATTTATAACATTAAATGTCTAGAGATCGATTAATTTGATAAGTTATTACATTTCTTGAGTACTTGAACTGTTATAAGACCCTGTAATCTGCGGCGAAGAATACAAATCTCTTCTGTGTAGAGGCGGCGTCATTCAGTGTCCAATATTTTCAATACTTCCAATACCTTCAGTATTACTCCAAACATGAGAAAACCTTTATTAAAACTAACAGTGAATTGTTATCACTGAAACAAAGTTCAAAATTAATGTCTGTAAGATGTGACAACGATATCAATCCAACGATGTGCACACCATGAGTCCAAGTGAAGTTATGTTCTTCTCTAAATAATATAGGTGATTATGACAATGTTATGCAGAGCCTACTAGAATTTTTATCATACAAAAAGATGTGAATAAAGGTGAATTGTGAATAAAATGCTTTGTTGAATGTATAATAGTCTAGATAATGTTCTAGAACGTGTAGTTTTCCATAGGATTTCTGGTCAAAACCAGATTAATCCTTGATCAATAAACAATGTACCACACGTGATCTTTCCTTCCTCATCCGTCTTCCCTTCTCACTTATAAAACACACTCACTCACTCTCTCACTCTCTCTCTCTCTCTCTCTCTCTCACACACACACACACACACACACACACTCACACACACACACACACACACACTCACACACACATACACACACACACACACACACTTACATGCAATATACACACACACGTATCGGAAACACATCGCGTGCTGGAGCATAGATGTTGTCCCAAGTGGGGTGCCCCTGCTTTTAATGATATCTGGCGGGGAAAAATATTGCATGCCGATGTGTAAGTCCGCGCCGCATCTAATGGCTCTTGGAGGAACGCCATTACATTTTGGAATGTAACACGCACTGCACTCCGGAAACTAATGACACAAATAATTGACGCGCCCGGAAACACAAAATAGTCGAGCAATCCAAAACACGATCACTGACCCTCACTTTCATCGCCCGATTTCACCAGTAGAAGAATAATTTTACCCGGAATTATTATACTCTCCGGAGATCGCATGCTCTGACATTTTGCTATTTTACCAGCAGTGTAGAATTGATTAGAGGGTAGGAAAAATATTATCCAACGTCTTGTCGACGAATAAAATTTCACTAGATAACACAACATTCATTTTAACGGTCGACCTCATAACTCCTTATAATTGTTACGTTCCGTGTTAATATATTTTCATTAAGTTTATAACAAGGGGAATTTTACAATGTATTTCTCTAATATATCTTTTTTTCTAAATCATTAGAACTTAAATTTCACTCATAGTCACTTGAATCTTGTAAGTTTTTACGGAGTCTGTGCACGCCAAAGCGGAATGCACTGTTGATCTTCTGCGCGTAGATGTACTGAAGTGATGCGAAACATGAACTGCGCGTGCTCAGAAGATCGATAGTGCTTTAACGTTCGAGGGTGCACCAACTCCCTATTGTGGCAACCATCTTAATAAGGTTATTACCTAACATTTATATCTCCAGTATGTCTGTTCCTTTAAAAAAACCTCCATACATACACACACTGTCACATAAACAATACAAAAATACTAAACCCTTCAACCCTTCAAATAGCTACAATTACATTTAAATTTGTGGAGTTTCAAGCAATAAAACAAAAATATTTTGTTTTATTGTTCTTTGATTGTATTTTGATTTATATTGTTCTTTTCTCTGGATCAAGTCCTGAAGACAAAAAAATTGCTTCCAATTACGGGTTACTTATGTGTCAGCTACACTTTATTGTCGTGATACCGGATCCCCCAACCATTCTTTTCAGGCAAAGCACTCTTCTACACAGCCATTAAAATTACACTTTTGTCTCACCTTATAATCAAAAGAAGTCTTCTCAGCCCTGTGTTGTGAATGTTACTGTATTACACGGTAATTTAAAACATTAAAACCGTATATTATGCAAAAAATTCTGTTAGTGATGAAATGGAACTAATGTAATCAAGACGCAAAACATAATCACCCATTTTCATCAACATCGGCTCATTATCGCAGTCCTGTGTTACAAATCATAAAATGAGTAGTCGGAATCTTGTTCATGCAAAACGTATTTCGCATACTGTACATTTGAATATTCATATTTTTAAAACCTAAAAAAGGAACTTTGTTAACGCATATCGATGGAATGCAAAAAACACTCCTAATTCCATATCCTAATGATATTGTTTCATTTTCCATTAGATTTCACAAAAATTCATCATTTCCATATACGCGGCTACAATTGTGTTTCCGTATTCAGCACATTGCAACTTTGTTTCTAATCTTTTGACAGTATTAACGGGATTAATATTGCTCATTATGCTAATGAACACTGTTTACAACAGAACCAACAACCCAACATTTTAGAAGAGTCAAACTGCAGCAATACCATTTACGCAGCATCCATTTACCAACTTGTCAGTATGGGTACACAGGCGTAGGCATACTTTCGTATTTTTAAGTAGGTATAGCCATACTTTCGTATTTTTAATTCGACTGTTTGGTAGGGAGATGGGTGCAGAATATTACTTTATCTTGGGTCTATCAGATTTATTACGAAGTTAGTACATTATTTTATGATTTTTGGATCACCAAATTTAGATATTGTACCTGAAAACGAAACACAACGGTCTCCATGACTGATTAACGATGAAGGGAATATTAGCGATTTTTTTCGAATGAGAAGCAACAAATATTTAGGACATCCTGGCATTCGAAATTTCTTATTGATCAATAAGGATAGAAATCGACTTACTTTTTCGCCGAAGGAAGCAATATTTACGGCAAAGCAGCCAAGAATTTTCACGCTCCAGTTTCTTAAATGCCCTCATGGGTCATTGGTCAGCGTGATCGCTTTCCATGACGCGACCCCGGGTTCGACTCCCGGTCGTGCAAAATTATAGTTTGCGCTTTCCTTGCAATGTCCCAGAATAAGTTGCTGTGTGACGATGAGAAAACTCACGTCTCAGGATGAGAAGACCAGAATATAGCTTAGGTTTTTCTATGTGCTAACCACAAGTACCCTTTAACCCACGGTCTTGAGGCCAGGACGCTGCTGGTAGTCCCTGACTCATCACGGGCTGTCGCGCCAAGTACACATACAGTTTCTTAAATTAAGGAAAAATAAACTAGAGGGGGAAAATGAAGTTTACTAGGAATTAGTTAAATATTTGTAATAACATTTTGTTTGATTTGTTCACTTGATATAAGAATGTAAAAGTGAGATTTCGGATCTACTCATTACCTCTCTAAATGTAAATTAACGTTACGCCAGTTTCCTGTCTTGAAAGATAAGCATCGTTGCTTCACATGAGAAGTCATTCACTTTTAAAACTTCATGACGCCAATTTTAGCCTGTTGAATGTTTCGTAGCGCGGATTCTTTGTATTAGAGTTGTTTGGGGTATAAAATGTGGGTAACTGACGTTTCGTAAAGAAATGTAATGAAAATCCACGGTTTTACGTGTAATGAGAGGAATACGCCATGAAAGACCCACATGTTCATTATCACTGCAATTAGTCACCCGTTCTTGAAATATTCTTGAAATATAAAGCAAACTATACGTCCTTGTTCACAAAGTAATTTTGATTTTGTATGTTACACCAGATAGCGTAATTTGATATCGAACATTTCATATGAGAATGTAAATATACTTGTAATTAACTCTTGCAACCACACTCAAGAACGCATGTTTCTCTTAAATGTAAGGCATCAAGAAATAAATATTAACAGTGAATAGCTATTTGCGGCGGGGATAAACTAGTTTATTTAATAAATTTTTTAAAATGTGGCAGCTTTTCGATTTCAAGACCCCACAATATGAGTTTTTCTGGCGAAAAATCGCCACATTTTGCTGCAGTGTAAAAATACATTCTCTTTAGTAAGTACGGCAAGAAAGTTAAAATTATTCGTGAAAATATTTGATTTAAACATGGAGGAGACGATGGGAGATAATCATATGCCATACCATTGCAGTTTATTGCACTGCTGTTATTCGTTTAATGTTTGGCAGACACAAGAAAAAGAAAAAAAGAGCCAGAAAACTGAATCTGCGGTTAGGCTGCCGAGAAATCTGTAAATCGATAAGACTGAGTGGAAAGAGAGTTGCTCGGAGAAGGTCGTGGGATGTACATCACAAATAACTCAACAGGGGCTTATATAATTGTAATTTCATAATGCATTCTTATTATAAATGAGTAACTGTGAATTCACTTAAGTGAATAATAAAATTTTAAATACAATTTATTAGTAGATGACCACATTTTTAGCACATCAGACGATCATCTCCAAATAGCTGCTTATCAACTTCAGGGAATAGGCACAACTACAACTTACACGTTTCATCAAAGAAAAAGAAAACCATGGTATACCGGGATAAAAATCATGTAAGATATATAATAATATTTAATGGTAACTGAGTTCCACAAGTAAATAACTTTAACTATCTCGGATGCAATATTTTAAACAATCAAAAAAATATTAGAGTTAAAGTTAGAGTTCAGAAAAAGTGCGGAACTATACGGAAGACGCAGACAGAAAGCACGTACGGGCACTGAACTTAAATTTTATAAAACAATGCTAGTACCAACGATAATCTACGGATGAGAAAACTGGGCCCACAATAGAGCAGAAAAGAGAAAAATAGAAGCCCCAGAAATGAGATTTCTTAGGCTTGAGCGAGCTATTCAATACTAGACGATAAAACAAACTTGGACATCAGAGATGAATTAAAGATCTTCAACCCAATAGAAAAGGATGTACTAAGAAAGAATTAAAATGATCATTTAATGAAAATGAGGGAAGATGGAATGCCGAAAATTGTCTATAACTTCAACGCGAACGGTAGGACGAGTATCGGCAGACCAGAAAGGCGATGGAAGAATACTCTTGAAGGGTGAACGGGCCAATAGGCGTAACCAATGACGATGATTCTTATTATACCTGCTAGAATCAGTTTCATACTTTAATACTTTTGATGTTGTTGTATGACACGAAGGGTGCCAATGAGTCAGTTGTTATTTCGCAGGCTTTCGCGCCCAGGGTCATGTGTATGATCTCGGCTATTCGGGTGACGCCGCGTCGAAGGCTGTGATGCCGACGTCCTTCTGATATTCATCCTCAGACACTTCAGACTTGATTGATTTATTCGTGATTCCGGGCGCGTCAACTACTTAGGTCATTAGTACCGTAAGTATAGTGCGTGTTTTTCTCGAGAGATGGCGGTGATCTTTTCCCCGCTGGATGGCGAGATCTGGCGCCAACCTACCGTCGAGTAGCGGGGTTTTCCCCTCAACCAGGTATGTCCCAAGAACGGGGCACCGCCCCGGCCGGGACAAGCTCTAAGCTCTCGACCGGTCTCCCGGCATGTGGGATAGTGCAGTGTATGTTAGTGTGTGTGTGTGTGTGTAAGAGGAGAGAATAGGACAAGGAATAGGAAGGAAAGATCGCGCGCGGTCCGTGGCCCGTTTGTTAGGGTATTGCTCCGGCATTCGCCTGGTGTTGATCGGAGAAACCACGGAAAACTACCGATCAGAGCGGGCGGCCGCTAGAATTCTCCTCGAGACAGCGAGTGAATTCGACCTAGCTGACAAGCTAGTGTCGAAACGGCTCCCGACCTCGGCACTCAAACCTAGAACGTCCCGGGCAGAGCGACTGCAGTGACATCAGGGTGATGCACTGAGCCCTCTCTCTTGGTTTCAGACCTGGGAAATATCTCGACACGGCAGTCAAAACTTCGGTATCGCAGCTTCCGACGTCAGCAAAAATAATTAGCCGAATCGGCCGAATAATTGGCCGAACAGCAAAAATAATTGGTATAGTAGTTTTATTATCAAACGAACCGACACGAATAAAATACACTATAATATTAGGTGAGAATGACACATTTTCTTCATTGTATTCTTAGTGTCTGTAATTAAATTATCCGAACAAATCGATGAGTATTTCCCATTATCACCCGTAATCTGGAAATAACTGCTACCTCACAAATTTCTTCGAATTCTCGTTAACTTCTGTTCGCATTTGAAATTTAAATTCATTCTTTCATTTGTTATTTTTATTCAAAATAGTAGGCTTTGTCGCTCTCACCATAGTCCGTTACCTAATTTCAGACGTACAGCCTGGGCAGTCTCGTTACATAAAAATATTGATTAACTCGAATATTCTTACTTCGACGTACAATAATCCCTCAACATTCGCGATAGTTAGGTTCTCAAAAAACATCACGAATGTCAAATCTGCGAATGTTGAGTCTAACTTTTCATGAAGAAAGGTGGGTTACGTTCTTAAATATCTAAAAACTGTTTAAAAAAGAAAAAAAGTATCTGACAAATAATTACAGTAAGTGCTACTACAAACAGAATTCCCAATTAACATTCCAAAGGGAAGAAATAAAACCTTTGAAACTTATTTCAAAGTTGAAAGTGATTGGATATAGAATTAGGTTATTACTTTGTTTCATCTTACTCCTCGTTGTTCTAATATCCAAATATGGAAGAGTTCCTGCTTCTATTTCTCTTTTAAATTTTGAAGTTTTTTCCATTCTCGGATAACATTCGAATGCCCTTTCCAGCAGAGCTTATTGAAGTTTTAGAAAGCCATTAACAGTATTGACATTGAAGTTGCAATTTCGCTTCCGTTACTTCATCATTTCGTTCGAATCTTCGCTGACGATTTCCCGAAGCACCTCTTCAGTGAGATCATTACAATGAGAGTTGCATAAATCCTGAATGACTTTTCTGTTCATGTGGCCAAAACCTATACCTCCAATTTGACGCAAACTGAATTGAATTATTTTACAATTGTGTTATTCTACTAATGGGAATTGACATTCCACCTTTGGCATTTTTGCAGAACGTGATACTTTGAGTTCCGTTGCCTACCGAGTTCATTTCCCAGATGAGGCTGATAAATGAAATGAAATGTGCTACCTTTCAAAAAAAATATAGTACGACGAAAAGACGCACTCGCCAATGTTGAAGTCGCGAATGTTAAAACCGGTAGCATTTCTCTAATCACGAATGTTCGGAACTCGCGAATAGCGAATTCGCGGATGTCGAGGGATTACTGTACTCTTTCATAGTATTTTCATTTGAAGTATTTTGAAGACCTTGGCTGAGGAAATATGGCAACAGTGGCTCGAATCGCAAATTTGGGCCGTGAGCGTGCGTTTTCGCCCACCGTGGGTGTGAAGAGGAGGGGAGGGGTGGGGAGGGGCGGGAGCCATTGTTCACGAGTCAGCAGAGCGCGACCGGGCGCACGTCCATGCAGACCTTGACGCACACCGCGCCACGACACGTTACAGAGTGCTGCGCCACGCCGAGGTACGCTGCGCCACACCACGCCGCGCCACGCCGCGCCACGCCGCGCCACGCCGCGCCACGCCGCGCCACGCCGCGCCACGCCGCGCCACGCTATGCCGCAACGCGGTACACCACGCCCCCACCCCATTCCAAGCCATTTCAAGCCACGCCACTCCACACCACACCACGCCACTCCATTCCAGGGCATTCCCCGTCCCCACGCCGCGCCACGCCCAGCTACGCCGCGCCACGCCGCGCCACACAGCGCCACATCGCGCCACACTGCGCCACACCGAGCCTCACCGCGCCACGCCACTCCGCAACGCGGTACGCCACGCCCCCACCCCATCCCAAGCCATGTCGCGTCACGCCACCCACACCACGCCACGCCAGTCCATTCCAGGGTATGCCCCGTCCCCACGCAGCGCCACATATCGCCACGTGGCGCCACGCCACGTTACGCCGCGCCACGCCATGCCACGCCACGCCGCACCGCACCACCTCACGTCGCAATGTGGGAGGCCCCACACCGCGCATCGAATGTTTTTAAACATCGATGTTCTTAAAACTTTAAGCGTAGTTTTTAGTTACCGTGAATATTCACGGGGCGGGTTATTTGTCGGTGGTTCGCGTGAAGTAATATTCAGTTGACATTTAAGTGAAAAAATAAAATCAAAAACTGATTAGGACAATTAACAAAAGTTTTATTTGTTTTATTCGAAAATTTAAAAATTATGTAGAATCCATTTATCCAAGAATTCTCTATTTTAATTATTTTGTGGTTCACTTTAGTGTGAAGAATGCCCAATTCATGAATATTTCGAAATTATTTTTATGGATATTTCGAAATTTAGTTTTTATTATGATGGTACTTTTTTATCAATAATAAAATATAAATCACGTAAAATATTTAACACAACCAGGAGAGGTTGGCTCAGGGTATCAGCTGATGTCACTACAGTGTCTCTCACCAAGACTTTCTGGGTTCGAGTCCCGACGGTGGCAGAATTTTCGACACTTAGCTGAATCAAGTTCTCTCGGTGTCTGGAGAAGAATTCTGCCGGCTGCTGTGATCGGTAGTTTTCCGTGGTTTCTCCAATCAATACCAGACAATGCCGGAGCAGTACCCTAACAAACGGACTGCGCGCAATCTTTCCTGCCTCTTCCTAGTCCTATCCTCACCCCCTACACACGCACTTACCCTAACCACACATGCACCACACATACCACACATGCCGGGACACCACCGGTCGGGGGCTTAGAGCTTGTCCGGGCTGGGGCGGTGCCCTGCTGGTGGGAGATACCTGATCTAGGAAAATCCCGCTAGACGATTGTAAGTTGGCGCCGAATCTCGCCATCCAACTAGGCAAGATCATCGCAACCTCTCGAGCAAACATCATGCACTACACTTACGAGACTAATGACCTTAGCAGTTGAAGCGCCCGGAATTACTAGTAATCAATCATTTTTTCCATGAGGAGGAGCCTCAGACACATGCATTTTACGAACCGTTCTGTGTCTTCCCGTGACCTCTGTCAAGCTGGCACCCCCACTTCTTAGTAAAATTCCAAATCAACTAGCCTATAATTTTGTGTCAATTATGTACAAATTTTGTATCGAAATAAACAATGTTGCACTCGACTATAAACAACTGAAAAACGACATCCAAAAGTGGGGGTGCCAGCTTGACGGAGTCTTCTCGTCACCACCTCTTAGTACAATTCCAAATCAACTAGCCTATAATTTTGTGTCAATTATGTACAAATTTTGTATCACAATCAAGAATGTTGCACTCCACTACAAACAATTAAAAACCGACATCCAAAAGTGGGGGTGCCAGCTTGACGGTCAGTCCTCTCGTGCAGCCACGCAGCGCCGCCGGGAGACCGCGAGCGAGAGCAGTGCGTCTGCGCCAGACGGCACAGGACGCGCCGCGACGCGAAGCGACAGCGTGGGCACGCGGTGCACCGGTGCGCGGCCGGCCGGCCGTGGCGGCGGCGGCGGCGGGGACACGCTGTCGCCCGCGGGCACTCACGGCCGCGCCCGCGCCTGTACGCACGCACGCGCCCGCGCACCCGCCATTTTCACGCAACGGCGCGGAGCGCGACGCGTCGCGACGTCCTGAACGCGGTGCCCGCGCCTGGGACGCCCCCGCTGCTGCTGCGGCGTAGCCCGGATGCATGATTTGAATTTGCACTAGACTTGTGAACGAAGTTTCTTTAGAATTTGTCTCACTTTGGTAACAAAATAGCACATTCTCTCAGTCAAAATATTAATTTTGAGAAAAAAAAAGATCTGTAAAATTACAATCATTGAAATAACTACATGCTCCGACAATTCATATGTAATCTTTGCCTAATCTACATTTATGCTTACAAAACGGCACAATTCAGCTCCAAACTCATTTATGCGTCTATAAATCTTGACAAACAAGTGACTCACAAGTGCAGCGTTTCAAGAGGTCGGAAGTCCAGCGTTTCAAGAGGTCGTTTCAAGAGGCCCGAGTTATCAGCTGACACTTGAGTTTCCGGCGCCGCCATCACTGACCTATTCGAGAACTCTAAAAATGCCTCAGTCACAAATCTAGTGCAAATTCAAATCATGCAGCCCTAATGGAGGGTGGACGGAGCACTCTTGCGGACGTTTTGCCCGGTGTAGTGTCTGCCTGGCGTCGCATGTCCTGAAACACGACGTACCAGACTCGACGAGTTGTGGGTGAAAAAATGAAATGTTGGCTCAATTTTGTGTGGTAGTGCAGTCAATAAGTCATTTCGCCTTGCAAAAGGTGAGGTAGAAGATTTGTTTATTATGTTTATATTGTTATCCACCTCGAAATACTTCTGGAAAAATTTTGGTAGTAAAAAAAAGGGCATTTTTGGGTTTTTGCATATTGATATTTTTATGGTTGATCTTAGCTCAAAAATAGTTACAATAATAAAATTCTCTATAAATTTTCTTCATAAACTATTTCTCTCAAACCACATCGTTTCTGAACTGAAAACACCACTAGTCTAGCCCCATTTTCTGTCTACTACAAGCTAAGTGAATGTTTGGATACACATCCCTTTTGCAGGGTATATCGGGAGCTTTAATTCGAATGCGTGCATGTCAAAAAATATACTTTTGGTCAAAAATGGAGCCACTCCCTTTTTGCACTGCACCCTTAAATGTGTGGAAAAAACATTTGCTTAATTTTTGTGTGAAAAAAGGTTGTACAATTAGCACCATTCATATTTTTCCCTTTAGCCACGCCAGACAGCATTCACCAGTTGAAGGAAAATTATAACAATTGAATGCGTTATGCAGATTTTCAAAGATATTAACATTCATTTTGGGGGAGCCCAGAGGTCCCCTATAAACAATGCATTGCAACTCTCCTGATAACTGAGCATTAAAAATGGCTTAACCTGAGTCGGAAATGAATGTGTCATTCTTAGAACGAATTTGTAGGAACACGGCCTACAATTTGTTCACAATGCTACTGAGGGGAAGACGTGAACTTTCGAACGTTTTTGGTTACGATAGGTTAGAGCATGATAAAGTTTAATGATTAGTGTTACTAGCGGTTGATTTTGGCTACCAAAAACGTAGTAGTGACCCACTCACGTCGAAAATCTAAAATCAAACTTCAATATCGCACAAAGCAGGAACTACATCGAGCACAAGAAAAAATTGAACGTGAGGGATAGGCGAGTTCCCAAAATTATCGGTTTTGTTAGTCGGACGAAACATTTTCGTCCATACTCATGGCTGTAGAACATACATTAAAACTCCTACATATCTTCAAGTTTTTGTACATAAATAGTTTAGCGTAAGAATCAAACATATTTTTGGTTCATTTTGAGACAAATGTATATAGAAATTTATTAGGCTATGTAATCACAGTGTAAATTAGGCTTCTCACGTAAAGAGATAAGTACTATTTCCAAAGTCAGGCGAGCTTAACATTGACCTATGTGGCAAATGCCAAGGCCCTGCGCTAATCAAGACCTCGAGTTGACTGATTTTTTTTTTTTTTGTTAAAATTATATCAACTATGGATACTTTGGCAATGTTTACATATCCATTCAAGCTCTTCTGAATGTTGAAAACGTGGAAAATACTGATTTATTTGTAATCAATGAATGATTCATATTGTTTTTTAGAATGGTTTAATCGAATACTGTGCGCGTTTCAGCCTCGGTTCTTCAAATATTATTTCATTCGTGCATTAATTTCATTTCCTGGGGGATATTCGTTGCTTTACAGAGCCCCGAAATGGAACTTGAAATGAGGCGATGTCCAAATAAAACAGACTTGTCTCTCGCGCAGAAGCAATTGAATTTTTTGGGATCGGAAATTAAAGTCAATTTCTGACTTGTGGTGTTCAGGTAGTCAAAAGAAATGAACTAATTTTTTAGGTTTTAGTAAATTGTAGTTGTAATACTACAATGTGATGTTAGGGTTTGTATGCCGGTTTTGGAAGACCTTTTATAAGTTCTATAAAAAGGAATGGTTTACAGAATTTTTTAACATAAGCTTGCGTAACAACGATAGTTTCCCTGTGTACTTAATTCTGCTAAAGCAAAAATGTTGCCTATAAGGTTTACTTACATATATAGCTTTATTTTTGAAGATCTTTGATATAAGCTTGACGATTCATTAATACTATATAATGCAGACTTCCTTAAAAAATCACAAAGTGCAATAAACAAATGAAAAGTTCATAATTTTAATTCTCACCACGCACTATTACTGCTTCCTAATATGAGTTAAACTAGAACGATCGACGCCGTCAACATATTCGATAATGTTATCGTTATTAAAATGAGCAATAAGTCATTGTGATTACTTCACTTTAATGTACCTATGATTTAATGTATATGTGAAAATTTCGAAAATAATCCTGCACTAGAAATTGTTATATTGATCGATTTATCTTCTGCGCCAGACGGCTGTCAAATTGACCGCTTCCCAATGGCTGCTAAACTGCGCTCCGTGTGTCGACTTTTTTGTTTACATCATCTGATCTCTCTTGTGAGAAACCATGGACGCTCTTCGTTGAAAAGCATTAGCGTTCATCGTATCTGAAGTATGTTAGAAGTCGGTGATGAAATGGAATGCTATCGAAACTAATTATTTTCTAAGTTCTTGTTTCTAGTTTTTTCAAATGTTGCTTTTTTATTTTTTATTATTTTATTTTTTATTATTATTTTTTTATTCTGGGCCTCAAGAAAATGTGCGCAGGTAATCTCTTTTCCCACACGTCATATACAGTTTTTACTGTTTTTAACCAAATAAATAAAAATCTTACGTCGAAAGGCAACCCACGAGTGAACACCTAGAATTTTTGTAATAGTTTCGATGTCAATTGCATATATTCTTCTCATTATTATAATCAATCAATAAAATGATAACTTAAGTGCGTATAGTGTGTGTAAATTGTACTAAATCCAGAAATAGCCCAATGTGTCAAAATGACGGCGCGCGGCCATTCTCTGTAAATGCAAGGTTCGGGCGTTCTAGTGTTAAAAATGCGAATGAACTATTTTAATCACCAACATAAAGCGGAAATATTTGAAATTTGTATTGTCCTTCAGTATTTGCAATTGGTGATGGACTGCATCAACTTCATAATGCTCACATTTGGCCTGCATATCATTATCCTGTGGAAAGGGCATTAACTTTTTTGGTGGGGATTCTTTAGGTATGGTCTCAATATTAATTTTTGTTTGCTCAATTGTTTTCGTAACTAATACCTTATTTAATGATTTTCTTTCCTTTTTCTGTTTCAGATAGGTGAGTGCGGTTGTTGCTCTCCCAACCAATGTTTTGATAATTGAATCATCTGGTGAGTGTCTTGTTAATTTCCATTCTTCTTCAACTTCTTGTAATAAAAAACCATAACAAAATCGGTATTATCTTGTTTAGTTATTATTGATTGTGAAATGGCGATTGATTCACTGATTGTGAAAAAACCTGTATGCGACATATTCGAAAGAAGTAAAATATGTGTATGGTAAGCTCGGGAATCTCTGCCCTCTCTCTTTTGTTATAATTAGTTGCCTTAAGAATAAGAATTGCCACCAGAAGTTTTATCTTCATTTAAAAATAAGAAATAATTATTTCAATGTAATATAAACTATTTTCATCGATAAACCTCAAACATATTCTTCTATCTGGCACTACTTACGAAACAAACTGCCTACTAACACAAAATACCAGACAGAGCTAAAAAAAAAAGGGGCGTAGGTATTGAAGTTACATTTAACTTGCACAGCAAGGGATCATCTCAGCATTTTAGCAATGCATCAAGGGGAAAATTACGAAGAATAATTATAAATTGTTGATTGAAATGGGGATCTAAATGAAAAAGGAGTATGGAGGAACATTCTTCTAATAACTTTGGCATCAGTTTGTATTTGATATCATAATGTTTGCAATTGATTTTTCTTACACCAATATTCAAAAATATTGCTTTTACTAATTTTCTACAATAACGAAATTCATTATATGTTGTATTAGTTGTAAACTTTATAAAAATAAAGCATAAATCATCAAATAGAAATACGTTTTATATTCAGCATAAATGAGAAATGTGTGTAAACATCATGTCGAATGGACACCTATAGCCGTCCCCGACAAAAATTCTAGGTGCGCCTCTCAAGATAATGTATAATGACATTAGTATCAGCTTATGGTTGATATTATATTTCTGTAATTGATTTTCTTACGCCAATTTTTAACCTGTTGCTTTTGCGGTTCTAATTTTTCCATTCTTAAATGTTAGTAAATATTTCAGCCTTTCAAATACTTAATCTGACTTTTTGAAGAACATCAATGAAATATAAGATTTTTAGATCACGACATGGAAAGTAAACAATTACTCAGAAAAACTACATTCAGACATAGAACGAAGTGTAAATAATGATGAATTTGGAAAGGTAAACATTCGAATCTCGATCAGATGTTTATGTAGTGCGTTATTGAATGTCGGGTTGTGAGTATTGCTGAGTTTATTTTGAATCTCGCTCTCTGCGTGTTATTGTCCGTAATTCATTGTCCTAGTAAAGAAAAAATATCGCCTCAACGATGATTATTTAGTGCTAGAGAAGAACAAGATTTTTGAAGATAGGCAAGGTTTATAACAACAAGGGATTCGTATAAAAAGTTAAGAGTAAGTTTGAAGGGACTTTGTCGGATCTTTTGTAAATTTGTAGAAATTATTTTAAAACCAGAAATAAATATATTGATTACTATTTTATACCGAAAACTAAACGAGTCGTGCTGATGATTGGTCGGAATTTTTTCTGCTAAAAGTTACATTTTTATATGAATTGTATGCATCGAATGTTTTCGAAACTTTCAAAAAATGTTATTTATGTTAATATTTTATTTCATACGTAAATTTTTTATGTTAATTTCTCTTCGGTTTGGTGGTTGAGGGAGTGTCCATTTCTGCCCCAAGTTGTCTGCGCTCTTTTGTAGGGACACATGCTTTGAAGGAGTGCCCAGATTGCACCGGGTCCTCGTGTAAGCTGTGTCGTCTGTGCGCCTTGTCGTGCAGGTGCCTCATTGTTTTTCGTCGGAGCTGCCAGTTCTTGAGTAAATACGCAGCCTTCGCCTCAGGTGTCTTTGTCCACGTGCGACCTGCGACCCCGCTTCCCCTACCACTCCCCCATTCACCCTTCCACGCGTTCTCAGTTCCATCCCGTTCCCCCGTCACACCGTCCTACCGGCCCCTTCCCCTCCCCCGTCCTCGTCACTCGATCCTCCCGCCCCCGTCCATTCGTCCCATCCGTCTACCGTCCCCGGTTCTCCCGTTCTCCGTACCTCCGTCTCCCATCCTCCGACCATCGCCCCACGACCCCACTCTACCCCACGGCTTCGTCCCACGACCCCGTCCAACGTCTCCGTTCCACATCTCCGTCCCTCGTCTCCCCGTCCCTCGTCTCCCCGTCCCTCGTCTCCCCGTCCCTCGTCTCCCCGTCCCTCGTCTCCCCGTCCCTCGTCTCCTCTTCCCTCGTCTCCCCGTCCCTCGTCTCCCCGTCCCTCGTCTCCCCGTCCCTCGTCTCCCCGTCCCCCTTTCCCCGTCTCCCGTTCCCCGTCTCCCGTTCCCCGTCTCCCGTTCCCCGTCTCCCGTTCCCCGTCTCCCGTTCCCCGTCCCAAGACCACTGTCCTACGTCCCCCGATATAATATCCTCCCGCAAGTTCCCTGACTCCTATCCCACCACCAGCTCAGTCTCCCGTTCCTCCACTGCCCGTCTCTACCTCCCCCTGCCCCTCCACACACCGCCGAAACGCCCCGTCTCTCCATCTCCGTTCCTTCCCGACCCATCGCCATTCCTTCCCCGCCCGCATTGTTCCGCGCGCTGGCGGACGCGAAGGCACGGCCGGCGGGCGCGGTCACGTGACTGCCGCGAGGTGTTGATAAACAGCGCTGACCTCGCTGCTTGGCAATGACCTCGGGGCGGCAGGCGGGCGGGCGGGCGGGCGCCCCACCTGGCGCGTCGAGACACCACGCGGGCGCGAGCGCGCGCGGGCCCCGGAAGCGGGAAGCATTGCGAGGCGTCCGTTCTCAAACGCAAGCATTCAGAATCGGACGGTGTTATGCATCAACCGGCTAAGCGCCATTTTTGAAAAAAAGGATATATGGATGCCATCAGTTGCATTGGACCATGTTCTAAGTGTACGCGACATTTTGGCGCCAAATCTCTAAGCGTTATAATTAATGAAAAATGTAAACGCCATCAGTCACATCAGGGATTTTGTTTCCCAACAACCGGCTATAAACCTAGCTGCTGTTCTTAATTTCACATTATGCAGGTAAGCGCCAGGTATTCCACTCATGTTTGTGGACTTTGGTGCTTCAATGAATGAAATAATTAAATTACACCTTTTAGAGCTGAAAATGTAATAAAACATTTAAACACGATTATCTCAAAAGTTGTAAGATGTCGCATAGCCGGTTGATGCATAACACCGTCAAATCGTTCTCTATATTCGTGCGAGACGCTGTAAGTTAGTGTTGTGAAGGTCGATGCCACCAGCGGGAGTCCGTGGCACGAGTGTCAGGACGAAATCGCCTTTTCTCGCAGTTCGTCATCCCGCCACCAGACAACGCCATCCCTATTATAAAACGGGGTTACTAATCGTTTCCTCTCCCGACGCTAGTGTCGCAGAGAAGCTCGTGCCATGGCACGGTGCCGCGAGGCGTGCCACTTCCACCGGTAGGAGGCCGTGACACCACTGCGCTAAGCATTGGGAGTCGTTCGTTCGCAAGGAAAACTTGTGGGAAGATTTTTGAATCGTTCTGTATACTCGCGTGAGACGCTGTAAGTTGAAGTCCGGCTTGATGGTGAGTAATGGTCTTGTTTGTGTTTACAAACAAGAAAAAATTTAATTTGCACTCTGGAAAATTATTCGCAGGGGGACAAGATCATTTTTTGGATGTTATTTAATATGATAAAAGTAGTTAAAAAATGTGTGACGTACTGTGGGGAGAGGTGCAATATGTGCATGGTTTCTTGAGCTCTGGTATGCCTCATATACATATTCAGTTTAATTATGATTACATGTAGCAACTAGCTTTTTTGATTAGAATTGACGTGAAAATATTTGCTCCCGTATTGTAAAAACTACGAGGGTTGGGGCAGAAGTCATGGCAACTATTTTTTCTAAAAGTAATGTTATCGGATCGCAAAATTTAATTTATATCTTGAAAGAAATGCTGCAGTGGAGTGTGTTTACATCAACAGGTAGCTCTGCAAGTGTCGCTATTAGCACAGATAGCTACTTGAAATCAGTTGTCCGTCTACCGCCGTGTGAAGTGAATGTAATATATTTCCAACAGCGCTCTTAATCCAAGAGAGCCGTTCACCATGAAAGGAATGTCCGAGAATGTCACAGGCAAGGTCTTAGACTTCGTTATTAACCGCAGAGGTTTTTGTTTTACCGTCAGCACCATTTCCGTGCACTGACATTTGTTTATATCGTATCGTCTTCAGTGACATAAAGAAGGCAAACGAGTTCTGTTTGAGCGTACATATTGTGTTTACATATTTCTTTTTAACATTCTAGCATCCATTTATGTAGAGCTATGGATAAACTAACGAATTCCAAGCTAGAAGAAATTAATTTCTTATTCCCTTCGCCGAATTTCTGGCTCTTGCTGTTGGTCTCCTCCGATGCCTGTCTGTTTCACTCGTGATAAATATTTTGTCAATCTCTTGAAGGAAATAGCTATTATCTTCGCCGCTACAACATAAAAGCTATAAATAGTAATAAATATTTTACATTAATGGTAAAATTACTAGAAATACTGGCTTAACTAATTAGAGCCATTTTTTCTAAAACTAGATCAGTAAATTTCAATAGGGGTGTGTTCTTATTCCACATATTATATTGGGAATTTTATCTTTTCAATTGCTGATGACACCAAATGAAACATAAGAGCAAGTTTTGGCTTTCCTGATTTCTATATGTCAATTTAACCGAGATCGCTAAAGCATTGTAAGCTCCCGGACAGGGTGTATTCATGACTTGCATCGTTTCGAATTTTCAACTAACACCGTGCTTAGCTGCTATATGCCTGTGGTCAAATCATCGGAGGGAAAGGACGGTGTAAAGCAAACGGTGGTTGGTCCGCACAGAAGTGAACGGGCCATTTGTAGCTAAGGTCTAAGGGCCTAGTAAGGTAATGTAGAAACACAAAAATAGTTTAGCGCTAAAAGTTGCAAATTCTTGCTACCAGAGAGATCCAACGCGGGCGTGACGACAATGGGCGCGTTATGCGCACAAAATTATGTTGGGCGTTCACGGGTGAAGAAACCCGACATTGCTCGGGCTTTTATTTAATACAATGATCTCTCGGATACCTGGCCCATGACGTTGTCCGGGTTCGGCGCCAAAGACACTTCACACTAACCCCAATAACTGCGCTTTCTTTCTCTGTTTAGATGAAAAAACATGAAATATAATAAAGTTTACATTTTCCTTGACGATATATTTTAATTTGTTAATAAATTGAAGTGCCGCTCCACTATTAATTTTTCACGCGAATTCTCTCTAACCCTGCATTGCCAGATGTAGCTCCCCCTTGACCCGTTTCCACTCCCAAACCCCCGTCTACTTTACTCACGTTCTAACTAAAATAATTAAGAAATGTACAATAAAATAAAAATAAATACCTTTACTATGTTTCTGCGTTTTGTCGAGTTTTATATATCTTCCTAAAACAATAATACACACTCTCCCCAAAAAAGTATCCAGTCTATCACAGTTTTAGCGTCAACATATGTATTTACATTTAGTTTGTTTCTTCCGTTAATTTCATCTCTCTAGTACACTTCATATACTTCTGCCTAGATGGACTTAAGATCCGTTTCCAACTTTATAAATGTCGAATATGTAAAGAAAAACCAACGCAATGTTTTATTTTAAAAAAAAACACATTTTGGAGTATTATTTTGATTTTTAATTACGCTACGCTTTAATTACATGAAATACGCTATGATTGATTCCTGCTCGCTCAAAACTGTTCGTGCTAAATTTCTGAGCAATCACTTCAGTGGTATTAATTTGTTTGTGATAAATACCATTTTAACCAACTTCACTTTTATATAATAGACCGAAATTGTCTGATGTCCAGAAAATGACACAACCGTCTCTGAATCTCTTCTTGAACTATAAAAACAAGAGAAAATGTCTCCTTGTGAACTCAAGGACGTGACGAAGCCGAGTAAGAACTTGATCGAAATGTAGACTTGTCTCTGATAACGATAATGATGAATTCGAGAGGTATAGTTCCACAAGATCAGAATACAAGAAATTGATTCCTTGTCGCGTCGCCAGTAAGGCTTGAATTTCTTAAATGTGCAATCGGAGAGAAATCGATACTTCCTTCTGTAGTACTCGTAATAGGACTCCGATATGCGGCCTCCCGCAGTTTCATTTCGCTTTCACGGAAGTTTCATATTTCCAGTACTCAAACATGAAAATTTACTTCCTGGAGATAAAAAGTTCAGTTTAATTGGTAATTATTTGAACAGTTTCAAAATACGTAGTAAGCCTATTGAGCGGGAATCAGATGACGTCTTAAAAGAAGGGAAATAGTTCCACGAAAAAGAAACGAACGCCAATAAGTTCCATGAAAAACAAACCGTTAATGTGGGTAACCACGTAATGGAGATGGCCTTATTATTATGTTTAACTGTATAAGAAACAATATTTTTGGAAATAAAAAGTATTCTAATTCATCGTTTTGTGAAACTTGGAATACTGAATGGCTCTCTTATTCAATAGCGCCCATGACACATCTGTCAAACTCTACATTTACACACTGTTCATTGCAACTTCATATCGCTGATCTCCCTTTTGCCGAAGCTTCCGTTTGTTGATTGATTGATTGATTAATGTTTATTAGGCCTATTAAATTAGTGAGACTGTTCAATCAAGGTGATGGCGGTGTCTTTCCTTTGATGGACGGTGAGATCTTGCGCCAACCTACACGTCAGCTTGCCAGGTTTTCACCGATCAGGTTTCTTCCACCAGCGGGGTGTTGTTCTAGCCGGGACAAGCTGATTTCCCGACTGATTTCCCGACATATGTAGTAGCGAAGTGCATGAAAGTGTACGTACGTGTATGTGTGTGTGTCAAGGGTGAGAAACGGACGAGGATAAGCAGAAAAGATCGCGCGTCGTTCGTGGCCCACTTGTTAGGGTACTGCTCCGGCATTCGTCTGGTGTTTATCGGAAAAAGGACTGGAAACTACCGTTCAGAGCAGCCGGGAAGTAGACTTTTCCTCCAGGCAGCGGCTGAATTCGTCCCAACTGTGAACGAAAATACGCGTGCCCCCTGTCGTGAATCGAATCTAGGATTTCCGGGTCAGAGCCATCACAGAGGACCTGTAGATAGGGCCCCTTCACACGTAGACACTCTGGTGCGCTACCAATAAGCAACAGAGCACTTCCTGCGTGGCTTCCGCCGCATGAGGTTGGAGGGGGAGGGTTCGGAGGGGACCCGTCGCCCACGACCAAAAACGGGACCGCAGCAGAATCTTATCTCTCACTTCGGCAAATCCCGCCGGGACGAGTGTCCCAACGGGAAGGCCACAGTTTGAACCAATGCTTTGCTAGCGGTGGCCCGGCGTGTTATCGGTGTCCCACCCGGACTGCTCGTAACGAGGGTCCGCCAGCGAGCGCCACTGGCCGAATCGGACACTCGTGGGAAGACCTCCATTTATACCAGTGCTTTGCTATCAGTCGCGCCACTCGATAGCGCTGCTGAGTGTCTACGTGAAGGGGTCCATAACGGCAATGTCCATTTATTTATCAACAGCAAGCACTGACCCCTGGCGCTTGACGGCTTCCAGAGGTGCGCAATGGCCAAGAACTTTCAGAGGTGCGCAATGACAAGGAGCTTCCAGAGGTGCGCAATGATCAGGAGCTTCCAGAGGTGCGCAATGGCTAAAATCTTCCAGATGTGCGCAATGGCCAAAAGCATCCAGATGTGCTCAATGGCCAAAAGCTTCCAGAGGTGCGCAATGGCCAAGAGCTTCCAGAGGCGCGCAGTGGCCGGGTCAGAGCCGTCGCAGAGAACCTGCGTAGATAGCGGCAATGTCCGTTTGTTTGTCAACAGCAAGCACTGACCCCTTGGACTGGCGCTTGGCGCTGCCAGAGGCGCGCAGTGGCTCCGAGCCAGAAGCCTACCGCCCCGAGACGTGCCCCGCATCACCCAACGCCTACTTCGCAACCTTTGCCTTTCGCCTAGACTCGCAGGCGGAGAACACTTGCGCATTAGATTATCCATAGTCCAAGAAAAGGTTCCCGTTTAGGAAGTTAAAATCTTCGCGGGTTGTTCGTGTTTCCAATCCTAATGAATTCTTTCGTTCTGTGCAAATCATAGAGCGTGTTTCGAATCCTAATCATTTTCGATTTGAATAAACATATGGATACATCCTATTCTGCTATATTCTTTTGTGTTTTGTACTCGTACTCTGTTACATTATCAGTGAAAAAACGAGTTATCTCTCAAGTGAAGCTGGTATCAGTAAAGTGGCGCGATGTTCATTGGTAACTAATTAATTACATTCTTATGATCAATGGTTTTGGAAAAAACTGTCTAATGTTTACACCTTTATTATTCCGGGTGTCTCACTTAAAACCGGCCCCGTTGGTATGTGTTCTGTGCTTTGATGTTGGGTGATCAACAAATTCTAGCAGCTGGACTAGGAATCCAGCCAACAAGGAACTAGGAATCCATAGACCAAACGATTCCTAGTCCAGCCGCTAGAATTCATTGTCCACCCCAAATCGAAAGACAGAACACGTACCAACGGGGCCGGTTTTAAGTGTATTGCCATCACTTCCAAGTTGTTTCATAGAGTGTACCAAATGTAGCATCCAACTGAATATTACGGAACATTATGGAATATTCTCAAGTTTCGTTTGTGTTACATACTGCGACCGGCTGCACTCTCTGTCTATCTATCTAACTAACTATTATCTAACATCCTTTCCTTTCCTATCTTTTATCTATTAAATTAATTTATCAACAATCACTGTATCATTGGATGCGGGCGTTTGCAAAAAAAATATATGTCGTAAGTCCGGCGCAAGTTTCCAATACTGGATAAAGACTGCTTTCCTTTTTGTAACACTATCCGGTATCTGCTGTACTACAAATAAATCCAAATTCAATGCAAAAAGCAAAATCACAGACACATCGTGTTTGTTACTCTTTATTCGGCTAACATGGACATCAACACTGTTCCACCATGACGTAAACAAAATTCAAAACAACAGAAATTAAAAAATTCAACATTCACACAATATTTACAAATTATTCACACCACGAGACATGCGTATTCTTCCTGTATGGCCTCTTTCTTTGTGAATAAAAATTTAAATTAAAAAAAGATGACATGCTTAGACTTGAACAAAATATGATAATTCTCGTCGTATTTATCAAAGTACATAAGCTACTTCCCTTTTCGTAGCGATGTCGTAACTGCGCCCAACTTTCTTGACGTCCACGACGGCTACACCAAGTTCCAGTTACCATTTACCATATCATCAACATAACTCACAAATAAATCGATTGTCACTCTGACACTAGAATTCATCTATCTGAAAAGAATTGTTGCAGTTCATTAGCAAAACTTTTCCTCAACAAAACACGCTCTCTCAGTCTTTTGTCCTTCTTTATTGACATCAAATTATTCTGATTTACGCCTCCCCGGCGTCCCCTTGCTTAACGGTATCTGCCAAAAATTCCCTAAATTCCCGTTTTCGATGTTTATTAGTCCGAAACACCCGAATTTCCAGTTATTCAGTTCGAATTTCGTACTTTTCTGTGCTTACACCAGCAATTCTCTGTCACTTGTCTTTTGACAACAGTCACTCTGTTAAATACGAAACCACACACTTGCCGCCTTATAAACTATATGTGCTGACATAGAAAGTTATTCTTAAATTTCCCTTAAGCTAATTATTGTTTTCAACTAATGTTTATTCACCGTGGCATTTTGGACACAATAAATGTCCACACGCCATTCTGCCGTCATTTGTTGTATGTATAGTTGGCTTCCTCTGTGACGGTTCTTTTATTGTAAAAAAAAATACAAATCGTTACAATACGTGGGTAATATCTTCAAACTATTACGCTATCTCGCATCACACTCCCTTATTTATTTCTCAAGATGTGAATGTGATTGGACCCTCTCGAGCGCAGGTGTTCCAACTCCAGACGCTCGAGATTGGATTGCTCGAGTGTTAGATGATGTGCACTGCTGAACTTCAACACAAGAGTAATAGAGTATCATCGGTTCACGAGAAGTTCCACATTTCAAAATTCATTTCTGAGTCAACAGATAAAAAAATCATCTCTCAGTTGGAAAAATATGTTTCGAACATAGTGTTATATTTACTAGCGAAAAATGCATAAAAATAGTTCTCAAGGCAGCCTGTACAGCCCTAAAACGTATGTAATGTTCTACACTGGAATTCAGTCTAAAGAAAGTTCCAACAGCGAATTAAATACGTTTTTGACTGTTTTACCTTTCGAGAAACAAGGTAATGTAAAATAGAAATATGTTAAATTTCTTTACTGAATTTTCTAATGAAGGGAGCCTTACCTTCAGTGTTACCAGATTGAGGATTTCATCACTAAATTTGCTTTTTTTTGCCTTTAGTGGCATTTTTGGGAAGAAAAGTTTCAGGTATTTTAGTTGGGGATTTAATTTTCATTGTACTTTTGAAACAATTTTTTCGCAAAAACAAATACAAGAACTTAAACGAAACTGAATAAACTAGATTCATTCAAATCAAAATCTTTATCTCTGTTTTAGTCATTAGAATGAGTAATAGAAAGATACCTCTTATCTCTTAGGCATCGTATCTCTTACACTCCGGCTTACTCAATAGCACCACTGTAATTTTATACCTGGATCGTTATGTACATAGTCGTAATTTACATTTTTATATATTAAAAATATAGGTGTTTGCTGTAAAATATAAATATATAATGAATACTAGGTTTGCTGTAATATATAATGAATACTAGTTTTCGTATTTCTTTAATTTTCGAACCTATCTATACATTTTAAATATGCAACAATCTTTAGTTGAAATAAGTGTTTTTTGTTGTTGTTTTCATTACTTTCACAGCGCTATCTAGTGGGGAATGCTTAAGACCACCTGGCAACACTGCTTACCTTTTCTAACAAAACAAAAGCATTACACGGTCTAGTGATTACTGTTTCTGGATCCTCCACCAATTCCTTTATAAGAACACGCATTGCAGAAATGTGCGTGAATTGTGTAGAGGAGTCTGTAGCGCTTAAGAACAACAGTGACGAAACGTTGCTGTTGAACTTCGGCAATAAAATTTCGATCGTAACTTCGAACGTGGCGTCCCATAAAAGTGGCCCGATTTGCGGATGGAGGCGAAAGGGGGAAATAAAGAGAAGAGCTCGCATCATGTTATATGCAACACTAGATAACTTCAAAACTAAAGTAGATGGCGAAAAACGTTCTCAATGTTTTTTTCTCTAAAACTGGTATGGATATCAACCATTTGCATTCCTTTTAGAATTACCTTTTTAAGTAGAGAAGTGGCGGTCAGTGGATAAGGGGCTGTGTATGTGTTTGAGTGAGTGTGTCAGAACAATTGCATACATTTTCTTACTTGAACGAGGGCAAACAATGGCATATAGTGTATCGCTTTACAAGCAACGGAATTTTAATTCTTATAAAAAAGCTTTTACGTTGATAAAGGAAGATGCAATTTTTAAATCATAATATTTTCGAGATTTTTTAAAAATATTTACAGTCGGCAAAATAGTAATTTTTGAAATCGGGTGAAATGTCCGATATTCTTATAATAGTAAGTGAGAACTCTTCGTCATATTTCTATTGCCTAAAATGCAACAGCTACGGACGGTGACGTACATTGTGATATACCAGAATATGATAGGTTTTATTTAATGATGTTAGTTATACATGGGGTAGATAAATGGGGATTCAATATGGCGGTATGCGGCCTTAGCAACGGCGGCGCAGAGGTTGGCAAGGTCAACAAACTATTCACGGGCCTTGATGACGTCAGGACGCCGGCTAGATGGCTGAAGAACCTAAGATATAATTGGTGCAAAAACGAATGACTGACGGAAGTCACGGCTACTCGGATGTGTAAGAGACGCACGGGTTGGCTATAAAAGATCAGATAGTCTAATGTTGCCGCCGTGTTTTGAAATAATAGAAGGATGGACGCCGACCGAGCCATGAAGGGTTTAAAAATGCATTAAACAGAACATTCTGACTCGGGGTGTCGTAGAGTGAAGATCGTACATTCCGTCTCTGGGTGTCGTGGAGTATAGATCGAACATTCTGACTCTGGGTGCCGTAGCGTAAAGATCGTTTGTAGGCAATATAGAGGGAAAGTGAGACTTGTATAGCTTGTTTTCGGACTTTGTCTTGTGAGAGAAGTGATAGTTTGTTTTCGGACTTTGAAATAATTTACCAGAAGTGATTTTCGGAGGACTTGTTCAGATTTTCGGACATTGCAGTTGGACTTCAATAGTCTACATAACCGGTGGGAGAGATTAGGAACCGGGAGCGTCGGACAAGACTAACAGATAGTTTAGGCAGTGTGGACTGGACGTGTCAGCGGCGGCGCAAGACCGGAAGAGAGAAGCGGAACTTGGAATTAACAACGGCCAAGTGAGAAGCGACTACGGAGCGTTGGCATGCAAAAACGGTAAAAAAATACTGCAGTATAAAAGAGACAATTTATTCAAAAGGGGTCATGACCATCTAATTAATTGTTTTAATTTAAAAGTTAAATAAATTGTTGAATTTTGTTCTTTGGAAAAGAAAAGAGTTTTTTCATTTGTCAATCATAATTTTTAATTAGTTGAAAGCATAATTATTACATTTCAGATTCCACGCCATACTGTATAGTTGGCAGATCAGGTAATCGGCTATCGAGGCGATAGCGAGTATTTGTATCCGGACCCATCGACCCAAGCTAGCTGGAGGTTTAGATAATTTTTGTTAAATCAGATAGAAAACTTTGATAGTAATTCATGTAACCTGTTTCTGGCGCCCAAATCTTAATAAATTTGGAACAGGACATGATTACAGCCACGCTTTTGATGAGACGTTGAGAAAGGTATATTTCAACATTGTTGTGCGACCCATTCTAAAAACATTAAATTCATCTTTAAAGCTTACGCAGGCGGAATGCAAAAATTAAACCATTTATTCCCTGGGCGGAAACTGTATAACTCTACTAACTCTATTCCCCCCTCAACATAAGACTGTAACCCTATATAAAAAGCATTAGAATATTACATTAAATATACCTCTAACGATCATTGTTCCTAAGCTACTGGATTAATGACCCCATCTATATAAGATATTGTGTCCGGTTTCTCTGTTCCATTGAGCAAATGCTGCGTTGGTTCCTTGTTTTGCTTCTTGACATAAATGTAGTTTCACAACCTGGGCACGTTCGCTTCAGATCAGTGAGGAATATAGTTATTCAAATAATGGTTTTCCAGATTCTCGCAGCAGGAAATCGATTCCGTGACGAAGGGAATGATAAGGGATAATAGTCTAACTCTGTAGCTAATTTACCTTTGAAAATTGTTTTTATTTCACTGGAGCAAATATTTGCTTATCAATTATTGACAAAAACGCCCTTACCGCTTGAATTCTTAAACTTAATACGAAGTGTATGAGTTTGTGCAGAGATCCTGATTAAGTAGAAGGAAAACGAATGCGTACATTAGTTGTTTTCATTGTAGTACAACCGACTTAGCGTTGTGTACGTTAATGGGAATTCCTAAGATTTCAAATCAGTGAGTTTTAAGGGGCATAAGAATATGGAATTGGAGTTTGAGAGAGCTGACAATTAGCTTTGAGATTTAGAAAGTGGTTACTAAAAGTATTTGACGTACAAGGTATGTGTGGGTGTTTGTTCTCAAGAATTGGGTTTTACAAATTTGTTTTCTAATATTTTTGAATCGATTAAATGCACTTCAAGTCAAGCAAGAGTCAACTTCAATACACTTCGGTTTTCATAACATGCCACGTCAAGGCCTCTCTTCATGATGGAATGTGTCACGGCATTTCGCCTCTTTATCGGTCGTGCCGCATGATGGCAGCACTGCTTGATACACTCGCGAACATGCGACGTCTAGCGGCACGACCGAGAAAGACGCGAAATGTCGTGACACATTCCATCGTGAAGACAGGCCTTGACGTGGCATGTTATGAAAACCGAAGTGTATTCAAGTTGACTCTTGCTTGACTTGAAAAAGTGCATTTAATCGATTAAAAATATTAGAAAACACATTTGTATGGCATGTTCCATCGTAAAGACGGGCCTTGAAGCGCCACGTTATAAAAGCCGAAATATAGAAGAGACGCGTCGAAGGCGACCGAATCAACCAGTGTCATCTTCATTATTTCCTCTTGTTTTATTTCTCAGATGTTCTCAAGTTCTTTTCCATCCAGCTCCGTTGATTTTGCGCACTGCGCAGCCGGATTTTCTCCGAAATTGTTTAACTTCGCGTGTCATTTTATGACGCCCCCCCCCCCGTACTTGCGATTTATTAGAACCTTCATACCGCCGGCGACAAGCCTGCTAAATCTGTCGGGAAGACGAAGTGAGTTTGTTAACACCAACACGGTGTTAACTCCCCCGGGGGATGGTGTTTCATGACATGTTAACAACTCTGATATGGAAATTTACGCAGTGCGTACACGGGCTATTGGCCGGCGTGGCGGCCCCGCCCCTTTCACCCCAAGTCCATCCCCTGAGTAACTGCGTCACATTTCGCGGGCCGCGCTGACGGGCGAACGCGTCGCAAATTTCACCTTTGCAGCGAGGGGGCGGGGCGGGGCGAGATAGGGCGGTCGCGGGGGGCGATAAGGGCGCTGTGGGCGAGAAAAGAGGCGATGGGCCGTGTTGGGCGGAGGCCTCTGCTGCTTTCACAATGCGTCAGGGAGCGATAAAGCGATACTGATTATCCGCACGTGCCGAAGTTGCGGTTTCGAAATGGACGCGTTGTAGTGACCGGTTGTGGCTCGTGAATAAGCCGGTTCGTTTGAGCAACAATCAAAAATGGTTTCTACCTACATTTCTTTCGTTGAGTTTATTATTTTATTTAATAGATGATCATTATGATATATAATTGCTTAATTGATACTAGTGGCTAGGCTGTAGGCTTTAAGCCAGTGGTGTCAAGGTCTCCTACTGGTGGCAGTGGCACGCCTCGCGGCACCGTGCCGTGCCACGAGCTTCTCTGAGTCACTAGCGTCGGGAGAGGAAACTATTAGTAACCCCGCCGTTTTACAATAGTGATGGCGTTGTCTCTTGCGGTGGGGTGACGAACTGCGTGAAGGAGCGATTTCGTCGTGGCACGAGTGCCACGGGCTCTCGCTCGGGGTATCGACCTTGACAACACTGCTTTAAGCCTTTGCAAAATGTACATTCTAACGCGTTTTAATATTTCGAATACTGGTTTAGCCCAAATGATCTCCCCATCGTGTGAAAGACGGAAAGTGACCATAATGCTCTTGAAGAGGGAAAGCTGCGGCCAGTAACGAGTAGATGCAAATATATCGTACTTTATTTCCTGGCGCGGTCGTCATGCATTCCATTGTTGAATTTATTATGCCACAGCTTACGTCCGAAGTACGGCTAATGCTAAGAGTAGCAGGTTAATTCGCAAATAAAGTGACGGTGTGATTATAGCTCTATGTGACGTTATCGATAAAGCTGTATGAATAACGATGAACAGATAATTTTGGATTTAATCCTCCTAATACTGACATAAGCCTCATGGTGCTTACTAAGTGAAATGATTGTCCGTGATAGGAGTCGTATGTGGAAACGTGAAGTATTTTGGCATGGGTCGGAAATTTTGCGCCGGACAGACACTAGGTTGTTTTATGTAAATCTGCATGGCTAAAAGACGGAGGCTCACCGCTCCAATTCGAAACCGAATTGCCAGCAATCAACTGAGAGATAGTGAGGTTACGATAGGGTAAGTGATGTGGCATAAATAGAAATTTTCGACTGACAGTAGAACTCGAAACTACCGACCTTGTCTTTCACTAGCCTTAGAAACATCCCACAAACAGTCAATAATTAAACAGTAACCTGTTTATCAAAGAAAGTCTGTTACTCTTCTTCCCCACAATATACGTATGTTACGTATCCGTCTCCGTCGTATATTAGTTAACTTGCGTCAACTAATACCATCTTCAATAGACTAAAATTCAAATTCTGCTTTGATATTGTTCCAACCCCACTTTTTATTCATGGTCGTACCCAGCCGATGGTTTCCCTGTCTCCTTAGCTGGTTGGTACCTAGAGACCCTTGGAGACCTCAAGAGGAAGTCTGCGACCAATGCCGGTCTCCTGAAACGACTCTTTCTTCTTAAGCCTGCCTTCCGAGGTATCCCTGGACCTATCTCGATAAGAACCTTCCTTAATGCCCGAGGTAGTCCGTGGGTTAATTTGAGCTTTCGTACGAGAACACACAAAAGGGAGTCAGTTCCGATAGCCCCAATGGCCATAGTCCATAAGCCCATAACACAGCATGTATGGTCTTTATCATTAAAGACCAAAGAAGGACAGAATATGGGTTTGAGGGTAATAAGTGGAGGACAGGGAGTGCCACAACCAAGGGAGTGCTACAACCAACAGAGAACATCCATAACTTAAACGGGTTTTGAACCCCCAGCCTTGTTGAAACGTGTACCTGCCCACAAATTGTCCCCAGCGCAGCTTACAAGCGTAACATTTTTCATTTACATAATTATTCTCTAGTTATAATAAAGTGTCATTGTTTACACTGTAGACTATTAACGCAACAAAAAGTTCAAATTTGCTTATCTAATGGGATATTAGAATATACGAACTAGAAAATAAACACGGTGCGGGTAATTTCAGGTAATTTAATTACGAGAATTTTGCCCATCAAAGCTAAAACATTTCTAGTACATTTTTTGCTTATAATTGATATAATTTTTCATACGAATTATAAATAAGCCAGAAAATAGGTATTACCTTAGAACTGCGCCGTAATAAGAAAATATAAATAAATTAAATAGTCCTTTGTCTCATGCCACTCTCTAGTGTGTAAAGTAGTATTTCGAGCACATTCGTCGCCACATTTTCGGTTGACAAAACAATTCAATCGTGCCGAGGAGAAAGGGAACAAGTAATTTCTTGGCACTTTTCAGGAGGAAGGAAACATTAAAAAATACTGGCACATGTTATATTATCCTGTCAATTTTTTCTCTGTGAATTCACTAATGATAGTCTAAACCTTGTTGTCACGTGATTACTTTCTTCACAGAACAATCTACCTTGCCTTAAAGAGCCACTTTCCAACATAAAAAAAATTACATTTTTGATATTTCCCTTTCTCCTCGTGCTTTTTTAAAATTAATTAATTTATTCTTGTTCGATAATACATTATCTTTCAAGGGGTTGAAGTAACTACAATAACTGTGAGCTTACAATATATTAGAGCTTATGACGGAAAACGCACAGAAGTAACCTGTGAACATTCTTCTATAACACATAAGTTCGCATAATTATATATTGAAACACTAGAAAATAGCAATACATTTCAAAGTAATAATAATTTTTTATTTGATAAATATTGTTGTTCATTTTTAGAAAGAAGAAAATATGAGACAATTACGGAGGTTGTAGTAAGTCTTTAGCAAAATGTGAACGAATACGTGGAAAAGACTTAGCAGATTTGCCAAATTTAAAATGTTGTGAGCAGAATAAGCAAAGAGACTGGAAAAGAATTTAGTGGAGAGAATATTAATCGAGATTTGTAAAGAAACGATGCTTAGACCTTCTATAATTTTATTTCGAATAAACCCACTTTTGAATCGACGTTTGAAATATTTCTGAAGTACCTATTTTGTATGACTTCTAATTGTTGAAAGTTAGATTTTGCAGTACCACTCCGTATAGAGCAGGCGTAAGTTAAAGAAGGGAAAATAATATATTTAAATACTGATCAAGCTGATTCTGTAGATAACATGGAGTTTTTGTTAAGAAAGGGATATACTTTAAAATATTTTATGTTTCTCTCTCCTCATGCTGATTCAATTTATTAAACGCAATGTGTTTCAAACGACCCGAAGCAAAGAACGTAGTAATTGTTCCTGCAATTAGAGGGCAAGGGCAGCGGATAAGGATCGATGAGCGGTGCGTGTGGGGGGGGGAGGGGAGGGCTGGCGGAAGTGAACTGCACGTGCACGTGGCGGGCGCTGGCGCGGCCGTTGCAGCGGTTTCGCACTGGCACCCCCTAATTCGCAGGCGGGCGCGTATTCGCGACGCCGCACAGTGTGTAATTTTGGCCAACTAGCTGGAAAAAATTCAATTTTCGACTGATCTGAAATAGCAAAATTGTTATATTTCTGTGTAGTAGTATGTCTGAACTATGTGGAAACGTTGTTAGTTTTCTCTTGAAGGTCACATGGACCCCATGGTGCATGTCCAAAGACGTCCATCGCCGCTCCGCCAGCGCTCAGCTCCGAATGGCCCTTTTCAGTCCTTAAAGTTATCTTGGTAGGAATACACTACTCGTCTCATCCTGTGATTTGTGGGTTTACTATTAGTAATCTACATGCTTTTACGATTATTTTTATGTGGATAAAATTTAAGTATTCATTTTTGATGTGCCTAAAGTCGTTAATGGAAAAGGTGAGCGATTTATATTGAATGTATTACACGTTATCTAAATTCAATTAGAGTTTTAGTGTATTATACACCATTATACACCTTTCGGGCCATACACATTTTAAAACTAGTACTTTTGGGTTCTTAATCGTGAAAAGACTAGCTGCTTATACCTGCTTATCTGAATTATATATACATTTTTACAGAAAGGGTCTTCAATTTACCCGCAGGTTGTGATTTGATGTATGAATAACAAATTCAATTGATAAGAGATCTGAACCTGAATTAAATGTTTTCTTACGTGAATTAGGAATTATAGAACCCCACAAAGCATTTTTGGACAAAATTAAGTCTTACGTTAGATGTATTTGTCAAAAAGTTGAAACCGGATTGCAAAACTCGGTAAGAAGTAAAGAGTCGACTCTTAACCCTTCCTGATTAAATGTTAAAGGCAGTCCCAAGTCCATCACAAATAAATGTAAAAATTAATAGAGCTAGAAGACCTAATGAGTCTTTCAGCTACTCTGGGATTAAAGCTAAAACCATACAATTGAAACCTTTTGTAGACACTACTAGCTCAGAAAAGTTATCCATAGCTATTGAAATCAAACTAAGGAAGTATGACAAAAGGATATGTGGCAGTTATAGATAAGGAGCTCTGTGAAGCCTCTTCCAATAGGAGAATTACAATTAACAAAGCTCCAAGATCCATTCTTTAAAAGCCTGTATCATTGTCACTTGCTTTGATGATGGATATCAATATTTCAACCCACCAGTATGTACACATCTTGAGTGCATTTTGCACATTTCTTATCGTTCAGAAATACGAACATAGCAAGTGAGAGTAGAAGAAAATAAAGCGAAAGTGGCGAAAAAGAACTAGAAAAATGTCAAGAGCAAACGCAAATATGAATTTCCTCCACCAGTTGCTTATTAACTCAGATCCATTCAAGTCGAGCATACGCGCCAAAACTATAACTGCACCCAAAAAAGTGAAACATGAACTGTTCATGCTATTAGAATGAAGGAATAAGGCAAAAAAAGAGACGGCATATTTAGAAAAATCACCATCAGAAAAATACGCGGGCAGTGTTTCAAACTAATTTGTAAATATTTGTTGTCTCACTTAATTTTCTCATTTCAGTTCCTCTCACTTAATTTTTGTTATCATTTTTTTCATTTTCGGCCTTTTATTTTTGTATACTTTCATTTAATTTTTCTTGCAGAGTATTTTTTGTAAAATTCAAATATCATGTCCAATAGAGTTAAACAAATTCAGCGTTTGAAAAACGTATACTGTCATGAGGGCTAATTAAAGTATTCAAATTTCCTAAATATTTTACAAAATATTTTCTAAAAATTTACGTTTTACGAGCAGATTTGTTTATTTGGACATTACTTACAGAACAGACCTCAAAAAACTACGAGAAATTCATTTCAAAGAGAGTTATTAATTTTTTCCTCCTAGATCGTCAAAATTACACACTGTGCGCCGTGACGCCGCGGACGGCAGGTGGACGCGAACAAAGCACTTCCGCCACTCGGCCGCTGCCTACGTCATCTGCGCCCTACGTCACGTGCTGTTAAAGTTTTGAATACGCGTAATGATAATAACGACGTTGAATACTGCGAATGATACAAATAAAAAATAATAACTCCGGTCTGCGTCATTTTTTATGTCTGTAATGTTTCATTTGATTCTTTGTCTGTCTTTCGTGCAGATTTCAAATCTGCAATCGGTATTTCCGTATCACGTCTAGTTTTGTTCTCCACAAGCCAATAAATGTTTTTTGACATTTGTATTCTTTATTAGATTTTAATGCTAACACGAAATATTGTTGTTTTTTTTAGACAAATTGTTTTAATTACTAGAGTTTTATAGTACATGTTAAAGAGAATTAAACTTCATCAATTAACATGAATAGAAAATGCAAAAATGACCCAAATATGTGGTAAAGTGACGTTACCAGGACAAAGATAGAACATTACAGAATTTGTACAGGCAAGCAATCACGCGTATTTTGATATGAATTGAACAATCAGGAGAAGACGTTTGCTTCACTCACATGCTGGCGAACATACATTGAATATCTTAGACCATGGAGGATGAGAATCATAAAGCCATTACACTTCGGTGTACCTATGGTGAGGAGGGACCGAAAGGATCATTCAACAGATTGCAACTTTTGCATGACGAAGTGACAAGGTAATTAAAACCCATTGATTGACCCCCCCAAAAAATTCTACTCCCACCTCTCCACGTAAAAATAGGGCTAATGAAAAATCTCGTTAATGCAATGAATAAAAAGAATCCATCTTTTCTTTATATAATGAGGACATTTCCACACATCAGTGATGCAAAATTGAATGCAGGTATTTTTGATGGCCCCTAAATGATCTCGAGTTTGAAAATCAAATGAATGAAATAGAAAGGAAAGCTCGACTTGATTTCACCGTAAAACAATTTGTTGCAAAGGAATGAATTTCCGAATATGAAGCTATCATTCGAAGTCTCCTGAACAGTTTCAAGAACAAGGGAGCTCGCATGTCTATAAATTGCATTTTCTGAGTTCACATCTAAATTATTTTTCAGACAGTTGTGGGGATGATAGCGAGGAACAAGGAGAAAGGTTCCATCAAGACGATGGACGAGAGGTATCAAGGTCGCTGTGGTATCAGTATGATGAGTTGACTTTTGTTGTCGACTCTGAAAAGAGATGAAACTGGAGAACCACTTAAACGAAAGACGCCTAAATCATAATTTTTATAAAATGAATTGTCTTATATAAAAAACTTGATCAAGAAAAGGCAAAATAGCTACATTTATTTCAATTGCACACATTTATTACTCACAAAGGATGCAAACGAAGTACAAAATGTATTTTTTTACTATATTTATGTTTTTTAAAATATAATTTTATATTAACAAAGATTGCTATTTTGTATTTTATTCACTTAATACTTACCTCCATTAAATCTACTATAATTGTCACGTCTTTTATCTAGTTATTGACCCTCTATAAATAGAAAATATCCTACTGGTAAAAACAGTATGCTCAATAGCCATGGGATCGATAGCGCAAAAAGTAGATGTGATTGAGTAAAACTAATATTACTTTCGAGTTCAGCCTGGTCAATTCCTATGAAAATCATTAAAAAATGTAAACATCAAAATTTTGTTTAAAAATGTAGGCCAGTGTAATTATCGCAATCGGGGGACCCGGGTTCGATCCCCGGGCTGACCCCCCTTACTTAGGTTTTTGTGGTTTCTCTCGGGTCATACAGGCGAATGCTGGGATAATTCCAAAATTTCACCATCACCTCTCATGTTAAACATCTGGCCGTAAACATCTTAGATTACAAGAAGACTAAAAAGAGTACATCCTCTTGATCTGGACTATAGATATAAATAATAAATTTTGTAATAAGTGTTACTGTAGAATATACCATTTTCATTTTGCCATTATTTGTACTATTGTTTGTATGTTTGTTTTGTATTATTGTGATTTTTATGTGATGTATTTTTTTCTCTAATTGGACAAATGTTTAAAATAATATTTAGAAAGAACCAGAATTGGCTGGTTTCTTTGCAGGTCAGTAATTGTATGTACAATTGTATTTACCGAATGATGGAGTAGATCAAATTGCAAATAAAGTAGATGTAACAAACAAAAAAAACGTCTCATCATCATATCGCCTCATAACTCGAAGGCTGTCTTCCAACTGGTGATGGTTCGAAAAAGCCCCGATCACCTATCATCATCATCATCATCATCAATTTTATCACATTGTAATTCATAATTCAAGGCCTAACAACTTTGTCTTACCAAGGGATATAGCCGAAAAGCTGATCTCCATAATGACACACGCTAATCGCAAATAATAATAATAATAATAATAATAATAATAATAATAATAGTAATTGTTTATTTATTGTTTATTTCAGAAAATACTTTTTGCAGTGTACATTGTACGCGCCATCACCATAAAGACCTCTGTTTCAAACATGAAAAATACCACTATTACAAACATGAGAAGCTCAAATAATAATAATAATAATAATAATAATAATAATAATAATAATAATAATAAAGGTAATAATAATATTTATTATAATAATATTTATAATGATAATAATAATAGCAATAACAACAATAACAGCAACACTATATATCACAGGAGACTAGTCGGTAACTTAGATCTTGTACACGGTGTGGGCGGTGACCCGCTGGTAGGAGATACCTGACTGGGGAAAATCCCCTCAAGCCGGCAAAGATCGGCCGTATCTTGCCAGTCAGTGGGGGAAGATCACCGCCGTCTCCTGCAATGAAAACGTACTCTGCATTTACGGGTCTAATGACCTTAGTAATTGACGCGCCCAGAATCACTAATCAATTATAATAATAATAATAATAATAATAATAATAATAATAATAATAATAAAATTGAGGTCTCCTGGCACAACGCAATAGTCGGGTTGGGGAAGTATGTAGTCAGCCATCAAGACGACCCTCTAATGAGGCAGGTCATGAAATCTGACCGAATAATGGGAAACAGAGGAATTGTTAGTGTAGCAAGAAACATTGCGAAGAAAACTAGGCAAGACAGGTCGAATAACACAGACACTGAACTTCTGATGCTGCTAAACATGAAGTGTGAGACACAAAAAATGTTAAAGAAATCGTGGAGAGACAAACCACTCCACGGACAATACCTAAAAAGAATGGACAAGGTGCAGATCAATAAAGATCAATCATTTATGTGGCTTAAAAGGGGAAGGATGAAGCCAGAATCGGAAGCACTTGTAATAGCTGCCCAAGATCAGGCCTTGAGAACACGACATTATGATAAAGCGGTTCTCAAAATTTCCCAAGATGACAAATGCCGCATTTGCCTGGAGCAAGTAGAAACCATTGATCATATTGTCTCAGCTTGTCCAATCCTAGCAAAGACCGAATACTTGAAAAGACATGACAGGGTGTGTAGCTACCTCCACTGGCAGATCTGTACCGCCCTCGACGTTCCAAACACATGCCCCAAGTGGTACGAACACTCACCGAAACCGGTGACGTCTGTTGGATTGTGTACGATATTGTACGACCAACAAATTCAAACTGATCGCACGATAGCGGCAAACAAACCGGATATAATTATCCGGGATTTGGCTAAAAAATCGTGTTTACTTATCGATGTTGCTGTACCTTGCGATCAAAACGTCGTTACCAAGGAGGCAGAGAAACGTCTTAAATACAAGAGTTTGGAAATCGAGATCAGCCGAATGTGGGGCGTAAAAGCACAGGTCGTCCCGATAGTTATCGGAGCTCTGGGATTTGTTCCGCAAAATTTGAGTAAGAACTTGTCTAAACTCCCAGGTAATTCAAAAGACTGGGAAGTGCAAGAAATTGCTTTATTTGGAACAGCCCACATTTTGCGTAAAGTATTGTAGAGGCACTGATAGTCACCGAATCTGCTCCTTAGGTAGCTGGTTGCAACCTGGAGTAGATTTTATATTCAGCCGACTCATAAGATCTTTAGTCGTGATGTAATGGAATAATAATAATAATAATAATAATAATAATAATAATAATAATAATAATAATAATAATAATAATAATAATAATAATAATAATAATAATAATGGGTTGGTCGTGGCCGAGATCGTTAAAGCAATAGTGTCGTGGCGATCTCGGACCGCAGGGTCGCGGGTTCGAGTCCCACCTCAGACGTGGGTGTATTTGTGTATGTATGTCTGTCCTTTCACCCCTCATTATCAACATCATCTCATCTTTCATACCCCCCAGGGCTAACAACCCTGGGAGATAAAAATGGGATTCAGTTAAAATGCTGATCCCCCTAAGAATGGTTCATGTCCTGCCTCCGAGATAATTTTTCTGAGCCCCGGATAATGGCAGTATGCATGTACGCGTGGTCCGAGTTGGCCTATACGCGAGCGAAATAATAATAATAATAATAATAATAATAATAATAATAATAAATAGACTTTATGTGTCACCTAAGGAAGGAGGAAGAGGCCTGAGACAAATTGAAACCTCCTGGCACAATGCAATAACCGGGATGGGAAAGTATGTAGTCAGCCATCAAGATGACCCACTAATGAGGCAGGTCATGAAATCTGACCGAAAAATGGGAAACAGAGGCATTGTAAGTGTAGCAAGAAGCATTGCGAAGAAGACTATGCAAGACACCCAGAATGACACAGACACTGAACTTCTGATGCTACTTAACATGAAATTTGAGACACAAAAAATGTTAAAGAAATCGTGGAGAGACAAACCACTCCACGGACAATATTTGAAACGAATGGACAAGATGCAGATCAATAAAGATCAATCATTTATGTGGCTTAAAAGGGGAAGAATGAAGCCAGAATCGGAAGCACTTGTAATAGCTGCCCAAGATCAGGCCTTGAGAACACGACATTATGATAAAGCGGTTCTCAAAATTTCCCAAGATGATAAATGCCGCATTTGTCAGGAACACGTAGAAACCATTGATCATATTGTCTCAGCTTGTCCAATCCTGGCAAAGACCGAATACTTGAAAAGACACGACAGGGTGTATAGCTACCTCCACTGGCAGATCTGTACCGCCCTCGAAGTTCCGAACACAAGCCCCAAGTGGTACGAACACTCATCGAAACCGGTGACGTCTGTTGGATTGTGTACGATATTGTACGACCAACAAATTCAAACTGATCGCACGATAGCAGCAAACAAACCGGATATAGTCATCCGGGATTTGGAGAACAAATCGTGTTTACTTATCGATGTTGCTGTACCTTGCGATCAAAACGTCGTTACCAAGGAGGCAGAGAAACGTCTTAAATACAAGAGTTTGGAAATCGAGGTCAGCCAAATGTGGGGCGTAAAAGCACAAGTCGTCCCGATAGTTATCGGAGCTCTGGGATTTGTTCCGCAAAATTTGAGTAAGAACTTGTCTAAACTCCCTGGTAATTCAAAAGACTGGGAAGTGCAAGAAATTGCTTTATTTGGAACAGCCCACATTTTGCGTTAAGTATTGTAGAGGCACTGATATTCACCGAATCTGCTCCTTAGGTAGCTGGTTGCAACCTGGAGTAGATTTTATATTCAGCCGACTCATAAGATCTTTAGTCGTGATATGATGGAATAATAATAATAATAATAATAATAATAATAATAATAATAAATTGTATTATGATTGTAATGGTAACTATAATATTAAACTTATTCATAACTAATACAATGCTGTATTATTTTTAATAATTTTCTCTCTGGGTGTCTTCTAGACTTATTCAATGCGTGAGGGATCTTTGGCTTATCACGTTCCCAGTGTTACATTTTGAAAACCGTTGAGAAAATCCGAGAAGTTTCACGAATTACTGACGTTTTATCTTTGACAATAATTTTGTGCGAAGAAATATCTATTTTTTTCTAAATAATGTTTTATACATTTGGTAGCAAGACCAGTTGCTTTTATGACAATTGGTATAATCCCAACAGACTCAATAGGTATATTTATTGCTATTCTGTTGGGGAGAATGCTTTTTGATATTTTTCTGTTTCTGCTTCAATGATGTGATTTGCAGAATGCATCTCACCAATGATGAATGTTTTCCTTCATTGTACGTTACGTAGTGCAATGGTTTATGTGACGGGTTTGTTTATCTCTCTCTTTTGTTTCGGGAATCGGTCATCATGGGATCACGCGATTCGTGCATCCCAATGGGGCTCAGACTTGATTATCGAGGTAGGTACACGTTAGTTTTGTACACGGAGGAAGCAGCAATATAATGCTAATTCCATTTTTAAACCCCAGGATTGATAGCCCTGGGGGATAGGATGAAATTATGATGATGAATGATGAAATAGACACACACAAACATACTGTAACTCTACAGCCTCGTAAATACTAGTCTAATTTAATTCTTCAGTTTTGCCGTAATCTTGAAAAAACATTAATTTTGTCTCGAATGACGTCCCAAATTGTAACATTCGCTTGTTCACTGTAAGTTTTCCGCCGAATATGAATTTTATAACAATTGCTAAAACAATGTAACCCGTAGTCCGATTTTACTGAAATACGTTTTAAAATTCTTCTTTGAATCTGTGCAATCAAACGTTGATGCTCGAATTCATTTTCCTTCGGGCGTTTCTGTGGTCAAAAAGTAATATTTACACGCGACTGACCTTTTTTTTAGTGACATGTTTCTAGATAACACTAAAATGATCCCAGATCATTACAATACAAACACACACACCCATGCCCGAGGCGAGACTGGAACCCGCGATCCTTTGGCCCGATACCGCTAAGGCACTATTGTCTTAGCGATTTCGGTCATCTTATCGGCCAGTTTCTATATTTATTTTACATTTTTATCGTCATTATCTTAGTACATGTAGTAACCGTGTACCTGCGTGTAACACGAGTCCACTAGTACGGTTAAATATCTTTCGGTCAACCATTCGTGGCAAGTGACTGTCATTCGATTACTAGGGATTGACAACAATTAGGAAACCAATAATTTTTTTCGGATCTCTCTAGAACATTCTAAGAGAGTTCTAAGCAAAGACTCGATTGAAAGCAATTATCCAATAAGATGAATAATTCACACACTACCGTTGTTAAGGGAACCTGCACTCATTACATTTTGACTCATATCGATTATCAATTCATGTTAGGATTTTAGAAATAGGGAAAGAATAGTAAAACGTAATTTAATTTCTGTTGTTTCCTGTCTGCACCATTTCCCACTGTTGAATTATTGGTTAGATTTTTTAGCTCTTTATTTTTAATGAATTCCACGATATTATATTAATACATGATGCAAATGTAATATGAACTATTGCAATACAAATTATTCGTATGTGTGGAGAACAGATGGAAACGAAAAGTCTGAAACTTTTCTTGATGTTGAGGTAGTGTAAAGCGTTATGTTTTATCTTTCCGCGAGCGTACATCAAGGGATTTCGTTTGCGGGAAGTTTACTCTGAGGAGCTCGCGGAAGAGGCCTGGCGTCCGCCGCCCGCGCGCCGAGATGAATCTGCTTCCCACGCTCTCTGGGTATCACGTAGGCGGGAGGCCTCTGCGGGCGGAGTACGTTTCGCCAAGACGACTAATCCGGCGCTAAGGCGCTTGCGAGCAACATACTGCAAAGGGGAGGGGAATGAGGGGGAGGGGCAGGAGAGGGGAATGAGGGGAGGGGAATGAGGGGGAGGGGAAGGAGGGAGGGGTGAACGGGAGGGGAAGGACAGTAGGAGGGCAGGGTTGCCAGATGGGGCGGAATTCCGCCTTTTGGGACAGGAAAACTGCTCTTTCTCGTTGGACAAAAATTGAGTTCGCGGAATATCGCACGATGGGCGGAAATGCGACAAAACATGTGCGGTTTTGGGCGGGTTTTCAGACAACGACGAAATTTTCAAAAAGCAACCACAACGACTTTGTCAGTGAGTTTGGTGTTTTCATTTTTTACGTTATATACGAGTTTTCATTGATTATTTATTCGTTCAAATTTACTTTGAGAAGTGTGATATTCGTTTTTTAGACCTCTAGTATAGGAGGTGTTCTCAAATTCATAGCGTATTTATCCTGCACAACATAAATATATAAGTACATCACATTGGCAGTACTTGCAGTGAATTTTAGAACACGCCATTTAAATTTAGTCATCTTTTGGAAGTACGGTGTCATTACCAGCATTTTCCGTAGAGCCAGAGGGAATAAGCATGCATATGTAAGCATCATTTCAAGTATTAAGATAATTATAACTTATTACGAAAAGTGTTTACATAAAGTTTTAATCGCAATGTTTACAAAAAAGAACTAATCATTTCACAGGGTCACTACCTCAAAAAATCCTTCAAATATATATTTCAATGCAAATTCGGATTTGCGGCTTGGAAAGTCGAATTTTTCTTATTGGGCGGATTGGGAAGGCATCTACCGGCGGATGTTTGTGCGAAGCACCTGGCCACAGAATAGGGTTCTGTGATCTGGTCACCCTGACGAGGAGGAGGGGCGGTGGAGGGAAGGGCGATAGGGGCGAACGGAAGGAGAAGGGCAGTAGGAGGGAGCTGCCAATGGTTCGTCGCACCACAAGGCGAGCAACGCCTCAGTGAATGCCTGCGGAGAGCTGTGTAGGAGGAAACCACGGAAGGCGAAAGTCGAGAAACTATGCGAAAGGCGACTGAAACAGTGAACCTGTGAGAAGGTCGCGTGAGGCACGGGTTCGAAATATGAAGTCAGTGGGAGCAGGGGTAGACCCAGCCCAACACTGGGGGAGGGGGGGCAACATATATTTTTTTTAAACTTCATATTTCTAACGCATATACCTGCCAAGATAGTATCGGCAGCAAGAAAAGAATGGCAGATAGTCGGCCGAGTGAGCGAGCCTGTGGATAAAAGGAAGAAAGGAATAGAGACGCTCTGAATGATTAAGTGGAGTGCTGGTGGGTGGTGGAGTGTCTGACACGGTGGCACACACAACCTACGCGCTCGCAATGTGGTTGGGGTGGCAGAGGCGGAGGCAACGGGTACTGCGAGGTCGGCGGGGGCGATGAGGGCAGCGGGGGCAGTGAGGGCGGCGGGGACCATGAGGGCGGCGGGGCGGCGGCAGCTGCGAAGTGCGGTGGGAGGCGACGGAGGTGGCGGGGGGCGTACGAGCCGCGTCCGCTGGCTTACGCTGTAATGCGAGAACCGTGTTCCGTGGGCGACTCGCGCCCGCTCCGCCCCACTCCCGCAAGTTTTAATACACCGCGCCCGCAACTTCTGAATTCGTAACCCGTGTCCTTTCTGCGGAATATTAAATACGTCGCGCGCCGACCCGCGTCGCGGAGGCAACAGGCCCTGCCCCCGCCTCCGCCCCCGCCCCCGCCCTCGCCCTCGCCTCCGCCCCCGCCTCCACCCCCGCCCTTTCCCGTGCCCCCGCTCTCGCCCACGCCCTCGCCCTCGCCCACGCCCCCGTCTTCACCCCCACCCTCGCCTCCGCCCTCACCCTCGCCCCCACCCGTGCCCCGCCCTCACCCACGCCCTCGCCCCCGCCCACGCCCCCGTCCTCACCCCCACCCTCGCCCCCGGCCCGAGACGCGTTCCGCCCCCGCGGCCGCCGCCTGCTCTGAGACCTGCCCCGGCGCGCACTGACAGGAAAACTGCGGAAGCCTTCGTGTAATATGAATCTGCTTTCCTGAGTTCTGAGTAAGCCGAACCCTCTACTCTCCAGCAGCGAAAATTATCTTAAATTGTGTCGATACTTTAACAGCGTGTATGCGTTTAGAAATGCAGTCGACTCCGGTTGTAGTGAACTCGGATATAGTGGATGTAGTCATTGGTCTCCTGTCACTTACAAAACAAATAACCATAAGGAGCTTTGGTTATAGTGAACCTGAACGTCGGCTATAGTGAATGTAGGAAATAAGTCAAGTAAATTAATTGGAACTCGTATTTTGGAATATAGGCAAGTAAAAAGGCCTCTTAGAGTCGGACAGAGGTCAACAGTGCAACAGACATTGAAAGGTGTCACGACTGCATTACGAAACTTAGAGATAGAGGACAATTCAGAGTCAGGTATGGAGAGAGCATGACCTCTGGAGAAGGATCAAGAGAAATTACTTATGAAAAGTGTACGGAGTAAACAATTGAAAATAATTGATGTTTTAAGGATAAATAAAAACATTGAAATTTTCAGTTCGTGCTGATATTGAATTTTGCTTTATCTCTACATTGATAAAATTGTGGAGAAATTCTATTTAATTTTGTCGTAATCGGACGTAGTGAACCTCTGATGTAGTGAACCTCTAATGTAGTGAACCTCTGATATTGTGAACCTCTGATATTGTGAACCTCTGATACGGTGTCGTCCATAAATTACGCAACGCTAAAGGCGTTGGGAGGGAATGAATGGTATAGAAAGGGGGAGGGATGAATGAAATAGCTGTATTTAAAAGTGAAGGTAATATTCTAACGTCTTACAGATCAAAAGAAACCTTCACAATTGTACTATTTAATGACGTCCCCTTCATCCAGCGACTAAAAACGTTGTGGGTCGCTCGGAAAGAGTAATTCTTTTAACCTGCAAAACCGCACAAACCTTTCGACTGTCGGCCCTGTGGCAGAGATCGCTAAAGCCATAGTGATCTTGGGCCGTGTGGTCCCGGTTTCGAGTCCCACCTCGGTCATGGTTGTATGTGTTCGTCTTTTCATCCCCTACGATCACCATATCGTTTCATCCTCATACCACAATGTTACATCCAATAGTGTGGTCCCTGATGACCAAGTAGTTGATGCGACCTAAAATAACAACAAAAAGCTTTCTACCGACTAATTGATCGGAAACAACTCCCGCCGAAATTTCTTTTGCCCCGGCGATGGGAACGCGGCCAATGGAATGACTGCGCCCGCCGAATGCGGCGATGGGAAGAGGCTGACGCTAGAGCGCCAACAAATGGACTTAGCTGGAGTGCGCGTTGAATCCAGAAGAACCACACGGCCATTCCCGTTTCTTTTTGCATCGCCTCGCCTCGCCTGTACTCCCGTGATTGCCTCGCGTTGACTCGTCTCATCGCACCTATCCTCGCCTTTCGTTGCCTATACCAAAGAGTATATTTGGCGATATACTTGGCGATATTCACCTCGCCTATTGTTCCCTATACTTGGCGATATTCGCCTCTTCTGTTTTTGCCTGTACTTGGCGATATTCGCCTCGCCTATTGTTGCCTATACTTGGCGATATTCGTCTCGCGTATTGTTGCCTATACCTGGCGATATTCGCCTCGCCTATTGTTGTGTATTCTTGGCGACATTCGCCTCGTCTAACGTTGCCTATACTTGGCCATATTCGCCTCGCCTATTCTTGCCTATACTTGGCGATATTCGTCTTGCCTATTGTTCCCTATACTTGACGATATTCGCCTCGACTATTGTTGCATATACTTGGCGATATTCGCCTCGCCTATTGTTGATCTTCCCTTCACCTTGCCTGGCCTGTATGAGCATTGCCATACATTCACTCGCCCCGCCTCTTTTCGTCTCGTCTATAGTCTCCCCGCTTCTAATCACCTCGCCTATTCCCGCTTCGTTCACACTCGCTTCGCTTCGTCGATGCTCAACTCTTTTCGTCCGAAATCTTGACTCTCACCTCGCCTCGTCACCGCCGATGCTTATCTCCTCTCTTCTACACTCGCCTCACCTGGTCGATATCCGCGTCTTCTCGTCTATTCACTGACCTTTCCTCTTAGCTCGTCTACAGTCGCATCGTCTCTACACTCACTTCTCTTCATCTGCACTCGCCACGCTTCGTTGACACTCGCCTCTCCTCAACGGTACTCGCCTTACCTTGCTGATACTCGCCTGTTCTCGATGGTACTCGTCTCGCCGAAACTCGACTCACCGATAATCGTCTCGCCGAAACTCGACTCACCGATAATCGTCTCGCCGAAACTCGACTCACCGATAATCGTCTCGCCGAAACTCGCCTCGCTTCGCCGATAATCGCCTCGCGCCGTGTGTATCTCTATCCTGCGATTTTTATAACTCTGCCTCTGAAGGCCCGTCTTCACAACAGAATATGCCACTGTATTTCGCGTCTTTCTCAGTCGCGCCGGTAGGTATCGCGTTACCGCGACCATACCAAGCAATGCTTGGGATCATGCCAGTCCAAGCGGCAGGACCGAAAAAGACGTAAAATGCCGTGTGATATTTCATCGTGGCCACAGGGGATCGAGAGGCAGAGCTAGAAAAATCGCACTATACACACCTCTCCTCGCCTCCTCTCTCCTTCCCTCTTCATTACTCGCCTCGCCTATACCGCGCGGGTACCAGGCAACATCGCACGTTATTTCAAACTACAGTAATCCCTGAACATCCGCCTGACTTAGGTTCCTAAAAAACCTCGCAAATGTGAAATCCGCGAATGTTGAGTCTACATTTTAATGAAGAAAGGTGGGTTAGGTTCCTGGATATCGAAAAGCTGTTTAAAAAAGAAAGAAAAAAGTTCTAACCAACAATTGCAAAAGAACTGAGTGCTACTAAAACACTTCACAATTAGCATCCCAAAGAGAAGAAATAAAGCAATATTGGAAACTAATTTTACAGTTGAAAGTGATTGAATATGTGACTTTTTTTGGGGGAGGGTTCATCACCCTCCTCGTTCTAATATGCAAACATGGAAGAGTCGCTGCTTCTATTTCTCTCTTAAATTTTGAAATTATTTCCATGTTCGCATCACGTTCGCATGCCCGTTCCACCAGAGCTTGTAGAAGTTTTAGAACGCCAATAACAGCTTTAACATTGAAATTGGTCCAGAACGCAGTTTCGCTTCTGTTACTTCATTACGTTTGAGGTTTTCTTTGGTTTTCCCGAAGCTGCTCTTCAGGTTATTATATTGAGAGTTGCCTAGATTCTGAATGGCTTATCAGTTCATTTCGCCAAAACCCTTACCTTCAATTTCACGCAACTGAACTGAATTATTTTACAATTGTATTATTCTATAAATGTGAATTGACATTCCTACTTTGATATTTTTGCAGAACGTGATACTTTGAGCTTCTATGTCTGCGGAGTTCGTTTCCCAGATAAGGCTGATAAAGGAAATACAATGTGCTAGCCTTTAAACAAGTACGACCGAAGACGCACTCGCGAATGTTGAAGTCGCGAATGTTAAAACCGGTAGTATTTCTCCAGTCGCGAATATTCGGAACTCGCAAATAGCGAATTCGCGGATGTCGAGGGATTTTTGTATTTCCCACACGCCGCTCGGCCACATTCTCTCAGAGTCCACTCGTCTGTCACCGTTAATTCGCGCGCTGTTCATAGAAGAGAATCTACGTGTGAAATTACGAAATAAAAGGACTAACCAAAGCGCTCCCTTTTTCGATCCGGGACGAACTACGCAAGCCGAGCTTTATTGCACGTGTTTGCCATTCGTCGGGAACCGCATTTGCGCTTTAGTTTTGTTTAATCTGAGCGTCTGTTTTTCCGTTCGTCATCCTTTGGAGATAAACATTCGAATTCCCGCAAAGGTGTGAAAGACATGCACGGGGCGTTATTTTTTCACCGCTTTCTGTTTTCAGTGAAAGTAGAAAAGTGGCATGTCTGCATCACATCTGTCAGTTTAAAAAACCAGGTGCACCGTGTTAAAACGAATGCGCCGAGTCTTTTGATGGATATTACAGCTTTGCTGTTACAGATGGAAGAAGACGGGTAATTTTGTGTGTGTGTAATGTTTGCATGTAAAACAGGAAGCCTTATCAGTGAACGTGAAAAGCGGTAATAAAACTCGCAATGTTCTGAAAGAGACATGTATTTGAATGAAATGTCTGATAACTTCTTCTGAGGACCATTTATAAAACATTAATTCTGACGCTATCCTTGTGACAGAATAAGTAAATTCATAATCATATTATTTTTTTACAATTTCTTATTCTAATTGATATTACATAAATTCGTATCATTAAACTTTCTAAACGCCAGTCCCAAAAGTTTGAAAAGCTTGTGTGAGTATAGAAAATGTACAGGAAATTAAAAACAAACGAACGAGGGGACACTTACGAAAATTGGGAAGATAAATCGAAATGGAGAATGAAAATAGAAGTAAAGAAAATGGTTAAAAATGACTCCTCCACTCGTGAAATTACCTGATAGTGTTTAACTAAACATACAAAATCCCCAATCAGGGCGGTATATCTCAAAAAGTTTAGCGATTTTTCTATCCGATTTTTCTTACCGCTTCTTCCAACTGGCCAATTATAAACTGTCTCTCATCTATCTTAGGAGGAGGTACACATCGATCGCTATGTCGATGCCCAATAAACCGGCCAAGTACTATTACATAACCTCATTGATTTTAACATATTTTCAATATTTGGCGCAGTTTGGAACTCTGATGAACATAATTTCATTCTTGAATAGTCCTATTAAATGCAACTCGTGCTTTGCAAATTTTCAGATAAATTCCTCGGGGGGGGAATCAGGGATTTATCGACAATTTCCAAAGACCTCGTGTTATTACCTACGATAATTGTGTTTTAAAAAGAAACAAATTAGCCACATGTGATGTGTGAATACACTGTTAACCTATACAATAACAAGAAGTGATAATGGAGTAATTTTAAACCCAAAATGAAATAATAGTGTACTTCGTTGGTACACTGTTGAATCTTCCCAAGAGAACATTCTTCATTGCGTTGTCACTTTTCCATCTTCGTGTCAATGCAGTCACAAGCCTGGCTTGTTCATGACTGGCGTGTAAATATATCTAATTGACAAATTCAGAATATTGGAAGTGGTAAACACTTTTCCACATAAAATTACTTATCAATTTCAAGAGAAACGTCATTTTATGTATATGTAGTTCTGCCTTTGCGCAGTGAACACGTTTAATCCTTACGTTGTTTGATCATGTTCGCTATGTTGGCATAACTGTACAATTTTTAAGTGAAGAGTTTATTTATTGTCGGTAATAGAAAATTGATTACCAACGCATATTAATTATTTTGGTTCTGTAAATTAAATTTTAATTTTGAAAAATGTTGGTCAGTTAATTGTAAAGTTTTGAAGTCAGAGATAAAGTGCCCAAAACAATTATTCTTCAGGAAAATATGAAAACAGTTGTTCATATAGCACCACTACATATATTCTGCAGTTAACAGTTACCCCATTTGTTTTCGTTCATTACAACAAAATGGAAGTGACAAAGCAAAGTATTTTTGCAGCTCTCTATTAGAATTGACACATAGAAAAAAATTGCAAGTAAATGTTTAAAAATAAAGTGCTATTCCTTAACACCGGCATCCATCTGAAATTATTCTAAGTTCAGATATGGAAATTTCTTAAAATAAAGAAATATAAATTCATGATATTTGGGAAAGAGAAAAACTACAGATCAAATAAACAATGGTTGATACAATTGAAATAGAACGAAATAGAACATGTACCCAACTTCTACTATTTCGGGTGCAAATTCAACGAACACAATAAAAGCACAACAGAAATAAGAAGGCGAATAACACTAGCAAAGATGTCGTTCCTAACACAATAAATTTGCTCACAAATACCAACCTTAATTTGGATATTAGAAAGAAAATTCTGGAAAGTTATGTTTGAAGTGTCCTTTTATACGGATGTGAAGAATGGACGCTTTTACAAACGGATAGGAGTCGTTTAGAAGCTGGTGAGATGTGGATATGGCGAAAACTACAGAAGATCTCCTGGACTGAAAAAATTTCAAATAATGAAATTTTGGAAAAAGGGGGACCTAGAATGAAAATTTTATAACAACTTGAAACCGAATTACATTTCAAAAACTATGCAGAGATGAATAGGACAGCGAAGAACAGAATGTTATGGTGGCAGCGACAAGCCACTTTTTGGCCTTTAGGATGATGATGACGATGATGATGATTGAAATTTGTTAACCTTTTCCTAGAGATCAACTTAAAACTGTTGGTGCAGAGTTGTTGCCACGATAAGCATCTTCCTGCCCTCGTTATCGTCGCTAGCCGTGACGTCACCGTCCCGTCCCCACCCGCGTCCCCCGCCGCCTCTCACGTGCGCCGCGGCAGCTGCCGATAACGGCAGATGGCGCCAACATCTGCGCGTGATATACCCTCCTCCGTGCCTGCAGGAGACCCACATGTGCACCTAAGGGCTCTCACATTTGCGTGGGTAAATAGGGGGTTTTTGAACAAACTGTGCACTGAGCATGTATCCGGGAGGGAAGGTCAGTGTTCCTGGTAAAATGTAGTCATTATTTTTTCCTTTTAGTTTCTCAGAACTTTTTGGTCGACTTTTCTTTTTTGGAAGAGGTTTACCAAATTATACGACGAGACAATGTACGGTCACCTAGCACCTTATCCTCTAAAGATATAAAAAACAATGAATGTTATAAAATATTTGGTAAATAATATAGATGCGTTTTTTTTAGATATACAGGCTGTCCGCAGAGGAAACGTCGAAACTTCGAAAATAAGCTCTTAAGACAATTCTAAGCATATTTTGTCTAATAAACTACGTGGATATTCCGAATGGTTGGGTCGCAATGAGCACTCAAAATATGGTTTGAAAAACTGATTTCTAGGCAAAAATTTGGATTATTGAAGCATAGAAACTCTCCAGAAACATGTAAATTGTTCATTATTTACAAAAAAAATGAATATATTTGCTCACACGGAAAAATTAAGCTAGAAATAAAAAAAGCAACCGAATTGTGTAAATTGGGTGTTTTTTTATTTCTCGTTTAATTTTTCTTTCTGAACAAATATATTACTTTCATTTGTAAAGCCGCCGCTAAGAGCAGCCGGCCACTAGAATTCTCCTACAGGCAGCGATAGAACTCGACCTAGCTGCCCTGCCACCGTCGGGACTAGTTCACCAAGACCTCTCGGACAGAGGCACTGCAGTGACATCAGTTGATGTCCTTAGCCAGCCTTATATACAGGAACTCAGTACTTCATTGCTTTCGAAACTGCTGACGTCATGCGACAGCAAGACTCTAAGGCAGAGGCCGTCCACCAATAAATATTTGCTAGCTTATTTTCATACACTCGAAATCAGCATTTTTGCTGCTACAGGTTGTTTTTATATTACTAATCTTCCATGTGCGAAGAAATTGAAAGAAAACTGTACATCTGACCACGGAGAAGTGACTGATTTTGTTAGATATCCAGGAAAAGAGAGAAATTTTTAAAAATACTACGAAATAGTTTCGAACATGCCTGAAAAAAGGAAATATTAGGTGTTGTTCTTCCACGTATTCTCAAGCTGCGTACCTGTTGAATTCTCACATTCAGCTTGTTACTGTTCATGATGTACAAATATAACTATAATGTACTAAACATATACTATATAAATCGTGAGCCATTTGTTAACAATTTTTAATAATATTAATTCACGATCCACACAGAACTAATTGGAACCTCAGAGGTCAAAACTAGTAATTTCATCGTGAACATTGCGAATTATAAGTATAATTCACCTTAGTGGTTCTTTTTTCTCGTCAGAATTTGATGAAGGCAGATTTCGAGGAAGAAAACACATTTTATTTCATATAATACCTTGTTCAAGACCGCTTTTGTCTGCACGGGAACCCAGGACGTCCGGTGTGAAGCCGACTTTGCTGAATCGTAAGTGCATTTGCAAACACATCCGAGTTGTGTGTTCATCGTGGGGAAAATCTGACAGCCGCTCTGGCACAATCCGAGTCCGGTTCACCTCCACGAGATACCTTCCCCGTGTGCGAAAGCGGGCGAGTGGGACCTGTTCCACAGCAAGTGCCGCGGCGCCAGCGGTTTACGATTCGCAGCTGCCTTCCGCGAAGTAGCCGTGGCAGATGGCGGCGGCGGCTGCGCATGTGTTGTGTCTCGCAGTGGCAATGTTGGTGGCGGCAGCTGTGGCGGTGTTGGCATTGGCGCTGGAAATGGCTTTATGATGTTGGTAGGTGTTAGTGTTGATGCCGGAGTTGATTTTAGTGTCGGTGTCGGCATTGGTGTGGGCGGCGGTGTCGGCCGAGTCATCAGTGTTGTCGGATTCGTCCGTGTCGGCGGTGTCGGCGGCCGACAAGAAAAATATTTTAGCCATTTATGAGAAAATGGCATTTGAGCGTTTCTGAAAATGCGGACATTTGAGCTAGTTTTCACAGAAAACGGTTGAGTTCTCGAGAAATTTTACTTTACATTATTTAAAACACGTGTACTCGTAAATATAATATGAAAGGAATATATTTCTCGCTTAATGTTTCTTTCTAAACAAATATATTAATTTCATTTGTAAATAATAAACAACGTATATGTTTCTGGAGTGTTTCTGTGATGCAAATTTTTGCCTAGAAATCAATTTTTCAAACCAACTTTTAGTGCTTATTGCGGCTCAACAATTCGGAATATCCACGTAGTTTATTAGACAAAATGTGCTTAAAATTGTCTTAAGAGCTTAGTTTCGAAGTTTCGATGTTTCCTTGGATACATGGACACCCTGTATGTAGCACCGCGGCCCGCCTGTTGGACAACCCTGATGTAGAACGCCCTTTTCGCGAGAGGCGTTGTCGCACGTGTCCTCTTTGGCCAGTCGAGCCACGTAGCGCCGCAAATTAGATTATCGCGCCGCTGTGGGCTTCGATGATTGCCGCAGTGAAAGACAGACATGTGCAATTACGAAAGTATGCAGCCGGAACAAGTGGGATTGGAGTACGAGCATAAATTACACACGTTGGTCGGAATGATTCATTTGCCCACTTCCAGAAACACATTTACCTAATGGTGAGCACTCTGACTAGAACTATCAAGAGATATTATTTGTGATGACAAAAGCGTTATAATTTTAATGGTGACTTTCACCTGAATTTTTTTAAAGTGAGGCTTCTTATGACCCGTTACTAACGAAGGAGCGAAAGAGCGGTTTATCAGGGAATTCTTCCACGGAAGTTCTTCACAGTGTGTTTAGGTATTAGTACATATGTTATTATTGATTGCATGAAATTTGTGGTTGCTGTGCAGTGTTAAAAAAACTACCGAAGTGGGTATAAAACTTTGTTGATACCACTAATACGTACCTATGTGTTTGTAATATCCGAAACCATTGCGTAGTTCATGAGTATTGGTTCAATAAATGAAATTCATGTCAAATAGCCTACTGCTAACTGATATAAATTTCATTCACTGGACCAATACCCATGAACTACGCAATGGATTCCACTACAGATGGTCATGAGATACAACAGATATACAGTGCAATATCCGAATTGACTAGTAAGAATTCAACTTCCCAGAAGGATCAAGGGGACAGAGGCGGCAGTAGACACCGCTGCAATGGCGACAGTACAGATAGCAATGATGAATGACTGTAACAATAGTGACAGTAACGGTGGCAATGGTGACGTTACTCTCACCATTACCAGAATAGACGGTGACGGTAACTTACACAAAGATTTCATCACCCCGACGCAATTATAACATCGCATCGGGGCAGCGATGAGGGCGCAAGGTGTGGCGGCGGCGGTGACGACGGCGACGACGGTGACGACGGCGACGACGGCGACGACGGCGACGACGGTGACGACGGCGACGACGGTGACGACGGCGACGACGGCGACGTCGGTGACGACGGCGACGACGGCGACGTCGGCGACGACGGCGACGACGGCGACGACGGCGACGTCGGCGACGACGGCGACGACGGTGAAGACGGTGAAGACGGCGACGACGGCGACGACGGTGACGACGGCGACGACGGTGACGACGGCGACGACGGTGACGACGGCAACGACGGTGACGACGGCAACGACGGTGACGACGGCAACGACGGTGACGACGGCGACGACGGTGACGACGGCGACGACGGTGACGACGGCGACGACGGTGACGACGGCAACGACGGCGATGACGGCGACGACGGCGACGACGGCGACGACGGCGACGACGGCGACGACGGCGACGACGGTGACGACGGCAACGACGGTGACGACGGCAACGACGGTGACGACGGCAACGACGGTGACGACGGCAACGACGGTGACGACGGCGACGACGGTGACGACGGCGACGACGGTGACGACGGCGACGACGGTGACGACGGCGACGACGGTGACGACGGCGACGACGGTGACGACGGCGACGACGGTGACGACGGCGACGACGGTGACGACGGCGACGACGGTGACGACGGCGACGACGACGACGGCGACGACGATGACGACGACGACGACGCTGATGTCGAAAACGGTGGCGGCGGCGGCAGTGGTGGTGGCGAGTGCGGCGACGGGTGGGCGGGTGGTTCGCCCGCCTGACCTCCAAAGAGGATCGAGCGCGCCCGAGACATTCGGCGCAACTCAGCACATCGGCATTGACCTTCGGCGCAGCTGGCCGCCGCAACAGGTGCTCCCGCCCGCCAAGACGCCCCGCCGCGCCGCCCACGCTCCCGCTAGCGTCCCTAGGTGCAGAGGGTAGCGCAACCGCCGCCATTTAATATCCTCTCACCCGATAGCGCCGCCAGTCAGCATTCAAATGCTGAAGGGAAATTATAACAATTGATGACATGATGGAGATTTTCAACAATATTAATATTGTTTTGGGATAGATTCGTAGTTCTCAGCACCACAGCAATGCCACTCAGTTTCAGTTTTTCTGACAACTGGACCTAAAATGGCGGTATCGGTGGAACAATGGAATGCCTTACTCTCTGTGTCTAGGGATGCTAGCCAGAGTCCCTAGGGACGCTATCCTCCGCCTCACCGCCCCCTCCCCTCCGCCTCCAGCAGAAGAGGGAATGCGGATGACACTGAAGGTGCTACAACAGCGATTACTTTCTCCCATTATTTCTAAATTTGCAAAATTAAGTTGAACGAAAATTATGCACGTGCCATTCTTTTAAGCGTCCTTTACGCTATGTGAGGCTAATGTGTGTAATAAAAAAAAATAGAGCTAATTTGGGGAAAAATTTCGAAAATGTTTTTGAGGCTTGTAAAGAACCCCCCAAATATTGAAGTATCCATTTCAAACTATGTGGATCTTGAGTTCATTTAAATTGATCGGGGAATGTGTATTTGAGAGAAAATTGCAACAATTACAATTCTTTATTTATCAAAATAATAAGACTGTTACTGTTCAATAACACAACACGTGAATTGGAAATAATTAATGGCGGACGCCTCTTCCTTGAAACTTTGCTGACGCATGCTGTTAGTTGTGCCGTAAGCACTGGTGTATTAACCCTGGAGAGATGGCGGTTGCAGGAGTTACGTTAGAGGTGGCGCGGGATCATTTCTGACTCCTTTAAGTTATTTCTTTATAAAATTATATTTAGCAAGAAATAAGTGTGAAATTAGTTATTTTAATAATAATCAATAATTTATAAGGTCGTATAAACATAATGCGCTATTATAAACAAACATGCAATTGAGGAAATGAAACAAATAAAAGGGCAAAATTATCATTTATCTTTTTTATGTAGTGACTCCATTTACATTTTCCTGAATATTTCAACGACAAAAATATCAGAAAATTAAGTAAGTTTCATTTTCTAGCATTGTCTCACATAAAAACAAACATTTTATTGAAAATGCTTTAAAGCCAATCAACACCACCTAGAAAAAGTACGAAATTTAAGATGTTTGTATTGGTTTCACAAATATTTATAAATGAATTATTACATATACAATTTTGAAAATCTTTCAGAAAAAAGCTAAAGAATTTGGTGAAAGGTATGTGAAATGTAAAGCTTCTCACTCGCAAAATTAGGCAACTGCAGGTACGCGAAGATACGTGGGGTCCCAAGAGACCCCGCGCCACCTCTCTCGGGTTAAGAATGATAATATAATTGGTTCGCGCATAATGCCAATAGGCGAAATAACAATCAAACATATGCATTCTTCAGTCACATTCTAAACTGCTTCATTGTTTTTGGATTTTTTCCGACTTTCTGGGTATTTAACGAAATCAAAGTCACTTCTCATATAGCCGAAGTTTGCAGGGTTTTCTTAGAGTTTCTGGGAACTATGGAAGTTAGTAATGTAATTAGTTAGATATACATTTTCTATTAAAGGCCAACTCAAGGGATACCACAAGTACTTATGCCGATTTTGTCTACTTATTTCTTTACTAAATATTACAAAGAAAATTAAAGTTAATTTAAATTAAATTGCAATTTTCTGTGACAGTGGATTTCCAAAATACAAACTAAATGTGATATCCGTGGTGTGGGTATGCAGAAATTCTGACGCTTGGATAGAGGACAGAAATTAAGTACATAATATGTTAGACATAAAAGAGGTCTTGTCTGAGAGTCATGAAACTTAAACACATAAAATTAGACTTTGCTTGCCTAAAGTAAGTCACTCATTATGTCTTAAAGACATGAAAATAAGCTTATGGATATACTTCATTTACATTGAAAAGAAATCACAAGTTTAATATCTATCACATAACGTGTATTGATCGTTTTCTTCCCCAAATCGATTCGGAAAGTAGGGAGTTCGAATAATTGGACTTTTACCCTACTTTTATATAGTAGCTGTTTATTTTGTAATACTTTAGCAGAAGTTTGTTTTTAGGAATCAAATGCAGTAATGGGAATATAGTTAATACACATTCTTAATACATTGGGGTAACATTCAAATAATGAAAAAATTAAGGCTCGGAAAGAATAAGGAGTTAAAAGTTTGACATTTATAGTTATTTATTCAGTTTTTAATATTATTTGAGATTTTTTCTGAATTCTGGTAAAGTATTTTTATCTGGTTTTAATAAATGCGTAGTAGAATTGATAGTGAAACATTGAAACCAAACGCCGACTCTTAATCATTTAATTGTTATTGAAATTATCTATTCTCACCTGAGAGTAATCGAATCGATTTTTACCCATTCGTGCGACAGAGTGAATGGAACAGGGTTTCGTCTGTGCCACTCGATTTGAAGAAGCGGTTGCTAATCAACAGACCATAAATCACTTCTCGTCTGCGAAAAAAAGGGCTGGGCCTAATAAAAAAATCTCGACAGTAACATTTTTTACTTTTTCACGTACTACCATACGTAGTGTAGAAAACATTATGCAATACTTCAGTGAAAATGGTGATTTTTGCGACAAATTCCCATTTCAATTTTCCAAAATTCAGAAAATTTAGAAGTTTAAATTTTTGGCGTATTCTTAGATTATAAAACTTAACGGAGGGAGAGAGGGCGCTGTCATTGAATCAGGACCATAAAGTTACATTGTGTTTAAATCGGAGTATGTCTCAAAGGACTACAAATTTACATCAGTTAAAATTTTCTGAACCCTTGATAAGTGATGAATTACGTAATATATGCTTACGGATTGTTAAGAGATCCCGGCGGCTACGGCTTGTAAAATATTTATTGAGCAACTCCTTCTCATTTGTATGCCATCTGCCCTTCGGGATTTCGGTAATAAGCAAAAATCATATTTAAGTACTAAGTAAATATGAAGACCTCGGGGCAATAACATGCCATGAAACAATACGTAAGTTTTGAGAAAATGGAGAGTAAAGGTTTAGACATTACGTTCTACTCGTAGGAATCAAGACCATTAATTTATGAATTACACGGCAATCTTGCAACAAGTCTTTAAAATAAAAACCCAACATCTAGATACATTTATGAGGCATCGAAAAACACCAATAACTCAATTTCATCAGAAATGTGGCATAGCATGTTATTGAGGTAAGGTCTTCATATCATGTATGCTCTCCGCACATAAACGTGCTCCTTGCGCCGCTCTTGGGAGTGAGCGCGGCGCATGTGGCAACGCCGAGTGGCCTCGTTAGCCCAGTGGCCCCTTCCCAGTTCCGGTGCTCGCCCCTCCCCGCCCCGCCCCGCCCCATCCCACCCCACCCCGCCCCGCCCCTCCTCGCCCCTCTCCGCCCTCCCCTCCCCGCTCCGTTCTGCATCGCCCCGCCCCGCCCCGCTCCACCCTCCCCGCGTCGCGCGCATCGCCCCGCCCCGCTCCACCCCGCCCCTCCCCGCCCCTCCCCGCCCCGCCCCCGCCCCGCCCTGCCCCGCCCCCGCGCTACGCCGCCGGGTCAAGGCCGCATTTGGCTTGGAGATGCAGCGGCACGGAGCAGCGCCCAATCAATTGACTTCAATCGCCTTCTGCCTGTGCAAGAGCGCTTGCGGGCACAGTGGCCCACACGCCCCCTACTTCACTGCTTCCTTCGGCTCCGCTCCTCTCGTTACCTTCCCTGTCTTTCTGATTTTCACTCTTCTCCTATCTCCCCTTCCTCTCCTTTCTCCGTTTTCTTTCTCCTCTCTCCCTTCTATCCCTGCCTCATCTCTCCAATCCTCCTCCCGTCCTCTTCCCTTGTCTTCTCATCTGCCCTCTATTCCTTACCCTTTCTCTCTTCTTTTCCCCTCCTCTTCTGTCTCTCCCGTCTCCTCCATCGACCTCGTTATCACATCACCTCTCCCTGATTTCATCTTTCCTTGTAACTATTCTTCCTCTCTTTTATCCTCCTATTGTTATTCTCTCTCCATTCTCTTTACCACTTCTCAATGTTCCACCTTTCGTCTTCCCTCCCTCGTTTTCTCTCCTTTTATCTGATTTGCTTTCATATTACTTCCTCTTCTCATTCTTCCTTTCCCCTATTAGTCTCTTCTCTCTCCTCCTTTACCTCTGTTCTGATCAAGAAACGTGACGATACTCCGAGGACGTCAAATAATTGAGACATGGAAGTACGCTACATCTACGCAGTAGGTAGACAATGTGAATTTTAGTTGTTGAAAACATTTCCTTTCGCTCTCACAGCAGGAGTTTGAGGCAAAGCGTGATCGATGCAATACGGTGTTTCCAAATCTACAATCTTCAATATAGTGGTCGTTATTTAGATGAAATGCTATGTTTGTCGATTCACTTCTAATGACTAAAAATTCTAAAAATCAAAAGTGTATACATTAAAAAAAGTTGACCAGATTTAAACCGTGCCACCAAGAACATCATCTGTTGAAAGTGCTTTCTTAGTCCTTGCGATTTTAGAAATGAAGCATATATTGCTAAGCTAGTGTGTTCGTGTGTTGAAAGAACTCACCTTGGACTAAAAGTTGATTTATTCGCACAGAAATAATATTTTTTTAAATTTTGCCTTCTAAACTAGTGCAGTACAGCATTTCTACTCTGCAGACGACTAACGGCGATTTGTAGTCAGAAATGTTCTGTTATTCATAATAGATACCTGCAAGGCTCACTGGAGAGCGGTGAGTTTTCGCGCGTCAAATAGTTATTTATGCTAATGTATATTCTCGACACGGAGCAACGGACATGCTTGACGTTTATAAACCGGTTGCAGAAGTGGAAAGCTGATATTTAACAGAGTGCTCTATTTGTGTTTTTGGCCATGAGACCGCGTTGTCGTGCGGTTAATACTATTTAAAATAACACCTTTTCAATCAGAAAGAGTCTTATAAACAAGAAAAACCTTGGCCTCCAGTAGCAGTATTTATTCGCTCTTTTGCTACAGCTCTTTTGTTCGTAACGTTTGGTGTCCGTTAAAAGGAATAAAATAATTGTCATGATTCATGACTCATGAACCGAATGAGAGTGTGGTTCGACTCCGGAACTTGGCTTCAAATAGCAGTCTTTATTCGCCATATTTCGCTACATCTCTCTTGTTTTCATTGTTCCTAACGGACGGTGGCCGTTAAAAGGAATAAAACAACTGTCGTAATTCATGACTCATGAACCGAATGTGAGAGTTTGGTTCAACTCCGGAACTTGACTTCAAATAGCAATATTTATTTATCGTATTTTGCTACAACTCTTTTGGTTTGATTGCTCTTAACAGACGGTGGCCGTTCGAAGAAATAAAATAATTGTCAAGATTCATGACTCGTGAACCGACTGTGTGAGTTCGGTTCAACTCCGGAACTTGGCTTCAAATAGCAGTATTTATTCACCATCTTTCCCTTCAACTCTTTTGTTTTGATTGCTCTTAACGGACGGTGACCGTTCAATTGTCATGATTCGTGACTCATGAACCGACTCCGAGAGTTCGGCTCGACTGCGGAACTCGTTCGCCGGCTGAGGGCCAACCTCATTGAGGCGAGGCGGGCTCGGGCAACCTCTCGGCCGCTTAATCGCACCTGGGCGTCTTGGCGCGGGGCGTCCGTATATCACCGCAGCCCCCGACTGAGGTCCCGGAGTTTGCCGCCCGCACAACTTGCGGCCACACAGCTGCTCCTCTGCGCGGGTGTGGGAGGCTGTTCGGGAACAACGCCGCCCTTGCCCCCTCCCCCCACTCCGCCCTCTGCTCCTCCGAAATAAGTTCCAATACAGTCGAGGAAAGCTATACCCAAACTTGCCACAAGCTGCGGCTCGAAGGGAGGGCGAACTGCTTAACGCGAATGCAGATTTGGGAACAGAAGAATTGAGGAATGTACAGTAGTGTTCAATGAAACTGCATCACTTAAAGAAAATGGGCATTTTCTGTTTTTTGTGTTTTAGATATCTTTCAAATTTTAAGCAAAAATTAGTACAAATTGGTAATCATGTATTTTATGTGGATTATACGATGTTTAAGATTAAATTACCTTCATAACTCAGTCGATTTTTGCAAATCAGGTGGTGTATTTTCAAGATTGTATTGCAGATTACAACTGTGAACGAGGTGATTCGGTTTTGGTAGCACTACTGTAAGAGATAAAGTTGTTAAGCTATATTTTGGTAAATAATGTTTTGTGTTTTGTTGTTTTTTTACATAGTTACAATGTGATATAAGCGATGACGTGTGAGCCTAAAAATCTGCTTGAATTTAATACGAGTCATTATTACTTCAGTCTTTGACAATGAAATGTTTCGTCAATTTCCACCTGATTACGTAAATTCATTTTCATTGTACGTTATACCCTATGTAATGTAGACGGTGCTGGTCGATATATTGAAATATCCCTTTCTCAACGTCTCATCAAAAGCGTGGCTGAAATCATGTCCTGTTCCAAATTTATTAAGATTTGGGCGCCAGAAACAGGTTACATGAATTACTATCAAAGTTTTTCTATCTGATTTAACAAAAATTATCTAAACATCCAGCTAGCTTGGGTCGATGGGTCCGGATACAAATACTCGCTATCGCCTCGATAGCCGATTACCTGATCTGCCAACTATACAGTATGGCGTGGAATCTGAAATGTAATAATTATGCTTTCAACTAATTAAAAATTATGATTGACAAATGAAAAAACTCTTTTCTTTTCCAAAGAACAAAATTCAACAATTTATTTAACTTTTAAATTAAAACAATTAATTAGATGGTCATGACCCCTTTTGAATAAATTGTCTCTTTTATACTGCAGTATTTTTTTACCGTTTTTGCATGCCAACGCTCCGTAGTCGCTTCTCACTTGGCCGTTGTTAATTCCAAGTTCCGCTTCTCTCTTCCGGTCTTGCGCCGCCGCTGACACGTCCAGTCCACACTGCCTAAACTATCTGTTAGTCTTGTCCGACGCTCCCGGTTCCTAATCTCTCCCACCGGTTATGTAGACTATCGAAGTCCAACTGCAATGTCCGAAAATCTGAACAAGTCCTCCGAAAATCACTTCTGGTAAATTATTTCAAAGTCCGAAAACAAACTATCACTTCTCTCACAAGACAAAGTCCGAAAACAAGCTATACAAGTCTCACTTTCCCTCTATATTGCCTACAAACGATCTTTACGCTACGGCACCCAGAGTCAGAATGTTCGATCTATACTCCACGACACCCAGAGACGGAATGTACGATCTTCACTCTACGACACCCCGAGTCAGAATGTTCTGTTTAATGCATTTTTAAACCCTTCATGGCTCGGTCGGCGTCCATCCTTCTATTATTTCAAAACACGGCGGCAACATTAGACTATCTGATCTTTTATAGCCAACCCGTGCGTCTCTTACACATCCGAGTAGCCGTGACTTCCGTCAGTCATTCGTTTTTGCACCAATTATATCTTAGGTTCTTCAGCCATCTAGCCGGCGTCCTGACGTCATCAAGGCCCGTGAATAGTTTGTTGACCTTGCCAACCTCTGCGCCGCCGTTGCTAAGGCCGCATACCGCCATATTGAATCCCCATTTATCTACCCCATGTATAACTAACATCATTAAATAAAACCTATCATATTCTGGTATATCACAATATGGAGGGCGGAATATTGAATTCTGAATACGGCGTGGATGGTGTTCATGTGTTTGTGGAACGGTGGCCCCATGTATTTCATCTCAATTAACATTCATCGATCGATGCCACCACTCTTCTCTATAATCGACTGGATGTGCTGGGGAAGATTATGGGCTATAATTGTACCTTACCTGGAATGGGCCTTTTTTAAAATTTATTTCTTCTTGTTCGACATGCATGTCTTTCGAAGAGGTTAATTCTGCAGTACATAGTTTTTTGACTTTTTGGGAATGGCCATTTATTAGAAGTGGTTTTTATTTGTAAGCACGTAAACATTGTGCTAAAGTAAATGAAGCGAGGTTGAATAATGTTTCAGTTTTTGATCAATTAACAGTTACGGGAGATTACGGTGGTTTGAATCGGTCTTTGGGATACCTGGATTTCGTACATGGGAATGCAGCATTGCAATCTAGACTGAAAATTAAGGAGCATGGGGAAGTGTGAAGGCTTTGATGAAACTTTTGGATTAATTGTGTTATATGGTCGCTTAATGAAGGCATTTTTAATTCTCTACGAATTTGGATGTTTGGAATGAACCAGAGGGCATTTAAAGTTGTTCTTATAAATATATTCTGAATGGATGTTACTTTTTGGAGATTGCTAGTTGCAGCACATCCCCAAACTGGACAGGCATAGGTCATGGTTGGTAGAATTAAGTATTTAAATAATACCAATCTGCATTCGACTTTCAGTGAAGAATGTGCATTGATTAAAGGGGAAAATTTTGACATTTTAGCAGATACTTAGTTGGCTATCGCATTTATGTGGGGTTTCTAAGTTCATTTTTTGTCGAGCAACACTCCTAAGTATTTTATGGGTGAGGAGGTCCACGGAATATATGTATTGTGAAGATTTAATTCAGCAGGATTTTTGGGATGGCGTAACGTGAAGATTTTTGCTTCACATTTTAACGGGTTTATTTTGATTCTCCATTTTTGAGTCCAGTTAACATACACGTTTAGTGTGTTTTGAATATAGTCCTTGGCTACGGCAACGTCGCTGTGGGTTGCGAAGAGGGCGATATCATCTGTGTACAACGCTATCTTGGAATCACCCTCAGCGGGGATGGAATTGGGTTTATTACATTGAAACGGGCCTGAGGGTTACTTCAGATAAGCAGACGTCGAGAGGGGCACCAACCCTGGTGAATATGGTACACTGTCAGAAATATCATTAAATTTCATGTTGAAAAATGGATTACACATGAAACTTAATTTAACCTTGTATGTTAAAAATCACTTAATGTATTTGTACATTCAATTTAATGCAAAAGTTAAAATCGGTGTAGATTTAATGTACAGGTTGTCTAGTTTCTCCTGCCTCTCATCATTTATATCGTATATTTATTATCAACAGTACATCAACATCATTCATTTCTTTCTTCCAGATAAGGGCATAAAGCTTTGACTTTTGCATCCTAATGTACGTGTGTACATAAACTTTAATGTGAGTTCATGATAATTACTTTCATGCAATTTACATTAAAGTAATGCGAAAATTTATGACAGTGTAGTACTGGAGACGGAAGGTTGTGTCGTGAAGTGTGCTGGTAGTAGTAGGGTGCTAGTGCTAGTAGTACTAGGGTGTACGTTACGATAGACGACTGGTGCGTCCATTTTGGGCCTGCGTAAAGGGTGAGAATGAAACGTTACCTCTTTAAAGGTAGTGGCCTAAAAAACATGAAAACGAGAAATAAGACACATTTCTATCATTAATATTACGGACTTTCTCTACAATCTATTGATATTTTCTTAACGGAATGCTATTGGCAAAAAAACTTAAACCTCAACTGAGCGTTCCCAGACAATTACGAAATGATAAGTGGTCATTTAGATTGTTTTCCATGTTCGTATTTATGAGTAGACCGCGAATATTCAGGTAAAAACCTATTTTTTCCTGGGTACTTTGAACTAAATTTAGTTTTATATACACATTTTAAGATTATTGGAACTAAACTTCGTCTATTTTATAGCGTCTGAAAGAGTCTATTTCAACATTAATGTCTATTTATGCCTATTTTACTTTAAAAACCTAAAATGAGAGTAATTTGCCTAATTTCTTTCGTATGTGGCTTCTTTTAACTGTTTTCCTCAGTGTCGGCACAGTAGAGAAGGATGATATTAATTTTAAGTTCCGTTAATCTATGAGACAGCGATAAGTGAATGTACAGGACAAGGATCTTGAGATAAAAGTCTCCATGGCACTACTTCCTGACTTCGCGGAAAAGCCTGCCTCTATTTCTAAGATGAAGCGATTGAATTTCCGCTAAAGAAAAGTGATCTTGGCCTTTAAGAGATGTTCATTTTCTCTTGAAAACTTGCAGAAAGTTTTAGTAATTTATTGTATGGAAAAATACGGTACGAATAATTCTAACTAGTACAAACAAATAAACTTATTCATAAATAGTGTTATCGCAAAATTTACAATACTGATTCTACATAATATTGATTTATGTTTTTCTCTCCGAGAAATATAAATGATGAATTGTAAAAACGTGTTTTTTTGTAAGTTTTCTGTTTTATTTGTGCCTATTCTACCATTTAAAAAGACTGATGTGCTGAAAGAACCTATTTTAGGTACCTAAAATACATATCTTAAAACCTAAAAATCCACCGTCCATTTATGAGCCATTTTGTACGCGCGCACTACGTTGAGGCACGGGGTCGCCACAACCGTCTCCCGTGTCTGCCCTTCTTCCCTCCTCACACTGCCCCGCCCACCTGGTCGGAAGTGGAGGGAGGGGAGAGGAGTGGGGGGGTAGGAGGGAAGGGGAGAGGAGGGAATGGGAGATGAGGGGATGGGAGAGGAGAGGTGGCGAGGGGATGGAAGGGGAGGGGATATGCAGTGAGGGGAGGGGTGGAAGGGGAGGGGATAGGAGGGGAGGTGAGCGAAGAGATGAGGGGAGCGGAGGGGAGGGGAAGGAAGGAGCCGCGAGCAGCCCCTGGGCGCGGCGCCGTCGTCGCTGTAAACAACTTCCCAACAGCGCCTCCGCTCCGCTGCGTAGCCGCTCCGCTGCGTAATCGCTGCGTATGCATCGCCCTCGCCGACTTAGCAATGGTGATCGCAGGATGCGCTGCTTGCGGGCGGGAGGCAGGTCCATGTGCTCCCCGTTTTGCGTTTCCTCCTCCTTCTTTCTTATTCATACTCTTTATCCTCTTTCCTTTTTTCTTCTATTCCTTTTTTCCAGTTTTCGTTTACTACGTCACATTCGCGTTCTTTGCGTTCGTTTTAATATCTTCCTCTTATTGGCTTTTTTCCCTCTTATTACCTTTCCTCCACTTTCTCTGTCTCCTTAATTTCCTTCCATTTTTAATGTTTCTTTTAGTTTCCAACTCTATATTCATGTCATCTTATTTTTAGTCTCCTTGTTCTTTGTTTCTACCTTTCTTCTCATTCTTACTTGTTTCTTTTCATTCTTCGATTAGTTATTTTCTCCTTCTTCTCTTTTATTTTCTTCTCCTTTTGCTTCTCCACCTCATTCTCTGCTAATCTTCTTCTTCTGTATCTAGTCCTCCTCCTCAACACCATACTCCTTCCCATTATATTCGATCTCAGTAGGGCCCGGATAATTACGAAATTACTTATTTTTGGAAGTTAACTCTATCAAGTCAAAACTATGATTTATTTATTTTCCATGTCGGTCAGTGCCTATAAAGGTTGACATTTTAGTACATATTGAAACAGTGGTTTTCTAATTAATTATTAAAAACTATTGAAACGTATCAAATCCAAAACATGTATCTCTATTGACACGTTGTACTTCTGTCATGGGTTCGAATATGCAAGGGACACAATTCGGCTTACCTCGTCGTTCAACCCTAATCTGCCCCCTGTCAGCTCACTTCCATACGGAAAACGACAAAACCTGAAAGTGTTTTTTTTTATGTGCCAGATTGCACAATAATAACCGTTTGTTTTTTTTTTGTACTTTCATTAGCACTAGAACAATTTGAATTTATTATGACCAAAGATTTCATTTGATTCGAAACAACACTCTTTAAAAATTATTGACTTTGGTCATGACCATGAAAAATAAAGTAATTGTTCGTACGAACGTTAACCTGAGCTCTCTTCCCGTTGTATCGTTTGATGCTCCGCTCGGACGCCGCGTATCTCCACACCATCGCCTCCGACCGACCGGTTACCAGCTCTAGTCTTGATGCCTTCTATCTTCAATCTTCCGGCACGCCACGACGTCACTCCCATTCACATCATGCACTAGTCATATGCGTCCATGCAGATCCCTACCCGCGTATTACTAATTGAATCGGTTATTCATGCGCCCGAAGCTGCTTGCACTAGCGTGCCATTTCACCATCAGCAATGGTGAAAATAAAGTTCAAATAAACAGTTCTACAGTTATTTACACGTCCCGATTCATTTGTAAAATAATTAAAGTCCTCGCCTTGTTCGGCAAAATATTTACAAGTTCATTAGCCTGGTGCTTCACCTTCCTCCCTGGTGAAAACTAATTAAAGTAGCCAAGTTTTTTAAGAGTTCCTCCCTATCGGTATGAAAATAACCTAAGTAAGTGCACGGTTTCACCAAAATGTTTCTATGTTCCACTTTCACTCGCGAAGAAAAGTTAAAGTCCCGAACTGTATCTCCAAAATGTTTACAAGTCTCTACTTTCGATCACAAAAATATACCAAGTCTGAACTCGAGCACGCACCCCCTAATTCAGAAATGATCCTCACGCTATGAAATCTGAGCTTCAACTATTTTTTTTCGTTCTTCGATCCAGGAAAAATCGTATTCATTATTGTTCAAAATTGTTTTATATTCCCTACCAACGGATTCTTATTATGTATTTACTTTTCTAACCAAGGTGCACTCTTGGGCGAAATTTCTACTCTTGCACATGCATTTTTCGACTGATTCTACACTATATCCACGGGCTCATGAAATTGTTTATCTCTGTTACTAAGGTGCCCGTTTACCAAATATCGTGACATGTCAAAACATTGGTGTTCTCCCTAGCAACGTCCTGGCCACCTGTTACTAAGATGCCTAATTCTAATTTAAATTAGCATTAAAGCATTAAATTATTCGATTTCGAATGTCCTCCCGGATATGAGATATCACAATATATTTACATATTTTACCGGAAAGTACTATATTTACATATTTTACCCGAAAGTACATATTTTTAAATATTTATTAATATTTCCGTTTTTCTTATTCTTTTTGTATAATTCTTCATTTATCATATATGGTTTTGGTAAAGAATCACCCAGTCAAACAATTCAGCGTTGTAAACCACATTTTGTTCTGCGAAATAGTTGAAATAGTTAAATTATAGCATTTTGTTTGTATTTTTGCCAAAACTGTTCTTTAAGCTTTCTTCTGAATGTTTTTTGTGTTCAAGGAGGTTTCGTGAAATCCGCGTAATATTTTCAATAGAAGTCGTGTCTGATAATACAAGTGTCTGATCATACTTGTTCTTAGTAATAAGTTTCTTTAGAAGTATGTTCAGTAATGAAACTAGTACGCTCAACGAGCAATATTGAAGCATGGGCTACTCGACCGACAGTTAGCATGAGAGAATTGAACCACCGGCGGAAATTAGTATTTCGAATATTAGTTCTTTGCGAACTTCTTTTTTTATTTTCAGAAATGCATGATATCTTGTCAATCGATATATTTAAAACCACTGGCTTTTTGTTTTTCAAACATCATTTACCAATTTCGATTCATTCATTTCTACTGTTGATAAAAAACGAGACAACAGTTCAGTTTGATTTATTTTCTTTCATTTGATTTACTGTTTGTCGTATGTGACGCATGGAGGAGGCGTAAAATTTGTGCTCATTTTCCTGAGCTTCAGAATCTCGACCCCACATTTTAATCATAAATTGGTTGGAAACATTTGAAAATTAGTCATTTTTGATCCCGAGTTATAGAAAATTTATTCGCTTTGTTAAATGAATCACAGATATGATTTTGTATATTGATGACAGAATAGTCATCCTCCGGCTCTACTCCTACCACAATTGGCAAAAAAAGCTAAAAAGCACAGATAGTGAAGTGCGCATAGCGAAGATATATTTATGTCCAGAAGCAAAGGGGTCACTGCAGCCCTTGCTCAATGGATCAGAAAAACCTGATCGAGATGGTAGTTATTTATTCAGATTAAGTACATTACTAGTTCCAGGCTTGTTAAGAAATTTTTAAATCTGTACAATACAAATGAAAACTAATGCATTCTATATCATTGTTAAATTAAATAGTATTTTTTGATTTTAGTGGTCAGTATGGTCTCTATAGGAACAGTTATGCAGCGAAAAACTTTGTACTTTCAACTTAAATTTGTGTATAGATTTTAATTGTTAATGTCATCTGGAAATGTGTTTTAAAGAAAGCCGGGAAACCGCTGTACATGTTTTATACAAGGTTGCCAAGGAGTTATTATCGGTGGTGAACAATTCAGAGGCTGGCAATGAATGTCCTATTTGACTAGAAAACTATAGGGGATGAAGTATAAGAAATTAAACCGGAAAGAGAGGAATTATGGGAGAAAACAAATAGTAGTTTACTTCCATCTACGGAGCATTGAAAATGGAGCGCGGTTTGAAGCTCTCTCTTCATCCAGCCGTGGAGGGGAACGGATCGCTCGTGAACGACGCGAAATCTTTGATTTTTTTGTATTGACACTGTGCCGTAGTGGTGATACGTAATATCAATTAATTAGCGACGTTGTATTATTTAAATTAATTTGTGTTAACAATTTTTAATTAAATGGAAGAACTTTATTAGAGAAATAATCAAGATTGGGAGTATAAAATATATCCGCAATGCCGTGGCGGAGCAATTAATTTCTAGATAGACTTGACATTAAACATTAGATAGCAGAGACATTTTCCCGATACGTTGAGTTCGTGAATAGGCGTTCATACGTGATACAGACAGGGAAAAGTAACTCTAGATGACAGGTTAGCTGCAGATGCTAGTCAGATACAGGTGTTAGGAGGAACATTGAAAAACAAAGCAGACGACATCGGGGTCCAGCCCGGCCGAACGAAGATCGGAAGACGTCGCGGAAGTTCCAGATTGGTTCTTCGGGACGCCATCCGACGACTTACAAGAGAGCTCGGGGGTATTGTTCTGACGATCGTTATATGACAGACTTAGAGGTCATGACCAAACGTTTTTCGATAGAAAACTGTTTAAATTTATTGGGTGAAATTTGAATAAAAGTCTATGTTCCTTTTCCAAATGAACTAAGAGATTATTATTGTGCAATCTAGTACGTTATTAGTGCAAAAATTAGAACAAAGAAACTTTCAGATTTCGTGTTTCTCCGTACGGAGGCCAGATCCGGTGACAATTTGGGAAATGCAGATAAGCGAATTGTCACTGAACCGAACCCAACGACTGAGCCGGCAAGGCAGTGTTGTAATTTATAATTTTGTAATACTTGGAATTGGTTCCTGGCGCCCGTAATAAAATTCATGATTTTTCTTAAAATAAATTTAAGTTACAGTAGGGGGTTTCAAGTTTCAATGTGGATTTTCTGTAGTGAGCTGCTGATACTGACACCTGATATACGTAATTTCTATGACGTGTGTTGTAATTATTAACATCAGTTTCTAGCGAGATCTGTAAATTTCCAAAAAACAAAAACAAAAACAGGTTAGATGTTTAATGCATGCCTCCCAATTATCGAGTGTAATTATAGTTGTAATTAAGTTAGAGTGCGATATGCTCTGAGTAATGTTCTCACAGATATTGTAATTAACCTTGTTGTAACTCCTGGTTAATGAATGAAGAAAATGAGAAATTCTGACCTACATAATTTTCAAGTGAAAATGAAAATGTTGCGGTTTCAACCATGCGATTATCCTTGCATTCAACGAACCCCAATTATTTCGTGAAGAGAACATTTTTCATTACAATGTAGTGTGTGTATTACGTGTGCTTTTATGTGAATCAGTTTTTGAGTATCTTCAATATTTCGTAGTCTTCTCTGTGCTAGCCATCCTTTTTTTGTAACATTAGGAACATACACGCTGTAACCGGTTAACGAACAGGGGTGCCAAGTATAGTGCGTTGCCAAGGGCACTTTCAAAGGTGGGAGGAGGCTTCGTGCTCTCAAATGCCGCTAAGTCTGAAGCTATGTGTGATTGATCCGTGGATGAGAATTAAAAGAGGAGAACTACGTGTGGATACTACGTGTGGATAGGGAGAAGGATCGTTCTGTCCTTGTTATTCAGATTCTGAAACATGGGATCCAGTCGTGAGAATGAAGAAGGTTCACCATAACTATAGACCTCAGTACTTCAGGCAAAGATTAACTAATTTTACGGAATAAATTCAGAGTATTTATGGGCTGTTGGTGAGCCCGAGCCCACACGCGGGCTAAGCGCAACGCTAAGTACATTTATGAGCTGCACTGATCCAAGCTGTGTGCGTTATATCCAATGGACAAACGAAAAGAACGGCTACGTGAACTTTATCCATCGGTGGGATAAAAATCACTTTGATCTCAATGGTTCCAGTGTCTTCAGATGCAGAGGCTCCGTACGGTAATTGAGAGAAGTCGTCTCTTATCCATGGGCTACGGAATCTGAAGCTACACGTATCCAGCTTTTAGTGAGAGAAAAGTCGGTCAACTAATGGACTCCAGCGTTTGAAGCTACAATTATCAAATGTTAATTATCAAATGTCAAGGCTCATGGACTCTAGTGACTCAAGTTACGTGCGTTTCAGTTAAGTTTAAGTTAAGTACGTATGTGTGATTGATCTAACGGTGGGAGAATGGTGTTTGAATAAAAAGGTTGGCGGCATGTCTTTTGTATAATTGATAGCGTACCGAGATGTTATACCCAAGTTTGCGGCTTCAATCTCAATCGAAGCCGTGTATTTGTAAGGGCGAAAAAATCCTTCGTACGCTTTCCTTCGGAAGGGACGTAAAGCAGGCTGTCCCATGTTGTAGATGTATTGCATGCAAAATATCGTAAAGCCTAAAACAGACCTCTGAGCTAATTCAAATTGCCTCTTATCGCCCTGAGCTTATTCAAATCGCCGAGTATTTTTTTCTCTGCTAGATGGTGAAAGAAAGTAGCGAAATTTGCGTGGTCAGTCAAAAGAGCAGGCCTAATGGCCCGAGTCTTGCAGTAAGGCATCCTTACGTATGCGGAGATGCTACATGGCGGTCCTCTTGATAACTGACTACTCTCACACATTGCATAATGTTAAAATCAGTAATGTGACCACTAATGACCTCGACGTTAATGTGACCTTAAATAAATTAACAAAACAAGGCATCACTGAAATGAATTGAATTGAAAGGTTACAGTTTTCTTATCCGTATTTTCTATTCACAAGAACAAAGAAGGCTCGTTCAACCCCATGGGGTCCAGTATCCAAAGACACATTTAACTAGTGGTCGTTGTACTTGATTGATTGTTAGTGAATCCGGATGCGTCAACTAGCAAGGTCATTAGTTCCATAAGTGTAGTGCACGCTTTTCATCGTGAGGTGGCAATGTTCCCCAATGAATGGTAAGATCCGGCGCCGACCTACCGTCGACTAGCGGGGTTTCCTCAACCAGGTATCTTCCAAGCGGGACAACGCCCCAGCCGGGGCAAGCTCTAAATGCCCGACCGGTCTCCCGGCATGTGTGGTAGTGTAGTGCATGTTAGTGTGTGAGGATAGGACAAGGAAAAGGAACGAAAAATTGCACGTGGCCCATGGCCCTTTTTTAGGGTACTGCCCCGGCATTCGCCTGGTGTTGATAGCAGCAACCACGAAAAACTACCGATCAGAGCAGCCGGCCGCTAGAAATCTTCTCCAGACAGCCAGTGAGTTCCACCTAGCTGACCAGATGGTGTCGAAAATCCTGCCGACGTAGGGACTGGATCCTAGAACTTCCGGTCAGTGGCACTGCAGTGACAGCAGTTGATACCGTGAGCCACCTCTCCGGATCGTCGTACTTGAAACGTCCTGTCCCCGATCAGACCACCTCCTAGAGTTACCCACTGCAGTCGTCGGGAGATCTCGTTGCGACCCGGAGGCTCCACATCCTGCACTGGTGCGGAGAACGCTCATTGCTCCCGGGGGGATTCACCGCCGCCGCCGGGCCGTGTAAATAATGCATGTGTGCTCCCAACCCACGCGCCGCCGTCGCGCCGCCGTCGCGGCCGTGCGTGCTCTGGCACGCGTGCGCGCGCCCGCGTAACGAGTGCCGCGTTGCGTGCGCCGCCCACTCTCTCGCCCGCTCGCCCTTTCGCCCACGCGCGCATCCGGGCTGCAATTACTCCGGCGCGCCACCCGCCCGCCCACCCGCTCGTCCGCCCGCTCGTCCGCCCGCTCGTCCGCCCGCTCGTCCGCCCGCTCGTCCGCCCGCTCGTCCGCCCGCTCGTCCGCCCGCTCGTCCGCCCGCTCGTCCGCCCGCTCGTCCGCCCGCTCGTCCGCCCGCTCGTCCGCCCGCTCGTCCGCCCGCTCGACCGCCCGCTCGTCCGCCCATTCGTCCGCCCGTTCGTCCGCCCGCTAGTCCGCCTGCCCGTCCGCCTGCCCGTCCGCCTACCCGTCCGCCTGCCCGTCCGCCTGCCCGTCCGCCTGCCCGTCCACCTGCCCGTCCACCTGCCCGTCCGCCTGCCCGTCCGCCTGCCCGTCCGCCTGCCCGTCCGCCTGCCTGCCAGCTCGGCCACCCGCCCGCTCGCTCGGCCACCCGCCCGCTCGCTCGGCCGCCCGCCCGCCCGCTCTGCCGTCCGCCGTGCCGGCCTTAATCAGGGTCCGTCTGGACACTTGTTGCTGGGGAGGCCCACCGCCCCCTCCCCTGCCCCCTGCCCCCTCCCCCCTAACCGTCCCGTCTCGTTACCCACCCCCCGGTCGCAGGGCGTCGAACCGGGCTTTAATTAGGTACGCCAACTCCACGTGCGGACGGACTGTTGAAAATGTGTGCTTTTGAAACTGGAATTTGGGACACTTTGGAGCTAATTCATATCTGCTATTACAGGGTGGCAGAAAAAAATATCGTAGAATTAAGGAGGGGAAGGAGTAAAATAGTTGGTAGACACCTACATTTGATGTAAACCACCCAAGGTCGTTTGCTTTCAAGGGAGACGTTGTGTGTGTTATTTGCGCTCCTCAACAGTAGTTTTCCTTCTTTCGTGTTTAATTTCATGTAATAAATGTACGTAATTCGCAGGGAGAGAGAAAGAGAGTTACGCAATGCTGCAAAAACCTGGGACAGAGATTTTCTCGGAAAGACGTTTTGGGAGTGCTTCATGTTGAAAGTCTCTGGCAGTGAGCAAGACTAAAGCCTAAACAATAGTTAATTTCTTCGCAAAATTGACATTCCTTAGCCTGACTGAACTCAGAGCGTTGCGATTTTGTGTCGGATGTTTTCATTTTCCAAGGTTATCTTTAATCAAGTCCCTAAGATACTTTTTCTGCAATGATATCTACATTTTTCTTTCAATTTTTTGCTCAAATAGTGAACTGTGCAGTTATAAATTCTCGTGTGCCAAAGGTCCTTCAATAAAACTTCCAAAATTCCGACATCGGCTTAAGTTTGCATTTTGTCGATTTTTTCCTACCTCTTCAAAGATACCTCCTTCATAATGCAGTATATATCTCAGTAATAGTTCTACAAGTGATATTTTCATTTGTATTTTTTATTAAAATTAAAGGTACGTATTTTTTATGAATGCGTATGAATCTCTGATCTCTCGGACAATCGTGACGCTGTTGCCTTTGGTATTTTTAACTCGTCAATGTATGGTCTTAAATTGAAATCCTTTTGCCAGCGATTTTGCTGGTTTGTAAAACTCGCAGAAGTATGTGAGGTAATCAAAGGAAAGAAACCTGGCTTCAAAATCATAAGCAATGGGGTTCATATGGGAGAAATTTACACGCTGACTCAGCGAGTATTTTCTTATTATGAAATCGTTACAATAACACGAAAAAGAATGTGTTGTTTGGCATCACTCGTTTTAGCGCGTGCCAGCTTCATACAGGTCGTCAAGATAAAAACAATATAGAACGTCACTTCATTTGTTGAAAGTTTAGTCATTGTACACGTAGTATTATGAGTTCTCGAGAACATGCTACGACGACCAGGAGTTCTTTATCTCGTACACATGGACGTTGAACCTGCCTTTAATTAGGTTCGCCAATTAAATGTGTGTACAGGCTGCTTAATGTACAGTACCTCTAGATTAAATTTTTTAATGCTTTATTCGTCGTGAGCATCAGTATTGCAGCCCACCGAATCAGCGTTGCCATAATATGATCAGACGCCAGAAATGCAAGAATTTTGAGATAAAGAACCTGGCACCATTTGGCCAGCTAGTGGCCATTGTGCCAGTTGTATTTAACCTCGTCAATAACAGTCCACTTTCTCCTTAGTTTTTTATCCCGTGCCTTTCCTGACACTTCACACAGGACTTCGAACCGGTCTTTAATTAGCAGTATCTTCATGCCAGAGTGCTTAGAATGTATGGTATTCGAAATCAAAGTATGGAACACTTCGTCTTTATTCTCATCACGTCAACAATAAAGACATTCCTAGATGGAGAGGCTGGTAACAAATACTAAAATTGAACAGACACAAGGACTATTGCATTGTTTTCTAAGGAAGTTCTTAACTACCTATGTGAATTTGTTCTTATATAGATAATCAAATGTTCAGTTCAACAAATATAATGGTAATCTACCACAATGAGAAATAAAACGTTTGTGAGAAAATATTGCTGAGTCCATTAATTTATCGAGGGGTGTTTGTAATAATTTTTAAGTATTTTGTTCACAGTTATTTTGGAGCGTCCCAATTTATCATAGTTCATGTGTGTCTGACCACTAGCTGCACTTCTTTTGCAAGAATCTTTCAGGAGTTAAGCTGCGATGTAACAATGGATTGCCGCGAAATGGGGGTTTGATTTTCTCAGAATAACTTTTCACAGTGGAGTGCTGTTTCTGGGTGTACGGAAAGGAATTTTGCATTCTCGAATTGATATAAATGTTAATATTATTACCTTTAAACGAATTAATTTTTCGCATTTAGTGCGCTACCATTGGTAATGAGTAAAGATTGGATTTTCGTGCAGTAAAACGCTGAAACGTGCAGTAAAAATACCAAAACGTGCCAAAACTTGCAATAAAAAGATCAAAACTTTGGAAAAAAGTTTTTTATGAAGCTTAAAACCCTCAGTTAATCCACTTACAGGATATTGAAAGTGAAGGAAATATTGTGATTTCAGAGCTTTTATTATAATTCAGTTTGTCAATATTGTTTAAACACACTGTATTTTGACATATTGAATATTATTCGCTCACAAAATTAAATTAGGACAAAAATACTTAAAAGTAAATACAAAAATACCAATATACCTTCAGATATAAAAATTACCATGTGTTCCATTACCATTACCATTATGTTCTGATACTGCGCATAAGTTATCGCACAAACAAGTAATAATTCTTACAAGAAACAGCAGTACCAAAGGATCTCAAACCGTTTTACTTTTAACCGTAATGATCTGCAAGTATGTGAAGAGAATTATTCAAGTCTGCTTCCCAAGAGAAAATTTCACAATAACAAAATGCATTTGTAGAATTTTCAAATTTATTTTCTATTTTGACTACCGAATCCTTGTTATAAAAATAATTGGTTGCGTTCTTGCATGTGTTCTCTCCATGTGTGACCATATGTTAGTTCCACTTGGTCATTAAGCACCGAGAGGAATGTAAGGGGATAAGGAAATTGCTGAAGTTGACATATCGCGTGATATGCATCTCGATGGTTCACAACGATATGAGGATTTCCATCAGTAATGTTTCTCAGCCTTGTCGGCGACCTCTCCGAATCCACTGTTGATAGCTTGTAGGACGAACATGCTATTTGTTCCGGCACAGGATATGTAAACGCATTAAGAAAGATACACAGCATGGTGTTATTCATATATTCAGTTCCGTTCACGATACAGAAAGAACAAAGACCCACGGAGTAGTTAGTAGTATTCGTCAGTTTTAGGCTAACTTTTAATGTTGTACTTAGCCGCAACTTTTAATATCGAAATTAGTCGCAACTTTTAATGTCGAAATTAGTCGCAACTTTTAATGTCCACATTAGTCGTAACTTTTAATGTCGTACTTGAGAGTAATTTCGAAATCAAATTGCACAACAAAGATAATGTTGTACACAAAGTCAATTAATTAAATTAAATATAGAATAGTTCTTATTAATTAAATATTTAGTGCATCCATTTTTTATTAATTTGAAGTTATTAATTATAGTATGTTATTACACTACAATTAATTACTTAAAACCTTATTACCTTCATTTTATTATTCTGTAACAATAATTATAAAAGTATTATTTGAAATTGAAAGAAATGCTTGTAAAGCTATTTGTGGGTTCAGAGGTTTTTTATACCAAATAACTGAGCAGAAATGGCAGTATCGCTGGAACATCAGAAGAACTGAACAAAACAAAAATAAACCTTTGTGTGCAATGCATGTACTACCTGGAAAGTTATAGAGGAAACAATTGAAGGCAGACTCGTCAACGGTGAAATAACTCGCAAAAGAAATAAGTGGAAAACGGCCCTCATTTCAATAAAATGAGAATAAATGTCCCTCGCAAACCCATAGAAGGTTAAGTACAGCCAATCATCTACCTCAAACAGGGAAAAAGTGATCGATTCGCCAAACGCTTCGACAGAACCAGGAATCGAATTACCAAGTGGAATTCGTTCTTGGAAATATTCCAGTAATACAAGACCGAAAATATTGGTTTAAAATTGTTTTGTAGCGTTCGCTTCAAGTTACACATTTGTAAAAGAACGAATATGGGCTTTCAGTTCTCTTCTTTTGTTGAAGATGAGTACAATGGTTTGTTTATGAAATTTAAATTTGTCTCAATTCGATATTCCCAGCTTAATCAAAAAATTCCTCTCACGGTTTGAGAATAATTTCAAGCAACTTTTGTTTTAAAACATTCTACAAAGAGAAATGTTAAATTTCCTGATAGAATACTACTGCTTCCCTCAATAGTTCAGTAAGCTTTTTCGCTCTAAACCCTTGTATGGCCAAATGATTTTAAAAAAAATCATTCATTTTTGACCATTTGGTTCACAAAAGTTAGAGATTACTCAGAATGACTATTGATTATAGAAACATTCAGACATTATAAAATTACACAGGGTTTTTTCCAGTTCTCTAGGAGTCTGAAAAATGGCTTTTTCGTTGATCGGTTACATCCACACTTCGATTTTCTGAGTTATAGAATTTTATGACGCTTTTCTAGGGAGTTTTGGCTTCAAGGAAGCTGTATAAGATACAACAAAAGATAAGATAAATCAAAGATAAGGTACAAGGCAACAATACTGCCAATCTATACGAAAATGTCAAGTATTGTACGCAGTACGCCACCGCAACTACTGAAAGGTTAAATAGACCACTAGGTAGAGTGAGGGAAAGAATGACGCTGTGTTGTGTCCTTGATACAGATTTTGAAATACAAATCGCTGCTTGATAAGTCACTTCATTTTGAAAACATATCAGCGGTATTTTTATTAGATTCAGATTCCAAGCAATTGGTAGTCATGACAACATCACCAGCAAACTGCGTCTTGCCGATGTTCTTATGCGGCACTTAAAGAGATACAGAAACTCAAGTCTCTGAGGCAGAGGTCGCCACATCAATACGGAAGGCGGAGGCAGGGTCGTGTGAGAATGTGGTAGAGGTGGCGGGACGGGCGGTGGTGATAAGAGTAGGGATGGAAAAAAAAATCATCGATTTTTTCAAATATCAATACTTTCCACTAGAAATATTGATGTATCTACATCGATGTCTCGTTTTCGATGTGGGTTTTTTTCAGATCTGTATACTATCTAGAATCATCTATGTTTTTAAAAAAAGTTCGTTATATTTTTCGATGATTTTGTGCGTGGTAATATCGTTAAATTGCATTTTAAACCTTGTCTGTGCAGAATATTGATTTGAAAATTAGGTTGACAGAGTGCTTTAAAGCAAAATAAACTTAAAGTAATTTTTACGTATGATGAATATTAGATACAGGACGTTATACTTCGAGTATTTATAAATGAAAGTAAATAAATGGAATATTAGCAAAACACGATACCCTTTATTTTGTATTTCCTTCTTTACACACGATAAACATTATTATTAACGTATTACTTACATGTGGCCAGGCAAAATGTACCGGCATTTCATTTTAGTAGGCCCTTAAAAAATTAAAAATGGAAACAGAATGGAACCACACAATGTAATATTTAAAACATCAATGATTTTGTCGATATTTTCATCTACAGAGAAAACCTTTCGGTGGCATTTCGAAATATCCATGTACTGACATTTTGACAAAATTTGCCATCACCAGGTAGGAGCGTTTTCCGAAGCCGGGAGACGGGGTCGGAGAATGTGGCCGGGAGTTTGGAGCGGCGGAATGCTGTTCATATTCAGCGAATTCTCGCGAAACACATCTGCATTCATCTTTTTGAATAGCTGCTTTACGGACTTTGCATGAAAAGGAAAACCGCATTCTATTTCAGTGAGCTGTCCGGTGGAGAGTGATTTTACCCTCTGTGTATGTAGCGTGGGGAAAGCAAAGTTATCGCGCGTTGCTGTACGAACAATTTTTCTGATTGCTATCTCTTTTCGAGGACAAATTTTTCACTGGCAAATGTGCTTTCTGTGTTTTCAGTTTGCTCAAAACAAAGAGCGTAGATACTTTATCGTCATTATCCAGCTGGTCGTTTGAAAACGTCCGTATCCAGCTGGTCGTTTGAAAACGTCCGTTCTTTTCTTTACCTAATTACAATATGCTTTCAACAGTTTCAGATATCTATATATTTCAGCTGTTTATCTTATCGAACCGGGCGAGAGCGAATCAACAGGACACATGGAACACGTATTATTCAAAAGAACGTAGTATCTAAATATGATTTTATTAACGTTTACATTGTACCATATATTTATCTTGCGTCGCTCGGGCATTTTAGTGTTGGCGTCTGGTCTTTCGTCTCTCCAATTTCCATTAAACAATCTGAATCTGTGTAATGCAAAATTTCCAGAGCATTTTTTCAGAAAATATCTTGAGAGCCAAGTTGACTCGCTAAGAATCCGCAATGCATTGGTTTCGTTCATTGGCGCCCTTAGTTCGCTGATCTCCGGTACATAGAATAGCTCTGTGGTCACGGTAAACACTTCTTAAGCCAATTTTTGACGAAAATGGTTTAAGTACTGAAACTATAAGTTAAACATCGATAAATGTTTTTTAGTAAAACGACCTAATTCAAAAGTTGCCTCCTTAAACGACAAAAAAGCGTTTGGAAATAGCGTTGAGAGTAGGAAAAAGCGTTGGGTCAATAATCTAACCCTTGCTTTCTCCAAACTAAGATTTTTGACTTATGAACTTGAACCCCGTGTCCTCTTCCTTTTTCTACTCTTCCTTCTTTTTCTTCACCACCTTATTTTTTCTTGTCTCTCTCGTCGTTCTTCTATTCATTATTCTTCTTTCTTTCCTCTTTCCTCTCATTATTTTTCCTTCACAGCCTTATCGTCTTCAATTGTAAAAATTTCGAAAATTCCTACAATAGTGTGTCGTCGGCATCCTTGAATGTCGTCATCCTGAATTCAGCGTATGTGTAGCATTCCACGCGATTAATATCGCCGAAATCAATATTCATACCATTGTACCACTTATATATACATACATATACCACAATATTCATATCGTTATACTACATATATTCTTATCATATACCACTGGATTCAATATCATTCATCAGGATGACATACTGTTAAATATAGGTCAAAATCTTAGAAAGGCGATCGAATAAGATAAAACGTTGAATAAATCACACTCTAAAGAGCTTGTCAATATTGAAGTAATTTGCTCGTAATGACCTATTTTACGCACCTGAAAAAAATTAACTAGTATAAGCTCATTAATTTCATAGCAATACACTCATATATGAGTCAGAACTATTGCGAGCGACAGTATAGTTACGTCTGCAGCCTACTTTCATTCTTGGTAAGTTCCAGGAAGTTTTCTGGACCCAGGGGCCGGTACCTTTTCGCCATTTCGTCGCGTTCTGGTGCGCGAAGGCTGGCAGGCATCCAGATACGCCAGAACGCATTGCTCTAGGAGAATCCCACAAAGAATGCAGAACCCAGCTGAGGGGCTCAGATCCTTCAACTCATCTTACGTGACCCTGTCGCTCACATTGGTACGAAGATGTGAATGACATTCTGCGAGCAGATTCGTACCTCGGTATCACGTATAGAATCATTCCCGACTGGCCGCGAAAGTCGTGGACATCGCTTCCTGCCAGGGGAAGCTTAGAGTCCACACTTGTCGTTAGTGTGCAAAGGCCGGTACGCGGAGAGATGCGCAATGTTGCGCCGTTTTCGCCGCTCCGTCCAATCCCGTCCGATCCCGTCCAATCCCGTCCGATCCCGTCTGATCCCGTCCGATTCCTCCCGATTCCGTCCGATCCCGTCCGATCCCGTTCGATCCCGTCTGATTCCGACCGATTCCGACCGATTCCGTCCTATCCTGCCAGATCCTGCCCGATCCTGCCCGATCCTACCCGATCCCGTCCGATCCCGCTCAATTCCGTCCGATCCCGTTCCAATCCTGCCCGGTCCGTCCGGTCCCGTCCCGTCCCGTCCCGACCGGTCCAATCCCTCGGCGTCCTGTTCCTCTCCATCCCGTTGCGTCCCGTTCCATCGCGTCCCACCCCGCTTCCCCTGTCTCGCACCGTCCCGCGCCTCTCCGCGCCACCCCCTTCTCCCCGCGCCACCTCCCTCCTCCCCGTGCCCACCAACGCCTTCCTTCTCCTCCCCGCGCTACCCCTCTTCCCCCGCGTTGTCCCGCGCGGGCTGTCAATGCAACGACTGCAATTAAGAGCGCCCGGCAGGCCGCGTTCAGAAAGCGTCGATTAGGGCGTGTTCACTGGGGTTTATGCGGCGCGCAATCGCCATTTTGACAGCGCCCTGCAGCCGCGCTGGCTGTGAAAGCCCCCGTTGAGGGCGCGGGGCTAAGCGATGTCGCGGCACTGTGTGATTGGGAGGTTGTTGACCTTCGATTTGGGTTGCGGCTGGCAAATGAATGGAATCGCGCCAGCAAGAAGCCTATATTTCCCGTCAAGTCTAATGGAAAGGAGATCAAACGTGGTGGGTTGAAGTCTCCATCAAATCTTTGAAAGCTATAAACATCTGATAGTTTTTTAATTATGATTTTAACTCCTCCAGTCAGTAAAACATTACCAATGAATTGCGCTTTGAATCTTTAGTTGTTGTGTTGCGTGAGCGCATCAGTTGTGAGGTTTTGATGGATTTATTGTCTCTATTTGGTATTTGCTTTTGTTTCTTTTTTCTTCGCCCCAAATAATTTGTCAGTAAAATGATATACGTGCATTATCAACGTTACATTTGTACACTATTGAAATTGCATACACATAATATTCGTATGGAGTTTAAGCAATTACATTTGCATAGAACAGTTATACTATAAGTAGCTGCTGTTATACTTATTATTGCAGATATAATAGAAAATGCCTACCTGGTGCCTCAAAATGTTATATTTATTTAATGTGAATATGTATGTTTGTTTTATTCACTGATGATTATATTTATTTAATATAACTATGTGCTTTCGTCATATTCACAGATGAAATATTTCTAGTGTTTTAGTGTAATCAAAAAGCCCGCCATGTCGATGAAAGTATGTAAAATAGTACATTATGAAACAATGATGGGTATTAATACACGAGTGTGATATTACGATACGAGCGAGGAATATCGAGTATCGTCAACTTCACACGAGTGTATTAATACCCATTACATCGAGTTTCATACGGTTTTTCTACGACTCATGGTAACTTTTATAAGTCTTAGTCTTTTACAATGAATCGTTTCGTCGCAGCATAGAGGGTTCAGCCAAGGCCTTCTAGAGGACAGCTCCCTACCCACCGCAGGTGGCTTTGTTTTACCACTTCGCCTGCGAGGAGTACAGAAGTTGCGGCAATAATTCCAACGTCACCATTTTTGCTTTTTCTCTTATTTCTGGAAATGTGAAGTCCCCCTTTAATTCACTAGACATTTTAAACTAAAGAATTGGCTGATTTTAAGAACAAGCACATGGCAGCAACATATAACCCAAAATGACTTGCGTTCAGATCTTAACCTATACTGCGATTTTTCTAAGAGCGACTCTCAAGGAAACTCAAATCCCATCTTCGCGATGGAATATGTCACGGCATTTCGCGTCTTTCTCAGTCGTTCCGCTAGATTTCGCACGATCGCGACCGTATGAAGCAGTGCTTGCGATCATGCGACTTCTACCGGCAAGACCGAGAAAAGACGCGAAAGAAAAATCGCAGTATAAGCAAACGTTCTCTCCAATAACTACCACTGCGCTAGTCAAATAGGATCGAAGTGAAATTTTGGTTCAATGTATTTTCAACAATATTTCACCTTAAGAATTACTAATAATAAATAAATAAATAAAAACTGAGAAGCAGAATGTAATATTAAATACCATTTTAATGTACACAATCGAACGAAACATTTACTATAAGATTGTCAATGATTAATGAAGTGTCAATACTTGGTTTGTAAGCTTCTCTGTGATTGGTCAAGAACCTGTATCATAATGAAAACTGTTTCGTAATGAGTATCATTATGCAACGGGTTGCAGCCATCAAATGACAGAATTATACAATGGGAGTAGAAAAAAGTTACTTGTGAAACATTTCCCTGGTAATTTAAATTTGCTCAAGACGTAGGAGGAAAACTTTGAGAGCGCGCTGGAATAAAAACGCACTATTACTATGACTCGCGTTGTGATGAATTCTTATTCGCTTCGTTCCATTCTTTTTATGGCCTTAGTTAACTCCGTTGAGGGAAGCAAACACAATCTCTAGCGTTAACAGGGGGCGCGTATTCTCAAGAAAGGGAAATAAAAACTTCACATGGAGCAGAAAATTGCCGTTTATTTCCCTGCGTTATTGTGGGGAAAAGTGCAGCCCGTAGAGGTAGTTATTTATAACCTACTCACTATTTATAGCCACTCGCGTTGTGTTGTTAATCTTGAAGATCCATCTTTGTTTTCTTCCATTCATACATATTTATCACACGTAATGTGTTTTCATGTTATACGTGGAGCATGGCCGAACCACGACGAAATTAATACGATACGTGACAATCCAAATAGTTACACTAGTTCGTATTACGGTAATTTAATTGTACGTTAAAAATACTTCAAAAATTGAATTATTTCTAGAATAGAAAAGTTTTTTTCTTCTGTCTATGCAATACTTGAAGGTACTACGTCCAACCATATTGCGAACTCTGGCCCTTTCTTAATGTGATGTCACTCAGACACATACACTCATCTTTTGAGAGGCCAGAATCAACCATAAGGGGCTTGGCGAAGTACCGTTATTTACTGGAAATCAAGAGAGCTGCATCCTTTTGTTGCTTGTAGCCTACCATACTAGCCTGAACACAATTGTAAAAATAACTTGAAAAAATGGAAATATCAGTTAACTTTAATCGGATGGATGTAGAAAGGCGGGAACAAATCTGTTGTCACGGGGTAAAATTCCTTATTGGGTAAAATTCCTTACGGGGTAAAATTATTGGACTTTTAAAAGAATTATTAAAATTCCTTAAGTCAATTTTGGGCGAAATTTGGTTAAATATTGAAACTGCAAGTTAAGTAACTATATTTTATTTTAGTTAAACAATCGAATTCAAATTTATCATCCTTAACGAGAAAAAAAAACGTTGGAACATAGCTTTGAGCCCGGGAAAAAGCGTTGGCTCAATAATCTAACTCTTCTCCAAACTAAGATTTTTGACTTAAGAACTTTTACCCCGTGACCACAGAAATACAACCCCGTTTTAGGGTCCGAAATCATGCTATAATCTTACTCAAAATGAAATGAAACCCGATATAAATATGAAATCTCTCAAAAAATACATAGAATATTAAAAATTAATTTAAGAAAGAAATAGTCAAATTTAAATTACACTTTCTTACATTTTTCAGACACAACCCTGTGCTAACTGAACATTTTTTTGCTCTATGGAATCCTTCCTAGCTCTAGTTAACAAAAATGACACAAAAAATATGGATTATAGTTTCACATTAGAATAAGAATAATTCCTGTAGATATTATCTTTTGTTACTCAATTTTCTACATATACTTTCTATTTATGCCGCTTTTGAAAGATTTATGAAAGTAATATTTATAATTACTTCTGACCAAATAAGTTGTGGTCACGTAGTTTGTGACGTAAGTGTTGCTCCGTAGAATGAGCAAAAATCCGTGCGGCGGAGCTGCACATCCGTGTCATTGCATCCTTGCTTCATCTCAGTGTTGTCAAGGTCGATGCCACGAGCGGGCATCCGTGGCACGAGTGCCACGACGAATTCACCCTACTACACCACGACGAAATCACTACTACTCGTAATAGTTCCCTTTCTCGACGCTAGTTGCGCACAGAAGCTAGTGGCAAGCTACCGTGCCACGACGCGTGCCATTGCCACCAGTAGAAGACCTTGACACCACTACTGTCTCTATTTCTTCTCGCCAAACTCCCTTCTATACATGACGTAGCTTACGACTTTTCGAAATTTTTATTTCGTGATATATATATACATGACGTATGTTTGTTCTGCGTTAGTCGTAGCCCCAAGTCATTCAGGGTATTAACGTTAGTGAGTGTTTTTCTTTCTGAAATGTGGGGCGCGAGCCATCTACCCATAAAGGTGAGTACGCGGTCACAACATATTGCATTGTAAATAATGTTATGTTTACTATGTCTCTTAACGTAAATCTTCTGTCTAGAAATAACAAAACATTCAAAGTGATGAATTTTTCTCGTTTTGAAAGCAGCGTGTAAAAATAATTTAAAAGTCGTAAAGAATGAACTTGGCGTCATTGTATATTGTTTACTTCTTTCTGATTATAATTTACGATGCTCTCGAATTATCCGCGGTGTATTCTCGAGTTACCAATTAGTTGGGGGCAAGAAAGTGTTCAAACATAAGATTTTCAAAGCATTAAAGTGTGTCAGGTCATTTCTCCTTTTCTGTCTACAAAATATGCTACCCGCCCCCACATACCGTGCGCATCCCTCAGTTTAAAAATGGAAAAACTTGACCATCGGGACACTGTAGTGGTTAAATACTGTATGTAGCAAAAAGCGGGAAATTACAGAAGAGCGCCGCTACTTTCAGAACATATCGCCGAAACATTGCGTTTCTTGCGGAAATATCTCAGTTACTACAATTTGCCAGAGAATTTTATTTGATTTATATAGTTAAAAATAGTAAAAACATTCTATGTTACCTACGGAGGAGAAGATCATCTACGCGCTATTCTTTCAGCTACAGTTTCCCTTTCCAAAATTTTAACTATAACAAGTTGAATGATGAATAAAAGTTTAAAAAATTAAAAAACAAAATAAATAATAACATTTAAAAAGAGTGAAATTAGCAACATTTGAAAAACTAGATATTTTTGTTCCCAAGTAATAGAAATCTTACTTGCTTCGGTAAACGAACTGTAGATTTGATTTTTTTGCATTGCTAACAAAATAATAACTTACCCTGCGCTCTAAGAAAAGGAGAGCTCAACAAAACGTGCGCACAGTGAAACTACATTTATGTCCAGAAGCAAACAAGGGTCCATCTCAGCATTTGATCAACTGATCAGGGAAACAGGACAAAAACCTGATCGAGATGGGATCATTGACCAGGAAGCTGAAGTCCAGTCCTTGTTGCAGGAATCTTAAGCCAAAATATCAAAATGTTTAGACAGATGAAACGTTTAAGATACTGATAAAAATATGTTAATGTTTTACTTTCTCGCCTTACGAATACTTCGTAAGAAGAGAAAGTTATGTAATCGTGCGCCGGAAAACGACTAATTTTCGCTCGAAAAACTGTTATAGCTGGAGTCTGGCGAAGAGAAAGTGGATAAAACCTGGTGGTAAATTTAGGGGAAAAAAATCCTCTACCTCGCCGTGTGGTTAAAATCCATGTTTTGTTGCTTCTTGATACTGCAAAATCGATTGACGGCAAAACGTCCGTCTGTCCGTCGGTGGTCAACGCTACCGCCTAAATCGTTCAGCCGATTTTCTTCAAAATTGATATTCCCCGATCGTTTTTACTCATCTCAAGGCCCCTGGAATTTTAAACCGATGTTTTAATATTTGGGGGTACTTTACATGAAGCCCATCGGAGTTTTTCAAAGTTAAAAAAATGGCTCCTTTTTTTTTTATTTTGGAAACATGAGAAAACGTATATGGTCTCTCCGGCTCTCCATGAGTTGTTGAACAAATTTTTGACCCTCAAAGTTCAGAGGGTTGTGTCCCTCTGACCCAAATGATTTCCATTTGCGCGTGGTAATTTCGCGCGCCTCTCCGGGAGTGGCCTATCACATTCGTACTTCCACGCTCGCTGGTTGCAGTAAAGCTCGGCGGCGGCGGCTGAGTCGGCAAACCCCGTCGCTAGCGCTTTCTGCAGGAGATAAGGCGACGCGGCTGCTTTTAAAGCTTCGAGCGCTTTATTATTAAGCGAATGGGAAGTTAAAGCTCGTTCGGAACGCGCTCGTCCCGCCACGAAGCGGCCGCTTGTTTGGATCTCGGTTGCCGCGGATTTAGGCTCCTCCTGATGACGGCCGTTTCGGCGCCTGCTTGAGGATTTAATCCGCGAGTCGAAAAACACGTAATTATTTTTTTTATTACCGCGTACTGGAATAATTGGTCTCGTCGGAGCAGTAGCATCGCCGCAAATTATTACGAAGTGGCACACTTCTTGTATGAATATAATATATAAATATAATAATATAAATATATGCGATCCGGTGGCCGAGATCGCTAAATCAGGAGTGCAGTAGCGGTCTCGGACCGAAGGATCGCGGATCGAGTCCCGCATCGGGCATAGTTGTGTTGCGTGTGCCTCTGTATTTTTGTGTCTTTTTCATCATCATCATTATTATTTCACCCCATCCCCCAGGGCTAACAACCCTGGAGTACAGAACTGGAATCAGCATTAATTTGCTGATTCCCTCCCATACAAAAGTAACGTGCATCTACCCCGGTAATCATGTCGGACCCCTAGTGGGATGCACATACCGCGTGGTTCTATGATAGCCGAGTCGCGAAACAAAAAATGTAAGTATAATAATATAAATTGCATATAAGAAAGTAATCGTGTTCGATGTCAAATCCCTGCTAGGTGCTTCAACCCCTTTTAATACTTGTTTAGACATAGAAGGTCGTAGTTCAACTTAATATAATTCAAATAATATCATGTGATTTTGATGGTCGGCCATTAATTAATCCGTGGTGATATCGCAGGGGGGGTAGTTATGTAGATAAATCAATGAAGATCAGGAGTTGTCTCCTGGAGATGCTACCAATCAGCCATATGCGTAAACATTTCGGAAGGCGTTCGTGCCCCTGCTAGATCTGCTCCTGGATGATTCAGTAATATTGTTTCTGGAGACATCAGTAGATCTACTAATTATGGAGCAATTTTCAAGCATTAATCAATTCCAATGGTGACAAAGAATGTGCTGCAATAACCAAGTTAATTTTGTGTTATAGAACGTCGTATTACAATGTCCGACGACTATCTTTCTAGACGGCTCACCCTTATGAACTAATTTTAAAACCCGTCGAAAGGGGACTGAGTAGTGCTTATCTGACAAAGTCTAAGTGATGGTTTATTAGAGGTTTACATTTGCAAAATAACAATTACAACACATCCGGCTCACAGACTATTTTTTTCGTGAGACTTTTTTGAATTATGGTGAAACTCCCTTTGAAATCATTAGAATTTCCCATTCAATTTTGCTTAGCGTTAGGAGCTGAAGAGACACTGTGCGGGAACTCCCCTCATCTACCACCATTCCTTATCTGGCTCCTTCCGCCATCGCCCATTAATTTTTAGAATTTTGAACTTCTTAACTTGCAATTTAAAGTTTTAACAGATTATTAAAAGTTCACTATTGTTATAATCGCATCTAGTGTTACTAAGTTCTTTTATAACTTCCCCTTTGCTAAGGCCAGAGTCCAATTTGCTCTTTTTACCTTAAGCCGCCGTCATTAGCCGAATTGCTTAACTATGTCCCGTGAAGTCGCGGAAGTTAAGCAATTAGAATCACCATGGATTCCTAGACCGTCTACGAACCCCGGTTACAAACGGCGCCGCGCTCCTGGCCGAAGACACAAAAGACACTGAGTGCGACGTGACGAGGCTAGCCAAAAACAAACTTAACAGAGGAGTACTCCAGCCCTAAATGCCCACGAAGAATTTAGAGACGCGTTGTGTCGATAACGCAACAAATTTAAAAAAATAGTATCTGTTCGGTTTCTCTCTCACTTTATCGACCATCTCATCATCTCAACTCCCTGTCCAAACAATACACATTTATTCTTCATTTCCCCTTGATCTTAAAACTTTGATTGTGCACTAATTCCAATGAACTTCTGTAATTAATATATATTTATTTTGTTTACATGACAACAAATAAACACTCATTAACGAGGTTCTGAATGTGTTCATATACATTTGTAACATTTTGGTCACTCATATAGCTATTATGGCATTCTTTGTAAAATAAAACAATAATGCAAAGTCTCTGCTATATTTTTTAAAAAATATATTGCTCTGAAATAATATATTTTAACGATGACTGTATCTACACATCTCAGGCATTGAGTACCTTCATTGCCAGATACTGTTCCTAAAAATCAACATTGCAAATGGAGTCGTTTCTAATTCTTCACCTCATTCCGCAGATACTCGCCGCTCGCCTTCTCACCTCGAAGCAGGTTGAGGCCGGAACGCCCGACCGTAATTTGGGGCGAAATGAAGGGTCGTTTGCTTGTTGTGTCGCCCGCGAAGCTCCCATTTTGTCGCCTCCGCGCGCTGCCTCATTGTGCCGGATCCAATTTCCCTCCAGGAGGCGCGCTTTGTCGGCGGAGAGAACTTCGCCGGTTCGCTCACGGTGACGAGGTCCCCTTGATTTGGCAGCCATGGTGTGGGCACAGTATAACCAGTACGTTCACTCGCGGCAAATCCCATTAAAAAAGTTTTTTCGATCACGTGACGTCCGCCATGTTCTTGGTATAACACCCAGAGCGCGAAATACATAAGTACTACATTTAAAATGATTTTCTTACCTTAATTTCATTCTCTACTTCTATTTATTTTATTCAAATTTCACGTCCTATAAAGCAATTTAACAAATACACACACATCCACATCCTTTGGAAATCGGAAGAAATTAAACTTACAGGTTTTGGTATTAGTTTTACATGTCTTTATAGTACAAGACAAATAACCACGTTTCGAAGTCTTTTTTATCAGAGCAGATAATATTGCTTGAAGGAAAAATTGAAACACAAGTACTAAACTTAAAATATTCTAGTTGCCGAACTTTTAGTAACAAACGACAATGGCATGTCATGCACACCTGTTTTCTGTCCCCCACGCGATAAAATTCACGTGCGATAAAATTAAGACAGAAAATCATTACCATGTTAATTGTCGTATAAGCGACTCGTAGGTTTCTTTGAGAATGTCAGTTCTTATATAACGCGGTGTAAATGCCTCCGAATATATCTGCTGAAATTGTATTGGCTAACAACTAAGAACATGTCCGAGGGTCTACCCGGCGCAAAACTATATTTTGGAGTAAGTGAACATACTGGTTATACTGTGGTTTGGGTGTGTTTCGGATGAGTAAAGGAGGAAGTAATTTGGGCTTAAAAAGGCTGAAAATCTTTGCTTGTGATTTTGAAGTGTTCATTTTTGATTCTTCATTTTTCAGTCCATTTCGAACATTTAAGTAAGTCATTTTGTAATTTATCATGTGCGCGTAGGATATTAACTTGGTTATTGCGTCGTAAGGTGCGTAGGATATTGTCGTGGATGTGAATATTGCCGTGTCATCGGCAAACAAAGCTATTTCTGAGGTGTATAGTTGAGGAATGTCTGATAAGTAGATGTTGAAAAGGGGAGAGAGACAGAATCCTTGTGGGACCTCTGGATCTATTATATGTTGTGTTGAAAGTGTGTAGTTTATTTTAACTTTAAAGTTTATGTTGGTCAGAAAGCTATGAATGATATTAAATAAATATTGTGGAGTTCCCAGTTATTGTAACTTGTGATGGAGACCAGTATGCCAAACAGTGTTAAAGGCCGTTTATATGTCCAAGAAAATTGCTACTGTGTTTTCGTTGGTAGAATGCTGTGGCTATAAGATTCGGTTAGGCACAGTACTTGGGGGTTAGTTGAATATTTGGATCGGAAGCCAAATTGGAAGTCAGGTGTTTTGCTATTTAAAAAAAATAGTCTCCTTAGTAATCATTTTTGGGTTACCAGGTCCCCCACGGGCTTTGGGGACTTGGTGGATTCTTCTCTAAAAATCTCTGCGGTTACGACATAACAATAGCTGAATATTTTCGTTCTTAAAGCACTATTGTACGAACGATTGTTGCTGATTATGATAGTTCCTGTGGTAACATTTGCCTTCCATTTTATAACATATCCGTCGCAAAACGTGTAACCAATCACGAATAGCATGGCAGAGTTTCTCTAGCAGATGGTCTACACAAGAAGTGTGTTTCAGTAAACACACGAACACCGCTGCTAACACGAAGACAATTAGCAGATGGGCAGCCGTCTAAACAGCGGTTAACTTCTTCGAGCACGTTGAAAGATAGTTCAGGCTGTCCGGTCATACTTGGCCGGTTGCGTTTCAAAACCCAAATTCATAAGGAACTAAATCTCCCTACAATTCATGATTTGATAAAACATCAGTCTGATATTGTTTGGTACCACACTTTCATTACATCATGCTCAGTCTTTTAATTTTGGTAAAACTTATATTTTTCTGGTACAATTATTTCCAAATTTCCTGTAGATAAATTTCATCCAGCGTAATTTTATTTTCTCTTCTTTTCCATACTCTTTACATTTACAACAATTTTCTAATTTTAAATTTGGTCGTCATAAATCGTCTTAAAGGTTATTGTTTGTGTTCTTAACGACTGTTCTTAACTTGTAAGTTTCAACGCTCTGAAAGTCACATTGTCAAACGGAATGTAATACTTAAAAGACAGAACAGAACACGGTGGACAACAATTGACATTCGATTTAAACAGCCTCATTTACCGACATATTAAATCCAATTTCGGTTGTGGAGAGAAGGGATGGATTTCCTCACAAGGTATCTCCCTAGCGGGACACCGCCCCAGTCGGGCATGCTCTAAGCTTCCGATTGGTGTTCCGACATGTGTGGTAGTGGAGTGCATGTAAGTGTGTATGTGTGTAAGTAAGGGGTGAGGATAGGATAAGGAATGGGAAGGAAAGATAGCTCGCGTGTCGTGACCCGTTGAAGATACTGCTCCCGAATTTGCATGTTATTAATTGGGAAGGGATAACTAATGATAGAAGTTTGTTGGTAGAATTCTTTTCCAGACAGCGACTGAATTTGACCCAGCTATGCAGGTAACGTCGGAAATCCGCCACCACCGTCGAGACTCGACCCGATATAGATTCGACCCGAGACTCAATATACACTTATTGTCCATGCCTTGACTAACAACCGCAACCGTACTGCTTCTGAGGTACGTTATATCTTTTCTCGTAAAGGTGGAAAGTTAGAAGAAACAGGAAGTGTTAGTTAGCTTTTCGATCATGTAGGTTTTATCGTCTATAAAGCAGAGGGTGTGAATTTTGACGATTATTCAGTCATGGAATCGAATTAGAAGTATTGAATGTTGAGAAAAAATGACAAAGAAGTAGTCGACCCGTCGAACCTCTCGGTCAGACAACGCTGGCACTGTTAACTCATCCGGTGCGTGTGGATGAGCGCTTCGCCCCGCTGTGCGTCTCTCGAGAGAGCGACTGAGCGTGGGCGAGAGACCTTAGACAAAGGTTGTCCAACTGGGGGCCCGCGCTACCATGTATTGTGCCCCGCGAAAGGTTAATAGTAGAGACCGGATTTTTATGTAATTGCATGTTTTTTGCCTTTCTAGTTACCGTTCTCAAAATTTCATTCTTGACAAATTGTCGCCCTATCCAATTTTTTTGTTACGTATTTTTACATATTTGGTACTATATTACATATTTTACATATTTCGTTATTTTGTCAACATTTTTTTATCAATTTTCTTACATGAAAAAAAGAAGTTTGAAAACAATTCAGCAGTTTTTCCTACGTTATTACTGCATGCTAATGCGTACTCTACTCGTGGTACGATTCATGAAGACGCGGTTGGATATTCCGACAGTCCGATATTCCGTCACAGTCCGACGTGCCTGCTTCAGTTATCTCAGTGGCGGGAAATGCGCGTTAACGACAAATCATTCTCACTTTGAGGGGTGAAATTGACGACCTTTTTGGCTTTTGGCGACCTGCAATGATTGTTTGCTGGTAAATTTCGCCAGTTTGTACGATGGCTTCTATTGCGTCATTCTGCTAAATTACATTCCTGGACAACAATTTGTAAAGATTTTACTACTGATGGGAAAGTATGGCGCAAGTGTATATCAACCTGTCCTTTCTAAATGATTTTTAAAACGTTTGCATTGTTTTTAAAATTTGTATAGGAATTTTTTTATAAATGTAAGTTTGTGTTATGTAAATGAGTTTTATAATTAGAGTACTTTACTATTACATATTACATCCGATTTTACATATTTATTACATATTCTTACCATTTTCATTACATATTTATGTACATATTATTTCATACTACATATTTTTCCGGTCTCTAGTTATTAGTCTATAGTGAAGTGCAAGCATGTTGGGCGAGAATATTGTGACCCTAGCAAACGCGACCTGCTGGGGTCAGCACTCCTTTTATTGTAAAAATAGGTGAAGTTTAGATTGAAGGATGTTTTCTAGTAAATTCAGAAATTTAAAATCATCTCAATTTGATTCATTGCGTTATGCATGATACGGGTTGATATCACGCACGGTTCCATGCTCCCTCCTCCACCATCTCAGAGCAGTCGGGCAATGTGCCGAGATAAACACTACGGGGAAGTCATGTGTGGATTGTCCGAGTAGAAAAATGTGATCCTGAACCATATTAAAGGCTTTATTTTGTACGGATATGTTATAGCTTGTTATTTCCTTCAATATGGAATTCGATATACATTGCATAACTTATCTGGATCGAAAGGTTCGTGGTTACGACGGAAATGTGAAAACAGTTGAATGATGATTGAGTTGAAAGTTGATACATGTTTTTTATGGAGGAAATTATGAGAAGGAAATATAAAAAGACAAATCGAGTCAAGTTAACATCTAATTAATTTGTAACTAAATCAATCTGAATCGATAAAATTAGGTAAAAAATGAAATTTTTATAGGTAACACATGAGTGCTTTGGAAATTATCGATAAATCCCCTACTCGCGAAGCGAAGAGGGGATTTATCTGAGAAATTTCAAAGCACTGGTGGTATTTAATAGTAATCCACGAATGAAATTACGTCCAACAGAGTTCCAAAATGCGCTTAATATTGAAAATATTCTGAGAGCTATGTTCAAATCAATGAGATCATGCTACAGTGCATATTGCACATTGACATAGCGAACGATGTATACAGTCTCTTAAGATAGTTGAGACATAGTTTATAATAGGCCAGTAGAGAGAAACGATAAGAAAAACCGAATAGAAAATGCGATAAAGTTTTTGAGATACACCTCCCTGATTTGGGCATTTTGTATGCATAGTTAAACACTATTGGTTTTAACTTCACGAGTGGAATAGTCTGTGTACGGGTGGCAACTGGTTCTAATAATATAGCAGCGACAAAATCCCTTAGGGCTTTAGTCGCAGCCCGGTCGTTAGAACCCTTATAACGCCCTTGGTGCGTAAATAACTGTGAGATGCTTCCTTTAAGTTACGATCATTTGCTCTATTGGAATGAATTTGCTTTATGTGAAACTAAATTCAATAACTAAACTGAATAAAAGATAACTGATATTAATGTGAATGTGAATAAGGTGAACATCTGAGTATTTTGAAATGTTTACCAAAGAAAATAATAAATTAATATTTAACTTAGAAGCACTAGTGGAAGATGCAGAACATCTTACGTACGTATGTAAATATTTTTTGGTAGTCTTTTATGATAGAATGCTATTAAAAATCATGGTTTTTGAAAACTCCATGTAACACATGACCTGTGAACGTGTAATGTAAAAATATTAAAAAGTTTTGTCAGTTTTAGTTTTTTTGTAACTAATGATTTTGTAATTTCTGTTTTTGAGTTACTGTATTGATTTGACTAATTCATTGATTAATGATTTCCTTAATTGTATACTGGCGTATGATTAAGGTTAAAGCCAATAAAATAAATATTCAAAATTCATAACTGTGAGATGTGGTCCTTGAGGCCTTGCAAGCTGGCCACCCCTGCCTTAGACGGACTCATTCACGGCGCACTGCCCGTCCTGCCTCGAGCCTAATTACGCGCGCCGCCACTGGGAGGCGTTGGCGGCGGCGGCGACGCCCTCCGGCGAGAACGGGAGACATTCGCGACTCCGCACCGGGAGAGAGGGCTCAGTGCATCAACCTGACGTCACTGCAGTCCCTCTGACCGGGAGGTCCTACGCTTCCACTCCCGAAAGCGGCAGGATTTTCGACACTAGCTTGTCAGCTAGGTCGAATTCAGTCGCTGTCTGGAGGAGAATTCTAGCGGCCGGCTGCTCTGATCGGTAGTTTTACGTGTTTTTTCCGATCAATACCAGATGAATACTTGAGCAGTACCCTAACAAACGGGCCACGGACCGCGCGCGATCTTTTCTTCCTCTTCCTTGTTCTATCCTCTCCTCTTATAAACACACACACTAACATACACTACACTACCACACATGCCGGGAGACCGGTCGGGAGCTTACAGCTTGTCCCGGCTGGGGCGGTGCCCCGCTTGTGGGAGACACCTGGTTGAGGGGAAAACCCCGCTTATCGACGGCAGGTCGGCGCCAGATCTCGCCATCCAGCGGGGAAAAAGATCATCACCACCTCCCGAGAAAAAACACGCACTACACTTACGGGACTAAGGACCTAAGTAGTTGACGCGCCCGGAAACACGAATCAATCAAGCAATCAAGCGACTCCGCATTGCCGAAAGCATCCCACCGTCTGAGGACACGGGTTTCCGGCGGATTGAGGATTCGTTCGATAGGCGCATGGAAAGGTTTATTCGGTGGCGGATAGAGATTCGATGTCGGATTGAGGATTCGTCTGGTGACGAACTGAAGATTCGTGCGGGGGTGGATTCGTCTCGCGTCAGATCACGATTTTAAATAAAATTAAGGTGGGTCACACAACATGCGATGGCAGAGTCAATATACAACCGACAATAAAGCCAGCTCTCCGAGAAGAACGGAGGATTTAAATTTGTGTAGGAATAAATGTTACAAACTTTGCGAGCATTTAAGAGACTCGTAAGATTATAACTTTTTTGCCAATGAACATGTGGTGAGAAATTCCGTGTCACGAAGTTACATATGTGGAACTTGCTTCTGAATAATAAGCAACCCATTATGAATTTGTTTTTTTTTTCGGGTCTTCGTAATCTCTCAGAACGGACCTGCCGAACACTAACGCTTCATAGGCTGCTTCCCAATCAGAGGCATGTGACATGTGTAACTTTTTCATATGAAATTTCCCACCGCATATTCATGGGAAGGAGTGACCATCTTTGACGCACCTACATGCCCTAAATAGTATTAGTTTAATGCATGGTAGTACGAAAAAAGAAAAGTAATACTATATCACTTAGTGGAGATTAGATACTCGTATGCATGTTATGAATTTAAATATTTGGGAACGAGGAGTCCCTGAAAATGATATTGTTAGACATAATACGCAAGGACGACACGCCATTAGAAAAATTAAATTCGCTGCTGTAGAGCCAAAGAAATATCCAGGTCTGCTAAGAACATACTTTTGGACTCTATGAAAGTAGAGGGCTATGTGGCCCAGAAATGGGGAAATTATGACAAAGATATTGAGATTAATGAGCTTATGAAGGTATTTGGATGATCCTACAAATGGATATTTAACCTCCTCAGGAACAAAGCCTGTCCCCGAAATAAATAAAAAAAATCCTATTCTGACAGCACTTCGAATATCAGAGTGACGCACACACCCAGGCCGCAGACCTACGACACAGGGATACAAGAAATGATCCCACAGAATAAGAAATGAATCTATTATGATGGCGGTTATATTCAAAATAGTGCAGCATGTTCTTCATATGCTGCAATAAAGCTTTTTCATAAAATTGTGTTTTTTTTTGGTTGTCAACATAGGGAAACTCACTTTCTGGATGCACCTGAAATGCACATTAGAACAAGAGAAACAACAAAAGGCAAACTTTTTAAGTGTATGAAAATAGGAACAAAAATATGGTAAAGGTTCATGGACGAACGATTCGAGCGACGAAAAAAAACTCAAAAATTTGAGTTTTCCAATTTCCCACCATTTGTGGTATTAGGAGAATATGAGGATTTTAATATTTCGAGCTTAGATCTGGTTGTTGTAATTGGGAGAGCAACTTCCCCGCAATGCAACTTGGAACTTGAATTCTAGATGGTGGTGATATGATTCTACGAAGTGGAAGTAAATTAAAATGTATGTAAGCGGCGGGATGCCGGAAAGTTATCTTGTTTCCCGTCTAACCTAGAAGTTTCTCAGTAGCCTAAAGCCGACTTCATACATAGGTAGATGCGTGTGAAAACGTGAAATCGGCGGAATTTTTTGTAGAATATTAACGGAAGTTGTGAGTCCCAAGATACCTCAACATTTGCGATAAGTAAATAGGTGTCTTTGTACTTACTGACTGGGCTCATGCTGCCTACTCAACCGGTTAACCACAAAAGTGACACATTTCAAATATTTTCATTTTGAAGGAAATTGACAGTTATCTTATCTAAGTGGTATTTTGAAGACAAAGACAAAACGTGATCGCGGCATTTTTGTGAACTACTCGTGTATGAAATTCCGTCTTGCAAAGCCATATTTTCTAAATATATTTCATTTGACTAACAAATGACGGATTATTGATTTTTCATCTCCACTGACTTATTTAATCTGTTATTATAAATTCGTAGGAGGGGAGGTAAAAAATAAGAAAACTGAAAAGCAAAAATTGAGTCTATTACAAGTGTTGGATTGGTTCAATACAATATTGACATATGCCAGACCCAAGCGCTGAATTACATGCTTCGGAACCTCGGAGTGTTTGCCCTTGAGTATCAAGTACTCGTGCATAAGGATTTTCCAACATTCAAGATATTTCGATTTGTACATCAACCACAAATGTGAGATGTCGGTTGTAACAACCTGGCAGTATTTTAAAATTTATAAAATGTTGTGTATTGTAATTAATTTTAAGCAAAGTGGACACCCTGATTCCCGTAATCAACGTATGTGATAATACTGCTTTAGCGCGAATATGTATACATTGATAGTAATTATCGCCTAATGATTTTGAGTTATATCGGAGAGCAAGTAAATAATATACCGGAAACAAACATGACATGGTTGTCCCGTTTCTTTCATTCTGTTTTATTAATAAGACTCCAGAATTTGTTGCTTTCACCTCGAGATTGTGGGCAATTTTAGATTCCCAACTCGAAATTTGATTTTTAGATCTACATTATTGATCTTACGAATTTTCTTAGTTCCCGCTTCTTGTTCCCCTCACATTCCAACCCAGTTATGTCGACATGTTCTGCAGATATTATTGTGTACATATTTCACTGAATTCATTTCTGAGATTGATCTTTTTCGTATTTTCGACACCACCTTCTAATGCTTACACATCCGTCCAACATCTCATTACACATTCATCCAATCTTATACGAACAACGAATGCATGGACTCTCCTTTAATATCTGATGCATTACTTGCGCGTCTTGATGGGGGCCATAAAACCTTTTCGCGCATCGTGCGCCCTTTGGGAAAAAGCGATTCCCCAGAACAAAAGCGGCCGAATGCAAACTCCTCTGACTCTGGGGGAAGGCGTGCGTGCATGCGTGCGTAATGAGGTCGTTGGCGCGGGCCGGGTGGGGTGGGGCGCTCCCGCACGCGGTCACCGGGCGAAGCGGCCTAACGAAGCCGCTGGCCTTGGTTCGCACCCCTCCACTCCACACCACGCTCCCCCTTCCATTTGTTTCATCGTTCTCGTTCTCTCTCCCTTTCTTTTTCATTCTCTCTTTTTGTCTTCCTTTCTTTCCCTTTTTCTTTCTTTTAGAAGCAGAGTAATTGACTGCTTAATAACACGAAAGTAAATGAAAATAAAATGTGAGAAAAAAAAAACGATTCAGATCGTTTTCTCTCTTTTGATGATGAAATGTTAATGGTACTAAGTATTTTATAATGGCACTATAGAAAATGTAAATAATTATTGCTACTGAATTTCTTTGCACCTGCATGCATGCCCGGTCGACTGCTGAATATCCAGAGCGTTGTAATTGATGCATTAGTTGCTTTATTATAAAGTATATATTTAGGTAATAGTACTCAGTGTTGTATCTAATTGAATAGAAAAAGGTGTGCAGAAAGAAAGCTGTTAGTTGGTATTTATTTATTTAAGTATCTCTTTACATTTATTTTGAAATGGCGTGTGACAACGATAACGTACAAGTGATGTGAGATTTTCTTGTAGTGAGCTTTTAATACTTAAAAAAATATAGGCATCTGTCATTGCATGCAATTGCTCTTCTTTTTAAAAGTCTGTTTTTGCAAAATAAAATTGTACTTTAGAGCCAAGGTAAAGGTAGGATTTTAAGCCCAATAGAGAGTTGAGAGATTCTGAATGTCTTTTTCATATTTTTGAATTCGTTACTCTTCCTTTCCCCATCCCGTTCTCTCCCTTATCCCCCTCCCTATTTTTCTTTCCTCACCTTCTTTACCTATCTGCCTACATGTCTTTCCACTTGATTCCCCTTCTCGTTCTTTTCCCCCTCTCGTACCCTTCCCTTTCTGTTACTTCTCCGTGTCTCTTAATCCTCCCTTTTCCTACCCATCTCATTCTCTGCCCTCCCCCTCTTTTCCTCTTCGACCTCCTCCCTTACCATCCTCTGCCTCCCCTCCTCTTGGCTTTCCCCTCATAAGTCATCACCTCTTCCCTCCTGCCATTTCGTCCCCTCTCTTCTCAGACTATTTCCTCTCCGTTTTACGTCTTCCCCTGGCGTCCTCTTCTCCTTCTCTTCTTCCCCTTCACGTCTTTATTCCTTCGAAACGTCAGGAGCACCTTGTATCAAATGTGTCCGTAATCGATCTCTTACATGGAATGTGTTGCATCAAATTAATATCATCGAATGTATAGTATACAATATTGTGTATAGATTTGGAACTCACATTCGATCGTGTTCAATACAGTATTTTAGCAGCAATTTGAGTATTCGATTCTTAGGGAATATTATTTGCCATTTTGTTTGGAATTTCTACATTTCAGCTTCGTTGAAATACAAACGCGATAGATTCAGTTAAATAACCAAGTAATAAACTTGAGGTAAATTTAGAAAATAAATATTCGTGTAATGAATATATCCTCCAAAGAAGAATTTATCGTCTCCCAGGATTTTTAGAAAGAAAATTTGATCACATATATAAGTATAGAGCATAATTTTTAATGAGGTTATATTTATAAAGATTTTTGTAAGTGAATGGAAATATATTTTTCTGCGAAATCGTTTAAAAACAATTTGAGAATACCGAATAAGTAAGTTGAAAATAATAACCTTTGTTTTTTGTAATAAATCGTAGTAGAAAGTAACTATGAAATAATTTTTCTATGCTAGTTGGTACATTTACTTTACTGTACTTCTGTAATGACTTTTGTTATAATTTTGTACATTAAAAATACCTGTTTCTTCAAATCTCTTCCTTGATCCTTACAGAATAGACTGGTTACGGAAAAGACTGGCCTGGACCCATGCCTTAACCTTCCGGCGGGCGCGTCTATTTTGCTCACAAACGCTGGCGCTTAGGAGCACTGAGTGCTGCCTGGAAAAACCAGTCTTTTGCTCCCTCAAACCTTCTATTGTTTAATTTAAGAAGGAAAAATAGAAACTCACAACTATTCATTACATTTTTAATGTTAATACATTTTAAAAATCACAGAAATATGGCTATTTGTAGGTAAATAATAATAAATAACACAGTGTTTAAGAAACCCTTATAAAGCAAAATATAACAAAGGAAAAATGATCTAGAAAATTATTATTAAACAGACAAATTAATTAAATGAAACAATTACTCTCCTTAAATTTTAGAAAAGCATCAATTGGTCTTCATCAAGCAGTTTCCAATGACTCAAGAAGATGCCTGATTTCTTTGTCTGTTAAGCCCCTCAGCAAAGAGAAACAAAAACAACACTAAAAGTAATAGGAAAAAATCAACAAAAAACAACTTTCAACATATTTGATTTTGCTTACAGTGATCGGAAATACATACAAACGAACAATGTGAATAAGTAAAATGTTCGTTTGGAATACTAAAAATACTTTACACGAGTGGGCGCGGTAGAGCACGGAGTGCTACAGTCAGCATTTTTTTTTAATTTTCAAATTTTCTTTATGACTGATAAGGAGAAGGCAACGGAACGGAGATTTTCGCGTTTCGTTTAGAATGTTGCGAAGTGAGAATACTGAAGCCCTCTGACTTGTCGAATAGTCGTACTCCATTTTAGAACAATAAAAGCACAAAGGCAGCACGGAGTGCGGCCGCGCGCCCGCCGGCATTTTAATACTGGATCAAATTCCCTAAAGTTTCTTTGATTTTCGTTGATTTATTTTCATATTTCTTGATGTGTCACGCACTACATACTTCTAATATTTTTTTCTTTTTTGTTGCAGGTACGTATCTGAAAGCCATCTGTTTTTCTTTATTATACCTGTAGATCAGAATTTTCGGGGTAAGTCGTCCAAATCTTCACGATTTCTTGTATAAGTGTTTTACGAGTTTAAAACAATTTGCATATTTTTAAATTACATACTTTATCTAAAATTGTGTAAATTAATCTCTTTATCTCAGATTGTCCAAATTTGTTAATATATATAATATAATTTCTAGAGTTTCCATTTCCTATTAATCTACTCATAACTAGTTTTAATGTGCATTGCTCGTAAAGGTGTCCGATAAACTAATTATGGCAATGCGAAAAAATTCATGCACTTCAGTCACATAAATATAAATACTTGTTCGTGAAATTGATCAGTGGGAAAGTATGCAAAAAGCATTAGTCAGCATTTCAATTACACAATCATTTGCGAGTATAATAATAATATTATGAATCACCTCCTTGATTATGTACTGTTGATTTTTGTACTAATTACGTCAGGATTGTTCAAATTTACGTATTGTTTATATGTAGAGAACCCATAGGCCAAATAAATATAAGAGGAAACTTTAAAAATAAATAATGAGCAAGATGTGCAGAAAATTTTGTTTCAATTTCTAAAATCTATTCATTTCACAATCCGTTATATTAGAGGGAATGGAACATCTTCGAGAAAAAAAGTAGCTTCTCGTAATGCAGAATGCATTAGATTTTGCGAGCAATTAAAGTGTGATCCTCCATTGCCTGCTTGTCAAATTTTGCAATCAAATGCCATTTTAATACTGCTCAAATATTGGAAATGATACTACTTGTTAATGAATATATACAAACGGACAACAGGAGACTTGTTTAAAGTTTGTTTGGAATACTCCACTTCGTGGTATGTAGTGATGAACGTAACCAACGAAAATCAGCTCGACCCTCACATTAACAATTTTTATATAAAAATAATTGAAACTATTCTTTTTACAACACAATGAACAAAACACATTGTAATGAGAACGTAGGTGTACCATCTATGAAACGTCTGCCGACAATAGTAATATAACAATATTATATGGGAAAGCAAGGGGACGTATAATCACGATAACATATAAATTAGGAGACGAAATACGATGATTCGTGTGTAACTTCATCATAATTGATCCCCTAATATTAGTCAAAATACTCACCTAATATCTCTTCTGCGTATGAAATATAAACTGAACTATCATGGCGGAAATGTAATAATGTAGCAGTATGGCCCTGCCACTATTCGGGTCTACCTTCCACTGTGAACATAGTCTGCAATGTTACATAAATCACATTTATCTGTATTTCGTTAATATTTTTCTTATGTGTAAATAACGTGTTTTCGCTTTTATGTTTTGGCTGTTTTCATCTTAATTGTCTTCTTTTATCTTTTGATATTTCCATTACTATAACAAACCATATATTTTACTTAGCTTAACATAAAATTAATATTCTCACTTCGCCACTTTGCTCTCTTCGTATCTAATCCTTTACCGCACATTATTATTCGACCATTTCTGATTTCTATTATTTTACCATTGGATTAAAGTTTGAAATCAATTTTGTATGAAAAGCGCCCAACCTCTTAAGCGGGAAACGAAAAGTCCAATTCTTCATCGTGAGCGAGATGAAAGTGTATATTTTCAAATTACAGCAAAACTTTTTTTTATTTAGGTTCGATTTCCATTCTTTTCAGTCTCTGATCTTTTCCGTTCGTCACAATTTACCACATTTTATTCTTTCACTTTTTCATTGTAATTTCTGAAGAAGTTCGTATTTTTCCCCAGGTCTATTTTTTCTCTTCCCTTCAAATCGTTCCCCCTTTTGTCACTCATTACTGCTCGACCAGTTCTCCGTCTCTTACTCGTCATTAGCCGTTGCTTGGAGGCCAGACCGTGTAATCAAATGAAAATCGCATAACATTCACTCATCAGAATAAAGCTCAGACTTTGAAGATTTTCGTCACTTTTATATGAACTGTTACCTTAGTTTTTACCATTCTACATTATTGTTCCATGCCTTTGTTTCGTAGTATTTGTGCGTCTCGGTAGCCGTTTAATTTTTCTTATTTTCATTTTTCTATTTACTCAATTTGTTCTATTTTTCTCCTTAGTTGCCTTCGTTTCCGTAATTCCTACTCATGTTCTACACTCCACAGTCCGACTTCCCTTTTCCTTTCCAGCGCTCTCACTTTGTCACTTATTACTGCTCGGCCATTTCTCCATCTCTTACTCGTCATTAGCCGTTGCTTGGGGTCCAGACCGTGAAATGACATGAAAATCGCATGACATCCACTCGTACCAGTACGAAGATCAGATTTTCTTGCATGTTCTTCCTTACTTTTATGTGAACTGTCACCTTAGTTTTTACCATCCTACATTACTGTTCCATGCCTTTGTTCCGTACTATTTGATATCCCTGTAATCGTTTAATATTTATGTTATTCATTGTATTGTTTACTCAATTTATCCTATTTTTACCCTTAGTTACCTTCGATTCCGTAATTCCTGAACAAACCCGTGTTCTCCACTCCACCGTCCGACTTCTCTCCTCCCCCCCCCCCAGCCCTCCCACTGTGTCTCTCATTACTGCCCGCTCATTTCCCCGCCTCCATTCGCCATTAGGTGCGCTACGCATCCGAATCCCCCGCCGCGTTTATATTTCCTGGTTCCGGCCGAGCGTGAAATCACGCCCCGCGCTAACCCGCTTAATAAGGTCAGCCACACGTGAGACGCATCCGAGTCGCGCCCAAGCGCGCGCGGGGACAGGTTTCCTCACGGCCGCTGCGCGCGCCACCTGTTTCCGCCGCCGGAACGTTGCGACCAGGGTCGCCAACCTCCGACGTCTTGAGGGGTAAACGTGCGCGGGAAACCGGCGCTTGCCGCTAGGGGAAAAACGGTGTTGCGCAGATAGACGAGATGGGTAGAATGTACACGTCAAAGACGAAAACTGATTTTTTACAATCTCGTATCCGCTACGTGGTGAGAGAGAAGTAATGGATTGCTGCAGGAAAATCATCTCGTGCTTTCAACAAAAAAAGTTCGTTCCGATTCCAGAAAAGTGGATTTTACTTGCTCATAGTACTGCGTTACCTTTTCGTGAGCATAGTTTAGTCAGAATCCAGGTTTCGACGGAACTGATAACCTGGTTTATTCTCCAAGCGTCTGCCGTGCCGTCCGTCTGCCCCTTTGTCTGTCCATACGTTTATCCTTTCATTTGTCCATCCATCCGCCAGTCCCTCGGTCCGCCAGCCCCTCGGTCCGCCAGCCCCTCGGTCCGCCAGCCCCTCGGTCCGCCAGTGCCTCGGTCCGCCAGTCCGTCATCAGTCACTCAGTCCGTCAGTCTCTTAGTCCGTCAGTCTCTTAGTCCGTCAGTCTCTTAGTCCGTCGTTCTCTTAGTCCGTCGTTCTCTTAGTCCGTCAGTCTCTTAGTCCGTCAGTCTCTTAGTCCATCAGTCTCTTAGTCCATCAGTCTCTTAGTCCATCAGTCTCTTAGTCCATCAGTCTCTTAGTCCATCAGTCTCTTAGTCCATCAGTCTCTTAGTCCATCAGTCTCTTAGTCCATCAGTCTCTTAGTCCATCAGTCTCTTAGTCCATCAGTCTCTTAGTCCATCAGTCTCTTAGTCCATCAGTCTCTTAGTCCATCAGTCTCTTAGTCCATCAGTCTCTTAGTCCATCAGTCTCTTAGTCCATCAGTCTCTTAGTCCATCAGTCTCTTAGTCCATCAGTCTCTTAGTCCATCAGTCTCTTAGTCCATCAGTCTCTTAGTCCATCAGTCTCTTAGTCCATCAGTCTCTTAGTCCATCAGTCTCTTAGTCCATCAGTCTCTTAGTCCATCAGTCTCTTAGTCCATCAGTCTCTTAGTCCATCAGTCTCTTAGTCCATCAGTCTCTTAGTCCATCAGTCTCTTAGTCCATCAGTCTCTTCGTCTGTCAGTCCGGAAATAACACTAGCGTCTAAATTGTATACAGGATTTTCATGGTAATATATATTCCTTGATCAATCTATTTGATGTCCCTGGTCTTGGAATGAGAAAAGTATATTTACTTTTTGCGGTTATTAATCGAAAAGGCCCTAAGACAGTTCCATTATATTTTTAAATTTTTCTTCGATTTTTATTAATTTTTTTTCAAATAGAGCAAAGTAGACTTAAACCTAGCGCAAGTCCGATGTTTAATGATAATCTCTAAAATCCAAAAAATTGCAGAAGTTAATCATTTTTTGTAGCCCTCGCAATCACCACATCATTACAGTGTGGGATTTCTAATGCGGTGTTGACGTAATTAAATGGAGTAATAAAAGATCTCTGTCAACTTAGTGCATTTATTGACACGGACGGCTTTCGACGGCTTTGCCATTTTCATCAGCCTACAGAGATAAACAGAAATAACATAATAGTTACATTTAAAATTATAATAGTAAATTAAATTACAACCCCCTTACCACCCCGCCTCTTGAGACATATCCAAGAAGACACAAAACAGACCTCCTATGACTCCGCGCCGAAGCTCCAGAGAGCTATAAAAACTCCGTGTAAGATTTCCTCTCCCCGCAGTCTGCCGACCTTCGCCACACACACCGAGATAAGTAAAGCGACTCTACTTATTCTTTTCCACTTTTTTGTAATATCCGTTGCTATTGATTTTAATTATTATTATTACTACTCTTTTTTGTTTTTCTTTGTTTCTTGGTTATTTGTCTGTAACTATTGTAGTGTTAAATTTACAAATATCCTCTTGGGTGAACCTTCCTTCTTTATTAATGTTAAATATATCCATTATCTGCATTAACTACTCACCGTTGCAGCTCATATTTTGCACTTGTATTTATTGTTGGTCTGTAATAATAATTTTAAATATATACATTATTAGTATGTATCCTCCCCGTTACATTTTATAGTTTGTAATTTCATTTGCTATTCGTCCCTATATTAATACCCCCTTGAATTTCATATTTTGTCATTTAATTTGCCATTATAATTTTAAATGTAACTATTATATTTTATTTTTGTTTATATCTGTAAAGTGATGATGAAGGTAAAGCCGTCGAATGCCGGCTCTCTCAATAAATACACAAAGGTGATGGAGATGACATCTTTCTCCAGTCATCATTAAAGGCAAGGCAATCCTTCTTGAAATATTGTTATTGTTTTTTTTTAAATTAACTTAATGAACTTAATTTAGGTAAGGAGTTATTGTTTCGTAGTTCGAAATGTTTGAACATTTGGTAATAGTTTCATCCTTCAACGCTTATCGAATGTTTGCTAATAAATGGTGTAGCCTCGGTGATGGCGTGAGATCCAGTTCAGTACGTCTCAATATCGCTGGGATTAGTATGTTGAAGGCAGAGCCTAGACAGGAAATTTACTTTATGTGTTCAAATTATACTTTGCTTTCTATTATTCTCTCTGTTTGCTCACAAATGGTCCTGGTTATAAAAATTTCTGGGATCGCGTTAACTGTTACGTAGCGTATACTGACTTAATTGCATTAAACGTTTCCACATTCAGATTTTTCGCAGCGCGTCATCCTCCGCCGTTGATGTGACGTCTGAGTTGTTTTTCTCTGATTCAAGACTAAGAACACATCAATATTGTCGTAGGTTTACATTAAACGTTTTCTCAATGAGTAATTGCTGAAAACCTGAGGAAAAAGTTTTGCGTCGTTTAACTTTTGAACGTCAAGTTAACTACAAACACTATACTAGTAAGCCATTCGAACTATTAGAAGAGTGTAATCTGTGGGTCTGTAAATGTAATGCAAACACACTTAACTAGAAATTCCGATAAATTACTTTACTTGAACATTCAGTTTACAAAATAATTTTGCAAAAACATAGATGATTTTCAAATGAAACTGAACTACGTTTTTCATCCAATTGATTCAATCTCCATATTAAAATATATTATATTACCCTTGTAAGGGTTTTTATGAATGCTACTTCTAAAATAGTGGGGAAGGACAATCGACAACTATAAAATATCGTATTTGTGTGATATTGAAACTGTATTCTGAAGTGGTATCTAATCGGTCTTAAACGAACCTACAAACTTGAAACTGCTTGAAATCATGGTTCAGAGCACTTTCTGTAGGGAAGATTCTCTTCTCACTGGCGAAATTGACCCTCCGGAGGGCGCGTAGCGGCACCTGCATTCTTACATTTTTGTTGATTTTGTGTAAATAATTGGTGTCGCACTATTGAGCTCATAATTCTTCATTCATTATATTTTCAACCGGATGACACTCAAATTACAATTTTAGACACTGCCGATCGACCGTTATTCATTAGTAATTCGAACTCTGCAACGGTTGCGACACTCCGTACCGCACGCACTTTGTCATGTAAGTATATTTGCGTATTTTATCCCTTAGAATTCTTACTGCTGTTTTGTTATTGAGCTTTATGGCGCAGATTTTGGGTCACTAACTACTAATTCAAAATTAAATGCGTTGTTTCCGAAGAAACGTTAGAAGGCACGATTTCACTGTATTCATTCCCCAACATGTAACGTACCAAGATACGGAGGAAGCGAGTGATGGATCAGATTCTTATTAATATTGTTATTTCGTTTGGTATTTAGTTAGTTATTATGAAATACATTGTGTAAAATCAGAAATAAAGAATATTTCCTTCACATTCAATAACAAAAGTAATAACTATTGACTCGAAAGTCGAAGATGATAAAAGCGGTACGGAGTGCCCCACGCGCCCGCTCTGATGGGAAATGATGGGACGAACCGCCGGAGGGTTAATTGAATGTATGAATTTGGCATTTTGGGTCGATTGTCCGACGGTGTCCTCTATGCCTGGGCCCAGTTTCGTTCCCACACTTGGGGGAGGAGTAAGAACGACATGACCTATTCCCTTCCCCGCAACCAACAAACTCCGCGTACCTGAACTTTTCTTCGTCACACAGCTACAGAAACAGAGACGATTTTAAAGGAAACCCTCAACTTTATTTTTGCTCTCACCGGGAATCAAAATCGAGATTACACCACAGGAAACTAGTAAGCTACTCATAAGATCCTAGAGGCGAAATTAGACGAATGGTTTTAATGTATTGAAATATAGGTAAACATCTGGAAATGTTACATTATTCATAGAGAGAAAGCGATATTAAAATTGTTGAAATGACGCATCTTGTAAACGATATTTTTAAAAGTTAGACTTTAATTTTAGAGGTTATTTCTCCTAATGCCATTATTAGTTCTTTTTTACGCTACAATTGCTTAAGTTCAGTTGCTTCAGTTTAATGCTACAATTGGAAAAGAACATATTTTCATCTTGCTTGCACGAAAAAGCACTTGTAAATACCTCTTATTTTGTTTCTTAATCCGAAATACCGTATTCACGTAACACGTCACATAAAACCATTTCAAAGCAGCACGCGCAGATATTCACGTTTTAATTAAACATTTTTAAAATAAATTTATTTTTATAACAGAGAGACCTTACAGAGCGAGGAGCGGTTAACTGGATTGCTAAATAAACACCCCAACATAATTAGCATTCACTCTGAGATTTCTTTAATCCTTTTCTGAAATTTAACTTTGTTTGGAATCCTTTTGCCCAGTTGGTGTATTGTTCTACTGCAATTTCGAAAGTTAAATTTTCTTTGCCCCTTTTTTTCCCTTTACTCTGAGACGGGTCGGCCGAAGTTTATTCAACATTGATATCCCGCTTAAAAGTTGGCTTAATTAAGAGCTGGGAGAAGACTTCTTATCCTGGGGCACAAGGTTCCTCGGAATGTGTTCAGGATTTGGAGAAGATTGTTTTTATTAATATTATTATGAGGTCCTTTCCTTTCACGCAAAAAACGCTAGCGAACTTTGAGGGGTCCTAAATTCGAAATATCTTCTCCTCGTTGTCCCAAGCAGGATACGGTGTTTCTACTCGGTTTCACTTCCTTGTTCAGAATAAATCGAGGCTGTTGGAACAAAAAAAAACCTTCGCAGCGACACAGAGACGATAAATTACCAGAAGCTAGCGTGCCAAGTTTTAATTTAATAAACACAATATATCCCGCAATTAATAAAAATTCGGGAGGCGGGGGTTACAAGTCGGAAGTCGGTGGCTGGGGGCGTCTCCCACTACCCCTCGCTGCGTGCTGCCGCGGGCGTTTGTTTTAAAAGCGTCAGTCACGTGGTCAGCGGCCGGTTGGTCGAAAAACACGCTTGATTTACGCTCGTGGTTCTTGCGCGCGACAAGTTAATTGTGCTTTGCCTGCGTCTCCGCCTTCCCAGCCGTCGCGGGCGGCAGGGAGGCGGGCGTGGAAGGGTGGTGGGTGAGGTGACGGACACTGTGGGGGGAGGGGCGGAGTTAGAACTTCGAGACGCCACGCTAACCCTAGTAGGAGGAGACTTGTAGCCTCTACCGTAGTACGAGGAGGAATTAAGTCACTATACAGGGAGAGAGGGAGAGAGTGAGTGAAAGAGAGGGAGGCAGAGGGAGATAGTGAGGAAGATAGAGAAGGGGAGGGGGGAGATAAAGAGGGGAGAGAGGGAAGAGGAGGGAGAGGGGGAGGGATTGAGAGAGGGGGAGAGAGGGGGAGAGAGAGGGAGGGAGAGGGGGAGAGGGAGAGAGAGGGAGAGGGGGAGAGGGAGAGAGAGGGAGACCGCCTGCAATTGCTCAGTGACATCACCGATACCACTGCAGCTTCGTTGATTGTAAAGGTACTTGAGTTCGAGACCGATGGTAGCGAGTTTTTGCTACTAGCTTCCTCGTTGCGAAAATTTCAGCTGTTGTCTCAAGGACAATCTTATATCCTCTATCGTAGATGGAGGAATTGAGTCACTAAACCGAGAGAGAGAGACCGGCTGCAATTGCTCAGACACATCACTCATAACACTGCAACTTCGCTGATTGGGAGGTACTTGAGTACGAGCCCGATGATAGCGGGTTTTTGTTGCTAGCTTCATCGCTAGGGTGCTTTCAGCCGCTGTCTCGAGGTCAATCCTGGCTGCTCTGATCGGGAGTTTTCCGTGTTTTTTCTGATCAATACCAGGCGGATACTGGAGAAGGACCCTAACAAGCGGGTCACGATCATCTCTTCCCCAACCTTGGCGTCTCCTTTTCGCGTACATACACACACCTGCTCTTACTCGCTCCTGCACCGACTGTAGACTCCCGTGAGATCTGTCGGGAAATTAGAGCGTCTCTTGGTTAGAGGCTGTGTTCCGATGAAGGGGATATCTGGAGGGGGGTCTCAAACATCCGTGTAGGACAGAGTTGGATCCCACGTTCAAGCGGTTAGGAATACAGTAGTCTTCCCAAATATATCACATAGTGCACTTTCAGAACCAAGTACGTCGGTAGTTGACGCTCCTGGAATTAATAATCATTATTTCACTACACCGAGAGAACGAAATTGCAAATACTATTAGAGCCCATTTGACGCTTCGCTACGCGTATCTAAGGTGGTGAAGACCTCACGGACGTTGGCCTCTCCGATTAAAATAAAACAACTTTTGAAATGAATAATTTTCTATGAGAGTTTTGCGAAAATATTCCTCCGGTCCCTCAGCTGCCCTTCGGTTCTTCGTCTCCGCGGTGTAGGGAGATAGTGGGAAGGTGGCGTCGAGGATAAGACTTCCCAAAACTAAGAATGCGGTGGAGTGAAGGTGGCGCCTAAGTGATGGGCCGGAATTCGAAGGGGCGATTTTTCTTTCTCAGCGTTTAATGCGGAGTGGCGCGAGATATGGTCGTGTTTGTCGGGTTTGGGCAGTTGTGATGTGTTTGGTTGAAGCTGAAAAAGGTATGGCGGGAATATATGTGGTAATGGAACAATTGGTGGTTGGAGTTTTTTATTGAGCGTTGTATAATGTGACAGGATATGGTTCGACTGAATGCACTGTAAAAGAAGAAAACGGGGCGAGGAGGGGAGGGGGCAGGAAGTATAGAGTTGGGAAGTAGAAGACGGTGGTAGATGGTGGAAGTGGAAAATGGAAGTCGGAGGTGGGAAGAGGCGAGGTGGGAAGTGTGTAGGTGGGTTGGTGAGAAGGGTAGAGTGGGAAGCGGAAAGACGGCGGTGAGAAGCAGGGAGATGGGTTGCTGGGAAGTGCGTGGTGGGAAGTGGGACGAAGGACGTGTCAAATGGGAGACAGATGTGGGAAGTGGGGAAAAAGGAGGCAAGAGAGCGGAGTTCAGAAGAAGGTGGGAGAAGGGGAGAGGGTGACGGCGGTAGAAGGCAGGAAGTGGAAAGAGGATATGGGAAGTGGGAAGCTTATGTGGGAAGTGGAAAGGAGGAGGCGAGAGGGCGGAAGTGGGAGGAGGGGAGTGGGAGATGACGGCGGATGGTGGAATGTGGGGAAAGAGTCGAGACGGCGCAGATGAGAGGAATGTGGGAGGAAGGGAGAGGGAGAGGGTGGTGGGAGAGAGGACACGGAAGCGGTGGTGAGAGGAGGACAGAGGGAGAGGGAGGGGGAGGAGGGGAGATAAAGACGGTGGTGGGCGGAGGGGAGGAGACGGCGATGGGAAGAGGGTGGGGAGGAGGGCGGTGGGAGCCGGGCGTGGCGGGCCGCGCGCAGCCCCGTGCCCGGGAGGTGCCGCGCGGAGAGTGAAAGTTTGCTGTTCCGGCCAGCGGCGGCGGGGGCGCGGAGCAGGCCCGAAACTTGCTGGGCCGGGCGCGGGGCGGTGAGAGCGCAGGAGGGGGAGGGCAAGTGGGGTGGGGGTTCAGCCGAAGGGCGGGCGGGCGGGCGGGCGTGGCGTCGAGCCGCGCCGGTGCCGGCGGCCGAGAGAACGGTCACGGCGGCCGCACGCCCAGCCACGCCACGCCGCTCCCCCCGCCTAGCCACCCCCAGCCCCCCCCTGCCCAGCCCCGACGAGGTCAGGGGCCGAGAGAGAGACACAGCGCGCTGCAGTGCTGGTATTGACCATGACGTGGAGCCAAGAGCTGCGACCGGCAGCGAAAGGCAGGGCCCGAGTAACGGCCGACGTCACACGACGCATAAAACAGCGGGACGGGACGGAGCGGGATGGACAAGGACGTCAAATGTCACACTGGCGTGGAGCGGACGGGGCGCGTCGTTTGCACTCGTGCGGAGGGGAAGGCTCGTACACTGCGCTGTGCGAATCGAGTGCTCTGCCGGGAACAGCCAACGGCGGTGTTATCGGACATTTTAGGGACTAGCGTGCCCGCTTTTTTACTAACATAAATATCCTGTAAATACAGAATTCCTAATTAGTTTATATGACTTTCATACATTTGGAATGGTTGCACAACTACCATCTACAAATAGGATACGAAATTTTCTTGCCCGAATTCGGGCATAAAATAACAAAAGATATTCAACTTACAGTACGAGAGAGAATTGAAAACGTGCATGACTATATCTTTCTTATTTAGAAGTCGATTGTCAATTTGATTCTACGTCAGGTCTTTATATACTTGATACCAGTTACAATTCTCCTCTAAGTACAGCACTGTTTACTTTTCGACGTTGCTACATCCTTTTCCACTGACTTGCACCAGTGCGTTACAAGTACGTTGCGTCCATACGTTGCATTCGACCACGAGAGTCTGCTTTTGACGCACCAGGATAAAAGTGACTAGCGTACCCCTGCAAGAACACTCGCATGCTATACCCCGCCCTCTTCCTTATTTTTCCACTTCTATGTTAAGCCTGTAATATACATTTTTCTTCATGATCTTCTATCCTTCGTCACTTGTTCTATATGTCACCTTGTAATTGATAACAATATGATACATCCCTCTCAATACAAAATATACTTATTTAACTTTATTATCGAGCAAAGAGGTACACTCGTGTAATTCCATCTCTTAGAATATCAAGTATTTAATCATTTTACGTACGGTTGCGGATGCTACTGGCACTGCTCAGGTGGGGTAGAATCGAAAACCATTCAACGAGCAAAAATGTAATAGAATGGTCAAGAAGATCTCATCCTGTAGATTACGGCGTGAGGAACTATTTGAGTTTTTAAGGCCCTAGAACGCTTCGTTATAGGAGATATAGATTCAAAAATCTTAATCTGCGTTGCGAGTTTCATTGCTCATGAATATTGAGATGCGTTTCTTAAACAAATCCTTCATATTTCGAAATTCAAAGTGCAATTCGTCACAACTCCGTACACTTCTCTTTCTTTAGAGACCTCGTTTACACAGATTGGTTGGGTGTGAGAACCGCAAAGGGAAGTTTTACCACTGAAGTAATATAGCAGACGATGTGGGAAATGTTTAGAACTTATTGTACTTCAATGGGAACACACAAAATAAGTTGAGCTCTGCTTTGATAAGCTTTTATTAATTCATAAAATACGTGAAATTTTTATGAAAAATGCAGGAGTCAGCTGTTATTTTTTATGATATTGATGTAGAATTGTTGAAGAAAACGTATTTTTGTTCATTTTAATTGGAATTATTACTATTTTACAATAAGTCTCGTGATATTAGTTCACAATATTTAAAGCAAAACGGTCAGAGAAGAAAAATTAGATCGTACATCTACGAGGATTACAATCATATTTCTTGATTTTCCTCTATGGATTAATAGAACATTGGCAATTTTTTGCAGTTTTATAACCAACGTTTCTTTTCCCTGCTTGTAATAAAACGTAACACTTCTAAACACCCCACTCTCGAATATGAATGCATGCTACGACGGAAGTGCGTCTTTTTAGTGTTCCAGTTACTCCGATAGTCACCTCTATTATTACTACATTTCCAATATGAACAGACCAGCAATGTATATGGTCAAATGACTCTTGAGGACCATAATTGTGTGATAGCGTATGATTTGATGACTTCGTTGCATTCACTTTTTCAGCTCTGGATTTTGTTTGACCTCGTCCCAAGGGAACTTTTCTAGAGTAGAGGTAGTTATCTCTAACCTATAGCTCAGTACATTCTTTACTTATCCACCCAATTCTACTCCATCGTAATGCATATTCCGAATTTAACCGTATTCAACCTAGCCAGAGACCTCACCTATTCCACATATTCCACATAAGTACCCTTTCCACATATTCTTAAAGCAATTTTCCGAATTGTACCCTGAATAGAGGTAGCCATTAGGTTTCCTCAACCGCAAACCTAGATGTAAGTTTAATTTTAGATTAGTTTGTGTCATCAAACATATGTATAGTGAAATTGTAACTGAACTATGTTTTGTCATCACAGGTAAAACAAAAAAAAATAAAATAAAAAAAGGGTAGAGGTAGTTACGCAATTAGGGCGAGATGCTACTCCACAGAGCTAGATGAATTTGAATGGGTTGCTTCCCTCGAGTGTCATTCCAACTCGCATTTCAAGTACCCATTGTTGATGTTGAAAATGATTCTCGGCGGGAGAATATATGTTCTTGTTTGAAATACTAGTACAACGATAGTGAACATAATAGTAAAGTGAACATAATAGAAACATGTATGCTGCTACTCTTATCTCTGTGAAAGAACTTCCTAAATGAAAGCACATGCTATTTTTATTCGTTTAAGTTCATGAATATATATCTTTTATTGAGGACTGTTGCATTCGAATGTTATCAAGAAACAACGACTCATTAAACTGAGTATGTCTCATTATACCAAATTATTCATTAGTTTGAAGTTAGTGTAACAGATATTCATTGTATTTAAATCCTAAAATAGTAAAAGTTACACTCTAAGGGAAAATTAAACAAGTTTATTAGATAATAATTACTTTACATTTTTACTGTACGACTAACAGTTCCTAAAATGCATGAAAAAACAATGATCCTTCCAGAATTCAAAATAAAGATGTTACATAAAGTGTGAAGGGATAACACAGTTCTCCCTTTCTGGGAACACAGTTCTCAGGAAACATAAAGAAAAACTCTTACACTTGACATATAGTTAAAAAAACAATTGCAGAGCAAACACAAAAACATTAAATGAAACGTTTTGCAAATTCTGACTTGCCAAATTATTTATTTCTCTTTTTTTACAAATTATTAACTGAGAAACGATAGTAGGGTAGAAAGAATTCCACGTTACCTTTTCCCTCCGCCGCGGGATGTGCCGGAAATGACGTCATCGTTTGAGCGAGGCTGCTACAATTTTTTGCGGCCAGTGAACTTTCTCTTCCGCAGAACCTTCAGACCGATCTTTCGAGCCTCTTGGGAAAAGGTGTGGGACGAAGCCAGGATAAAAAAAACAAACACGATTGTCTTCCAGTAAGTTCCATCAGCCGTGAATCATTTATCCTTCGATTACTTCCGTATTTGATTTTCAGTTTTGAGTATTTCAGAAGTGGAAGATTGCCGAGGTTAAGCTCGTTAAATTCGTGGACGACTTTCTCCAAAGTTTAAGATTGTGTACTTGAATGTTAAATGTTATAGGAGTTATGAAATGTTTTGAGCAAGTATTAATCTTGGAATTAATACGTGAAAAAGTAAGAAAAAAGATTTTTTTTCAAAGTAAATTCACAGATAATAATAATAACAATAATAATAATTATTATTATAAAAATCTTAAATACAAGAGTTTTGAAATCGAGATCAACCGAATGTGGGGCGTAAAAGCACAGGCTGTTCCGATAGTTATCGGAGCTCTGGGATTTGTTCCGCAACATTTGAGTAAGAACTTGTCTAAACTCCCAGGTATTTCAAAAGACTGGGAAGTGCAAGAAATAGCTTTTTTTGGAACAGCTCACTTTTTGCGCAAAGTATTGTAGAGGCACCGACAGTCCCTAAATCTGCTTTTTAGATAGCTGGTTGCAAACTGGAGTAGATTTTATATTCAACAGACTCACCACATCTTTAGTCGTGGTGTAGTGGAAAAATAATAATAATAATAATAATTATTATTATTATTATTATTATTATTAATGTGGATTCCAATGTTCCGTGTTTCCTTAGAGTAGATTGATTAGTGATTGGATTGATTGAACTTCGTTTTTACTTCAACGAAGTCCCTTGATTATTGAAATGTTTTTCTGGACATATATTATGCGTCATAAAGTTAACGACATTAGTATCTTTCAATCCGAAGAATTTCATTCAGTTACTAGTTATTTTCATTCCACGCTAGGTTTTGTCTATCCATTAGAAATCTCTCACAAATCGTTTTGGAAAAGTTCTAAAATACTTTACGGATCATGTTATCAGCATATTAAGATTCTATTTGTACTTTACATGTTACACTCGTAAAATCAGTTATGACGTATGCGTCAACAATTTTGTCTCCGTATTATAACTTACATTTAAAGCGTATTAAGAATGTCCAATATACTTTTTTAATTACGTAGTTTTCAAATCAAAACTTCGGAATTCGTACTTCACATATGGCTAGGGAAGTAGTAACCTTGACAAACCTTTGTAATGTAGAAAATATAACGATGACTGTGAGGTATTTATAATTATCAATAACAGCTTTAGTAGTCCCACATGAAAATAATTGTTTGTTATTAAAGACTTTGCATACACTCTGCGTACAATAATACATTTAAGATCTCATCACATAAAATATCCTATTTTTTCTACACACTAATCTCAATGTTATACAGATTACAAACCTACATCATTGAATAACTTACTATCATTGAATCATTCAAATGAACTCGTCATGTATCAAGTATAAATGACATGCTATAATCGGTATTTTTAAATTCGTTGTATTAATTTTTACTTAACTGAATTGTAATTCAAGTAAAAATTAAAATGTTCACTCATTCGTAAATTTAATGTATTCATACACCGATGTATCTCCATTTTCAGGTATTAATTGTATAATTCTTGTACGCTGTATTATAATTAATTTTTGGGCTTTAAGTGTGTTACGCTATCTTTGAATTAAAAAAGAATGTATTTAATTTAATTTAATGGGTAATTATTACACACATAAATTACGTAAGCAGATACAATGTGACTAGGCCGAAGTTCTCCAAGACATTCCAATACTTACATCCTAAAGTATTGTAACCTTTCGAATTCTGGAAGTTAACCCAGAGGGTCTCTCCGTCGCGTCAAAGCTGCGGAAAAGAGACCATAAGGTAAGGCGAAGGAAGAGAAAACCCGAAAGATGAAAACTGCCGTCAGGAGACGAGTACATGCTAATATATGAAGCTTTTACTTACCTATGAATTTACTAATTATTTTATGAAGTGAGACCTATTATTATCTAATATGTTCTGGGCATGGGTTAAGTTACTAGTTTGGAAGTAATAGTCCTCCATTCCCAGCCATTTTCCTCTCCGTTGTTCGGTAGTCCAGGAGTTTAAAAAGATTTGGCTCTGATCTTATGTATCACAGTGAAGCACACAGATAACATTGCTTTTGAGTCTTTGAATCTACGTTGCATCTACCCTAAATGACGCGTCTCTTCTAAGTGTGAGAACGTAACTTTCACAACCCCACGAGGAACTAGTTAAAATTTTTGTCTCTAGCGAGCGCTTTTCGGCAGTTGCTGCCAGGATACCTAGTCTTTTTAATACACATTACATCTACTGTACATCTAGCCTCTACTAATGTTAGAAAATTCCTACCGGCAGTCTGATATTTAATCATTAAATTATATTTGGTCCATATATTCAGAACATACCATTATTAATTATTGGAGATAAATAAATATTTTAAATAAATGTGCATTTATTGTAGCAACAGTTTGAAGAATATTATTTTCCTCATCATCAGGCTAAAATAACAATTTATTGAAAATATTTCATGTTATCATTCAGTGAAAATAAATTCATGCCAAATTTGAATGTGAAATTCAATGTGAAACAAATTAGTGATTACTCAGTATACGTCAAATGAAGCTTACATTAAATATTCATTATCAGGAACTTTAAAGTCGAATGACATTGTTTATATTTAAAAAAATTGAAGTGTCAAGACAGGGAACCAAGGTATTTTAAACAACCATGGTCTGTTTTAAGAAGATTGTGAATGTAATATTAAATGTTAATGATTTAGCATGTGCAAATATGTGTAATACTAAAAGTCAAGGGGTCGGATTTATATTTAATAGAAAGTAGTAGCATACTGATGGTAGATATACAGAATAAATAAGAAATCTACAGGACTATATAAAGGATAATATGACTTACTACAATTTATTAAAAAGAACAGGCAGTTGTATACCTGATGACAAAAAAAGATTAATTATAACAATTCAAAATTTAACAAATATAAACATTATGAAGGAGTGAATCATACAAAGTCGTAAAAACATTGGACTCAACTTGTGTATTAAAACAATTATAAGTTTGTACGTTTAATGTTTAAAGAAAAGTCCTAGAAAAATGTCTTTGTTCAATTCGTAATACATCTACATTAGTAAAATTAACTTTATATCCCATTGCTACACGATGTGCAGATATAGTATTCTCTCGCTGTGCGATTTCATGAATATTTCTGCTATGTTCTGACACTCGTAATTTTAATTTTATTTTATTTTGTCCAATGTACATCTTAGGACATTCTTGACACAGTCTGATATTTTTTTATCACACATCATCGGCATTTCCTCGTTACCTAAGCGTCCTTCACGTACCCTATCTGCCAAGTGTTGCTTAATGCGCTTTGTCGTCATCCGACAAAATATGGTTGGGAGCTGCTCCTTCTTCGGAGTTTTCTACTCACTTCGTATGAGGTGAACATTAACCTATGATTTTCGGAATCACCCTGATTTCGATGGCCAGTAGGATATATGTCTCAGACAAAACGTATTTATTTCACCATAGCGTCTTATATGTAGAGGCATGACTTTTTTGTAACAGAGTGAACGTATAGACGCTTCTCAACTTAGGTTCGACTTTCAAAGTCCTTGCGGTTTCCTCCACTGTATTGATGTCCTCCCTGGCAGCTCAGAAACATCCCCTTTATCCGTTATTTCCTCGATGCTATGTGGCGTTATCCTCCCACACACTGGGTTTTATGTCCGTATTACAGGCCTGCAGAAGAAGCAGTGTCCGATACTTCCACAGTGGGAAGGGCGAGGGAGAAGTCTCACAGTTAGGCGATCCTTTCGGCGTCCTCTTAGCTTGTATCCTCGGCTCCACCAGGCACCCGTTCCCCCCACTTCCTTTTCCATTCGCACTAGAGCCGTTTCCTTCAACTTCCGGGTCCCAAAATTTCACGACCCGTGCCCGCTGCTCTGCCACTTGGTTGCCATCGTTTCGCTTTATTCGAACGTGTAAGGCGCCGGGCTTGGACTAGTGGTTTACTGCTTTCGCTGAGTTTTACCTCGTAAAGTATGTGCGTCAGCCGATGTTTGCCGAAAAATAAGCGTTAGAAAAATTGGCCCATAAAGTAATGCAAATTCATTATTTGACTAGTATGACGTCTTGACGCAAGGAATAAGAGAAGAATAAAAGGGTTTACGGGTCGTTCACGTTTAATGTCAGTGTAAGCTTCCAGAAAATATTTTTAGTCTGTTATGGCATAAAATTCTTATGACTCGACAGTTATCAAAATCATTTCTCCTGCTTTATTGCATTCTATTCTTGCTCCCGAAGAAAATGTCCCGGACTCGCAACCGAAGAGAAGAAAATATTTTCGTAACAACAGTTTGGCTATAAAATGAAGCGTTCAGCTCACAACAAAAAATTGTTTACCTTCTTTAAAAGCAGAGTTTCTAAACTTTTTGGAATATTTTTAAGTTCATCTATTTTATTCAGCGCACTGCGTAATTAAGGTTTTCCATATTCCGTTTTAAATCATTTTTTAGAATTTTGTTTTTTGAATTAAAAGATGCTATCTCGTTTCAAACTTCCTTTTAATGAAATATTTGTAAGACTTTGACAAACAAGATAATGTTTTGTATTGACTGATGACATCTATTTTCATTGTTGGTTACAGAACTATAAAGGAATTATCTTTATAATTGTTGTGTTTCCATTGTGCTTTCCATTTTTTGTTACGCCAACATTTGTTTAGTTTGTTTTGGTTTTTGCAAAACTGAAATAATTATGCATGACTGAAAAGCAAAGATCACAGAAAAAACGTGGAATCTGAACCAAAGATCTTTGAAGCAAACGTAGGACAACCCTGATAACAGCACTGAGGCCATACATTACGGAAGCGGAAGTTAATTGAGCCGAATCTTTTCTGCTGTAAAGGGCCATATTTTATTTCAGTTTTTTTTTATATAGGGCAATGCAGGCGTCGAGAAACATGCACACAGCACAACAATTCTTTACATACTAAGAATATAAAACTGTTGCTTGTTGTCGCACAACGTGAAATGTGCTGTTAGTGACGCGCTGAGTATGATAATTTAGCCTTTAGACGCAGTGTGAGAATAGGCGGAGAAACGCATTCAAGTATTTTTATTTTTTACTGAAAACCGAAACTGCCTCATTGTTTTTAGATTTTGACAGATTTTGACAGCGGGTTCATCTAATAAAACCGTAGGCACCTCTGACATGACTGGAGGCTGCATATTTTTTGTAAATTTATGCGTATATTTGGAATTAGTAATATAGAGATTTTCGTAGGTCCTGTCTCCAAGGGACCTACATAATTTCAGAAACGACAATCGTGGAATGTGCGGCTAACAACGACCACTTTAGGGACCTTCTCGACAAATAAATGACAAATAAAAAATGTCATTTTTAATAAAAAATGTTTTTGATCTGGGATGAGCCCTTTTCGTCTTTCTACGTGAATATCTTCCTAATAAAGTTAACTACGTTTAGTTAGTTCATGATGAGTGAAAACGTATCAGCTCATTGAGATCAACCATATTATTAATAACTGAAGTCGCTTTACAAGATTTTTATTAGTAAACATGGTGTATGTTCTAAATATATATTTTCATTTCACGACAAAGTGATGATGTTTTACCTGTGTCACTTTCTTTGTGCCACGGCTCAATGGCGCGCGTGATAGATTACCTGAAATAGCGAAAGCTAAGATGTGAGGTTCTTCGGACGCAGGCGTACGTCGGCGGGGGGGACGGCTGAGGGAGTGAGGGAGGGCGGTGGCACCACGTCTGGCAGACGCCCCATCAGCTGTTGCCGCGCTGCCCTCATAACCTCTGTGACGGCGCGCGCCCCCGGGGGCCCTCCTCCGCCCTGCTCGGGGCGGGGAATATATGCATGAGCGCCCTGGGAGGCGCCCCCCGCCCCGCCCCGCCCCGCCCCGCCCCTCCCCGCCCCTCCCCGCCCCGCCCCGCCCCGCCCCGCCCCGCCCTCGCCAGCGCGCACGCGGGCAGCGGGCCACGTCCCGCCCCCCTCCCCCCTCGCTCCGCGCCGGCGTCGCTCACGGAGCGCCGGCGGAGGAGGAGGAGCCAGGGGCGAGCACGGGATCGAGGACAGGCGAGAGAGAAGTAGGGAGAGGGAAGGTAAAATGATAGAAAGAAAGTGGGAGAAACAGGCTAGAATGAGAGAGAGGGAGGGACAAGAAAAAAGAGTGAGAGGGAAGGACAAAGAAAAATGAGAGAGAGGTAGGGAAAAGATAGAATGTGATATTTAGGGACAAGATAAAATAGAGAGGGAGAGAAAGGGTAAAGAGAGAGAGGGAGGTACAATGTAAGAAGAGAGGGAGGGACAATGTAAAAAGAGAGAGGTAGGGACAATGTAAAAAGAGAGAGGTAGGGACAATGTAAAAAGAGAGAGGTAGGGACAATGTAAAAAGAGAGAGGTAGGGACAATGTAAAGAGAGAGAGGTAGGGACAATGTAAAAAGAGAGAGGGAGGGACAATGTAAAAAGAGAGAGGTAGGGACAATGTAAAGAGAGAGAGGTAGGGACAATGTAAAAAGAGAGAGGGAGGGACAATGTAAAAAGAGAGAGGGAGGGACAATGTAAAAAGAGAGAGGGAGGGACAATGTAAAAAGAGAGAGGGAGGGACAATGTAAAAAGAGAGAGGGAGGGACAATGTAAAAAGAGAGAGGGAGGGACAATGTAAAAAGAGAGAGGGAGGGAAAAGGTAAAAAGAGAGAAAGAGGAACAAGGTAAAAAGAGAGGAGGAACAAGGTAAAAAGGGAGGGACAAGGTAAAAGGGGAGTGAGAGGGACAAGGTGAAAAGAGAGAGATGGAGACAAGGTAAAATGAGAGAGGGAGAGAAAGGGTAAAGAGGGAGAGCTAGAGGGACAAGGTCAGAGGAGAGGGAGGGATATGGTGAAAAGAGAGGGAGGAGCAAGATAAAAAAAGAGGTAAGGACAGGGTGAAACGAGAAAAAGGATAAAAAGAGAGAGGAAGGGACAAGGTAAAAAGAGAGAAGGAGGAACAAGGTAAGAGAGAGAACTGAGAAATAAGCGGGAGAGAATTGAAGACGAAATGAGAAATGATGAAGTCCCAAAATTACGAACTTTCCGTTTTAGGGACATCGCTATATGTACCAAGGGCAATAAATTGAAAAAAACCTGGAAGAAAAAGTGTTTTACTATAGTTAAAAATCCCTTCAATACATCTAGCTTGCAAGTTTCTTCGGTTGAGGCATAAAAACACTGAATTTTCCGAATAATCCCTGTAATTATACAGTGTATATATTCAAAACTATTGCTGTTCAGAAATACATGAGTTTACATTGAATGTTACTTGGAAGTGGAGCAAGGCACTGCTATCGTTTACCAAATGTTCATGTACTCTGAAATTAAAATGCTTCCGAAACATGTGATATGTTATCAATGACATGAAACAGAATTTTTTTTTCAGAAAAAAATTGTAAATGAATCTGTTGATTTATATCTGTTTCGTGAAGATTTAACGAAGAAAAGTTGGAAATATTCTAAAAGGGGGAGTGAATACAGAAGAATATGTAGAGAATATTATGAACATGTGTAGAAACGACCAGAGCAGAGATGAAAGGACGGGTGGAATAAGAGATGGGAGAGAGATAATGGAAGTACTGTGAAAAAAAAGTGAGAATGGAAACGCATTTCGAACTATCCGAGAAAGAAATGAGACGGGAGGTACTGAAATTGAGGGAAAGTGAAAAAAAGATAAAATGCAGAAAGAATCTGTGTGTTAAATCAGAACTCGAGAGGCAAGTGGAATTGGGAGTAAGAAAATAATTGAGGAAAACCATTGAGAAAGAAAAGTAAAGCTTTGCTCCCTTCCGACCGTCAAGCTCGTATTTTACTTTCAACTACATAAATAAAATAAGAGAAGGATGGACGTGTATATGACTTAACAAAAAGTTATAGAACAGGTAGAGAGAGAGAGAGAGAGAGAGAGAAATAAAGAGAGAGAATGTGGGAAGAAAAAAGAAATATAAATAATATATCGTATTTGATTTCTTTTCGTATAATATACACTTCCTATCATTTTTTCTTTTCATTTGTTTTCTTCCTTTATTTTCCCCTTTCAGTTGTGTAGGTAAATACTTATAAGACTTATATGAGTGGAGCTTACTTTCCCTTTTTTTCCCATTTTGGGCCTTCGTGTTGAGGTAAACACATTAAATAACTCTTTTGTTCCGCTTATCTGATGCGCAAGTTATTTCTCATTACTGTGGATGGCGGGGATTACTGAGGATGGCAGAGGATGAAATGGCAAAAGACGAGAGAGGTTAGGAGGGAGATAAGATCAGGCTTTCTAGTGACTCCATCTCTAAGCCCTCCCATCCTTTATCTTAAACACCGTCAGGAGAGCTTAGTTACTTCCTTCTCTATTACAGACACGTCTTTTACCTAACATTTGTGTATAAAGGAACAGTTGGTTTTCAAAGCATTATTTTCTCATAAGTTTTTGTTAGAATGTGAGGTAAAGAAACTGTCACATTTCTAACAGGCTAAAGCGAAACTCTCAAGCTAAATTCAAAATGTCAAAAACACATTAAATTTTTTATGCAAATGAACAAATGTACGACCAAGAAAACATTTAAAAATTTGAAATTGGAGCATCTCACTTCCTTTATACATTAATATTTCTTTAAGTTAAAGTATGTTACAGTTTTTCTATAATAACAGCGAAGTGTTTCAGTAACAGATAGAGAAAAAATCCTTTGTGAACAAACAATAATAAAAAATAATTATTTTTTGGGGAGAAATTGTAATATTTAAACCATTGAACTCAAAACAAACAAGTACCAAAGAAAAAATATTCTGTTCCCTTACTCGTAAAATATGAATATGAATGTGTTTAATTTTTTGAGTGTGGTAACATCATACTTGCGCCATCACAGCTCTTGATTCACTGATTGATATGTCCGGATCCGTCAACAACTGTGTGTTTAGTTAATGCCTTTTATTTTACGTGGCGAGAGTCGGGCCATCAGGCTCGCTCTTCCGTCTGACAACGCAAATTTCGCTACGCTCCTTTCACCTAGCGGAGAAAGAAGGTATATCTCGGGCGACGAAAGAGGCGATTTTGAATTGAGTTAAGAGGCTTCTTTTAGGCTTGAGGATCTTTTACATTCAGTAAATCTACTAACAGGGACAGCCGGCTTTACTTCCCCTCCGAAGGAAGGCGTACGAAGGGGTTTTTCAAAGTGGTGTGTTTATTAGTCCCATACGTGTTTTGCATGACGTAGGCGTCCGCTTACGAGATTTCCACTTCCAGCAGGTCACCACCCTAGTCGGGACCACAATACTTCAGCTACAGAAAAGTATTACAATTGTCTTCCTCACGATCTCTTAAAGTTACCGTTGCTTGACTCACTCGAATTCATTGATTCTTGTTGACGATATTTGTGAAGTAAAAAAGTGTATAAACAATATTTTTCTGAATTATTTTTGTATTTACCAATAGAAGACACGTTTGACGTTAAGTTAAGCATATTTTTCAGAAACAGTAATTAATATTTCTATATTTGATATTCCTGAATTATAACCTAGGGAGCGTAACAACATTAGTCATTATATTACAAACTATATTTTTTGTTCTGCGTATCCCTGCCTCAAATAAGTATTTTATTTATCAAGAAAAATGTCCTTAATCAGAATAACAAATATTAAGCTGCACCTTTTTGTTTTATATCCTCTTTTCTGCAATGCTACATAGCAGTATATAACAAAAGCTCTCCCGGAGGTGACTTCGACACCACAGGGGATTAATTTCTGTGAATATCGTTCAACTATCTCGTCCCAGCGACGACTTCCTGGCGGCCGCCTCTCTCCTGCGCCGCAGCCGTCTGGGGCCGCGGCAGTCCGTTGTGGTGCTTGACTCTCGCGGCCGTCGCGTCGTCTCCGCCGTCTCCGCCGTCTCCGCCGTCTCCGCCGTCTCCGCCGTCTCCGCCGTCTCCGCCGTCTCCGCCGTCTCCGCCGTCTCCGCCGTCTCCCGCCGTCTCCGCCGTCTCCGCCGTCTCCGCCGTCTCCGCCGTCTCCGCCGTCTCCGCCGTCTCCGCCGTCTCCGCCGTCTCCGCCGTCTCCGCCGTCTCCGCCGTCTCCGCCGTCTCCGCCGTCTCCGCCGTCTCCGCCGTCTCCGCCGTCTCCGCCGTCTCCGCCGTCTCCGCCGTCTCCGCCGTCTCCGCCGTCTCCGCCGTCTCCGCCGTCTCCGCCGTCTCCGCCGTCTCCGCCGTCTCCGCCGTCTCCGCCGTCTCCGCCGTCTCCGCCGTCTCCGCCTCCATCGCCTCCATCGCCTCCATTGCCTCCGCCGTGTCCGCCGTCTCCGCCGTTTCGCCCTGTCGTCACTGGCGACGTCCGTCCATTCGCGCAGCTGCGCGGCCCACCTCAGTGTAGCCAATGGATTACCTCTCAAGAATTCCCTATGCTCATGGAATCATTCATTAGGCATGCTTATGCGTGCATGTGAATAATGTTCGAAAATGAAAATAATTCAGGTATCGAAAAACGTAATTGAATCGAAACTACGCATGTGAATCACGCAATTAGGTTCTTGTACTAAAATGTAATTGAAAATTAACATTAAGTTATTAAAATGTGCATTGTTCAATACTTATTTATTTATTCATTCGTTTGTGAATGGTTAAGCATGAAGTTTCGTATTTTGTACTCCTTTTTCTTGTTGAGAGGCACCACATCTTCATCCAGAATCGAATCTCATTCTTATACTCATTGTGGAGTTGGTCTTTGACTGAGACGTAATGAAGTTCATATGATTTGTGTTGATCATAACAGTGCATCATTATCGAATGTGCCATTTAAATTAATCCTATGATTTTCAGACTGTCTGTATCGTGCGCTTTTATTCATGTTATATTTGTGAATATCTGTATCTTGCGTATATATTGAACTTAATCATTAAAGGGACCTTTAATGTAATGTTAAAATTTGTATTAATTGTAATTTCATTTCATTTAATATTTTATATATTAATTTACAGATGCGTTCGATGAAACATGCATACCAACCTGCAAAAGGATGCGTTTCATCATTTACACAATGATGAATAAATACTTATTGGAAAATGCGTGTTCGATTTTCTTTAAACAAAAGCAAAATTCAACAATAATATAGAATGACCTTTTTAGGAGTGGCCAATATGTTCCAAGAATCAAACAATGCATATATTGCTTTTTCTTCATACGAAGACTTATACATTTAAACATTATTTAACAAATTCATAGTGTAATTCAGGTTAAAATCCTTTAGAACTGAAAACATCTTTGGGTAAATAAAAAAGATGCTTCTCACTCCACCCAATATAACTTCTCTGACTCCCATACCGCCTCACTCGTTATCTCCACCAATGAGGGCGAGCAGGCGCGCGGTGCCAGCGCCGTTCCAATTTCTTTGGCGCGGTCCCCGCGGACGAGGGCCCTTCCTAGAGAGCGCAGAGAGCGGCCGGCGCCGAGGGACGGACGCTCTCGTTCCCGGCTCCCGACCGCCGCCGCGTGCGAAGGAACAGGTGGATCAATTATCGGGAGCGATGTGCTCCGTGGGCGTCCCGCTCGAGCCGTTGGGACCCGCTGCCCTGCCCGGCCCTTCTACCACCCCGCCACCGCTCCGACACGACCCCGCCCGCAATCACCCCTGCCTGCCCTGCCCCCGACCTGCCCCGCCTCCTCCCCGTCCCGTTAAACCCACGTCCCCACCCCGTTCTGCTCACGCCAGTCCCACTCAGTCCCGCCCAGTCCCGCCCAGCCCCGCCCAGTCCCGCCCAGTCCCGCCCAGTCCCGCCCAGTCCCGCCCAGTCCCGCCCAGTCCCGCCCAGTCCCGCCCAGTCCCGCCCAGTCCCGCCCAGTCCCGCCCAGTCCCGCCCAGTCCCGCCCAGTCCCGCCCAGTCCCGCCCAGTCCCGCCCAGTCCCGCCCAGTCCCGCCCAGTCCCGCCCAGTCCCGCCCAGTCCCGCCCAGTCCCGCCCAGCTCCGCCCAGCCCGTTCGCGCCCGTCCACGCCCCGGCCGTCCTCGCCCCGTCCTCGCCCCGTCCTCGCCCCGTCCTCGCCCCGTCCTCGCCCCGTTCTCGCCCCGTTCTCGCCCCGTTCTCGCCCCGTCCTTGCCCCGTTCTCGCCCCGGCCCCGCTCCGGCCCGCCCAGGTCCGTCCCAGTTCGCTCCGCAACGGTCACGCTGCGGAAATCCGCATTGGAGAGCGCGCGTCTGCCATCGGATGGCCGCGCTGCGCCGCTCCAGCAGTCCTCGCAGCTCCCGCTTCCTCGCACACCCGGTCCTCTGCAGCACCTCGGAGCTATCCCCTCGCGCAACTCGGCTTCAGCGCTGCCCCCTCTCCGCTGCGCCCCGCCCCTGCCCTCCCACCCCCACCACCGCTTGGACGCCGACGCATTCGGTAATGCATTTATTTCCAGCATTCTTGGCCGCTCTATCCCCAGACTCTTTTAGTCACCCTTCAGTGTCCATCTGCTCCGTTTTCTCGCCCAATATCAGGATCCCTTGCCTAAGGGATCATCCATAAATTACGCAACGCTAAAGGCAGCGTTACGCTGCGTTACATAGGGATAAGAGGGTGCGTTACAAGGGGGAGAGGGAGTATTGAAAATTCTCGAAATTTGCGTTACGTGATTTACAGACGGCCCCTAACGTTCGCCTTTCACGTTCACCGTCTCTTCGGTGATTCTACATCATTCAACGGAGCGTCTGATGCAATGGCACTTATTAATCTTCGTCTGATGACGTAGATACAATTGCAACTTTTGCGTTTTTAAATTGCAATAAGTGTTTTTTCTAGAGTTTCTTGAGACTTGAAAGTTTGTGACATCTCTATATTTTTCAAAAAATTAGGAAGGCCAAATTTGATATTTGAGTGACCTGGTCCATTGATTGATTGATGTTTCCGGGCGCGTCTACTACTTTGGTCATTAGTCCCGTTAGTGAAGTGCGTGTTTCTCGGGAGGTGGCGATGATCTTTCCCCTGCTGGATGGCGAGATCTGCTTTCCATTCCTTGTCCTATCCAACCACTTACTTACAAACACCTTTACATGCACTTCACTACGATACATGCCAGGAGACCGGTCGGGAGCTTAGTGTAGTGCATGTTAGTGTAAGTGTGTGTGTAAGAGGAGAGGATAGGATGAGGAAGAGGAAGGAAAGATCGCGCGATCCGTGGCCCGTTTGTTAGGGTACTGCTCCGGCATTCGCCTGCTGTTGATAGGAGAAACCACGGAAAACTACCGATCAGAGCAGCCGGCCGCTAGAATTCTCCTCTAGACAGAGACTGAATTAGCTGGCAGGCTGGTGTCGAAAATCCTGCCGCCATCGGGAACCTAGGACCTCCCGGTCAGAGGGAGTGCAGTGAGTAATGCACTGAGCCATCTCTCCCGGTGAGACCTGGTCCAGAGGTAGGTGGGTTGGTTTCTCACTAGTAAAACGCGACATAGCTATAATTGAATCTTCATATAATACATTGCGTGAAAGTAAAGTTATAGTATAAAAAAGACACATCTTTATTTAAATGATATTTTATATCATAAGAATAGAAAAGTACAATTTGAAGTAAAGTGAGATAATTTTGATGGATTTTCATAAGTAATGCATATTTTCTTTGCCAGTGAATACTCGTACACAGGTTGAACACAAACCACTAAGCTTTTCCTGTTTTGCGTTGCTTCCGCGTCTGGTCTCGAGACATGTAAGAGTTTCCAACTAATGTAGTAGCTTCACGACTGCTGTGAGGTACTTAAGAATCAGCTGATTAAGGTGTTCACAATGCTTCGTGCAAGCACCATTTCTATTGTGCATCGTAGAAAATTGGTTCTCATCAATATCCGGTTAGTGCTGCAAGCTTCACTTGAAGGTATACGTAGTTGCTTTGCAACACCTTACGGCATTTTTCTTTGCACCATTGTCCTTAACCATGGGTTGTGGTATCTAATGATTATATACGATCCTAAGCTGTTGATGTCAACCATATCATAGAACAATGCCAAAGCCCAATGCAATGATCCACTTTTGTCTGTGTACTCGCCTAGCATTTTTATACATATCGTAGATCCAGCTTCGTTATCCCTCATGATTATATTTTTATAATTCTGTTTTAGAAAATAAACATTTATATTATAATCTGTACGACTTGTTGACAATTTAACAATTTGTATTTAACTAAATGAATATAATAAAACAATGACAGCAGTTTTGTGTAAACTTGCAGTTCTCGGAGCTCTAGTGCACATCAGCTCAAACAACATCTATGAACCCCCATGTGTTCTTATAACCAACGAATGAGTGCACAACGCACTAATACTAAAAACGCGGAGATATCCTACTTTTCGGCAAGTCCCAGCCCGAGGATTCTTTTATTTGTGGTTCCAAGCCTTTTGCATCAAGGGTACCTGTTGTGGCACTTTAGGTGATAAGAACTGTAAGAATAATACATTCATAGTATTTAAGTATCTACGTACATTCAAATGTAATGTTCAGGTATAAATATAATAACAACACAGGAAGTTTATTACCTCTGATAATTTTAATGCAAATTATACGCAGGTACAATTGTACCAATTCCACCTCTTAGAGATGAAAGCTTCTGCCGTGGGGCAAATAAAAAGTCAAGCTGCATCTTGCCACCCCTCGTACTCCTCGTACTTGTCTCCTCTATCGCTTCAGCTTTCACCGGAGACGCCTTCCCCAATACATTTATTTTATGCATTCATACTCTGTCTCATTCCATTTCTCTATCTTTCTTTTTTCTTTCTTTCTGTTTCTCTATTTTTCTCTGTTTTTCTCTTTCTCTTTATTTATCTCTCTTTCTTTCTCTTGCTTTCTTTCTCTCGCTCTCTTTCGTTCTCTCTCGCTCTTACTTTCTCTCTCTTTTGTTCTCTCTCGCACTTTTTTTCTCTTTCTCGCTTTTTCTTTCTCTCTCTCGCTTTTTCTTTCTCTCTCTCGCTTTTTCTTTCTCTCTCTCGCTCTTTCTTTCTTTTGCTTTTTCTTTCTCTCTCTCGCTCTTTCTTTCTCTCTCTCGCTCTTTCTTTCTCTCTCTCGCTTTTTCTTTCTCTCTCTCGCTCTTTCTTTCTCTCCATCTTTCTCGCTCTTTCTCACCATTTCTTTCTCGTTATTTCTCACTCTATTTCTCATGGTTCTCTTTGTTTTTCTCTCTCCCTTTAGGCGTGTACTCGGTCTCTACCTGCCTCTTCCCATTTGCCTTTCCCTCCGATGGCGCTTCTGCCATATCAGGATTTGCTCGTGTCCTTCGTATCTCCCCCTCAGGCGTCGTGCAAATGAGGGACGCGAAGGCAACGAGGGATCGCGCGTAGTCTCTGGTGCGTCGTTGAAGGCATTGGTCCAGCCACTCCCATTCTGGGAATAGGACACCACTCTTCAAAACAGCCGGCCTCTAGAGTTCTTGATGAGGGCATTGGTTAGATAAGACTGTGCTGGTCATTCATTACTGCGCACTTTTTTCTCTCGGTGTCAAAAATATGTCGCTACTGATCTTCAAACGCTGTGGAGGAATTGCTAGTAAAAGAAGTATTAGTATAGGATAGGGCCCAAATGCTCAAGTTCCATTTCGTCACCAAAACAATCATCCCATCCTCTTCCGCGTTTCTGTCTGCCTAGATCACCAGCAATGCCATCCTTTCGCCTCGGCCTCCACTGTCACTTGAAGCACGTATCTTAACCACACACCTCACAGCCTGTGCATTCGCAGATCCGCTGCTATAACTACTTACGTTTACATCACTTCCGGTGCCTTGACGCTAGCAGCGCCGCTAACGCCCTTCCGTTCTCAAGTCGTCGGTTGCGCTGTTTCTGCTCCCACCGCTGCTGGCGTCACGTACAGATCTATTTCACTTTTCACCTCCAACGAACACTTTCCTCAACCCCTGTTTCAATTTCATTCTACCTCTATCCGGCCCACCTCCACACGTCTCGCTCCGCCCCACCTACCTATCCCCGTCTGTCGAGATTTGCCGGTCGAGACACGCCTATCCTTCTTTTTACATATACACATATATATTCTTGAATTAAATTACATAGTTCAGTATTTATGTATACTACATAAAAGACTGTCAGACACAATTAAACTTAATTTCTAATTACAATACAGCTAAATACTAATGAATATGCAATTCACAGAGCACCTATGGGGTTAATTCTCCTCTGAGATTATGTTGAGAAATTAGTCTAATGAATATCTATATTTAATTCTAGTTGGGAGCTGGTAAGTGGTGGCTAGGTCGTAATGGGTTATTGTGTTAATTTTGGAAAAGAAGTTGTTAAATAAGTGCGCAATGTGGTGAATTATGGGGGATAAATTGAATTTTTTGTGGAGTTCAACGATTGAGATGAACCACGATGCATTTGCACGGTGTACTGGTAATTAATGGCCAGTCTGAGGAAATGGTTTTGGATGATCAGTAATTTGTTGATATTCGTTTTAGAGACGTTGATACAGGTGGGACATGCATAAATCATTAGCGGTCTAATTATTGTTTTATAAACGGTGCTAGCATTGTTTAAAGAGAGTTTACTAGTGAAGTTTAGAACTGGGTTCTGTTGCATTATTCTTATTTTGCCTTGCTCTGCTTTTATTGTAGTGTGGTTTTTCCATGTCTGTTATCAAGATTCGGTCCTAGATATCTGACAGATTGATTGTGTGGAGTCCATGGAATTGTGTGATTGTTTATTTGGAGTGGAGTTGGTGTTGAAAATGTTCTTAATGAGAATATTTTGGCGGATGACTTTTTAGGGTTGAATTTGATTTTCCATTTGATAGACTAGTCGTCGATTTTATTTAGATGTGATTGAATATCTTTGTAGATTAAATAATGACAGTGATTGGACATGAAAATGGCGGTGTCGTCAGCGAATTGAGCGATGTGCCTGTGTGAAGTTGTGGGAATATCGACTGTGTATATGTTGGAAAGCGTGGGTGGTAGTTCGCCTATCCTGACAAAGATCATTCCGCATCATCATGCGCTCCTTCATTCCCTTACCCTTTATCCTCTGCACCCAGCTCCAGCTTGTTTTCCGTGGTTTCTCCTTGGATCAACTCCAGGTGAATGCCGGAGCAGTACCCTAACAAATGGACCACGGGCCGCGTGCGATCTTTTCTTCCTCGTCCTTGTCCTATCCTCACCTCTTTCACACACACACACACTAACATGCACTACACTACCACACATGCCGGGAGACCAGTCGGGAGGTTAAAGCTTGTCCCGGCTGGGGCGGTACCCCGCTGGTGGGAAATACCTGGTTTGGGGGAGAGTCCTCTAGTCGACGGTAGGGCGGCGCCGGATCTCGCCATCCAGCGGGGAAAAGATCACTGCCACATCGCGAGGAAAACACGCACTACACTTATGGGACGAATGACCTCTGTAGATGGCGCGCCCGTAATCATGAATCAGTCAATCAATTCAGCTTATTCCATTCCATATTGTTCCAACCCCCTCGCCGGCTCTGTCTCCACTCGTACCATGCAGTCTCGCCCCGTCCCTCCACCTCCCGCGTCTCATCTTCCGCTCAGCCCATTCTCGCCCAATTCGCTGATCCGCTCCGCTCTGGGCCGCCTCTGCCGGTCCGCTTCAGATCACCTAGTCTCGCCCCGTCTCGCCACGCCATTCCCTTCCCCGTCACGGTCCCACCCCGCAGCGCCCGCCATGTCCCGCCTCGCCACTCCTCTCCCCGTTCTTCCCCGCCACACCCCGCCACGCCCCGCCCCTCCCCGCCACGCCACACACCTCCTCACCCTGCCCGGCCACATCCGGACCTGCCCCGGCCCGTCCCACGATACCCCGCCACGGCCCGCTCCGCCCACCCACACCCCTTCCCGCCCCGCCACGCCCCCCCCCAGCCCGTCGTGCGGGTCGTGTGGCCCGTGCGGTGGTTTACACACGCAATTTATTACGAGCCAGTTAGCGGCGTGCGGTCGACCGGGCCGGCACGTGATGTGTAAGATGCGATTTCCCGGCGCCATCGACCCGACTGGAGTCTGCCAGGCGGTGCGGAGCGCAGCGTGAAGCGGGGGAGGGGGAGGGGCAAGGTAGAAACAGCTGGAGGGAAGAACAAGAGGGGGAGAGGCCCGCGGCAGTGCACAGGACGGAGAAACGCTTACGCATAGAAGCATTCAGTCGTCAACCACGCTTTGTTGGTTCCGATCTTGGACCCTCGTGTTTTGGAAATCGTGTTTACGGTTAGTGAAGAGATCACCTTTTAAATGGAATATGAAAACATATTACACATGACAATAATAGCTATTTGAGAAGAAATTATCTAATTATAATGCGAGTTTGCAACGAGTTTGTTAAGCAGATTTTCATAACCAGTCGATCATTGTAATATAAATCTACGAATATCGTGTTTTATTGAATCTACTTGAAAAAACATCAATGTGTCACAGATTGTTGTTCTTGACAGTAACTAGTAGGTTGTGGATTTTTATAGCACGAGTATTATTATACAACGTATATGCTAATAATAATTATTAGTACACTAATATTATTTGCATAAAGTTTGTCTTTAGACAGGGAAACTCTTATTATGAGGCTCTGATGCCAAAAAGGTGGATACATTTTATTATTTTATGTAGTACATTTCTTTCCCAAACGTGGAGTGAATAGCAATCTACGGTTGGTTTTTTTTTTGATACTTAAAGATTGGTCGAAACGTCTGTCAGTCCATCTGTAGGCGGGCCTGGCGCCTACATTATTCATATTATTTTCTCCAAAACTCATAATCACCGGTTGATTTTGTCGAAGTCAAAGCCTTGCTAGTTTGAAAAGGATATTTTGAGTTTGGGTGTTTTTACATGAAATGTGAACGTTTTATAAATTATCTCAAACAATTTGTTTAATTTTTGTTTTTTAAATTATTTACTTTAGGTCGCTTTAATTTTTCTTATTAAACTGTGACAGTGCGAAAGACACTTAAAAAATGGGCTCAGGTCTAAATTTCACTGAACTCTCTGAACTTTTGAAAGTTGGAATAGTTCAAAATTTTCTCGTCTTCCTATAACTAAAATAAAGGTAGATAAAGATATAAGATACAGTATTTTCTTCAGAATTCACGTACAGTGAAATATTAACTTCAATGAGTTGACATTGAAATATAGTAATGTACAATTTTTCAAAAATATGAGTAGTTTTAGCTACTTTTGTGGAAATGTTAGCAGTTTTAAAACCAAATGTATTCTAAAAAAGCAACTCTAAATTTTTTCTGTAACATTTTTCGTGCAATAAAGCAAAGTATTAAAAAATGTAGAAATCCCTTTTTAAGCGAACTCTGTATTTCTCGAAAATTGCAAAGAAATATCAATGCAAAAGTACGTTTATGGCAGGATATTTAAGAATTTATGGTTTCCCTTAATAAAATATGTACTAAGAAATGCATCGTTAAATAAGATAACGTCGTTTTTTAAAACAGTGTTTCTGTTCAATTTTTGTTTTTCAAGCAATTTATAATTTTTTTTAAACATCTTCAATTTTTTTTAAAATGTTCTCTTCGGATTGAGAAAAAAACGTTTAAAAAAATTATGTCGGTCTCATTTTCATTTAACTCTTTGAACTTTCGAAAATTGCGTAAGTTAGAAATAATGCAAGAGTATATATGCTGTTGCAGCATCACTAGTAGTGGTTTTGGTTTTAAAATCGCTCACACAGATCTCTGAGTTTGGTGGTCCTCAGTCTGAAAGTTAATATTTTATATTCCTTCGTTATTCTTGCAGTCGTCAAAATCTTCCGTATGAACCAGTACGTCTACACACTCCCTAGACATGCCTCATTATTGCTTTCTTTAAACCATGTCATTTCTTCATGTACGAGTATTAAACATAGTATAAAGAAAACGGAATATAATCGAATGTTAATAGAAAAGGTTTCTTGGAGTAGATCGTAAATGAAGCGTGAAGAAGACCGTAGTGGATTGGAGAGGGCATTTTTGTAAAAAGTATGAAATTATTCGTCAAACCTCCTGCACGATCAAAACATTTGCTTTCTTCTGAAACTACACATTCCGGGATTCTTTATTATTAAATAAAAGTGACCAAAATTCTGTGTAAAAATTGTATATTTTATTTCAGGGAGATTTTATTTTAAATTTAGATTTGTGCGCCGGTTGAATTTCACAAGTTCATTAAAGTGGATGTATTTTCGTTCATGTATTACAAGATGCCTATTCTATGTTTCGAATATTTTCACAAAGCTGACTACCTGACAACACATATTGATATTATTGCAAAACGTAGTGAGGTACGCAAAATGTCGTGTTGTATTCTAAATGTTTAAGCAAAGATATGCAGAAACACGAATGCTGTGGTGAAGCGACAAGGCAACTTCGTTAGTCTAATAGATTACTAGACATATAACAGCAAAGTACGAGGGTAGATCAAAATGTAACGCACAATAATAATTTTTGCTCAAAAATTTAATCAATACCAAAATTCAAAAAGTCATTTAAGTACTTACATCTGTCACTTACTTTCCTGCATAGTCGCCATGTTTGTCAATGCATTTCTGCCAGCCTGCTACCAGTTTCAATATGTCGTGGTCGTAGGAGTCCGTTTAATCGGAGTTTAGTTCATCTCTTAGAAGAACGCACTTGGAGTTAAGGTTACGGTCCACTAAGATGTCCCCATACACTCCACGTATGTCTCTGCGATATTCACTAAGATTTTCCCCTTTGGAGGGAGCCGCGGTGGTTCAGTGGTAGGGCACTTCCTGACCTGAAGGACCCAGGTTCGAATCCCGGCGTAGGCTGGGATTTTATCTGGTGCTTTCCCTTCAGGGCGGCTCTGGGGTCGACTCAGCCTCCTTTCCAAGTGAGTGCCAGTATCTTTTCTGGGGGTAAAGGCGGCCGGAGCGTTGTGCTCGCCACACAACCTCATTCTTGTGCCGACGGTGACGAAAAGGTGGAGCCCTACCTTCGCCTCCCCTTAGGGTCACACCGGCCAGTGTGCTTTGCACAGGGGCTACCTTTTTACTTTTACCTTTATGCCCTTTGGTACACAAATTTCGCACTACACTTCTCTGCTCCTCACAAGTTGACGATAATAACATGCGCGCCATTTTACTTTCGTAGTTCACGCTACACTCGCTAGATCTGCACATTAAAAGAAAATACCAATTATAGCGTGATCTTCACGCTATCTCGTCGTACAGTTTCAGCATTCCAATTGCAATACCAACAGAGAAAGAAATGTGTGTTAGTATTCACACTTCCTTCGTATTTCAGTTATACAAGTTTCATAACATATAAAGAAAGTTAACATATAGAGAAATAATAAACATTAAATTGTTTGAAATTGTATAAAAATGATTCAAATATCCTGAAAAATTTTGGAATAACGTTGCAAGATAGTCTTTTACAACTGAATGACTAAAGAAAGCCAGTGCCAATATAATATAGCATAGAATCTTTTCGTATTATCTGAACAGGAAAAGTAAAATTATAATAATTGATTGCTATTTATTTTCTCTAAATATTTCTACAATTGTTCAACATAACTGCTTCACCAATAATACACATCATATTACGGAGATAAGAAGACACGTGCTTCTGCTGACTGAAATGGACTTTATTCTTATTTATTGACAATAATTTGTTTATCAGCAGATGGACGGACAGACTGACGAACACTTTTTTAACAATTCTTTTAGGTGTCAGGAGTTTCTAAAATGTGTATCGCTCTCAAAATCTCCAGGTCAATTTTTGCAGACCTTGTGGAACACCTCAATTTTTTACAGGCAATTTGTCGACGTGGGCAACACTAGAATTTTCAATATTGCATAATATTTTCCATGCCATGTACACGAGGAAAAGTGATCAGAATGGATTTAAAAAAAATCTATACGAATCTTAGTTTTAAATTCCTGCACAGACCTTGTAGAGCACCTCAAATTTCACGGGCAATCTGCCCCCACGTGGCAACACTGGCGCCCTGGGCGACGCGGGCGCGCTCCGATCGCCCCAGAGGGCGCTCAGATCGGGGTGAGCGAGGGGTTCACCCCGATAAGCGGTCTCGCGTGAGATATACAATTAGAGGGCGTAATTGTGACTGTGATAGCCAATGTGTCGCGGCCGCCTCCCCATGCTAACGAAATAATCGCCGACCTACCTGGCGCTCCCAGCGGCTGGCCGGGCCGATAGCAAAATAATTGGCGTTCTCAATCAGAGCGATAACTGCAATTTCTAGCTAATGACACCTAGGAGCCGGCAGCCGATAGATAATTGAATTTGAATCCGATGCACCTAGAAGACACGCCGTATAACTACTATCGGAACGGTCTAATAGCCTCCAGTAATGGAATATAATGATTATACACGGAACGCTGGAGTTAAGTTATCGTTCTTTTCACTTCTCCTTCCGAATCTAGTGTGGAACTAGTAAAGGTGCCATTTATTACGTTTTGAGAGTTTGTAATTGAATATATAGATGATCACTGTATCTAATAAAAATGTTTTGTTGATAAATGTTGACTTTTTACCTTTAACATGCGTAGTTAGATATCTGAACCGTTGGGAAATGTTAATAAATCAGTACACAATTTTGAAAGTTTTCGAAACTAGTATTTCCAATAATTTGGTTGTAAATTATTTTTGTGTATATCAGCATTATAAACGACCTTTATTGATGCAATAAATCATAATTGGTCATTTTATAGCACAAATGATGACATTTTATCATTTTACTGCACGAATGATTGCCTCATCACACATTCAGCCAATCGCAGCGAGAGAATCGTGGGGACGTAAAAGTAAAGTAAACGAAACACCTTTTTTTGCACAGATGTCAAATACCCAAGACGTCACAAGAACGTTGGTTTGCAATATTAAGTTTAATTCTTTTATAAAGTTATAATCTGTTTATACAAAAAATAGCGTATGCAACTAGTTTAAAATGTTGCTTTATTCCATTTGCACAAATATGAAAACTCGCTTCTAATATCGCTCGTTTCCAAATCATGTACTCATGCAATAAAGCTTAACATTATTAATTAACTGCATAAATTACTATAGCGGTGTTAACGGAGACTGGTGGTGATTGTGAATATCGCGATCTTTCTGATTGATGGGCAGATATTAAGAGACTCTGTTTCTCCACTCTTTTAAAAGTGCGTGGGCGCCTCTGTCAGTTAAAATTTTGGGACGGGGACCTTGAAAGGAAGAAATTTAAATGTAGTACCTCCGTGGAATGTTAGTTGAAGCCACATTTTTGATTGATTTATTGAATTTCACGGAATGTAGGCAGTAGATTAAGAAAGGCTAAGTTTTATAAGCGAATTTGAATTCCCTTAACCCGGGTGTGCCCGCAATAGGTAGACTCACGCCAGTGCCCGCAATGTATCTCACAGATATAGCTGCAATATTTTGTGAATGCGAATGATCTAATGCTCTAATGAAACACGTATTTTATTTAGTTTGTACATGTCCCCCCAATGCAATTGTTAATGAATCTTACACTGCAGAAACCTTGTCTGATACTTATGCGTAAGAAGGTAAAACTTGACAAAGTACACGCAAAAATCATGAAACATCTTATTACCTTACTAAATAATATTAATAGAATTTCCATAAATGATTTTGGCATGTTCTAAATATATATGTATTTTCCATTTTTTACAAAAATATTTAGAATGTCTTTGTCTTTTTCCATTTTGCAAGGTTCGTATTTTTTTCATTTTCCTACAGACATTTCCTGCACATCTTTCTTTAGAAAGAAATTGTGACACTGGATCCTAGATAATACAAATGATCACATTGTCTGAATAGGCACTTCTTATAGACAAGGCTGAAAATGCCACGATACGTATCACTTATGCCAGGAGCTCATAGTGCACTGGTGCCAGTGCACGTAACGTATCTGAAGATATCGCACAGCGCAGCGATCGTTTCAACATGCTCACGGGAAATGATTCATCGAAAGGATAAAAACAGAAGACAAGACGTTCTCAATAAAGTACAATGAAGGAATACATGAAACATCAGACGACTAATGCATCGCAAAAATCCAGGAATTGCCGTGGCTTGGATCTCACAGATCTATTGAGAGTACTGCCGGGTTAAGCCATATCGAAACTTCCAATTTTATATTGCATATTGGACATAAGATTGACCTGTCACTAGCTGCAATAAACCGATCGGCTAACTCGTCTTGATTGATCACAGTAAGCAAATATTAATGTGTGTGTTGCATGATAACATTATTCAACCGTTTCTTTCGCATGCTGTTTCATAAGTACAAACGTTTTCAGTCTTTAAAGGGAGTGAAAGCTCCGCTAATATTTGGCCTGTTCTCACATCCGCCTCAAAGAATATTCACTGGTAGTGTCTCTCCACCGCCAGCGAGGTCCTTGCAAGTGGGTGAGCGTTATCCGGTTGAATGGCCTAGTGATTCCTGGTTATTGAAAATATTTAAATTCATTGGATTCAATGTGGGGAGAAATATAATATTGCTAATATTCGGGCATTTTCCTAGCAATTCTTTACTTCATAAAGCTCTCAAGGGTTTGATTGTAGATTAGACAATTATGAAAATAGACTTTCAGAGAAAATGACACAAATAAATAATTTAGAAACACATTTGTCGCAAAATCAATGCTTTCAACCCCCAAAAAGTCCTCGTGTTTGTATATGTATACATTTATACTTACAAAACTACGTCAATATTACTTTTGTCATGGTGCGGTTGCACTTTAACTTAGAGGGGATCAATTTTTTTGCCAGAGGAACAACAATTATTTGTAGGTAAATAGATAGTTGCACGCAAAATATTCTACTTTTCTAATTCTAATATTCTACTAAAAGCGATTAAGACACAACATGCTGATTTACTTCTGAAATGTTCGAACGACTTTTCCTCGACGAATTTCATTTCCCTGTCTTTTTTCGTTTATCAGAAGTATTCATATTATTTGTAAGATTCGTATTTGGTTATCACAGAAAATAAATCTCCTTCAAAATAATATTATCCCACATTCAAAATTTCTTCCATTCAACGACATTCAGCCAACCACCTCTGTATACTTTGAAGCCATACAGCCACTGATTAAAACTATGGAAAACAAATACACCTAGCCTCTATTACGTTGTTTTCAGAGCGTGGAGCGTTTTAAAATTAAACCTGCAAATTAAATATCGATTTAAAAAAAATACATTCGGAGTATGACACGAGATTAAATAAAGCTTTACTCACTCGGGAGAATTATATCCTTTGTGGATAAAACTCTACTTACTCGTACATCCCATTTTATGTAAACATCAATATTACATTTACTGTTTGCTTAATATTTTTGTATGACATTTTTCGTGAAGCTTGTTTTATTAAGGTGTAATTAATTAAGTTATTAGTCATATGAAAACTTTCATTACTAAATTAGTACAAAACGCCTCTATTCACGTATTTGCGTAATGATTTGTTAACAGAAAGCGTGCAGATTGTGCTCTAGCAGATCTAACAAGCGGTCACGTGCTTTCCACAGACGAGCGAGTCTATTGTTTAGGAAGCAAAACACCCCACTAATTACCTGCTGTATTATTCGCTTGCAGTGATGGAGTGAAAATAATCAATCATTGCTCAGAAATTAATATGTGATCTAGTGTTTAACACATTCATACAAACATGGTACAATAAGCATAACAGCCGGTGCTTGAATAGAAATCCTAATTGAATTGCATCGTTTGTGAAAAGGGGAATGTATTTTCTCTCATTTTAATTATTTGTTTCATTGTAAAGTCACCACTTTTATTCATTCGAAGAATTTAAAAACAAATGCTGAAAATTTAATTATCTTGTGTTATTGCGCTCTCGTGTATTTTCGAGACATAAATGTAACATCACTTTGACGATCTATAAAATTATTCGCCAGTTCCACTGTTATCGAAGCTATATTATGTAATTTTCAACTGCATTTCACATAGCGGTTTACTTAATAATATCCACGCCGATATAGAAAGTTTATATTATAATTGGGTTCCTTCTTTTTTCTCACACACCTACTTCTTCACATTTTTTACAAATTTATCTAGTAAAAGAAATTTATCTAGTATAGTATTTATCTAGTATTTGAGTTCAAAAAGTTTGTTATTGGTCTTTATATTGCACAAATTTCTTCTTTAAAATGGATTTCGAAATGCTTCTTGTTTGTACATGTTTTCTTTAAAATATCTCATTTTATGGCGACATGTAATAAAAATTACAATTCTACGAATACTGTTTTACCATTTAAGTTTATAGGCATCCAGAAGTGGAAATTACAATCTTTAGTCACTCTCCGCATGCCCTGAATCCCTCTGCCTCGTTTCGACGGGACCGACTAAATTAGGTGGCTCAGGGTATCAACTGGTGACACTGCAGTGCCTCTGAGCGGGTTGGAGGACAGGTTGGAGTCCCGACGGTGTCAAGGTTTTCGATACCAACTAAATAGCTCGATCAAGTCCTGTCGCTGTCTGAAGTAGAATACTAGCGGCCGGCTGCTCTGATCGGTAGTTTTCCGTGAGTTCTCCGATCAACACAAGGCGAATGCTGTACCGTAACAATCAGGCTATGGGACGCGCGCGATCTTCCCTTCCCCTTCCTTGTCCTATCCTCAATTACACTTACATGCACTACACTATCACTCATGTCTGGAGACCGGTCGGGAGGGTAGGGATATTCCCTCCCTCTTCCTTGTCCTATCCTCAATTACTCTTACATGCACTACTGTACCACACATGCCTGCAGACCGGTCGGGAGGTTAGAGTTTGTCCCACCTGGGGCGGTGACCTGCTGGTGTAATTGGGGAAAACCCCGCTAGCCGACAGTAGGCCAGCGCCGGGTCTCTCCATCTAGCGGCGGAAGATCACCGCCACATATATAACCAGAAACACGCACTGTACTTGGACACGGGACTAATGATCTTGGTAGTTGACGCGTCCGCATACACTAATTAATCAATCGATTCGATTCCTCTAGTCCTTTCCAGACTGCCCTCGTTCCGACTCGCCTCCCCCTCTCACCCCGTCCCACTTGCCCGCTCCACCCTCTCACTCCGCTTTGTCTCATCTAATCTTCCACCTTACCACTAGCTTGCTTTGATTCGTTTTCCTTTATCTCCCCTCCACACAACGACGCGCCCAACCTCTTACTATCTCCGATTACTCTCTCCCCGCTTCGCATTGCTCTGACCTTCCTGCCCCCCCCTTACTTCAGCCTTCCTTATCCGACCTCACCCCTACTTCACATTTCTCACGCCCTCTCCGCGTCCCATGTAGTTCTCCCGGCCCTTTCCCACCCACTGCCCCTCGTCTCCTCCCCCCTCACTGTGAACCGCCCGCCACGCCCGGTCTTCACCCCATCACTCCTTCACTCCCCTTTACTCAACGTTTTCTCTCTTCGATTACTCTCTCTCCGCTTCGCATCGCCCTGACCTGCCCACCCCCTTACTTCGACCCCACCCCTACCTCGCATTTCTTCCGCTCTCTTCGAGCGCCATGTAGCTCCCCCGACCTTCTCTTTAGTGTCCCTCGCCTCCTCCTCCCTTTCTCCGTGACCCGCCCGCCTCGCCCGGTCTTCACCTCATCACTCCTTCACCCCCCTTCACTCAACGACGCACCCAACCTTTTTCTCTCTTCGATTACTCTCTCTCCGCTTCGCATCGCCCTGACCTTCCCACCCCCTCCAGCCTTCCTTATCCGACCCTACCCCACCCCTACCACACATTTCTGTTGCTCTCCCCGATCCCCATGTAGCTCCCCCGGCCCTTCCCCACCCACTTCCCCTCGCCACCTCCTCCCCCCTCTCCATGGCCCTCCCGCCTCGCCCGGGCCGAGTCCCCGCTGGGAGGCCCTCCGCAAACTCCAAGCTCCCTGGCCGGCGCGCGAGGCTATAATATTTTTACGACTTCTGCCGGCGGAGGTCCACGAACTCGTGTTTTCGTTCTGCGCGTCTGTCTCGCTCTCTCGCCCGCCTGCCCACGTAACACAGCCGCCCCCTGCCTCGTCTCCGCCCCCGCCTCCTCCCCTCCCCGCGCCCGACCACGCTCCCAGGCGGGCCGCAGCTCTCCCAGGCCGAGCCGGCGACCGCACGCTCCGCGTCCCGCGACCGGCGGCGTTTCTGTCGCCACTTCGCCACTTCCGCTCTGCGGGATCTTCTAGAAACAGTAATGGACTGTCTACGTCGAGTAACTATTTATATAGAATAGTGGTTACAGACTGTCGGTTCACTGTGTCTTAGCCGCTAGTGCCAGACAGGCCGTAGTTGATTTCGTCCATTGGCCCTTTCATTTTTGAAAAAAAACTGAGACAATGTGTCACTTCGGCTTATTTATGTCTGTCCGCACATAAGATGTGCATAATGTATTATTAACTATCATTAACTTTTTGTAAAGGAATTTTGTGGCAACGGAACAAGATAGTGCGTGAAGAAGTGGCACAAAATGTCGCGAAACATTGTACCACAGTTTAAGAATTAAACAAAAATATAAGTGCTTTTTATTACACGTGTTGTCTGCCTTTTAATAATTCCTGTTTTTATCTATGATTGTCTGTAGTACTAAAGATACTTTCAGTCAATAACTATTTGAAGAATCAATAGTCTACAGTTATATTTAAAAATTGTTTATAAATGCTAATATTTATTTTGTAAGTCCTTAAAACAAACCAATTTTTCATCTTAAATACCCGAAGGTGTCTCTCTAATTTTTATTTCAGTAATTAAATAACGATGCCGTGTATCTTGATCTCTGGAAATTAAAAATTGATGTCGTTCTCGATTTTTGGTCTTTAAATGACGAGACCATCTGTTGACCAACGTTTCACTTGAATAATAATTTGGCCTTCAACAAGGCTAGAAATTCATTATTGCCCTTTATGTCATTTATAACTGCCAAAACTTTGAGCAGTAAATATCTTTATTGAATGACCCAAACTCAACCACATCCCTAAGTAAAGAGTTTTGGAACGTATACACTTATCAGTTTGTGTCGTTTTGACTTCCATCACGAATAAAAATAAAAGTCTCATGATTTTGTAGTTGCAAAATGTCACTATTTAAGTATTTAGTTTCCACGTATTTGCAATCATTAGCATTGTAATAATGTATGCCGTGTATAGTAAAGGTAATTACTGAATTTTTCTCTGGGAGTTTTACGAACTTGTTCCCAAGCGTAATTTTGCATCATCGGTTTCTACAATCTTGGTTGCTGAACTTTCTAAAACTATAAAAACCTCACTTTACTTTCCATTTAGTTTCTTACGACGGTTGTGAAAATGACGCCAATTTTTTTCACTTCCTGATAAGTCCTAATTAATTGCTGTCCTATTATCGCCTCACCAACAACTTCTCATGATACTAACTCGACAGCCACCACTAAAACCTATGATTACTCCAGTAGTACCACCACAATGATAATACTATCATTGCCCCTACTACGTTAACACCGTTACCTCTATTATATAATCATGCAACTTTTCCTTATTACTCTTACAGTCTGTATCTGTTTTCATTTGTGCATTATTGTCTGCACCGATCTCCGTACTATTAGCACTAGTGTTTTGTTTGTTGTATATATCCCAAATATCACTGCAGACATTTTTGGACAGCACTCATTCTCATTCCGTCTTATCTTCACCACTACTATCGCCGCCACCAGTGCTGCCTCAACATCACCTTCGCCACTATGTTCTATACCTTTAACATTTACACAACCTTCACTCCTATTATAGATCATGCCATCACCCTTAACAACGTCATCAACTTTCCTCGCTGGTCGCCTCCCCTGAGGCGCAGCTCTCGGCCTTGCCCCCTCTCACTCCTTCCCCACAGCTATCACTCCCTCCACACCCCTGTCTCCACTCCCCACCCCTCTCTTATCTCCTCCTTCCATCTCTATCCCTCTCCTCCAGTCTCCTCAACCGCTTTCACTTACTCCTGCTCCTCTCTTTCCCTACTCGCCTACCCCATCTTTCGCCGAGTAAACCGGGGATTTTTTCACTTACCCAACCTTTACTACTTCTGTAAATTATACCTTCCCATCTAGCGTTACATCTACTATCACCTCCACGTCGTCACCTGAACAATGTGGCCTCTTGCACCATAAGCTCCTTCCACGAGGTGTCTATCAGAGTGCTGAACAAACACCCGGGGACTTTTCTCTTCCGACGGACTACGTTCCTTACAGCGGCCAAACTCCGCTTCCCCCCCCACACACATACCACCCAATCCCTATCCCGACCCACCCCACCGAATTCCATCCCGCCCCATTCCGCCCCACCCCACCCCGCTCTACCCCACCCCGCACCACCCTCCCCAACCAATCCCACCCAACCCTATCCCGCCCGCCCCCGCCCCTCCCCGTGCCTACCCCGGCCTTCGACTGGCTCCCTCTCACTTCTCCTGTCCCAATCCTTTCCTCCATGGACTATTCCTTTCTCCTACCTATCTCCACTCCCCATCCTATCTTCTCCAAGTCATCAAATCCCCTCCCCTCCCCAACACGCCCAGCGCCCCTCACTACTCCTACACACCCTGTCCTTCCTATAACCTCCCCTCCATATCCATCCCCTCCTTTTACCTTTCCTCTCTGCCCATCCTAGCCTTCGATTAGTCACCTCAGCACCTTCTTCGTCGACCACGAAACCATTTCTGTAAATTACACCATCCCATCTAACAATACGCCCTATATCATCACCGCCACCACGTAAGTTCTTCCTCTACCAGCTGCACCCGGTGTCTATCGGAGTGCGTGAGCAAGTGGCCGAGGACGTTCTCTCTCCCAGTGGGCCGCGGCTCCTTCAAGGCCCTCCCCCACCCTTGCTACCACTCCCCACCTCCACCACTAGCCCACCCTGCCCCTCCCCACCCCAAGTCACCTCGCTTCACCGGTCTCGGTCCATTCCTCCCTGGCTTCTCCCCTTCCCATACATTTCTCCACTCCCCGTCCTATCTTCTCCTAGTCATCATCCCCCTCCCCTCCCCCCCCTACGCCCCCACCCATTCTCACTCCTGCACACCCCGTCCTTCTCAGCTCCTCCACTACATGCCCGTCCCATCCTTTTCCCTCTCCTCCCTGCCCCAACCGCATCAGGTGTCTGAGTGCGTGAACAAGTAGCCAAGGACTGTCTCTCCCAGCGGGCCGCGTCTCCTTCGAGACCCACCCCCTCCCCGCCCCCACCCCCGTCCCCTCCCCTCCTCGCTCCTCTCAACCCTCACGCGGCCACCCACCCCCCTCCCCGCACGCTATGCATTATTCGCAGCGGCCCCGACGGGAGCATCTGCCGCCTTGTTGCAGCGCTGCACTATTGTCTGGCTACTCGGCGAATTCAGCGCGCGGGGCGGCGGCGGGTCGTGTTTCTTCCGCGCGTCTTTTGTTCTTTTGCCTCCCTCGCTGCTGCTGCCGCCAGGTGGGCCAAGAAGGCGCGCAACATCCGGGCCAGTAGGCCTCAACGCCTGGCGACGCGCTGTGCATCGTCCATTCCAGCAAACTCGGGGGCGGATCCAGCCAATCGCTTTGGAGGGGGCCATCGAAGATTTTTGTTGAATAATAAACCTGATTGTTATTATTAAGCTGCGGATTGTTGCCAATTAGCCGATTTTTATCCTTCAATTAAAAATGCAGTATTTTAGGTTACTTATTCATTTTAAGGTTTTTGTAGTATTATATATTAATACCCCTAATGCTTCAATGTGAGAAGCTTGAGAGAGAAGCACTATGTTGGAACCCGCAAGGGAGTAGAAGCCAAGGTCGACCGAGAATGTCATGGAGAAGGACAGTAGAAGGAGAGATTCGGGAGACTGGTATGACTTGGAAGCAAATCATACCTATTGCAGAAAATAGAGTATGATGGAGATCCTTTGCCGAGGCCCTATGTTCAGAAAGGAACTAAAGGAACAAGAAGAAATGCTTCAAAGTGAATAAGTAACCTGAAATACGTTTTTAATTGCAGGATAAAAATAGGCAAAATAGCAAAAATCCACAGCTTAGTTATATTATATTGTATGTTGTTCATGTACTGTAGATATCATACTACACAATATTATTGTTTAAATAATTTCACAATTGTTACACATAAATATTTAAGTGAATTTTGCAAAATAAAGGAAGGTAAACGAAAACTCTAGGCATTTTGGGCGAGGAGCATGGCCCCCAAGTCCCCCTATTGATCTGCCAGTGAGCAAACTGCATTAACCCTTAGACTCTGTTTGTGGTCTTTTTTGAGCCCAGGGGCGAACAATGTGTTGCAACACACTGAAAATAATGCTCAAGAGCTTCTCGTTTTAGATATTCTCGTTCTGTTCCATTTTACATGTGTTGTAAACTTATCTGTTTTTTATGTTGTTTCTTTTGGTTGGAAATAACTTGAGTTTTCTTAGGGGAGGTCAGAAAGGGCACATTTGACCTCTGAATTACAAAAAGGAAAATTTTAAAACGTGGCCACTTTCGTTCTGTAGTATTACGTTGAGGTTTCTGAGTGATGATTTGGGGTATTCGTCTATTACGATTTGGTAGCTCTGTTTCAAATATTCTCATGCTGGTAAGATTTTAGTTAGGAGGAATTACTATTCTTTTTTTTCTGGAAACAACATTGTTCTTTATGTAGTGCGATGTAGTGAACAAAGCAAATAAATATCATCTTTTTCTCAATTAAAAATTCCAAATAACGTCAGTGCATCAAAAGCTTGTATACTATTGTGTATACTATTGTATACTATCGGGTAAAAAATGGCCCCCAAAATGAATCCACATAAGTACTGGAGAAACAGAGTCGAAGGGTTGAACCTTTGACTGCCAGGGGCCGGCCGACTGTGAGTCACGCGTCTTGCGTCATGCGTCTCGCAGCGGGCTCCGAGGTATATGCAGAACTTCACATAGATACTGCGCAATAATCTCAGAAATCAGTTAGTGCTAGCAATAGCCGAAAGCGTGACTGCGCGAGTGAACTCGTTCAGAGGCACCTGGAGATATCGCGGTTCCGCGTACGATCTCGTCCAGATGCTCCCATCAACAACCTGACTGAGCGTAAGAACATGGCCAGAGGCTACCACGTGAGGAAATTTGCGAATAAATGCGTCTAGCGCAGTCAAAGGGTTAAATGTACTGGAAGCTCTTGGGTAGTAACAGAATCGAATAAAACACTGCACGAGTAGTGATATTTTGTGATCTCAAATGTTATTCAATATTTCGTAACAAAAAGGACAATTTAATATTTTGTAATAAGTAATTTTAATATTTGTATTCAATATTTTGTAACAAAATGTTAAATTGTTTCATTAATACGTAAAAATAATTGTAACAAATTTTAGTGACGATAGAAAAATACTAAAATAGATTCGTATGTTAAATCATAGTTTAAGCGCTTTTGAAAAAAATGGTGGGCCAAAATGTATTCGAAACGTATTTTTAAATACATTTGCAATAATGTATACATTATTTTAATCCAATTCTTTATATTTATTAAAACTGAAAGGGAAATAGTTTCATTTTTATACACACTTCGTTTAATTATGTTCAGTACTTCAAATTTTATGAGGAGGGCTCACACATCAACTTATTCACTTATTCTCTATTTTATTATTGTCTTAGTTGAATTATTTGAACCTTGAAGTCCGTATGTTACAAGACAATATGAAAACCATCTAAGTCTAGAAGAAAATAGCATACGGTCTTCGTAATGTAACCTGCATGATTCGATGATAATTATCTCGCTCATTTCGAAACATAGGCAAGCTAAGTGACCTATGCATGTCCTCTTCTTTACAGAGCAGGTGATCACAATAGAGGCTTGTCATTGTTTTCCCTAACATAGGGATGTCTGGGTGAGCACTAGAGGTGAATAGCTCCAATCCACAAACACACAATGAAAACATCCATACCAACCAGAACTCGAACCCACAGCCATTGGCTCCGCATACACGACCCTACCACGAGCTCTATCCCTTCCGAAGCTGCTAAAGTTCAGGATTTTTGAAGCTCTCATTGATTCAAATGTTATTGGATAAGTAGCCAAAACGGGTTTGAATTTTATTCATTAATAAAAAAATAGAAATGCTAATATTTCGAATCTGGTGGGAAAAACGAGTAAATAATACTTCAGTATATCCAATCATTCAAACTTAATGTAGAGGAGGCAAAGGCGATTCAGATACTTCGTGGGCGAGAATGGGGGGAAAACCTGAACTAAAATAAATAATATGAATTAAAAATGAATATTGGAAACTATAGCGTCAAATGAATCAATACACCCCAAGATAGGTTTAAACTTGCACTAATTCATTCACTTAAAACAAGCATTTTACTGATCAAAAGCGAGCTAAGAACGTGAAGTTGAGTTTTTTTTACAATATTCCTAAAACGCTCTGTTAGAGTTACTAATTCAGAATCATTTTGAACTGAATCGAATGTTTGTAATATAAAAAGGTAATATAATTGTTTAACAACCTTGAAATTTCCAGAACTGGAACCAGTAGTCACTTTATCGAATTATATTTTACAACATTTTTCCTCTATTTTTATCTACGCAAAAATTATTTCATATTCATCACTTACCCTTCACAATTCCTGGATTGTTCTCTGCAAAAATTAACGCGTATAGACGAATAATTCAATCCCGTTGCATCACTTGCAATAGACTCGCTGTCCAATCGAAAAGTCGGCGTTCCGCAATGGAGGCTGTCAGACTGAATGCCAGGACACTCCGTCAACGCGCGGTGATGGACACACAGGAAGGCATCGCCGAGCAGCGGGGACGGAAGGGGACAATGGATACCCAAATTTGCATTCGTACTCTCCAACGTAAGAACAAATATTTGCGCCCTTCCTCCCGTAAATCAAAATAGAAATGGATTATCAAGTTTGAAGAGGAATATTTTTTTTGGTTGGTCTTATTCAAAAGCACCGCCGGACCTGGATGCATCTAAAAACAAACACGTTCCGAAATAACCTTCCCGGATTATAAATTATTTTACGGCGCAAGTAACGCTCGGTTGTTTTATTTTAAATTCTAGTCCGTTGAAAGAACGCGATAACTCCTGTTCAAACCTACTACCATTGTGTGTTCTGTTAGAACGCTCGCGTGCTTGTGTGTATGTGTACGTGTGTGCACGTGCACCCGTGTATGTTATATTGTGTGTGTGTGTGTGTGTGTGTGTGTGTGTGTCTGAGCGTGCGAGTTGGGGACCGGCGGGATTAAAAGCCGGCATTTTTGGAGCGGCTTCCCATAAATTCGCCAGAAATGCGGGTGATCGCCATATTGCCCACCGCTAAAAAACAATAAAATAAACACGGCGCTGGCTTGCTCGGCGGCGCGCCACCTTCGGCAAACAGCGCTACGCGCCGGAGATACGTAAAAATGCTCTCACGCGAATTGCCAGCGCGCGCCCGCGTCGCGGACGTGGCGCGCCGCGCGGCGCTTATTGTAAATAGTAAATTTTAATTGTACGCATAAACGTGCTCCCGGGTTTCGGGGACCGGAATAACGAAGGCCGGCCCAGAACGTGGAAGTTACTCTTTCGCCCAAACTGGGCTTTATTACCGAGTCGTAAAATTCAACTTTTTAATTTAAATGCTCTCGGGGTTTAGGTCTTTGTGTACAGGGTGAAATTGTTCTTGATTTTTCGTTAATATGTTATATGAAAATGTTCCATTTTGTGTTTGACCTGCCGCGTGTGCGGGACATCGCGAATAGAATATTAACCGCATAATGTATAATAATTTTCCTTCAGTACGGACTTTCGGAATCGTGATATGTTATTCCAAATATGAGGACAAATCCTTGCAAAAATTGACGCACTGTAAAGAAATTATGAAACGCTGATTTTTTTAAATTAATGTTATAGGTTTATTCCACAATTGGGCTGATGTTGCCCGGTGGCAGAATACAGAAACATAAAAGTACATTTACAATTACAAAACACAATTAACAGTAAAAACAATATATAAAAAATCAATATAAAAATAACAAATTATCTTCGTCATTACCTAGAACATGCAAATGCATTTACATACATACACAACAAATGAAACTACATATATACTAACATTTAAGTAAATAAACCTACTTACATATTACACCAACATTCATATATACAAACATACACGCTTACATACATATCATACAAAGACATAGGAACACTCGCAAACACACCATTCTGCACGCATTCACTCACAATCATATTCAGACAAATATGGATAAACATTATTACCTACAGCATAATAATATATAATACTTATAATAAATTTTACATTTCTAACACGTAAAACACTCGTTAACATACATGAATAAATACCTAATTTTGTCAGAATAGCCTGTAAAAGACGCTCTAGATTAGCGAAATGAACAGAACGAAATGAAATCACTTCACTGCACCTCATAACATCTTACCTAAATACTAATAGCTCAATACTTTTTAGTAGACTACTCATAATCGCACCTTTCACTTCACTTCACTACACGTTTTCACCTTATTGATTAATTTCCTATATCTTTTTTTCTAAAACCATATTCTTATAGCCAGCAAAGGGGCTGTGCCACAATAATTTAGTGCGCATGTGGCAATGCAAGGAGCGAACGGCCTGAGGCGAGGACGGAGTGTGCAGGAAGAAAGAGTAAAAACGAGGACGGATAGCGATTTTGCAGATCGAGTTTAGGCGATTGCTCTCTATTCCTACATCTTAAGGGGGTACACAAATTCACTGTCACAACTGTAACTGTGTCAGTGCAAGAGTCACATGTGCAACATTGTAAGACGAATTTCTTACTACATTTTCAGTGGTAAGGAAGTAAACATCGACCCCCACTACATGTCTTAAGCGGTCCATAACCCTTATTATGCAACATTGCGTAGAATTCGTGGAAAATGCATTGCTTAATGAGAAATGCAATGTTTCATGGAAAACGCAGTGTTTCATGGGAAACGCAGTGTTTCATGGGAAACGCAGTGTTTCACGGGAAACGCAGTGTTTCACGGGAAACGCAGTGTTTCATTAGAAACGCAATGTTTCACGGGAAACGCAGTGTTTCATGGGAAACGCAGTGTTTCACGGGAAACGCAGTGTTTCACGGGAAACGCAATGTTTCACGGAAAACGCAATGTTTCACGGGAAACGCAGCGTTTCATTAGAAACGCAATGTTTCACGGGAAACGCAGTGTTTCATGGGAAACGCAGTGTTTCACGGGAAACGCAGTGTTTCACGGGAAACGCAGTGTTTCACGGGAAACGCAGTGTTTCACGGGAAACGCAGTGTTTCACGGGAAACGCAATTTTTCACGGAAAACGCAATGTTTCACGGGAAACGCAGTGTTTCATTAGAAACGCAATGTTTCACGGAAAACGCAGTGTTTCATGGGAAACGCAGTGTTTCACGGGAAACGCAGTGTTTCACGGGAAACGCAGTGTTTCACGGGAAACGCAGTGTTTCACGGGAAACGCAGTGTTTCACGGGAAACGCAGTGTTTCACGGGAAACGCAATGTTTCACGGAAAACGCAATGTTTCACGGGAAACGCAGCGTTTCATTAGAAACGCAATGTTTCACGGGAAACGCAGCGTTTCATTAGAAACGCAATGTTTCACGGGAAACGCAGCGTTTCATTAGAAACGCAATGTTTCACGGGAAACGCAATGTTTCACGGGAAACGCAATGTTTCACGGGAAACGCAATGTTTCACGGGAAACGCAATGTTTCACGGGAAACGCCCAGACGTCCCCACACGACGGCTTGCGTGACGCAGCAGTTAATTTCCGCGCGGGGAGCGATTCGCTGCATATGCACGAGCGCGCCCGGCGGCGGGCGCGCGCGGGTCGTCCCTTGGCCGTCGGGCGAAGGGCCCGGGGGCGCGGAGGCCCTTCGCTGGCAGCCCTTTGAGCGGCGGCCTTGGGCTCATAATCGAGGGAGGAAGGCGTTTTTTCATTCCGGCTGTACACGGCCCGCCCGCGGCTCCCTCTCGCCCGCCCGCCCGCCGATTTCCACGGGTGGCTTGGCGCCCGCGGCGGCGCGGGGCGAAAGGAGAAAGGAAGAGGTTCGGAGGCGGAAGGGAATCGCATGGAAGCGGTAGAGCGACGACGTGAAGGCGCAGGAGAGGCGACATGTGGCTGTGTGAGGCGCACAGGGCCAGGGCCGAAGACGGACGGTGCGAAAGTTTTGGGGGAAATCGGAGAACGTACAGTGTTTTCGCAGAGACCAGCCGAGACACGAAAATGGTTTTGAAAAGGACGGCAAAGTAAGGATGTTGCTTTCAGCATCATCATGTGGTGAGAGAGGAGGAGGGATGAGAGGTGGGGAATAAAGGAGATAGTAAGGTAAAGATGGAATGGGAGTGATAAAATTAAGGCAAATCGGAAGGAAGAAAGGGAAGTACAGAGAATGATATAGAGGAAGGGAGGAAGAGGTAGAGAATGATATAGAGAGGTAGAAAGATATTGAGACGGAATCTCCCATTTCCCTCCCTCCCTATCCTATGTGTGTATATATACATATTTATATATATGTATGTATATATATGTATGTATATACATATATATTCACTCACATACATACATACATACATACAGGGTGTCCGGGGAGGAAACGTCGAAAATTGGAAAATGTATTTGTTCAGAAATAAAAATTAACCAAGAAATAAAAAGCAATCCAATTTTGTATTTTTTTGTTTCTATGTTAAATTTCTTTGTGAACAAACATGTTAATTTCTTTTGTAAATAAATACAATTTACATGTTTCTGGAGAGTTTCTATGCTTCTTCATCTTTACGAATATTTGTTTATATATACGTGTTTATGTATACGAATATCACTCTCTCTCTCTCTATGAGAGAGAGAGAGAGAGAGAGAGAGAAATTGGGAAATAGGGGGAGGGAAGGGGTGAAAGAAAACCTCGAAACTAATGCAGTGAAGAAACAGCGATCAGAATTAATACGAAAGTGAAAAATAAATGTTGACAATAGTTGCAATAGCTTTGCTGACGGGCAAATCAACAAGATGGACGAAGGGACGACGGCGACGAAGACAAAGGAGCTGCAGATTTAAGCGGAGGATTGAGACGGCGCGCGCAGCGGAACGCCCGTCGCGGAGGCGCGAACCCCGGTTGGAAGTGGCTCAGCGGGGATGAAAGCGAAGGAGGCGGAGGCCGACCTCGATATGCAAATTAACACTTCATTCTGGCCGCGCACTACACCCGCGCCGGCGCAATTTAAAAGTTCGCATTTCCATATTCGATTTGCGCCCCTCGGTCTCCCCCTCTCCGGCCCTCCCGACGCCGCGCCGGCTTTCTTTCGCCCGCGTCGCCGCCGCCCCGCCTGCTTTGCCGCTAAGGCTCGCCGCCCTCGCACCGCTGCCCGCCCCGCCCCGGGCTTCGCCGGCGACCCCCGGACCGCTCTACCCCTTCCGTCTCGCCCTGTCCTTTCCGCTCCTACCGTACTCGCAGAGGCCCCCCTGCTTCCCTGATTCTCTCCGCTGCTCTCCACCTTATACCGTCCCGCCCCGCTTCCACCTCTCTCTGCCCTTTTCGTTTACTCCTTGACTCTCTGAGCCCCTCTTCCCCTTGCTCCACTAATTCCCCTCTCTGCTCTTCACCTCATTCCGTCCTGCCCCTCCCCGCCCCAGCTACTACTCCCTCACGACCCTCCCCCGCTTCCCGGCTCCATTCCTCTCGTCTCCCTTCTGCTCCCACCCTACTCTCCGAGGACCCCCCTGCTTCCCTGATTCGCCTCACTGCTCCCCACCTTGTACCGTCCCGCCCCCACTCCGACCTCTCTCCCCACCGCTCCTGACCTTTTCGTTTCTCCCCGACTCTCTGAGCATCTTCCCCCTTTTCTCCAATAATTCTCCCCGCTGCTCTTCACCTCATTCCATCCCGCCCCACTCCGCCGCAACTTCTACTCCCTCACTTCCCTATTCGTCCTGCGGTTCCCCATCTTATCCCATTACGCTTCCCTCCTCCCTGTTTCAACTCCTCGGGATTCCCTCTTCCCTCTCATCTCTCCCTGCCATTTTCGTTCCTCCCTATCCCTCTGATCCCTCGTGCTCCCCTAATTCTCCCCGCTGCTCTCTCCACCTTGTTCCGTCCTGACCCGCTCCGCCCTGGCTTCTACTCCCTCACCGCTCTCCATATCTACTCCTCCCGTCTCTCCCTGCCCTTTCCGCTCCTTCCCGTCTCTCTGAGCCCCCCTCCTCTGCTTTCTTAATTCTTCCCGCTGCTCATCTTATCTTGTTCCGCTCCGCTCTCCTTCGCACCGCTTCTGCTCCCTCGCGACCTCCCCCAGCTCTACGCCTCCCGGCTATCTCTTCCCGTTCCGCTCCTCGCCGACACTCCAAGCCTCTACTTATCCCCTTATTCTCCTCGCCTTATCCTGGTCCGTACCCGTTCCCATCCGCCATGCTGCTTCTCCCTCACAACTCCGCCCCCATCCGACTATGTCTCTTCTCTTTCGTCTCCACCCTTTCCTCGCTCTCTTGCTTTACCCGTCCTGCCTCTGCCCACTCTTTCCACTCCTCCCCGCGCCTCCAAGGCCCTCTCTACTCTTGTCACTCCCGTTTAGACACCCCAAGTTCCTTCCCTCCCCTCCTCTCCCTTATTCTCCCTATCCTTATTCGTCCGATTGCTCCAATATTTTTTGGTTTTTGCTCCCCCACTCCTGTTCCTGACCCCTCTTCCAGGCCTCTTCTCATTCCTCCACCCTCTCGTAGCTCAATTCCACTCTTCCTGCCGTGTCTCTCCGCTCCTCCCTCCCCGCCTTGCTCTCGGTCATTCCGTCATTCCCCTCTTTGCCCCCCCCGCCATCCAAACGCGCCAGCCCCCCCCCCGCCAGCTATACCACGCCAGCCGTGCCCCCCCCCCACCGCCGTCTCTGCCCAGCCCTCCTCAACCTCCTGCCCGCTTCTTCCTTGCTTTACAACCCCACCTCTCTACACCAATACCGATCGCGTCTCTTCCCTGGTTTTCATGACGAATCCCCGTTCCCTCCCAGCCTTTTTCATCTTGCCCCGCTCCTCTTGGAGCATTTCTTATTTCCTGCCCTTGTTTCCCTTGCCCTTCACCTCTTGCCCTTCACCTCTTCTCCCCGTTCTGTACCGAGACTGTTTTCTTGCCAATCCCCGAGCTCGCCTCCATTTCCACCCCGTCTGCTACTTCCGCCCCCGCATCCGGTTTCATCTCGGCTCCCCCCTCCCTTCTTGTCCGACCTCTCCATCACCCTCTCCCTCCACAGCTCCCTTCCCCCTCCCCTCCGCGCTTTGCCGAAGGCGGGTGTGGGCACGCATATTTTTACGGCAGCTACTTTGCCCGCCCCCCTTTCCGTCATCTTGTTTCGCGCTTCGCCTCCAAGCTTCCTCTCCTGCAACTGGGAATGTTCTTCTGTTTTGGGAGAACCTATTTTGGTTTTATTTTTGTTTTAGTGGTTCAATACGTTCGTATTTGATGGATTTTCCTTATTCCTGACTTTTGTTTCTTTATCTTTTCGAACTCGGATATAAAAAATATAAGAACTGCCTCATTTTCTGAGGCATGTTATATTTTGTTGTTGTACCGTGTTTCATCTTTCGTATCTTCCCAGAGTTGCTGAATAGTACTTCTTGTACTCATTATAATTGAATCGATTATCTTTAAACCCCGTAAGTCACTCTCTTTTGAATTTTTGCTATTTGTGAGAAAATGGAAGAAACAGGTCACTGCAAAATTTTGTTTGATTTTGAAACTCTGTAAATTATTAATTTATGGGTAATATATGACTGTGTACGTATGTATGTGTAGCCTACAGTTTGTATGACATATCATTGACGGAGAGATTGGGATTGCTTAAAAAGGTTATTCACTACGGAAATTTATTTTTGATTTAGGTGCACATTGTAATTTCACCTAATAGGTAATAAATGTGTCAAATTACGAGTTGAATCTGTAATATATATTTATTTATATGTTTAGGTAAAAAATTCCTGATTAGTTTCTTAAATTCTGTAAGTCATTAACTTTTAAATAAATCCAACGACTGTTGCACTGTTGATACCAATAAATTGCATGTCTCCATTCTCAATTAAGATTTATACATCAGAAATAAAAATTATTTTTGTACTTAATTATTCAGTTTTTTATTGTTTTCCCACAACTTTACAATTCCTGACTTGGGAGGTTTTAAAAATAAACGATTCAATTCTCTTGCGTATCATTTTTCTCTACTTTGTCCTTTGATCTTTTCCTACTGATGTAGTATTTTCTCCTCTCTCAACATGTTTTAAATACTAATTTCTCACAATTTAGAGTTGCTCTTTAATTGCCTTTTGTGTCGTATTATTCAGATAAATAAATTTATCTTTTGTAATTTATAACAAGCTTTATAAGCATTTTATAAGCAAGGAAAATGATAGGGAGAGAAACTGGGTCTCCAGGAAAGAAACAATCGTGTTTTAAAGTCCCCAAAGTTTTCCTCGGAGAATGCACTTTTCGACAAAACGTAATTATAGAGCAAAAACAACTTCCTTAAGAACATTAAATTACAAACTGTACGCGAGGAGAATTCTCAAATAATTTCATTTTCTTCCTGTCACCTTCCATTTATATTTTCAACTTCATAGTACCGGCATGATCATGTACGCACACGATATCCGTCGCTAGAAATGCGCAAACTCGAAACATAGATTTTTCCTCGTAAAACACTGAGATATCACAAAATGGCCAATTTAATCCTTTAAAATTTCTGGGATAACTACACGCATGCGTACATAACGTGATAAATACTGTATTGAGAATGATTCTGATACTGACAGATTATAAAGTTTCATTGGAGATGAAGTTACAATTTACAGTAGATTATATTACTAATTCTTACGCAAACCAAACGTATTTTCAGGACTGAACATGTAACTTCGAGTTGAGAGCAGTTGCTTATGTTGATCGTATTTATTTCTTGATTAAATGCATTCCAAAAGCTTCCTCAGGCGTTAATGCTTGTTTTATTGATTTTCTGCGGTCCTTTTCAAAACATCATGTATATCCGGATCTTTATTACAATATTTGCTCTTTGATTTTCTTTAAGCAAAGTTTTGCCTAGCCTGCCCATGTCTCAGAATGTGTATGTTGCAACAATATTGGGACGTTGACAGTGTAGTCGTTTTGATGTTCCTATTGCTCTTCCTATACTGTGAAGACGCGTGGTATCCCTGAAAAATACCATTCTCTTAAGAAATAAAAAAATCTCGAGCGCAGTAAAATGCGGTTATTTGATTCATGTACTCAAGGAATTTTTAGGAGAGTAAGATAAGTTTTGTAGTAACTGTTATTAGAAAACCATATGCTAGTAATCCACTCCCTTTAATTATCTACAATCAATATAAATTTGTCTCATTTGGCAGAATGAATAGACAAATGTAAACTAAAATTATAATCTATTGAATATTTTACAAAGAGAATAAAACTTGTACGATATTCTTATGGTAACTTCATACATAACTTTTCTATGTCGGAGCGTTGTATCTTTAGTTCATTCATGTAGATAATTATGAGTTTTAAAATAAGTCAAAAGCATTAATATGCTCATAATATTTTCTTTCAGAGAAAACTTGTTTAATAGTTACATATTTCTTGACGATTTCAGAATAGCTTATATACATATTTGCAAAAGTATGTATTACTGTACTTTTTTAGTGTTTGCCGTTTTTTCCGAATTAAGTTTTGTATCATATATTATACATTCATTTTTGCTTTGTTGTAAAAACAAGTTGATTGATTTTAAAAATTTAAGGAGAGGTACAAACTCAGAAAGTTCGTGATTAAAAGTCCTAATTCTTGACTTTTTTATTTATCTTATGGATTTTTTGAGAAAATACTACAAGTGACGATTTTCTGCGACCAGTTTATAGAGACCGCTACTAGATAGAGTTGGTGTATAGAAAATGAATGCCCAAGAAATGCACAAATTTAATAGACAAGGTGACAGGCAAAACGCTGATGCGTACTGATGATTGTGGAGATGCGATGGAATGCAAGGTAGAGAAAATGGAAAACAATATATCCCGCAAAACCGGTAAGATCCCCACAAATTCCACTTCCTGAAATATACTAGAGTGAGTAATATTTAAAGGCAAGTACCCACAGGTACAATATAAGCGTTCTGATCACACATTTTTTGGCTCCGTTACTTACTTGCGATCTGTTCATTGGAAACATCACACGCGAGGAGTCCAGTCTATGGCCAGTTGTCTGGATCTAATGCAACAAAATATTGGGCAGGAATATCAGGAAATGTAAGAACTCTCAGAAGGGCAGACAAAAGCTCAAAATGTGTAGGGATAAAAAACTCGCTGATTTTTGCCAGTTAGATTCATTTTCTATTAACCATGTGGCGAGATATCTGTCCGCAGGGATGATGTGGCACCGTGTGCATCTACTGATGTTACTGCAATATCTCTGACCGAGAGGTCCTAGGAATCCCAACACAGGCAGGGGTTTCGACAATAGTACATAGCGAGGTCGAATTCACCCGCTGTCTGGAGGAGAATTGCCATATTAAATATTGCCATATATACCGGCCGGGTCCCCTGATAGGTAGTTTTCCGTGGTTTCGCTAATCAGTATCAGTCGATCGCCGGGGCAGCAAACGAGCCACGGGTCACGCGCGATCTTTTCTTCCTCTTTCCTGTCCTACAGCACCTACTTGAATGACCATAGCAGTTGACGTGCTTGGAATCACTAATCAACCAAACAATGAATCAGTACTCAGAGCCTTGTGGCACACCTGATCTGCCTATCGCGAATCATCCCTTACGCGGTCGCGACCAGAGTGCGCGCGAGGGCTGTGTTAAGCAAGTCCGTGAGCCGGGGGTGTGGTGGAGGGGGAGGACGGAGAGGTTGATAGTATCGACACACGTATTTTTACTTTCTCGACTTACGAATACTTCGTAAGAAGAGAAAGTTATGTAGTCGTGCGCCGGAATACGGCTAATTTTTTGTGTATGATGTTTGTATTTGGTTATTTGTATGTTGGTTGTATGTTTTGTGTATGTTCTCCAAAAAACTTACAGCTTTCGCATTCTTTTCTCATAAATGATATGAAAAGAAGAAAGGGCACGTTTCCTTATCAATTTTCTATTCCTTGCAAGGCAGTGTTCTTATTTATAATACCGGCGTACGTGGTTCTGTGATGTCACTGCAGTTCCTGCGGCCGAGAGGTCTTAAGCTTTGATCTTTCAGAATAAATATAACATATTTCTAAGGCTTTTGGGCGACGAAAATAAGCACATTTCTGCCAGTGAACAATTTTTGGGAAGTGTTGAGTAATAAAGTTACACTTATGCAGTTGGCCACAACTTCTCATGCCTCACGCCTTCTACACAATTCCTGTTTGCAAAATTATTGTGGAGCAGATATTGTGGAGCAAGATTATCGTGGGCGCAGATAGATGGCAGCTGGTTAGAGTATGTGGCACGTCGGTAGACTAGCCCACACGAAAGAAAAGAGAAAACCAATGCAAGAAAGCCTGTGCCATTCTGTAGCACTACTAGTTATGTATTTAAATTTATTTTCCTCTATTTTTATCTCTATTTTTTATTAATATTTGCCTATGTGCGTTATTAATATTTTCCTATATGGGGACATATGATGCTAAGCAAATGTCCCCTCGGGTTACGTATGTTTTGCTAGTTATACGCACAACAAACATAACGAGTAAAACGGAAACAATGTTTGGGAAGTGTTGAGTAATAAAGTTACACTTGTGCAGTTGGCCACAACTTCTCATGCCACACGCCTTCTACACAATTCCTGTTTGCAAAATTATTGTGGAGCAAGATTATCGTGGGCGCAGATAGATGGCAGCAGGTTATGGTTCATTTTCACCCCAGTTCATCACACAATAAATGCCGGATCGTCCAGCAGTTTACACACCTTCAATATGGAGACCATATCGGCGACCGGATTGTGGGAAGCTTTCCTTTCTGTGTAGAATCTATTCGGTGGCCGTGGAGGGGCGGGGCGTGGCTGGCGCGCGGCCAGTACCCTCTTGCGGAGGTGGCGCGCACCGCCCCGCGCCCGCCGGAATGGGCCCAGCACGTCGCACGATGTGTTCGGCCCGCTCCTAACCAGACATCGCGCTTTCAACGGCGTATCGGGAGGGTACAATCTGGAAACAGAAGGCGTGCCGCGTGTAGCTAGTAAAATCCTGTTAGCGAAGTTATTGTGGCAGGGCATGTGGAAGTGTCGCAATAATTTGGTGTGCATTTGGTAAGCCACGTGCTACATTTTTAGTTAATTTTTAAATATTTTTTAAAAGATTTTTTTTTAGATTTAGATCAGATAAAACTTATCAGTTTTGATCTGGGGGAGGGTTCAGTTGTCAGTGGGGCTACAAAAGATGTTAGGAGTATTTAACAATGTCTGGTAGATGGTATGCTTTTTCCGTTATTTCTTGAATTACTGTGGTGCATACATGTAAAATTCATTTCTTCTGGTTGTAGTTGACACTAATGTATGTATGGAATGTAGAAGGCTGACTTGCGGCTATCTCTCTAACGGTGATAAATATCACATTCGCAAATAAAATTTCCACGTACTATGTATTAACATACAAAAGGTTGAGAGGTGAGTCTAGCGTTCAGTTTCGCGCATTAGGCATTCAAATTTGCTAATGACGTAAGGAACTTGTACGATATGAAGATCTTGTAAAGTTTCGCACGTGGAAAGTTCCCATGACTTCTTTCAAATCTTTGCAAGAGAAGATGAAATATTTCTAATACAGAATACAAAAATTATGCAAATGAAAATTGATATCGAAATTACGTAATTCTCTTTACCCTCTCTCGTATATCAAAATACATTCGATTTTGACTGCATTACAGCTTGCGGTCAGATATACATTAAGTATAGAAATAAAATCTTTACATTTTGAAACCAGTATATGCATTTTTGAAAGATTTAAATATCCATACACATTAAGCCTTGAAATGGTGAAAACTTCCGTAATACATAAGGGTCCCTACTCTCGGGCCTGAACAGTTGGATGCGTAATGTGAAGTGACAATAGTTAGCTACAGCGTGGAGAAAGGTGTACGTATAAGAAATACGTAGACTAATTGTGGATCAGTCAAAACGCCCCTGGAAATTTATGAAAGACACCTCTACACAGTTAACGTCTAAGAAAAGAGAACTGCATCATCAATTGTTTTTTGATGAAGACCTGTATCGTTTAGATGTGTCTCGAGACATATTCGTATCAAATCACGTGTTCGACAATTAATCATCTCACTAAATAGCACCCTTCTTTTGGCGTACGTTTTGAACACTACGCATCGTACATTTGTGCAAGTGTCACTGTCGATACGTTGAATACTGTGTGTGTATTCGGGGAACTGGAGTGGAGGCAGAGCCTGGCTCCAAACCGCCCGCCCACCGGCCAGCGGACCGGGAGAGATGGCTCAGTGCCTCTGACTGTCACTGCAGTCCCTCTGACCGGGAGGTCCTAGGTTCCAGTCCCGACGGCGACAGGATTTTCGACACTAGCTTGTCAGCTAGGTCGAATTCAGTCGCTGTCTAGAGGAGAATTCTAGCGGCCAGCTGCTCTGACGGTAGTTTTTTGTGGTTTCTCCATTAAACACCAGGCGAATGCCGGAGCAGTACCCTAACAAACGGGTCACGGACCGCGGCGCGATCTTTCCTTCTTCTTCCTTGTCGTATTCTCTCCCCTTACACACACATTAACATGCACTACACTACCACACATGCAGGGAGACCGGTCGGGAACTTCGAGCTGGTTCCGGCTGGGGCGGTGCCCCGCTGGTGGGAGATACCTGATTGAGGGGAAAGCCCCGCTAGTCGACGGTAGGTCGGCGCCAGATCTCGCCATCCAGCGGGGAAAAGATCATCGCCACCTCTTGAGCGAAAACACGCACTACACTTACGGGAACAATGACCTAAGAAGTTGACGCGCCCGGAAACACGAACCAATCAACTAAATAGCACCCATCTTTCGGCGTACGTTTTGAACACTACGCATCGTACATTTGTGCAAGTGTCACTGTCGACACGCTGAATGCCGTGTGTGTATTCGGCGTGCCGGAGTGGAGGCAGAGCCTGGCTCCAAACCGCCCGCCCTCCGGCCAGCGGGCGAAACGAAACGGGAGCGCCGCGCTGCGCCGCGCTACGTCCGCCAGCGGCTATTGGCACCCGAAGGGCCCTTGCGCTAATGAAGGCAGCGGAGGTAACAGGCAGCGCCGCTTCCCCCTCCCCCGCCGCACACACCGCCAAGCCCCCTTCCCCCCACGCCCCCTCCCAAACACTTCAGCCTCAACGCGGATCATCCCGCACCTCCCCGACCTCAGCCGCCCACACCAAACGTCCGCCCGACGACGCCCTCATCCACCCACCCACCCGCCCGCCCCGCCCCCACCCAACCCCGCCTCTCCACCCAACCCCGCCTCTCCACCCAACCCCGCCCCTCCACCCAACCCCGCCCCTCCCCAATCCTCCCTGCACTCCTCGCCCCTCCACACCCTTCCCTGACCTCAGCCGCCAACACCAAACCTTCACTGCCCCCGCCCCGCCACAGCTTAACGACCAGCCCTCGCCCCACCCCTCCCAACACTTCTACCCAACCTGACCCGTCCCCAACTCTCCCCATCCTCAGCTGCCCGCACTTAGCCCCCAGTCTGCGCCCGACGCAACCCCCACTTTCGTTCTCCAGCCTTTCCTCACTCTTTCCGTCGTGTCGTCTCGTCGCCCTCTCGCCTCCCCTCGCTACCCCCCCCCAGCCCGCCACCTAGACACCGCCCTCCCTTTCATCACTTTCGCCAAAACCCGGCCCTCCCCGCCCCTCTCTTTCCTCCACTACCCACACCCAGCCCTCACCTCTCTCACCCCCACTCGACCCCTTCACCCTCCCCGCTCTCGCCCGACCGGCCTTCCCTTACTCCAGCTCTTACACCTCGCTCCCACCCCGCCGTCTCTTCGCTCACGCCACTCTCTGGCCTCCTTTCTGTCCTCTCTCCATTCTCTCCTCTCTCCATTCTCTCCTCTCTCCATTCTCTCCTCTCTTCACCCTCTCCTCTCTTCACCCTCTCCTCTCTTCACCCTCTCCTCTCTTCACCCTCTCCTCTCTTCACCCTCTCCTCTCTTCACCCTCTTCTCTCTTCACCCTCTCCTCTCTTCACCCTCTCCTCTCTTCACACTCTCCTCTCTTCACACTCTCCTCTCTTCGTCCTCAACTCTCTCCGTCCTCACCTCTCTCCTTTCTCTTCTCTCTTCGCCCCCTCCTCTCTCCATCCCCGTCTCCACCGCCACCTCACCGTCCAACCCCCTCAGCGCTTCCGCCCGCGTTCGCTCCCCGCCTCCGCCCTCTCCCGCGACCTGTCAGCCGCCCACTTGGCAGGAATTTCATAAGGCGGCAGCGGCGGAGGCACCCGACCGCTGCATTCCACGGGCTCCGTCTCGCCGCCGCTGCGCCCGGCGCTGCGCCAATGAGCCGGGGCAAACGGCGCGTGGCTCACAGCAGCCGCCAATCAGCACTCGCCCACCGCATGACGCGTGTAAGCCCCCCGAGCCAGGGAGGGGCAAGACACGAGCGGATATCGGGTAGAATTAATAGGCTAATTCTAACATTGACCTAACGATTTTGAGTCTTTACGTTGAATGCTTTTGGTAGGAAATATTTGCATACTGTGAGGGTGATAATCACTCAATCTTTAAATTGTTTCTCTCACCGAAGCTTACGACCCGTGTCTATCTGTGTCTGTCTCTGTCTCTCTGTGTCGCTCTGTGTCTGTCCGTCTCTGTGTCTGTTTCTGCCTGCCTCTGTCTGCCTGTCTGTCTCTGTCTGTCTGTATCCATATCAAAGTGCTATTTTACGAACGTCGTAGTTCTGTAATCCTCCTCGCCCGTCCTCCTCGCCCGTCCCTCTCCGTCGCGTTCCGTGTCGTGAACGACGAGCGCGTCAGTACAGATGCCATCACGCACCTTAACAGCCAGGAATCGACAAGCCCTGCTTCGAGGCGACAGGAGGGACGAGAAGGAGAGAGATGAGAGGAGGCGAAAGGAAATGCGAGGACGTGCTAGAGGTCGCAAAAAGGTGAGAGAAGAAGGGAGAAGAGGAAAGGCGCAAGGTGGAGAGAGGGGGCTGGGGGGACGCGAGAGAAGGCGAGAGGTCGTGCGCGGAGGCAGGACGAGACTGAAGGAGACGGCAGGAGGCAAGAGAAAGTGAGAGGACGCGACGTGACGTGCGAGAAGGTGCAAAAGATGAATGCGAGAGGAGGCGAGAGTAGGCACGAGGGGAAGGCGGAAGGAGGCGCGAAGTTGTGGGAGCAGGGGACACGAGAGGAGGTGAGAGGAGGCAGGACTCGACGAGAGGATCCGCGAGGTGACGCAAGAAGACACAAGACGGCGAGGCGAGAAGCTCGAAAAGGCGAGTAAGGATAAGGAGAGAAGAGGCGAGTGGAGACGTCAGGTGGTGTAATAACAATAATAATAATAATAATAATAATAATAATAATAATAATAATAATAATAATAATAATAATAATAATATGAAAATCTTAAAGTGTTTGTTAAGAGTGAAGCAATTCTCTCCCAAATACTGTCGGTCCTGAATGACTTAAGCAATGACATCTGCATGAAGTTTGGTCTTGACAACTGTGAAAAAATCAATTTAAAAAAAGACAAACTGACAACGTCAGAGAGCATTGAAGTTGACACGCACACTGTGATTCAAGACCTTGACTCAGGTAAAACTTACAAATATCTGGGAATTGAAGAATGTGACACAATGTCGACCGACACAATGAAAGAGAGAATTTGCAAGGAGTATTATAGAAGAGTTAGACAGGTTCTGCAGTTTGCTTTGAATTCCAGGAATAAAATATCAGCAATAGGTAATTTGGCGATGCCTATAGCCGTATACAGTTTCGGAATGGTGGACTGAACTTCGCATGAAATTCGCAACTTGGATTGAAAAAACAGAAAACTGCTAACAATGCATTATTTTTCCCGCCCTCGAGCCGATGAACATGCGTAGACTTTATGTGTAACATAAGGAAGGAGGAAGAGGCCTCAGACAAATTGAGACCTCTTGGTAACGCAATAGTCGGGATGGAAAAGTATGTAGTCAGCCATCAAGATGACTCTCTAATGAGGCAGGTCATGAAATCTGACCGAAGAATTGAAAACAGAGGCATCGTTAGTGTAGCAAGAAGCATTGCAAAGAAAACTGTGCAAGACACGGGGAATGACAGGGACACTGAACTTCTGATGCTACTGTCCATGAATTGTGAGACACAAAATATGCTAAAAAAGTCCTGGAGAGACAAACCCCTCCACGGACAATATTTGAAACGAAAAGACAGAGCACAGATCAATGAACATAAATCATTTATGTGTCTTAAAAGGGGAAGAATGAAGCCAGAAGCGGAAGCACTTGTAATAGCTGCCCGAGATCAGGCCTTGAGAACACATTATGATAAAGCTGTTCTCAAGATTTCCCAAGATGACAAATGCCGCATTTGCCAACAGCAAGTAGAAATCATTGATCATATTGTCTCAGCTTGACCAATCCTAGCAAAGACCGAATACCTGAAAAGACATGACAGGGTGTGTAGCTACCTCCACTGGCAGATCTGTACCGCCCTCGAAGTTCCGAACACATGCCCCAAGTGGTACGAACACTCACCGAAACTGGTGACGTCTGTTGGATTGTGTACGATATTGTACGACCAACAAATTCAAACTGATCGCACGATAGCGGCAAACAAACCGGATATTGTTATCTGGGATTTGGAGAAAAAATCGTGTTTACTCGTTGATGTTGCTGTACCTTAGTTTCGTTTCGTTAGCGTCGTTACCAAAGAGGCAGAAAAACGTCTTAAATACAAGAGTTTGGAAATCGAGTTCAGCCGAATGTGGAGGGTAAAGCACAGGTCGTACCGATAGTAATCGGAGATCTGGGATTTTTTCCGTAAAATTTGAGTAAGAACTTGTCTAAACTCCCCGGTAATTCAAAAGACTGGGAAGTGCAAGAAATAGCTTTATTTGGAACAGCCCACATTTTGCGCAAAGTATTGTAGAGGCACTGACAGTCATCGGATCTGCTCCTTTGGTAGCTGGCTTCAACCTGTTACCTAAGGAGCAGGTTGAAAGCAGCTCCTATATTCAGCCGACTCATAACATCTTTAGTCGTATTGTAGTGGAAAAATAATAATAATAATAATAATAATAATAATAATAATAATGATAATAATGATGATGATGATGATAATAATAATAATAAACGTGAATTTTATTTTTTACCAGTATCAACAATTGCACATTAACTTTTCATTAAAAGCATATTGTTTGGTTTAAAATTTGAGTTACTGCAAAAAAGTATCGTATTTTAAATTTGGTCTGAGTTTTTCGCAAGAATAAAGGTTGAGTTTATTACTTTTTAATTACGTACGGGTAGCAAGATGAAAATAAAATTACAGGTTTCGTAACCTTCCATTTTCTTTAATAAAATGTATAATCTAAAATTGTCTTGTAATAATCGTTTTTACTTCCAAACACAATAATCTTGAAATTGCCTTTTTCACTTTATAAGTTAATGGTGGTTTTGTGTTGTATGGATGGAGAGGCTGGACCGTGATTGGATCGTGGATGGACCGTGACTTTCCCGAAATTTCTCCCTTATTACTCGTAGCCACCAGAAAAACCCGTTCACCCGAAATGAACCACTGTGCCGACTACTTTGGCGGGGCTAGTCTGGTAGTTCCAATTAATTTGGGCCCCAAAGCAAACTTGCTCTTCATTAACCCTTGCATAGAAGTAGACCATGCAATTGACGTTAGCGCAATACTAGTCCTTTGAAACCTCACAATAAACTGGATTTACTCCGCATAGACTAGTTTGATGTAAACTAAACTAGTTATACACTTTGCAGCTCTCCCTGAGTAAACATAAGACTGTTTTTATGTAGAGAGAAGTTGAAAAAACTGTTTAAATTTTGTTATTTTAGCTAGGGGTTTAATCTTTTACAAATTGTAATCTTACGATCTGATTGCACATGTTATTTTCTTAAACAATTTATAAGCATAGTTATGTAGTGTGCCCATGCCTTTGAAAAAAATTGATAATAGCAATTGGTTGGGATCAACATTAACATGTCTGTTCCTTTAAATTGGCGTAACATTGGTGGTAACACCACATGCGGTTGATATAGATTTGTCTTATATAGTAAATAAATGTCTTAAAATATATAAACAAATATTTATCATTATTTATCAAAGTAAATCACTGCCCCTCCCATCATCAGAAGAACTGATAGAATATATTTATACGTGTGATAATAAACATGCCGGCGCCACGGAGACTTCTCTATTTTTGCACTCCAGTGCCATAAAATATTATCCATTATACCAACGAAGTATGAAAAACAGCACAGTTCAATGCATGTTAACCGGATTAAGAATAAACCACTCCACTTCAACTCGCTCATACCTCAAAAAAACTAAAACGGATAATTATTTCCTCACTTACTAACAGAGTTCAAAAATTACCATAAAGAGAGAATACCTGATAATATACTTGATAATATATCTGATAATACAGTATTGATGTTGTGAATTATGTGTTACTTTACTAGACATTTCACCTGGACCTACGGGAGGCATCCCCAGTGGCCATTTTATTTTCTTTATTATACAATGCCAACCAAGAGAATAAGGACACCCCTCTCCATCACATTTTTTAAGGTGTTCCTATACATTTCTATTGTGTTGTTATCTTTATGCCTTATTAAATTAAGCCCCAAAAGTGCCACCATTCTATAAAACAACAGATTGCTAACCAAAAGAAGTAAAGAGTTCTGAGAGATTTTCTTTTATCGGCAAACAGAAAAGAATATCGATTTTTGATGTTTAAAAAATGCTCAGTAAAAAAATTATTAAACTTATATCAACCAATTGTTGTTAATAAAATGTATCTACTTAATGCTCGAATTCGACAATAAAACGTTTTGCTGAAACAAAAATATTAAAGAATTTATTAAGCTTGTAATTTTTTCATTTTTTTAAAATAGGAAAAATAAAACATTTTCTAAGAGAATCGGTAGAAATTCATATTTCGCGCGAATTGGTGACTCTACTCTTTGGAATAGTTGTGGGTATGTTGATAACACCTTAAAAGTATTGAACTAAGCACATTGGTCGTGTTTTGGTTGTTTTCTGTTCAGATCGATTGTATCCATTTCGTCAAGTTAGTTTTGTGCTCTTGCAAATGGGACGCAAAAGTATATCTAACGATACAAAAATGGATGATAGTTGGTATGCGCAAGTCAAATACGAGCAGAGTTCTTTTACATACGACTTATTGCCGTTACCACGACGATATATTATTCAATAATAGTGAATAACAAAGGGGAAGAGGCGCGCGCATAGCTCACGATCAGCGTGCTTGCTTTCCATGGCGCGACCTCGGGTTCGATTCCTGGAGGGGAACGATTATAGTGTAGGCTTTCCTTGCAAAGTCCCAGTATCTGTTGCTGTGTGACGAGGAGAGAACTCACTTCTCAGGTTGAGAAGACCGGAATACAGCGTGGGGATGTCTACATGCTAACTACACACACACCCTTAACCCATGGTCGCAAGGCTTGGGACAGCGGTGGTAGACCCAGAATTCTTCAGAGATTTTGCGCCGAAAGACAGACAAACAATGGGGAAGGGCAGAGCGAGGTGAGGCGTGTGGTGTATGGCTTGTGGTGTTCCAGGCGGGGTCTGCCCTATCTTGTTGACGGGATCTATCCTGGTCTTACCCTACCTTATTCTACAGTGTTTTCTCCTCTTATCGTTCTCTTCCAGTATCATGCAATAGCTTGCTCACCCACTATTTTACTCTCGTACCATTTTGCTCTCCTAATATCTTGCTCTCACTGCCTTGTTCTCTCAACATCTTATTGTCCCACTATTTTGTTATTCCTATAGTTTGCTCTCCCACTGTCAGAAAATTTTCCTCTTTCTCACCGTCTCATTCGTCACTCTACCCTTTCATTGCTTACCTCATTACCTCAGCTGTTCAGTCGCCAGTCTGATCTCTACACTACCCTCCGTCTTACTCACCTGATACCAAATCTCTCCTCCTTCACTTTCTCTTCCTCTTCCCCATGTCCACTGTCTGCACCTTTCCCAATCTCACCTCTCTATCTCTCCCCCTTCTCTCTCTCCTCTCCCTCCCTCTCTTCCCCTCTCTCTACCTCTCTCCTCCCCCTCCCCCCTCTCCCTCGCTCTCTTTCCCTCCATCTCTCTCGTCTCTCTGCATCTTTCTCTTCTCTCTACATCTCTCTCTTCTCTCTACATCTCTCTCCTCTTTCTGCATCTCTCTCCTCTCTCTGCATTTCTCTCCTCTCTCTCCCCTCCCTGTATTTCTCTCCCTCTTTCTTCTTTCTCTCTCCCTCTTGCCTCTTTCTCTCTCCCTCATTCTCTCTCTCTTTCTCTCTCTACCTCCCTCGCTCTACCTCCCTCTCTGTCTTCTCTCCCCCTCTCTGTCTGTCGCTGTATCCCACACGCGGCTCACCCTTCTGTCGCCCCCTCTCCCACCCGCAGCCCCTCCCCATCCCGCGCCCGCCTGCGGCGACATAACTCAGCGCGACGTCATCGATAAGATCGGATCTGGCGCGGGGCGGCGCGGCCGGCGCCGGGCTATCGCGCTTGTCAGCGCGGCGCACTGTCCATCAGTTCGTATCTTGGGCGCGAGAGCGCGACGCCGCTGCCGCCGCCGCCAGCGGAGTGGGGAGGGTCGCTCTGCCAGCTCCGCACAATGCGCGTCGCCCTTTGTTTGCCGAAATCCGCACCGCACCGCCCCGCGCCGCCCCGCTGCGCGCCTACGCCCGCCCCCGCGCCATCCGCGGACCCTGGCTTTGGTCGTGGACTCTTCAAGGTGCTTAATGGCGTTCTTGTTTTTGGTTTATTTACAGTAGTGCTCAAAGAAACCGCATGACCTAAAGAAAATGGGCATTCTATATTTTGCTAATTCAATTTGCTCTCATCCCTATATAGTATTTTAATAAACTCCTCGTGTGCGTGGGTGGAGAAAATACGGTTCCGTGTCTCACGGTTAGACCAAGTCCCGTGCATCAATTAAGACATACGAGGTGTCATTCGACGCGTTTCGGTCTCCTGAAGGGGAACTAATTATTTATTTCCGCCCCCCCCGAAAGATTAAAATAAATTTCCAAAAACGTGTTTTTGTGCTGCCATATTCGTGAGTATGCCGAAAATTAAACCATCGCCACCTAAATAGATCTATGTATGTGGCGTTGATTAAACTCCAGTATTCAAAGGCATTTTTTCACTCAGAACGCCATTATTTTCTTTCGCGACGGTGGCGACACTGATGTTGTCATATTTACGTGAAAAACTGAAGTTAACTTGAACAAGTGACACAGAGGAATATTTCAATTTCAATTATATCTGTAGGCTTAATATCGTATTTAAAAAAATTGCAAAATGTACGAACAGTATTGCCTTAGAACGTATTAAATTTTAAGAATTTCAAGTGAGTACAGAGAAGACAAAACTGTGAGTAATGTTAGAGAATGAACTATGTTCGACTTTTCACTTTTACGTTCCTACCTGTATAAATACCAACACAAATATTGATTTTCAAATTAATGTGACCCACAACTTGTACATATTAAACATAACTATTACCTTATTAACATAAAGATACAAAAAGTTCTCTTTTAATATTTATTTGGATTCGCATAGGAAACGATTAGTAGAGCAATTGCAAAAGTGGAAGTGAACACAAATTAGACTGGATTTGAGGAGTTTTGATCTCTTCAAAAATTATGGGAAGCAAATATGGAAGTGTTAAGCAAATCCGGAAAAGAATTTACTTTATCATTTACGACTACATTTAATGTTGTAGATGATTTTGCGGAAGAATTTTCGAACTAATTGAGAATGATATTGTGTTCGGATTAGAGAATACCCAAGAAGAAAATCTTACATGTGATCTTTGTGCATTATTGTGCATCTTAGCAAAAATCGTAAAAAGTGGAGCTTGACTAAACTTTAACTATTCGCATCTTCAATACCTTCAAGTATTTCTTACGACAATTATAATTTTTAAATTGCAATATTACAACTTCATATCCTATGTGAAGGTAACATACAGGGCCATTGGATGTTGGGAATTTTTGGAGGCGAGTGTAACATTATCAGCTACTACGATTCATTGGAAAGTACAATGCCAGACACTGTAAGAACATATTTGATCAAATTTACTACTCACATTCAGTTAGTGAATAGTAATCACATATTTAATGTGGATTTTATGATGTTTCTGATTCCATTACCTTCATAACTCACTCGATTTTTGCTAATCAAATGGTGTATTTTCAGGAATAAATTGCATATAAAAATTGTGGGCGAGGGGACTTTTTAGCATTACTGTAGTTAGCTAGTTACCCTTTATTGTGTACAACGATTTTCGTTATCTATTTCATTTTGAACCTTCTTCCAGGTTTTTTATTTACAACTGTTACAAGTTACATTTACTGTTACTTTTACAAGCATTACTACAGTTCTTATATACTTATACCCACACTCGCACAACCCCACTTTCGCTTATACTCACATTTATAAGCTCATTTGCTCCTGCATTTACTCCCACATTTACTCGCACACTTGTTTTCAAGGTTTACTACTAAACATATTTTCACTCACACTTCACTATTTGATGAACACTCTTTCTGCACCACCGCTGTCACTGATCCTTTTGTAGTATCTACCCCAGCAATAGCTAGTCTGTTCTGTATGATACACACACTATTACTAATTGTGAGATTGTTCTTTTGTTTTAGTTTTTGTTTATTTTCTACTTACTCTCTTCTTTCAAAGATTTCCGTTGACTAGTTTCTATTTTAACAATTTCAACGCGATCTGTTTTACGACAATGTTATTATTTACATTCTATAATTTCGTCACTTGAGTGAATAATAGTTTTAGTTAGTATATTCACCTCACCGTCTCACACCAACATTTACACATACATCATTACACTCATTTACACCCAAAATCGCACGTATATCCACTTATACCCTCACACAGTTTTTTTCCTTCCCCCAAATTTGCACCCCTCCACTCCTACATCCACACTTACACCCGCATCCACACTTACACCCGCATCCACACTTACACCCGCATCCACACTTACACCCGCATCCACACTTTCCCGCATCCAAACTTACACGCGCATCCAAACTTACACGCGCATCCAAACTTACATTCACATGTACTCGTACTCCCGCAACCGCACTTACTCCCACACCTGCACTTACTCCCATTCCCACATTTAAAATTACAAATGTACTGGTCTTCTGTCTGCGAGCTTGGCTTCTGTCTGCGAGCAGATCTGCCTCTGAGTCCGGTTTCTCTCTGTGAACTTGCTTTGCGTCTTGTTTTCGCTGTGTGCACTTGTGTATATGTCTGTGGGTCTGGCTTGGCTTGGAGTAGATAGTGTGCCCAGTGTTGACGTAGTGCGTTCATAAGTTTATCGATTTTTGCATTGCAGGTTTAAAAGTGGATTTTTGTTTTCTGTTTGTGATATGTCGACTCAACAACAAAAACAGTTTATGATATTTTGTTTTTCTTTCACATTGTCTCATTTTCTTTAACTCTCACAATTTCCCACATTATCTCAGTTATTCCATTTTCCTACGTACAAAGATTTCGTACCAAGTTGTATTTAAATTTATTTGCAACGAGACCCTTTTCTAGAAGAGTTTACTGCTATTTATATTCGTTTTTTTATCGCATGAATGAACAATATATAATTTGTGTGTATTTGCTTTCAGTTGATTCTGTACAAGTGAGGTGTTTGGAGATTTGTGCGTTTTCCGATATCGTGTTTCGTAATATCAACGCCAGCATTTATCTAGTTTGCATCAAATGCGAATGAAATATGACTGGCATTCCCGTTATGTGGGGATCGCAGCAATTGATAGTGTGGAGCCACAGAAGGGCACAATATCCGATTATTACCACATTTAAGAGTCATATTGGAGTTTTGATTATGACATACTCCTACGTTGTTATTTTGAATATTTATTAAGTCGGAGTATTTAAACACATTTACTAAACTGCGATACTTATGTGCATTTCTCTTCAATACCATAAATTGCGTTAAGGATGGAATATTTTATTTAATCTAACTACAAAATATTTCATTGTTTTGTTATAAATTTGTGTATGAAAATATATTTTATATACTCGAAACTGTTAGGTTTGAGAGGAAGATATTGAACAGGTTAGATTTTAGTCGACGTATAATTTAGAATGAGATGAACAATTTAAGTTTTGCAATGGATTTCAGAACAAGAAATCGTGATTTGAAGAGAACACTTTCAGGGCAATAAAATGGGAACAAGCCCTAAGTGTGGCATATCATGAATTTTATTTTTGAAGTATCAATAAATTTGAATAAAGCACTCTGAGATATACAATTTACTCGTACTACAAAAATCTGCGTACGTACTATCTGTCATATTTGTAAGGCATTGACGTGATATTTCACGAGTGTTACGGACATCTGAATAAATTATGACTAACGTATTCTAGGAAATCCCCTCGACACAAGTAAAATATCTGCTTGACGAGCTTATCGCAATGGGCTGCCTTTGGAAATTCAATACTCCCCTGCGGTGGCATTCCGTTGTACTTGTGAGTTCGGCGGGATTGCCTACCCGGCGGCGGCAGGCGCTGATGCCGGCCGCGAGCTGCACGTCAGGCGGGACGGTTTTTGCCGACCACCACGGACATCGCCGGCGGCGCATGCAGCGGAGGTGGCAATGGCATGGGCGGAGGAAGGAACGGCGAATTCAGCGGGGGAGGCGATGGAGGGGTGATGCTGATAGAACTTTCACGTAAACGTTACATAGTAGATACATCAGCATTTCAGCCAGCAAACAGATATCGATTAGTAAAAACAAGAAGACCAGCTAAAATTGTGTAGTCATGAGCAACGTAGAAGATTGCAGAAAAAGAAAATATTAGCGATCTAGGGATATAATTCAGTACTTATTGATGACTCAATTTTCAGACTTTTTTCGCGATTTCATACGGCTCATTAATCTATATGTAACCAAAAGGTTGAAGGATAAATGGAATGAACGTTAAGAATTTTTAAATGTGAACCAAATAATGATTGGTTCTCATGACTTTTGAACCTGTTAAATTACTAGTCTTCGGAATAATTTCATGAACAGTTGTTAAGAGCAATCAACATTTGTCTACTTTATCAGAAGAAGATTCGGTAGGAAGATTTGTTTTTCAAATATATTTTGATTCGGATGATGGAATTATATGTATTGCAGTTTTTGTATTTATAAAATTATTCAAAATAAACATAACTTCTTGGCGATGTACAGAGGTGAAAAATGACTTTTGTTCAGTGATCGTATAGAGTCAAATTTCATGTACCATTTTCTCCAGATTGATAAAAACTGATTGATAAATACAGGCGTTCCGCAGATTACGTAGTGATAAAATCAAGAAGATTTTATGTTCCTACCAAACGCATATGCACGCGGAGTTACAAAAAATTCAGGGGAAAATTTGTAACATCTAATATTCTGTTCTTCGAAAATTTTCACTACATCTTCATTCTTAGTATTATTTCTTCATAAAACGTAACATTAATTCTCAGACTCTCTGTATCATACGTAAATTGAAATATACATTTTATTTGAGGCTTTTAAACTTTTGCTAATACCTTCTCTTGCCACTCTGACGTCATTAACATTACTCCCCACATCATTCAACATCACTCTTAATCACAACCATCATCAAAATTTATTTCAACTAACAAACTAGTAAAAAATCATGATCGTATAGATGTTTAGGATGCGAAACAAGCGACCGTTTTATCCTGTCGTCGCAATGCGAGTCGATAAATAAATAACTTGCGCCTTTCGCTTTTTCTGGACAAATGTGACTCGACAGAGCAGCTTCTGCTCCACAGCCTGCACATGCATTTATGGGTCAGTTTTCGTATTTTTAACGAAACACTGAGCATTTTCATCGCCCTCCCTTGGTATCGGATAAATAATTTTGCACGCGAGACCGCGCGTTTGCGGTTGTAATAATTCTGTTTTCGTGTCTGACATTTTTTTTTGCAGCTAGTGACGTGTGCAACAAGATAATTTTTTGATGTTTCCTAAGAAGTACTTAATTAAATTCCCCGTTATTAAACGTTGAAAACATGCAATTATATCAGAATCTGTGACATTTCAAATTAACTAACATATTTGCTTCAGTATTTGTGTATTAGTTCAATTTCTTCTTTAATTCTTTATCTTGTAACGTATATTTTATGAATTTGTATTTGAACCCTGCAGAGCTCGAGCCTAATTTCTGCACGGGAATGCTCCCACTAAGTCCGCGAGAGAGTGACTTCCTTTTACCTTTATAAGAAACCATGGCAATTGTATGAATTGTAAATTAATAACATATCCTTTATAAATTAAGTACACTTGTTCCATGTAAACACGAAGAAATATAAAAAAATTGGTAAGGAAAGTCATTTCAGTGCACATTTTTGTGTGTAAACGTAGTAGTAAAGTTTCACATATTCGCAAATGAGGAAAGAAATTTCATAAAAAATCCTTGCACTTGGAGAGAAAACATTAATTTTTTTTGTCGTTTTCTTCAAAATTCTTCGCACCGGGCCTCTTTATCCTATCTCTCGAATGTATTCAATTCGAAAACCCGTACATGTAGCATGTCTATAATAGCACTTTGAATGTTGCTTGACGGCATAGTGAGCAGTCTATTTCTAAGATGTTCAAGATTCTTGAAATATAGTGGCGTATACTCATAAATTTCCATGTTATTAGAAATTAGAAATTAAGAAAGAATACAAGACAGTAACATTCATCATAATTCAGTTTACATCTCGAATTTCTAACGCGAATATCTAGCGCAAATAAAAACTTCATCTTTCTTTCTCTTCGCTAATGTAGTTTAGTGCACATTACCGCTCCATTTTTCCGTTTATGTAAATCACCTTAGCTTTATCTTTAACCTTTCAAAGGTCACTCTGCGTATTTCATTTCCTCCGTGTTCTGAATCGTGTGGAAACATGTTGTGGATGCTGAGCAAACGTGTTGTGGATGGGGAAGCAACGTGTTGTGGATTGGAAGTAAACGTGTTGTAGATAGGGAAGAAACGCGTTGTGGATAGGGAAGTAACGTGTAGTGGATGCTGAGCAAACGTATTGTGGATGGGGAAGAAACTCGTTGTGGATAGGGAAGTAACGTGTTGTGGATGCTGAGCAAACGTGTTGTGGATGGAGAAGTAACGTGTTGTGGATGGGGAAGAAATGTGTTGTGGATAGGGAGGAAACGTGTTGTGGATAGGGAGAAAAGGTGTTGTGGATGGGAAGGGAACGTGTTGTTGATGGCGAGAAAACGTGTTGTTGATGGCGAGGAAGCTTGTTGTGGATGGGGAGGAAAACGTGTTGTGGATGGGGAGGAAAACGTGTTGTGGATGGCGAGGAAAACGTGTTGTGGATGGCGAGGAAAACGTGTTGTGGATGGCGAGGAAAACGTGTTGTGGATGGCGAGGAAACGTGTTGTAGATGGGCAGAAACGCGTTGTGGATAGGGAAGTAACGTGTTGTGGATTTGAAGAAAACGTGTTGTGGGTGGGGAGGAAACTTGCTGTGGATGCTGAACAAACGTGAGGCGACGGCGTCGTGGATGGGTCGTCGTGCTCGGGGCACGGCGCGAGCACGAAGCGGAAGCGGGCCGTGAAGCGGGCGGCGGCCGCAGCCTCGCGGTGGCGCTAGCTTATTCATGGCGCCGCGCCGCGATCATCCGCGCCCGGAAACCACCGGACTTCCGGCGCTCGCCGGGGGACCTGCGAATAATCGATAAGCGGCGAGAGGCGGAGGCTACACTCTCGCCAGTCCTCAGGAAGCCTTTGTGGCTGTGAGGCATCAGCCCCTGCTTTTTTCTTCCTTCCTTTTTGTGTTGTTTATCTGCTGTGCTTTGTACCGATTCCCGAGTTTCAAGATGTGTGATAAGTGACGTGCGCACTTCTGAAGTTAGGCGGCTCATGTCTTCTTGTCCGTCCATCTTGGGTAAAGGTGATAACTAGAGACTCTTTTTATGTAATCACATTTTTTTGTCTTTTTACTTACCGTTCTCAAAATTAATTTTGACGAATCCTGGCCGTCCTAATACATATCCAATTTTTTCTTTACGTGTTTTTACACATTTAGTACTATGATACATATTTTTTCTTATTTTGCTATTTTCACAAAATATTCGTTTTAATTTTATCAATAAGTTTATGTTCAATAATATTGATAAATCAGTCGATTTTTTACGAGTATCAATTTTTATTTTATCTTCTACGTTGTACATTTTTTATGAAAAAAATGTATTTTTAAATGCCAGAAGTTTTCCTCATTATTACTGAGTGCTGTAGAGTCGAGATGCGCTTTGTTAAGACGCGATCGGATGTCCTTCTAGTCCGGCGCGCCTGCTTCAATTATCTCAGTGGCAGGAAGTGCGCGTCAGCGACTGAGACCATTTTCACCTCTGGGTGTGTAAAGTATCACTGAAGCCGGTTTTCATTATCTTTAATCTTAATTTCCGAGAAACGCGGCGATTCGATGGGATTGCTGCTCGGTGCGGCGAATGTTGCTGGAAATGAAGTCCGCACCCTTCTAAAAGAGGATTTTAGTTTGTTTCAAGTCTCTGGCAACAGTTAATTCTGCGAGCTCAGAAGTCTTTCTCGCAATTGCATTTCTGACGAATTTCTTTCTGTAACGTAAAATAACGAAATGAGTGTAGAGTTGCTGACGTAATTATACCATCTTTCACTATACTAGTCTATCGTCATATTCATGACGATATTCATGATGAGATACTAGTATATCATCATATTCATGACAATTCGTATACAGAGTGTCCGGGGAGGAAACGTAGAAACTTCGAAAATAATCTCTTCAGACAATTCTAAGCATATTTTGTCTAATAAAATACGCGTATATTCCGAATGGTTGGGCCGCAATGAACACTCAAATGTTGGTTTGAAAAAATAATTTCTAGGCAAAAAGTTGCATTATGGAAGCATAGAAACACTCGAGAAACATGCAAATTGTTCATTATTTACAAAAGAAATGGATATATTTGCTCAGACAGAAAAATTAGGCGAAAAATAAAAAAAGGAGTCGAATTGTGTAAATTGGGTGCTTTTTTATTTCTCACTTAATTTTTCTTTCTGAACAAATATATCCATTTCTTTTGTGAATAATAAACAACTTTTATGTTTCTGGAGAGTTTCTATACTTCTGTAATGTAAAGTTTTGCCTAGAAATCAATTTTTCAAACCAACCTTTGAGTGCTTATTGCGGCTCAACCATTCGGAATATCAACGTCGTTTATTAGACTAAATATGCTTAGAATTGTCTTAAGATCTTATTTTCTATGTTTCAACGTTTCCTCCCCGGACACCCTGTGTATGAATCGTCATGAATATAATGATGGACTTTTGAATTATAAAAGAAGTCAACCACGACAAAAGCACTTCAGAAAAGCAACACACGGATTACAAAATTCATCTCAAACTCACCTGCGGCACTACGTCGACTGGAAAGGAATTACAACCGGTAATATTATGCTTACTTAACGATTTATGATCTCTGTTTCACTCTGTCTCAATTTTACCTTTCCTGTACTCACTATGTTACAATCTAAAACCACATTCCATGTGCTCCTGGATTTGACTCAAAGTCCTCACATTTGACAAGAGTTTCCAGTCAAAGTCTCTGTCAAAATTCACTAATCAATTAATTCTAGTTTATCAAAAAGTTAGTCTGGCAAGGATTCAGCAGTTTTCATACTGAAAAACTATTCAATTTGTTAAAAAATGAGCTAAAACTTTTGCAACCATGTGTTAGTAAATTATACATATTAAAACTTCCGCAATTTGTTTACTGACATTTTGCTTTTCCCGTACTTCTCCATATATACATACTTATTTACGGAGTAATACACGTAATATAGGGAAAGTTATGTAATGCTGCGCGAAGAAACGTGGGATTTTCGGTACAAAAAATTCACTGCCAGGCACTAATAACGAAAAAGTGGATAAATCCAAATGCTAAATAAAAAATAACCTCTAACACGGGGTGTATCCAGAAGCCCTGTTTTGTGGGTCCTTGATACCGGAAAAGTGTTGTCTATTGACGTCCTTCATCTGTCTGTCCCACTAGTGTATGTGAGCAACACTAGCGGCTAAACTATGCGTACGATTTTTTCCAATCTGAATAAACCCGTGACCATGTGGCCTGACTCAAAGCTCTGCGATTTTGAAAATCATTCATTAATTTTTGTGGGTATGTTACATGAGACGCCCCAGACATTTTCAAAATTTTCTGAAAAACGGCTCCATATTTCTTAGTTATCAAGTTTAGAAACACTACATTTCCAATAAAATTGAGACAGACGACAAAGATTGACAGATGACAAAATTGAGACAGATGACAAGATGAGGCAGATAACAGCGCCCATGAGGAAACTGATGGAACTTGAACCGGTTCTCGCGCTGTGCTCCAACAGCCAGGCCTCGCGGGGGCGGCCGGCGACTGCGTTCTGCGATCGCAGCTGTCCGTCAGATCAGAAGTGCGTTCTCGGGGTTGCGAGGATCATTGCGCTAAGCAAGCCCCTCCAGCTCGCCTCCTGCTCGTTGGAGGCTCCTCTGCCACGAGGCTCTTGATATTCCCTCGTCCTGCGCTGCGCGAGTGGTCATACACAGCGGGATTCAAAATGCCCGTCGCATATCTCCAGAGTCAGATGCGATGAACCGGCTTGTATGGGTAACGGCAGCAGCAGTTCCCCACTACGTATAACTTCTCTGATGCGGTAAGTCCCAGGGTCCAGTGACTGATTTTCGACATTAGCCACGTGCCTAGGTTCAGTCGTTATGTGGAGGAGAATTCTAGCGGTCGGCTGCTCTGATTAGTAGACTCGAAGTTTCTCCTATCACAACCAGGCAAGTACCTTAAACAAACTGACCACGGTTCGCCGATATACTCACATTTTGAGTTGGAATTGAAAACTACGTTTGTTTGGGCTTCTGCCCAGCACCGAGAGAATTTGACGTGGCAAGTGGGAATGGCTAAGTATATCTATGAGGATTTCTCTTCGAGATACTTGCCTCGCCCCATATGTCCAATCCTACTGCATCATCGGCGTATGATACAAGGGTGAATTGCTAATAACATACATTTATTCAGGGATTACTATTCATGGCCTTCACAGAAACAGAAGAAATTTTCATTCTGACATACTTTAGAGGAAAATTAATTCTCCAATTTTATATATGGTTATATACGTAAGTAAAATGATGATGTTCAGCTAATATCACATTTTGTTAGAAGGGTATTTACTACTGTAACGGATTCTGGAGGTAAATTTCGTATGTGCCTCATTGCTTTTATATTATTTTTTTTTGTGAGACCAAGTAGTACTTCCAAATTTGTATTCCTATTATTATTATTATTATTATTATTATTATTATTATTATTATTATTATTATTATTATTGCTGTTGTTAATGTTATTAATATCAGTATTTTTATGAGACCTTTTGCCTTCTAAACATCATCCGAGCGCCGCTCTACACATCTGCATTTTATAACTCCGTCTGTGAACCTCGGGTGAATTTGCCTCAGTGAGCGCGCTCTTTCATTCCCTGAGCGCCATTTAGGTCACTCGAAGCGCCATCTCTCGATCTGTGGTTTGACGTCTGACCCGAGTCAAGCGGTGCAGCTGTGACTGCTGGGCTGCTTCTTGCTGCAGTTGGGCATCGCGATGGGGCGTGGCGCCACGCACAGTGTTGGGGGTTGCAATTCTGGAAGGACAAAATAACGATTCTAGGTTTATTCACAGAAACATTCAAATAAACAGCTGCAGTTTTGGGAAAAGCGTGGTTGAAACAATATTTTATAATTTGATTTTTCAATTGTTTCTAAAAACCAAATGATTTTTGTAATCTTTTATTTTCGAGTATTTAACCCAATGTGTTGACATGACTAAAACATTTGCCATCATGGGTTTGCTTCGCTCACGACAACTTCCTGTTTTTGCGCACTCGCACTGCATGATTGATCTTATAATTCTTACTCATGGAACGTGGGCATTTTTTTGGACTTTTGGCACACATTTAATGTTTTACCATGCCAATCGTCTCCTATCTTATTTCAGTAGTTTCGTTTCTCCTTTGCGGCTCTTATGAGCAAGCAATCTTTATGAATGCGGTATCTAAAGAAAGAGAATTTCTCGTAGACGTGACGAATTGTACTTTGACTTTAAAAATATGAAGGATTTGTTTTAAAAAATATTGCATTTCAATATTCATGTCAAATGTAACCCGCAACACAGGCCAATGATTTCGAATCTATATCGACAAAAAACTCCTAAACAAAGCGTTGTAGGGCCTTAAAAACTAAAATTTGTATGAGACATTCTTTAACATTCAATTAAATTTTCGCTTCGGCACTTCGATTTCACCAATGCCCCCTAAATATTTCAGCCCTTGCTGCTGGTTTTATTTTTATTTTTTGGTGATTATCTTTTGCATCAATATCACTTTATAAAAATTAGCAATTAACAGCGCTTCCAAGAATGGAATATTCGCGCATTTGTGTATGATGTATGGTATTTTTATCAAAATATTCGTAATATGAGATGAAAACTTGAAAAACTAAAAACAACTATTGAAATTAAATTAGCTACTTTGATTCCTTCTCTTACAGAGCACTGCCTTTGTTTCTTGCAAGAGAAAGGGAACTGTTGTAATAGCATATTTTTTTCCAAATCGGCTTTCAATAGGTTTGCCGTCATCATAACGTTTGTTGTTTGTGAACGTCAAACAGTAGCCGCACTTCTGTTTTCACTTTCTAATCAGTGTTTGGATTTCCACAAACAGCCGATCTAACAGTAATGAACGCCATTGGAAGCGGTCATCAGAAGAGATGGGATGCTATTATTCTTCTTCTCTAAATTACGCAAACAAAACTTCGCCAGTGAATTGTGATTTCGTAGTTGCTAAGGCTCAGAATCTCGTCGAGGATGATTAAATCTAAAAATGGGTTCTTGTGGTGCTCGAGCTTTCTGATGACATTCTTTTGTGCAAAATCATATTACACCTTCTGAATTCTCAGAGAAAGAAAACATTTTGCGTAACGAATCGTCGGTGTTTGTAAGGGCTGTATTTATCCATAAGTTTGGGATGTTTGTTCCAACCTGTGGATAATACATCCAAGTCGCGGTTTCAGTGCGTAATAATGACGCGGAAGAAGTTTTGGGCGGTGTCACAGAAAAAACGGCGACATTTTGGACAGGTGTCACAAATATATGAGCATGGTAACCCATTTCATTGCAAAGGTCTTGATATTTTCTGACAATTTATATAATATTATCATAACATTGAAATATTACAACTATAAAAGAATTTTAATTTGACAAAACCAAATGAAAGTTCCGTATAGATAGGTGGCACTATCAACATATTTTGATTCCACGAGAATTTATTTTTAATATTGAATTTGAATGTAGAGTCAATAATATATTTGATGCGGTACAATTTCGTTTGGATGTCAGAGATATCTTGTATACTGCACGTAAACTGATTTCATACAAACAGTATTGTTAAGGATCCTTTCCTCTGAGTATTCTGCAACATTGAGCACCCTCTGCAACATTGAGCATTGACAACTTATCAAATTTCATATCACAAAATTTGGTGACAATCAAAATCTCTCGTTCCATCTGTGTTACAATCCCTATTTGTCATCTGTCCATCTTCTCAGGCGTACACCTCGCGTCGGTCTTGCGTTGCAACCCGCTCACCAACATTGAAGCAGAACTTCCGGCCGACGGTGTCGCCCAAACAGCTCATTCCCGGAATGGAGATCGCTCTGCTGAATGCAAATTTGACTACAAATTCGCGGACGGCGCGCTGTGGAGCAGAAACGGGATCGCCTTAACCTTCCATGACACCTGCGGTCGTCACCGTCGCGAAGCCAAAGGGTTTCGCCATGACACAGCGTTTGCATTTGTCCGACACTGTCAGGGACGCTTTCAAGTTTGTGTACTAGTCAAGTTTGAACGTTGCGGTTTAATTCGCAGAAACTAATTGTATCGTCATTGCAATATCTTGGGGATTGTTCATAAGTTTCCACTTACTGTTCTGAGGCTAAATTTATGGGATTGTTATGTTCAATTTATATCCTCCCATTTATGTCATTTCTTAAACTAAGTCATCGTTCCTCTTAAATCGTTTAATTTAGATTGCTTCCTTCATATCTTTTCTCTTCATATGATTTCCCTGAGATTGTTTCTTTTTATCATTTCGCTTCAGATCGTTTGCGCCTTGTCCTGACATCATTTCCATTGCATTGTTTCTCTTACATCGTTTCCCTTAGCTCGTTCTCCAAAAATTTAAGTTTCATCGTTTCTCGTAGAATGTTTCCATTGAGATAGTCTTAGCGTTTTAAGAGAAACGATTGCATTTGTCCTACACTGTCAGGAACGCTCTCGAGTTTGTCTCCTATGCAAGTTTGAACGTTGTGATGTAATTCGCAGAAACTAATTGTATCGTCATTGCAATATCGTGGGGATTGTTCACAAGTTTCCACTTACTGTTCTGAGGCTAAATCTATGTGAATGTTATGTTTAATTTATATACTTCCTTTTAAGTCGTTTCTTAAAGTAAGTCATCGTTCCTCTTAAATCGTTTAATTCAGATTGCTTCCTTGCTATCTTTTCTCTTCATATGATTTCCCTGAGATTGTTTCTTTCTTATCATTTCCATTTAGATCATTTTCCTTCAGATCGTTCACCTTTGACCCTTGTCCTCAGATCGTTTCCATTGCATTGTTTCTCTTACATCGTTTCCCTTAGCTCGTTCTCCAAATATTTAAATTTCATCGTTTCTCGTTGAATGTTTCCACTGAGGTAGTTTTGTTTTAAGAGAAACGTTTGAATTTGTCCTACACTGTCAGGGATGCTTTCGAGTTTGTCTCCTATGTAAATTCGAACGTTGCGGTTTAATTTGCAGAAACAAATTGTATCGTCATTGCAATGTCGTGTCAAATATTATGTGGCTAAATCTATGGTAATGTTATGTTCACGTTATGTCTTTCCTTTTAAGACATTTCTATTACATCATTCCTCTTAAATCGTTTCATTCAGATTGTTTCCTTCATTTCGTTTCTCTTCAGATCCTTTCCCTAAGATAGTTTCCTTTTCATCATTTTCATTTAGATCATTTCCCTTCAGACCGTTCACCTTTAAGCCTTGTCCAGAGATCATTTTCATGGCATTGTTTCTCTTACATCGTTTCCCTTATCTCGTTCTCCAAAGATAATTTAAATTTCATCGTTTCTCGTAGAACGTTTCCATTGAGATAGTTTTGTGTTAGGGTTCAAAGAGAAACTGTGTGAAGCTCCCCTTTGGATAGTTCCTCTTAGATCCAGCTCCTCTTCGCCTCGTGAACCTCTTCTCCCTTCCCGAGAAGAAATTTCATCACCTCCCGCGTCAGCGCAGGTCGCGCGCAGGGCGCCCCTGGCGGCGGCCGGGGCAATCTGGAGGCCCTCGTCGCCGCCCGGCGCGGCGCGGGGACGGTGCTACGAAGAGCAGGCATCTTCGCGAGAGAACGAGCGGAGTTGACGGAAGTAATGAAAACAAACGAGGGGTGAAGGGTGCAAGAAGAATGGAGATGGGGGCGTAAATAAGGCAGGCCGACACCCGGCGCCACCGGGCCAAGTGACGCGGAAGAAAGTGCAGATGGGTTTGACGAATCATGTGTAAGCCGTAGACTTTATGCTCAAGGGCTTCTTGGATGCGCTTTTTTCTTTTTTGTTGTAATTTTTTTCTTCGGGGGCGCCAGATTCATCTCGGGCGCGATAAAATTGAGCGCCTCGTAAACTGCGTACGAAGTACTCGTGAAGTACTGAAGGAAATAGGACGAAATATCGTAATTTTACATTTAAATACTGAGCGTTACGTAGCAACTCTTCGACTAGCCACGATTAAAGAATAAAGGAGGGCATTGAATAGGTAGAATTTTTGTGAGTGAAAAATCGTTGCTGGTGCCAAAATATTTATTATTATTATTATTATTATTATTATTATTATTATTATTATTATTATTATGATTAGCGTATGGGCCACAACTGACCACGCAACACGTTTCTCTCTTCCGAGGCCCAGTCGTATTCTATCCTTGAGAGATCAACATGTGTAATTATGGGAATGAGCCTTTTGGCTGTATTCCTTGGTTAAAACAAGGTTGTTAGCCTTCAATAATCAATTAGGAGGTGATAGGATGATATCATTACTGAATAGGGAGGTGATGATGCGCGATGAAAGGACTAGGATGATGGTGTGAGGTGTTAGGTGGGGTAGTGGGAGGTGGCAGATGTTCGTGGGTATTTGGAACCATCCCAGCATCCGCCTAATGACCAAGGGAAACCACGAAAAAATCCGGTCAGGATGGCCGGCCCGGAGATTCAACCAGGACCTCCCGATTGCAAATCCAGTGCGCTACGCACTGAACCACTTCACTCGATAAACATTTATTATTATTATTATTATTATTATTATTATTATTATTATTATTATTATTATTAAATAAGGTGATGATGGAGGGTGAAACTACTAGGATGATGGTGGGAGGTCCAAAACATTTATTGATAATGGCATAATTCATTATATGTACTTTTATCGAGAATTGTCAGTTAACATTTGTTTTCATTGTGCAAGAAACACTGTTTAAACAATGTTTTTAATTGTAAATTTATTGATGTATTGAACGAAATACATTAAGTTAACGAATTTACCAGAATATTATATAACGCTGCTCAGTGCAGGAACATGTAGTAGTAAATTTGCTTCTCCTTCGTGCTTGAAAATTTCCCAGAGGGAAAGAAATAATAGAAAATGTAGAACGAATTCTCTCTCACAAGACAAATAACAATGGGCCCACCCGCCGGCATCCAATTCCAGAAGTTGGCAATATTGTTGACAAGTATAGAAACTCCACCGCTCGCGCCGGTCCGATAGAAGCGAAATAAACGCATTCATACATAAACCCGGAGGGATGGATGGGCCTGTCGATGGAGTCGCGGGTGTGCGTTAACTTTTTTTCCGCTGACGCAGAGTCCGTCTTGTATCGGAGGCATAAATCGATAGCGTCTCTCTCTCAGAGAACGGACGGGACGATATCGGAAGGCACGCACAGACGTCCGCGGTACCTCTCTCGCTCTCGCCGTCCCCCGCGCTCCCTCCCTTTCTGCCTCGCGTTCCCCTCCCGGGTTTTTGTGAACCCCCTGCAGTTGCAGACCCAGTTTTCGAGGTACCCTTCCAGGCCTCCCTCTTCGACCAGTGCTCGTTTCTACCCTGGCCATCCGACCCTGTGCTGTGGCCTTTCCCCAAACCCTTTCGTTCTATGTGGTCCGATTCAGTCCTCTCCACGCGCCATATCCACCTCACGGCTTTCCCCACCTCTTTCCCTACCACCACATCATTCACTTCGCCCTCGACTATTTACCAAACTCGCTCGCAACTCCCTTCTGGACAACGCTCTCGACTCTTCTCTCGTCTCCGCTTTCGACTCCCTACTGGGCACCGCTCTTGACTCCGTTCTCCACCTGGCTCTCAACTCCTTTTTCAACTCCCTTCTAAACATCGCTCTCGAGTTACTTCTCGACACCGCTCTTCATTCCCTTCTCGACATGGTTCTTAACTCCTTTCTCGACTTTCTTCTCAACACCACTCTCGATTACTTTCTCAATCTCTCTCTTTTAATTACCCTCTCAATATCGCTTCTCGCTACGGCTATCAACTCCCTTCTCGACTTTCTTCTCTACACCGCTCTCTAATCGTTTCTCAATTCCGCTCCCGTCTCTCTTCTCGGCTCCTAAATGGATCCTCTCGGTAGTTTCATGTTATCATTCCAGGTTTTCGTTTAAGGGTGTCAATTTGCAGCGTCGGCCTTACTTTTACTTTCTATTTTACATATTTCGTACATACATACGTAGTACAGAGAGTTATGTAATGTTGCAGAAAATCAATTTTAAGATTTTCACGGCAATGCACATTTTGAGGTCCCCCTAAAACGAAAAAGCATTTTTTTCAAAACGTCTGCCAGTTCGTGAGTTAGCCAGTCTGACAGCATGCCAATCTGTCAGTATGTCAGTCTATCAGTGTGCCAGACTAACAATCTGTTTGTATGTTTGTGTGTAACTGCCGTATTGTCTGCGTTTCTACCAATCTATCAGTCTTCCAGTTTGTCAATCTGCCACCCGGATATTTACCCGTCAATTTATTCATATGTATAACCGTCTGTCATGCGTCCGTCGGTCTGACTGACAGACCTATATCTGTCCGTCTGGCAGTCCATCTATCTTTCCATCTTCCTGTACGTGAACAACATTTGCGCCTGAACTATTGGTAGGATTTTTTCCAAAATTAATATTCCCGGAGTGACGTAGCCTGACTCGACATCCAATAATTTCGAAACAATTTAGTAAATTTTAGGGTTAGACGTCTTGGCTATTTTCAGTTTTTTTTAATGTCTCAATTTTTTCCTTAAATTTCTTGTAAAAAAGAATGAAGCACACTTACAAATATGGCTAAAGAGATTGAAAAACCAACTTCTACGAAAAAGTCTTTGCCATTCTGAAGCACCTTTAGTGTGAAAGCATTTAAAAATCCGATGATTAAATAGTTGCTAAATTTGGAGTTGAAAACTTATGCATCTAGTGTACGGTGATCAGTGTCAGCAACTGTTTACAGAAAAAAAAACTGATGTTGCTTTCCATTGTCATATATTTTGTTTTCATTCTCAGACAACTAATCGGCTATCACTTAACGCATTTTCTTTCAATTTGTTTTCCCTCTCATCTTTTAAAATATTTTAATTCTGTTTCTAACATTTACGTTTTTAATTTTTCACCAAACCTTCATTTTGTACCTACCTTATCCATCTCCCCTGCACACATCCTTTAATTCTCCGGAGCATGACGTCCACTATTACATAGATTGCAATGAAGCACTTTCCTTACATCCCAACCAAATATTCACTAATCACTCTCATAACCACCGCGCTTTTTTCCTATTGCACCACAAAGCTTGCATATTCCACGCAAATTTCTTCTCATTTTCATCATGCTCCTACTGTGATTTTCATCGCTGAAAAAAAAACATCACCACCACGTATAACATATTTCTTCTGGAGATCATTCGAGTCTGCCACTCACAACCACAGGTCCGCGACCCGTTTTCTACAACCTCCTCAAGGTACACAATCCCTCCGACCACGCCTCCGCCCCCAGTGCCCGCCGCTCGCCGCCCCGGCGCCGGGAACCGCGTGTTTTATTATATCAGCGGCCTATAAAAACGTCAGGCAAAGAAAGATATGTTGCGGCGCTGTTGGGCGCTGCAAGGATATGCGACGCGCCCGGAATGCCCCACAGTAAATTGAGTCTGAGGCGAAGAGCGCCCTCCCATCCCCTTCTGACCCACCCCTTGCCCGCTCCGCCACCTACCCCGCCCGCTTCCCGTCCCCCTACGCTACCGGCAGCGCTCTCCACTTGGTGCCGTACTCAACTATACAATCTGCTACCCGCCACAATGCCTACTTCGCTCCCAGTCCCCCTACGCTACCCGCTACCCGCAGCGCTCTCCACTTGGTGCCGTACTCAACTACACAATCTGCTACCCGCCACAGTACCTACTTCGCTCCCCGTCCCACTACGCAACCCGCTACCCGCAGCGCTCTCCACTTGGTGCCGTACTCAACTACACAATCTGCTACCCGCCACAGTACCTACTTCGCTCCCAGTCCCTCTACACAACCCGCTACCCGCAGCGCTCTCCACTTGGTGCCGTACTCAACTACACAATCTGCTACCCGCCACAGTACCTACTTCGCTCCCCGTCCCACTACGCAACCCGCTACCCGCAGCGCTCTCCACTTGGTGCCGTACTCAACTACACAATCTGCTACCCGCCACAGTACCTACTTCGCTCCCAGTCCCACTACGCAACCCGCTACCCGCCAGACTTCCCACTTCGCTCCCCACTTCACTACATAACTCGCTTCCCTCCCCGCTCCCAAATTCGCTCCTTAGTCAACTACACAACCAGCTACCCACTACACTACTCATCCCGTTACCCGTTCAAATATACAACACTCTACCCGCCGCGCTCCCCACGTTGCTCTTTACTCAACTACACAGCCTGCTACCCGCCGCGCTCACTTCATTGTTCCTTACTCCATTACACAACCCCCTACTCGCCACGCTCATCACTTCACTCCTTCCTCAACTTCTCAGCCCGCTCCTCGCTGCTTTCTCCACTTCACTTCTTAATTGCACAGCCCACTACCCGCCGCGCTCCTCACTTCACTACTCGACCAGCTCCGGGCTGCGCTCCCCACTTCGCTTCCCACTCCACAATGTAACCCGGTACCCCATTACTCATCCCATTGCCCACTCTGATACTCATTCTGCTACCAATCGCGCTGCATACCCCGCAAACCACCGGTGCCCCGTGCGCTATCCCCCGCGCTACCTACCCCGCTGGACAAACTGCTACCCGCCGCGCTACTCGCCCCTTTACTCACTCTGCTACTCATCTTGCTACAAATAGCGCTGCCTACCCGGCGAACCACCATCACTCACTTTGCTATCCTCCGCGCTACCCACCCCGCTACCCACTTCGCCATTCTGTTCCCAGACCTCGCCACTCATCCCTCTACCCATCCTACTCGCCTACTCATTTCCGCCCCGCCTCGCTTCGTGCACACACGCGGTGAGCAGATGAGGTAGTGCGGAAGAGATGATAAGAGTAGGCGAGAGAGCAGATAGGGAACGAAAGTGGGGAGGGCGAAGGATTGCCACACGGGGCATGGTAGGGCGCAAAGAGATGTGTGAATTAGGAAATGAAGGAATGAATGACTCTAGGAAGAAATGGGAAGAACTGTAGCGTAAATGACAAGTAGTGTGAGAGATTGGAGACGTCTTACGAGATAGGAACAACGCCGTGAAAAATGGCGGGAACTGCTTTTGGGAAAGGGAAGACGAAATTAAAATAGGTGCGGACGTCTTTAGAGAGTAAGGAAATAAATTATGGGTGAGTGGGGAGACCATGTGTGCGAAAGAAGTAAGAGTGTATGTGACGGCAAATGGAGTCGGAAAGTCTAGAACGTGATTGTCTTAATGTGTATTGTCCGATATACGTGTATAGTCCAGTGGGAAAAATGAATTGAAAGGGTGGGAGGTTGGCGCTGCTTTAATGGTATGTAGTGGGTGGGGGTTTAGGGAGAATTTGGGTAGTCGTTGAACGAGCGGACGTTTCGAAGGAAGGTTGGGTGCACGGGCGGTTAGCAGGGAAAGCGGCCACGGAAGCTAGGCAAACGGGAAGGGTGTTAGGTAGATACAAATAGATATTTATTATTTCTGCAAATAGGTTTGTAAAACCTGGTAACAGAACACTACAATTTACGTATTAGAATTAGGAATATTAATACAATGTAATTTTAAATACTTTTACGACAATAATAATAATATGATAATAATAAAGGTAATAATCACAATAATATCATTTAATCTACTTTTTATGGCTGTCCTGCTCACGTATTATAACTAATAAATACACGATTTTTTTAAAATACACAATACAGCGAGCAACAATACAGAGAGAAGAGAGTTTCAGCAAGCGAACTGCGCGGGCGTGTTGCTGAGCGAGCAGGGCGTCGGGCGATGGGGTGGGTGAACGGGCGGGGGCTCTGGCAAGAGGGCGCTTGTGCGGACGCACCGCGACGCATTCCGCCATATTTCGAGGCCCCAGCGCGGAGCCGCTTGTTTCATCACTCCTGATGAATTTTATCTGCCTGCGGTTTATGACCCCACTCGCAACGGTAAAAGGGCTGTAATTAAATGGAGAAACTGTGGAGGCCGGGGTGGCACTGGAGTGGAAGACGAGGCGACAAGGAAGGGAGATTCCGAGTTCAGGGGAAAAGGGGCAATAACAATCAATGCGGTAGTACTCCTCTATTATAGTGCGATTTTTGTAACTTTGCCTCCCAAGCCCCTAAGGCCACGGCATTTCGCGTCTTTCTCTCTCGTGCCGCTAGAAGTCGCATGATTATAAATACTGCTTAATAAGGTCACGGTCATGCGATATCTAGCGGCCCGACTGAGAAAGACGCGAACTTCCGTAACATATTCCATTGTGAAGACGGGCATTGAGAGGCAAAGTTTGAAAAATCGCAGTATAGAACGTTCTCTTGAGCAATCAAGCCGAGACCAGCTACCCTTTAACGTATTGCATTAAACATAATAGACATATTAGATTCTGTTTTCCCAGGTATGAACCAGCTTCTCTCGCATTCTGTTTGTTTCATTACTTCTTAATTCGCAGTCAAGTCCTTTTTCATATTCTTAATCAAATATGTTGAAACTTGTAATGGAGGTAGTTAAATTCGTATTTAAATTTTATTTTGAAACGCAATTGCATTGTCATGAGTGACTTACAATAGATTAATGCATACAGATTTCTTTATCCTTGAGATTTTCAATAAATGTACATTTTCATTATTATTGCTGGATCATAATATCATCACTTGTTCATAATATATTTTTCATTATAGAATAATCTTTAACTTACTATTCTTTATCAACTCATTTTATTGTTGAAATACTTGTATTCTTCAAGACTTTTTGAAAATTATACTGAAATGTACCGACAACGTCTCGTCATAGACTCTTACGAGATCGTTGTCATCATTCATCTAAGATGGTTATAATCGTGACCCGTTCCGAATTTATATTAAAATTTTGGGCGCCAGGAACAGGTTACGTTAATTAAAACCAATACACAGCTAATTTCAACAAATGTATAAATGTCCGGCTAGCTGGGTCAATGGGTCCCGTTATGGATAATCGCTATCGCCTAGATAGCCGATTACTTGATCTGCCAACTGTACAGTATGGCGAGGAATCTGAAAGGGAATAATTATCTATTTCTAACTATTTAACAATTTTGATTCACTAAATGAAATTTTTTTCATTTCCAAAAGAAAAAATTCAACAATTTATTTACACTATTTACAATTGTTTTGTCCTTAGGTCATGACCTCGTTTTAAAATATATCTTTTGTACTGCAGTAATTATTTACCGTCTTGGTCGCCGACGCCCCGCAGTCTCTTCTCACTTGAATGTAGGCGATCCCAAGTTCCGCTTCTCTCTTCTAATCTTGCGACGTTGCCGACGCATCCAGCCCTCACTGACTAGAATATCTACCGGTTCTTAATTGGTATTCATAGTTCTTAGTCTTCCCCAACTAGTGGTAAAATATTAAAGTCCAAAACCGCAATATAAGAACAAACTTTCAAAGTCCTAATCGAACTTCCCGATTCCGTGAAACTATTGAGTCTCACTCGAAACTTACAAGTCCTATTTCACTAATGTTGATCTCGCGAGCGATCTTTACTACTCGACGACCACTATCAGAATGTCCAGTTCTCCCTGTTCTTTCGCCCTCAACGCTTCGGTATCCGTCCTTCGTTCCTCTTTTTTAAAACAAAACTACGAAATTTGACAGTCTATTCTCCCTTAGCCAATCCATTCATCTCTTATCAAACCAAGTAGCCACGCCCCCTACAGTCATTCCTTTTCAGACCAATCACACATTATTTTATTTGTCTATCTAGCCAGCGCCTCCATCTCTTCAAGGTCTGAAAGCAGTTTGTTGACCTTGCCAACCACTGCGCCGGCGTTGCTAAGGCTGTATATCGCCATTTGCATACCCTTTTGTCCTACCCATTTACAACCAATATTATTAACAAGATATTATATATTTTGGTATATCACCATACATTTGAAATATTTGTAAAGACTGAATGATCTATTTTTGAAACTATTAATTTGATAAGATTATTAACATTTTAATTTATTTAAATACCACTACAGTAACCAAGAAAAATAAATTCTTTTTTCTAAGAATTAAACAAATGTACATAAATAATTAAGATTTTATAAAATTTTTATCTGCACTTTATGATAAAGATGATAGATAAATGACCCAGAGAAATTTAAAACTCTTATAAAAGTTTGAAAAATGTTAGATGACTAGTAATAAAGTGAGATCGACTGGTATCGTTTAATATTTTATATCCTTGAGAATCATTGGAAACTTTTCGAAAGCAATATCCCAAAAGCCTGTACCGAGTTATCGTTGAAAGAAGTTTCCACTGAATGTCGCTGAGCAATAAAAGGAACCTGAGACCACCAGTCAGTTGATAGGTATTGTGTGTATTCCTTTCCACGACTGGTGATATCCATTTCGTGGCAACCGTCAAAGCGATCGCTCTGGGCTGCGCTGCGGCGTCCGTCGCCGGAGAGCCGCTCCGGACGGCGGCGGAGGGGGGTGGGGTGGGGGGTGCGTCGGTCTGCCCCCGGGGAGGATCGATCGGGGACCGCGCCAGCCGGCCGGGCCGGGGAGAAGCAGAGTGAGCTTAAATGAAAGACGGCGACTTGTGGGGAGGGAGCAGCGCTGGGAGTGACGGAGGCGGCGGCTGCTTCGGGGCGGACCCTGCGGTACGCCGGAATTGGCGGCAGGGAAATTGCGACTGGGAGGACGACAGGATTGTTGTTGGCAACAGGATTGTTGTTGTTGGCGACTGGGTTGTTGTGGGCGTGAGGGTTGTTGTTGTTGTTGGCGACAGTGTTGTGTGCGTCAGGGTTGTTGTTGGCGTCAGGAGTGTTGTTGTTGATCTCAGGGTTGTTGTTGATGTCAGGGTTGTTGTTATTGGCGACAGGGTTGTTGTTGGCGACAGGGTTTGTTGTTAGCGACAGGGTTGTTATTGGCGACAGGGTTGTTGTTGGCAACAGGATTTTTGTTGGCGACATGGTTATTGTTGGCGACAGGGTTGTTGTTGGCGACAGGGTTGTTGTTGGCGACAGGGTTGTTGTTGGCGACAGGGTTGTTGTTGGCGACAGGGTTGTTGTTGGCGACAGGGTTGTTGTTAGCGACAGGGTTGTTGTTAGCGACAGGGCTGTTGTTGGCGACAGAGTTGCTGTTGTTGTTGGTGACAGTTGCTGTTGTTGTTGGTGACAGTTGCTGTTGTTGGCTACAGGGTTATTGTTGGCGACAGGGTTGTTAGTGACAGGATTATTGTTGGCGACAGGATTGTTAGTGACAGGGTTATTGTTGACGACAGGGATGTTTGTGGTTACAGAGATGTCGAGACTGGAAAAGAAAATATGAGCAACGTGAATATTGATAGTGGCAGGAATGTTGTCGAGAGCGGCAGCTTGTTAAAGATGTCCTTTACAAGAGAGATGTCGAGGTGTCAACATCCTTTGATGATTGAGTTAAAAAGACATGCATTATGGCGATGTTAGAGACAAGTCGAGGACGTCAGGAATGCCAAAACCTTTCGTGACGTCGAGGCAAGGATGATCGTTGTGGGCACTAGAAGTGTAGGAGTATGGGCGATATCGATGAGCAAAAGCCATCCGATGAAGGCGGCGAGTTTTTTGTGTATTGGCAATGTCGGATTGGAGGGGGCTTTACAAGATGATGGAAACTGTAGTGGCAAGCTTTGGAGGGGAGTGCGGAAAGGCGAAAGCAGAAGGAGGGGGTATTTGCAGATGATAGGATTATAAGGGAGTCCATTTTAGACGAATTAAATGTTTAAACATTGAAATTTGTAGGCTGAGTGTACTTTAAGATATTATAAGCATAGCGAATAAAATTGTTTTTGAGATATCAATTTTGTATAAAACATTTCCAAGCAAGCTTCATTAATAATACATAACGTTAGATATCTTAAATGTAATGCGTTAATTTGTTTCCATTATTCATTTCTTGTTAAATTCTTTAAAAGTGTACTCGTTTTTAACCTCATGCATTCACTCACTTTCTAACGTTTTGCCTGTAATTAGTCACATGTGTCATGTGACACATGTGACTAATTACTTTTAAGGTATTCATGGTACGTTCTTAAAAGATAGACTTCCCATTGGTAAAACTCTTCTGTCAGTATTTTTCTCTCTGAAATTAATTTTGTTGAACACTGAATTTTATATCAAAGATTACTCCCAACACGATTATTCCCATTTTTCGAACGTAATCCTTTCAGTGAACGTGACAATCACTGCAACACTTTCTACCCTTCTAACTCTTTAAAATCCAACTGTTGGTTTAGCGATTCCATCCTTGTTAATAATTGTGAATGTACTATAATTACTTAAAGTCCTTAACCCTCGTACCATATCTGGGGTCTTTTTGGACTCTATCATTAATTTTTAAATATTTTCCTGAATATTTGCAGGTCTTCTAGATATTCTTTCCTGCACTTATTAAGCTGATATCAAACCATTTTTACATATTTTCCAAATTTTATTAGATAGTCATTAATTTCTTTTCCTTACATGAGACTGGTTTCACCTAATGTTTAGCCTATTATTTTTCTATTCGTATTTGAAATATCTTTCCACGAACTTCAAATAATGTGTCCGTTACTGTCAACATTTGATCTCGAAATAACTTTCGTAAACTATTATAAATATTTCTGAAACATTATGTATCAACAATGGAGGTTATGTACGGTAGAGTTTATTCTTTTTACGGAATATTTAATTTAAGTAAATTATATTTATTATATTATTGAAAATAACATATAAAATGTATTCTTATATAAAAACAATTATTTACACTCAGTATATTGCCGTACACATTCGTGTTTACCACTTCCAATTGACAGTAAATCTCGAAGTCCAAAAAGACCCCAGGCATAGCACTTGATTGTAAATTGCGGATATGGTGCGAGGGTTATAAATAAATTTCATTGTTAAATTTGAAAGTTAAATAATGAAATTTCTAAATAACTTTAATCATCTCAACATACTGGATAATTTTATATATTACATGCGTTTTGCACTTTCAGTGATTGATTGATAGGAATTTCCAGGGACGTCAATTGCTATGTTCGTTAGCTCTGTTGTGTAATGAATGTCTCATTCCGTGAGGTGGGTGTTCTGCTGGACGGTGATTACCGGCGTCCACACACACGACCGCGTAGAGGTGATTTTCTTTTCCAGGACTCTCCTCGCACAGGGTGCCCAGCCCGGAAAAGCTATAAGTTCCCAAGGAGACTCCTAACATGCTTCGTAGAGCAGTACATGTATGTGTGTATTGGGAGAGAAGACAGTAATAATCAGGCGACGGGTTTTGATGACCTGAAACATTGCCAAAATGATCAATAAAATGTTCTTAAAATGTTTTTAAAATGTCCTATAACAATCAAAAAATGAATAAAAATCTTTGATCAAAACTCCTTCAGATAAACAACTCAAGATGTTGGATATGTTACTGATGTAATCGAGGATTCTTCCTTTTGTTCAAGTGAACTCATCTTCCAAACTTTTGATTTGCACTGTTCTTTAAAATCTCCACCTTTACTTATCGCGAAATCGCTCGAACTGACAATGGCGACGATAGGCGACACAGGAACCTTAGATTACGTAGTACGCACACCGGCTGACATTACAATATATGAGCAGAGAAATCGAATAGGCTACTCAGGAATTCTGCAGTGAGCATTTGTTGCATCTTGTAAATATTGTTTGACGTGAATACCAAATAATGAATAATATTAAAATGATGAAATCGGTGAAGGTAAAAAATTCTTAGTCGAAATTGACCAAAATTTTTTTAGAAAGGCATATGAAATAGGTAATTTCGCTTTGTCGTAACATAAAATGAACTTCTATTTTTAATGGCATTATTATGAAATGAAAAGAAAAAGAATGCCATATCATTAAAATCCGCCCATAGTAATAATGAACAGATCGCGTCCGGTTGTTACGGCACTGCCCCGGCATTAGCCTGATAGTGATCTTATAAGCTTCCCCAAGCAGAACAACCATCGACTAAAATCCTCCTCAAAACATAGGTTGTCTCCGAGGTAGCTATCCACCTAATGTCGGAAATCGGTCACCATCGGGTTTCGAACCCCGGCCAGAGTCGCGGCAGAAACATCGACAATGTTGTCGCAGAGCTAACTCAGCCGATCTCTCCCCCACCGAAAAGTATACGTCCGAAGGTAGAAAGAAGTGTCACCGACTCTTTTTGTGACGTTCCGAGGGGGCGGGGCGGCTGCCCGAGTGGGGGGTCACTGCGAAGAACAGCAGTCCGTGGACTAAAGCGCAGGGGCGCCCAGTGAAGTGCAGTGCAAAATGGACCCGACGCCCTTCGAAGCCTCGCCAGGCGTTCCCAGCGGCGGCTGACAGCAAATACACGCGAATACCGTGTCACGGGGAGCCAGGGAAGCGACAGAGGTATGCGGTTGGGGGAGGGGGGAGTCGAAGGGTGGGGACAGGCGCAGACGGAAAGGGGTGGAGAAGCGAAGGGTCGGAGGGTTGGGGAGTCCAGGGGAGACACAGCGAAGAGGGGGAGAGGGTGATGAGGCGAGGCGAAGAGCAGTGCTGCGTGGTGGAGAGGGGCGTGGAGACGTGAATGGGACGAATTGAGGTGAGGTGTTGGGGAAATGAGGCGTGTTGTGCGAGGCGTGTGGGAGGTATGAGAGGATGGCAGGTGGGAGGGAAGTGGGTGGAAATGAGTGGGAATGATTGTGGTGGGGCGCGGATAGCGAGGCGGGGCGATGCGGGGTGGGGGGGCGAGTCGGAGCGGGTTGGGAGGGAAGCAGGGTGGGGAGGGGTTGGGAGGAGCGAGGCGAGGTGGGTGCGAGGCGGAGGAGAGCGAGGCGGGGTGGGGGCGCTGCTGGATGAGATCGAGGTGGGGCGGGATGGGAGACTGGCTGAGGAGAGGCGGGGCGGGGTAGAAGCGAGGCGGAGCGGGGTGGTGACACAGCTGGATGGGATCAAGGCGGGACGAGATGGGAGGGACGCTGGGCGGGGCGGGGCTGGGAGTTGTGACATCAGTTTGGGCGAGGCGAGGTGGGAGCAAGTGAAGTGGGAGCAAGTGAGGTGGGGGCAAGCGAGTTTGGGGAGAGGCGGGGTACGGGCGAGGCGGGGAGGGAGCGAGGAGGAGCGTAGAGGCAGAGAGACTGGGAGGAGTGGGGCGAGGAGGGAAGTGGCGAGGCGGGATGGGAGCGAGGCGGGGTGGGAGGGAAGGGGAGCGGGAAACGGGGAAGGCGCGGCATGTTGGGAGGGGGCGGGGCGGGGTGGAAACGAGGCGGGGTGGGCGAGGGGTGAGGCGAGGTGAGAGAGAGGCAGTGTGGGGGAGCGAGGTGGGATGGGAGCGAGGCGAGGTGAGATCGAGGCGAGGTGGGAGCAAAGCAGGATGGGAGCGAGGCGGGGTGAGACCGAAGCGGTGTGGAGGCGAGGCGGATGGAGGCGAGGCGAACGTAGCGAGGGGCTGTGGGGCAGGGCGAGAGGCGCGGCGCCGCGCGCGAGGGAGGGGTATCGAGGCGCGCGCGCGACCGGCAGCCATCGACAGCCGCTGCAGATTGCGTGGACCGAGCGCCGCTGACGGGGCCGTGTGATCGATCGTCGATAGATCGAACGAGCGATGGAGCGCGCGTTACGACCGCCTCGCGTCGCGTCGCGCCGCGCCGCGCCGAACAGTTGCCGAACGCACGGCGAGAATGCAACAATATCAGAAGCGAATGCGCGCTCTTTTACTGCACGTTGGCGTCATTATGAGTCTACCTAAAATTTCAAACCGGTATTTAATAAGTGTGATAATGTTGGTATTGGTGATAGCACGATGTTGATGACAGAAACGGTCGAATTAATATGGTAGGAAACACGAAAATCCTGACGAAACTTCCTAAAGTTGGAAGCACTGGTTTTGAAACTCACAGTGTTCTGAGAAAATGATGACATTCCCATTTCAAAGATACACAGCATAAGTCGTTTCTCTCGTAAAATACCAACACAGCAAAAGATGAACAATCATTAAATATCGTTTATCAGAGTAGCTGTTCGTTTCATCTAAATAATTTGTCGAAATATCTGTTATTTCCAAAGCTTTAAGAACTTGTAGGTGTGGTAATTTGTAAGCATAGTGCATAACATTTCTAAGGAGAGACCTTTGCATACAAATTTTAAATTGATGAAGTAGACTTGGGAACATTGAGGGCTCTATATGAGTACAGAGCTTGAAAGTTGTCAAATATTTCATTGTGCGATGGAAGTTCAGGGAGAACGAGGTTTCGTTTGGGATAGTATTTTTTCATAATACTGTTCTGTTATGTAGACTTACCGCAACCAAAAAGAGACATCTTTAACCCCTCTTAACGACATGCGTCCGTTAAGGATTTAACAGTCGACGTCCATTAAAATAAATTGAAATGAGTTGCAGCTAAAGATGGCGGATGAACACTTCTTCAGTAAATGATACTCTTATTAATATTATTTTTATTGTAAGCAAATGAGATTACTATTACACTAAGTACGTACATAAGTACTACAGTAAGGCACACGCCCGATATCACATATAACTGACTTGGCTGTCACAAAACCTCATGATTATTTGCTTTTTATTCGGTTAATAACGTAACAACTAATCGATTTGATCAAGGACACTAGATTCTAAAAGTGTAATGCGTTCCAATGAGACTCTGCGACGAAAGCTGGTTAAGTATAATAATTGTCATAAAATTACCCAAACCGCTTTCGAAATATATTCGAGTCTTTGAGGACGAAATGGCCAAGATATAAAATTATGTTTATGTCAGATTCGTATCTTTCTTCCTTCTCCATTCTTATCTTGTCTCCTTCCATCCCACGACAACACCTCTCTCCTCGTCCTTTCTCATCATTTATCGTTACGTGAATTTGTTGTACGTGCCATTTTTCCTGCGCGTGGTTTTCCCGTGGAATGTTGGGCGTTCGGCCCACCGTGCCCCTCTCCGCCGGACGCGTCCAGAGACGGGAAATCCGAGAGCGCGTCGAGTGCGCTCCTGGGCATCTCGGGCAGCACGCGAGGGCTGCGAGGACGGCGCGCGACGGAGGGAGCGATTCCTGGAGAGGCCAGAGACCGATGTGCAGTGCACAGGGCGAGGCACGTCACTTGGGCACCTCCTGTAATTTTTGAACGGTTGACGTTATTGCAATGCAGTTTTCGCGGAAGTTCATGAGGGAATGGGGTTAATTGATACATTTATTTATTTTTATTTTATCACTTGTGTTTTACGAGATATTAAGACAACGTTTTAAAATGGAACTATAAATATTTTTGTCTATCATGACGAGCGTAAAACGATGAATCCAATTATGTTAGATAAGAATTTTGGGAGTAATTTTGATCTTTTTTGCGACTTGTATTTAATGGATATTTTGAATGTAACAGTTCACCTCACAAGGTCACGCAGCGCTCTTCCTGCTAACGCGCGTTAACGCTTTTAATCCTTTCAATACGAGTTGCAAAACATCAAAACTACTCAAAAAATGCTTATCTAACGTATGGCAATATGTGTGTTATTGGATATGTCCTATTACGCTCGTCATGGTAGACTAAAATACATGTATAGTTCCATTTCAAAAAACAAGGTTATCTCAATATTTCGTAAAATACAAGTGATAAAATGGAAATAAATATATGTATAAACTATCCCCCTTCCCTCAGACATTTCTGTGAAACAGTATTGCAATAACTTCAACCGTTCAAAAATTACAGGAGATGTTGATATAATGTGACTCATCGTGGGTCATGGCGTCTCTTCGCTTTCTCTTCGATGCTGTTGACGCCTTCCAAAGGGGGCAGATTTAAAGATGGGTTGGAGTGGCGAAAAAATACATCTGACGTATGTATTTTATTAACTACTGCTAAAACTTCGCTTAATGATGTTTCAAAAACTAAAGAGTTTTTACAAATTAAACATTTAATTTTAAAAATTTCTATTTCGGAAACTATTACACATAACATAATGAGTGAAACACAGAAACGCAACCACTCCATGTTTTCGTCATTTCATGCTGATGACTTCATTGTGATTCACTTGATAACAGGACTATGCCAGTTTCCTAGAAGGCGAGTATGCAGCAGAAATCATATTGGGCTATGAAATATGAAATTCGTAGCTATTGCCACAACTTACAGGTGATTGAGGAAATTTCATGCACACGGCGCTCCTCTGCAGTGGCGTGCACACTGAGTCGTTTCCTAAATGAGGAAGTCAATGGATGAAGAAAAGTGCTAATGACTACTTGGCGCTGTTTGTATGTCTCCCTTAGTCATCCTGCCTTACATTTTTTAACTTTTTTCTCCTTTGGAGGTACGTCAAAGACATTGTTTACGTGCCAACAACACTAGACGAAGTGAAGAATCACATTGTTGATGCTGTGATGACAATTTCTGAACAAATGCTACATCGGATTTAGGCAGAATTAGACTATCATATACATGTGTTTCGTGGGCGAAAAGACGACATACTGAACATTTATGACTAGATGTCAAAAACTTGGAGAGATTGATTTTTTACCAACGTATTACTCATTATTATATCTGTACTAGTTTATGAAATATGTCTTGTAAATACGAATAATCATTTGTAATAATCCTTCATGTGTATCTTGAAAGAAGAAAAAGAACCTTTCATTCCAATTTTGGCGTTTAAGAGAATTATTATATTTGCATTTGCTTACGTTAAAAATCATATTTACGTATCGTAAGGGATTTAGTAATAAGATAATGTAATGAACCAACACGTTGATGAATTAGTCATTTCTTTGGACACGCCTGACAGTGCGAATTCTCTTTCCTGATGATGAGGGCAGTGATGACAAGTGACAGCTACGATGTTTGCGATCTCGCAGTCGCCTCTCCTCGTCTCATCCGCGTCTCCTTATCTCCCAGAGGGGAAATCGCAGCTTCCCGCACGGGGGAAGAAGCCTCCGAGACTTCACCAACGGAACGTTCTCCACGAAAGAACTATGTGTGTGCGTTTTTTTTGTTTTTGTTGTTGTTTTTTTTTGCGGGCGGTAGAGCTGTAGAATCTTTCATCTTCGCCCGAACCCAGAACTGTCTACTCCTGAGATCTCTTTTACCCGGCAACCTGTTGATGTGGTCAGCATCACACACCATGTGCATTCCCGTGACTGCAGGCTCTGACCTACATTCCTTGTGAGTCGACCCACTATACTTGACGATCTATGAGCCGAACCTTTATAATACACGAGCCAATTTCTCAGTTAAGTCTAATGATACCATAGTCAGTTCGAGGAACGTTGGGTCACTTCAGAGAACGTGCCACTCAAGTACAGAATATGGTCTGTTCATGTTCTGCCCCATATATTTTAATCCTAATTTCATGAATTAATGTTTTTTTTCTACTATCATTGCATAATGATGACATTTGATGGCAGCAACCAGTTGCATAATGATACTCATTACGATACAGATTTCATTATGACACAGCTTTCATTACGACACAGGTTCTTGACAAATCACAGAGAAGTTTACAAACTAAGTATTGACTCTTAATTAATCATTGAAAATCGTTCAAGCAAATGTTTCGTTCGATTATGTGTATTAAAATTACATTTGATATTGTATTATCCTTGTCAGTTTTAATTTCTTTCTCGTAATGTTGTATTGTGAATATGTATTCCTGTTCAGCTTTACAGAGGAAAACTTGCGACGTTGGATGCTCCAACATTTTCTCAAATTTCCTTCGCAAATTATGCTAGGATATTCAATTATAATACCCTTATTTCGCTTTTTCTGTCGTACAAAAATATCATTATCTTAATAATCATTATAATAATAAATAATAGGGCCACTTCTTTGTTCTAGCTTTCTGCAGATTTTTACTTTCTTCTCACGTCTCTTGTCTTCACGTCTTCTTCTTATCCCTTCTCCCCGTTTCTTTATCTCTTCCCAGTCCATTTTGCTCCCACTTCCTATCCTATCTTCCTCTGTTTTCCACTCACTCTTGTCCAGTATCAATTTGTTCAGCCCTCTCTCTCTCTCTCTCTTTGTCTCTATCTCTCTCTCTCTCGTTCACTCCTACACATTTATTCTTAGTTGCATCTCTTCCGCCATTATCACCTCATTCCACCTCGTACCTATTCTCTTTCCTTTCTTTGTACCCATCCCCAATGTTTCCGCTCTTCTTGTCCGCCCCTCCATCAACTTTTCTTCCCTGCCGCATCATCCGTCCTCTCTCCTTGCTTCACATTTCTGGTACCTAATTCTCCTTGTTTATTCACCCTTCTTCTCAACCCTAGCCACCCTCCCTATTCATCTAGTTTTCATTTCCCCTTCCCCCTCTTTTCCCCAGCCCCGTTGCCCACTGCCCCTTCATTCATAGTCCCCAGAGCCCTGCGAGCTTTTACAGCCCGTAGAAGAGTACGGCAATGTGACCGCCTCCCTTCCCCACCCTTCCCCTGCTGTCGTCGTCGCCGCCGCCGCCGCCGCCGCCGCCGCCAGAGTCGATATTCTGTTGTTTCACTGCGGAAGGAACCCTCGTCGTTGGGCCTGTCGAAGAGCACTTGCGACTAGTGACGCCGCTGATTTATTCCTGAAGCATAAAAAAACGGCGTCTGCCTTTTTTATGTGTGTTCTACATGGAACGGATTTTAAAATATTTATGTCGGTAAACGAATGTTGGATGGAAAGCGGAATCTGCGAATGTGTTGCGTGATACATCAACGGCTGAAGTTCCCTTTTATTTCGTTGACGGATACGATTTTATTGGCATTTATGTGATGCTTGTTGAAAGTTGAAGACAGGAAAGTTTGTAAATATTTATCAGTTGCTTCTTCTTGTATTAATTCCGAATTAAAGAATATATTTCCATTTCTCGTACTTAATGTACACCATTTTGACTGTAAAATGTCGAGAGAATTTTCCTTTACTACGTAATTCTAATCAACGACATTTGGTCAGTTCATTCGATAATGAAAGTTTTGTCGTTTTTACAAACGTTTAAACAATTATTACTTGTTTAGCCGTCATCGTCATATCTGCCATACAGAAGTCAAGAATTCAGGTACTTGTCAACTTCAACTCAGTTCTGCAGTCGGCTGAAATATCCGGTATTGATTGCTAGTGTTCAATGAAATTAGACCATCAAATGCTTTAATATAAATAAAATTCTATTCATCATAATCGAATTAGGAATATTCAGGCGTTTGGGTTCAGAAAATGGTATTTGACATTTTGATCGAAACCCAGACTTTTGTCTTTAATGAACGAGATGTAGTTGCTCTATCAGTATGTAAAGTGTTTTAAAGATCAGGTAACAAATTGTAGTGACAATTCTCGTGATGTGATGTGCAGATCATTTCGTGAAAACAAAGGCATACGGTGTGTTTTCTTAAGGAATGTGAAATGTCAAATGCTATCATTGCCACACTTTAAAATCTCAATTATCAGAATTAACTCGTCCACGAGCAATCTGGAAATATACAAAAATTGTAAAGGTTTTGAGTACGTTAATAATAGATTGTGTTCTGATTTTTTTTTTTTGAAAACACAAAACTAAACAATAATTGTGTACCAATACAATATAACATGGTTCACTTCGAAGGCAGATTTCAACATCGTATTGAAGTATATACGAAATGACTATTGAATTCCTTGTTATAACATATACTCTTTAGAGACTTCGACAAAAAATTGATTGTACAATTCTTGGAGAATCAATTATACGCTTGATTTTAGTGATGCCATGCTCAGGATTTTCTGAATAATAAGGTTTATGTCTGGATATATAGAAACTAGCCTATTTCTTATTGTACTTAAAGTGCTGACTGTACTTTTCTTTAAGTTGTCTTTCTTTCATTCCTCTTCTTTCTTCGTGGCATTTTGATGCCTTTTCAGTGTTTAGCTTCATACTTTTTCTTTATTTCGTTTCGCCTTCAAATCTCTTTTGCGTTTAACCTTAAAATCCTCCCTTTTTCCTTCCAACCCCCTACCTTTGTTCCCCACTTTTCCGACACGGAGGGAAATTTGTGGGCTTGTCCTGTAAAAAAAACAACCTTCCCTACCAAATAGACGACAAAACCCTTCATTTACTCCGCAACCACCCACCAGACGGTGTGCACAGGAGCTACGCGAAACACTTTCTCCCCCGAAACAGGGCCATTCCGAACACGAATTCAATTTCTTCGTAATATGGCGCCCGAGCGGCGGTCGTTCTTATCGGGGGGCTTTGCGCGGTCGCTTCGGAAACCCGCCCGCCGCGCCGGGTCTGCGCTCTGGCGGCGAGTTTTCGCAACATTTCCATAAGAATGGGATGGCGAAAAGCGAGGTTCGAACGCGACTCCTTAGCATAACAAACCCCGCGCCCGCCCGTGCTCTTATCTCCGCTGGCGGCCTAAGAACGCGCTACAAAATTGCGGAGTGAAAGGCGACTTTCCGCGCCCGCCACCCCGTTTCGCGGCCGCGCTGTGGGCCCGGTCGGCTCGCTACGTGGACACAATTCCGAGAACGACGTGACCACGATGTGGATGACGTAACAGTGCAGGGCCTTGCAACTCTCCATCAAAACCGGAGGCAAAGCTCGAGGGTGGTACTACACAAGGCGCTAGTGTCGCCGGGTGCAGCTGCTGGTTAGGCTTGCCAACATCCTCACATAAAAATTGGCTAATTTGTGAGAAATACGAAAAGTGTCTTCTAAATGTTTAATTTATTCATAAGATATACATAATAAGAATCCGTTGAAGAAAGCGGGAATATCGACGCTATCTTTTGTAATATTACGCGTCTGCTTGCGTCTCGCGAACTCACGCAGTAGCCACGTATCGATGGCAGCAGTTCGTACTTTAGTTCCTGTAAGAAAGTGATGAGAGCGCACCACTATAATGGTCTCTACCATTATGAAGTTAAAAGGCCCTGATTCCAAGCGCGACGGAACCACGATGTGGGTGGTGAAACAGGGTGTGTGTGTGTGTGTGTGTGAGGTAAGTGAAGCGTAGGTGCTAGGTTACGGGTAAGTTTCTGAAGTGCTGTCTCGTTCCAAGTGTTGATCATTGTTTGAATTACAGAATGAAAGAAAAATGTCCACGCCTTCCGATAATTAATTTAGAAATAGCTAAGACCCTTAATATCATTAAATTCATAAACCTAAAGGATAAATATCACACCGAAAGGAAGTCACAGGTTTCTACAGACGTGTCTGTGAATGTCGTAGTCTGTTTGAATGACGCTGCGTCGAAGGCTGTGTTCAACACCACGACTTTTGGCAATCGTGTCGTGCTGTTCTTAGAGATCCAGTGATCTCTGCGGTGAGACTAATGTGAATGCTTTCTGCTCTTTTGGCGAGGTCTAGAGGAAGGCAGTGTTGTCACATTTCGACTATTTTTTCGTGGTCTCCTTCAAGTGTTAATTACCGACGCATGGGTTTCCAGTCCTGAAGAAAGACTCCAAAAAACTATAGTTGAAAAGTCGGATATGCAAACTTTGTGAATGAACCCAGCCAGCCGAAAGCCTCCCACTGAAATGCCGGCATGGGGACAAGCGTCTCCTCATAATGATCTAAAGTAAACAGCAATATTTTCTAATGAAATATTATTTTTCTTTGGGGCCGAGACCCCAATGTTGATAATTAGTGATCCTCTAACATCCTCAGATTTAGAGTAAAATATCAATAAGCTCATCTTCGTTAATACGAATTCAGGAGTAAAAAGTCGTGAGTTATTCCTCTAATTCACGACTAAAGATGTTATAAGTCGGTTGATTATTAAGTCTACTCCGGGTTGCAACCACGTTCCTAAAGAGTAGATCTAGGGACCGTCGGTGCCTCTACAATAGTTTGCGCTAGTTGTGGGCTGTTCCAAATGAAACAATCTTGTACTTCCCAGAGTTTTGAATGACCTGGGAGTTTAGCCAAGTTCTTACTCAAACTTGGCGGAAAAAATCTCAGAGCTCCGATACCTATCGGGACGACCTGTGCTTTTACATTTGTACTGTTTACATTCGGCTGATTTTGATTTCCAAACTCTTCAATCTTAGACTTTTTCCGCCTCCTTCGTTACGACGTTTTGATCGCATGACACATCAACGTCTACAAGTAGACATTTTTTCTCTACATCCCGAATAACAATATCCAGTTTGTTTGCTGCTATCGTGCGATCAGTTTGAATTTCTTAGTCGTACAATATTTTACATTTTTTATTATTATTATTATTATTATTATTATTATTATTATTATAAGACAATATTGTAAAAGCTAGATAATTTAACCGACTTGTAAATTCATTAGGTATGCAGGACGAATTTTTTGGAGATCTCTAACGTGACGCAACAGCACGGGGCTTCCGGCACCAGTTGAACGGCACCAGTTGAACACAAGGCCAAGACTTTCCAGCACCAGTTGAACCTCTGGACCACTGTCCGCGGCGGGGACGTGGGCGCCTATAGTGGAGCAAAACCAACAAGACGCCTCCTGATTGGCCGTCGGCGGGCGGGCGGGCGGGCGGGCGTGCGAGCGCTCGCTCGGGGGCGGGCGGGTGCTGATTATGCTAATGCCGTGTTTAGCAGCCCGGGGCCGCCCGGTGGGGAAGAAGCCCAGGGGGGAAATCAATGCCCTGCGCCCCGCCGCCTGCTCATTTATAGGCCGTGCTGAATCTGTAACGAGGCCGCGCAAAATACGCGTCACGGGACAGATGGAGCCGGCGCCGAAAGGGGAACGGGGAGAGGGAGTGGTCGGTAATAAGCGTCTAATGAGGTGCGTTTGAGACGGCGAGGAGGACGAGGGCGAGGAGTTGTCAAGGGATTTTTCCGCCCCGAGTCTATCTAGGTGCTGGGCGAGCGTTTTTGCTAGAAAAGACGTTCCATGTTAGTCTAATCTCAAATGTTAGGCCACGTTCTTAAATTAGTCCACGTCAGTGTAATCTTCTATCTATATAAACAAAACAGGAGTGTATGTCTGGGATTTCAAAACAACTGTTTTTTTTATGAGTATACTCTCAAATATGTTGTGGGTATTGAACTTTCCAGACTTTTGAATGACCAGGGAGATTAACCAAGTTCTTACACAAAGTGTGCGGAAAAAATCTCAAGCTCCGATAACGACCTTACTAACCCTCTCTCTCGTTCAATCACTTTAATAACGTCAACGTCATGGCTAGCTAATTCAATAATTAATATCAACAATAATAATAATAAGCACATTGTATTAAACAAATATATCAGGACTTTATATTATTATCGTTAATCAAGTGGACTTGAAAATCCATCGGTCGATACAAGGTCTCAGCAGATAGAAATTTTACATTTTGGGAATTTTAAGCTCGATGGGAAACACGCAAAAGTTTTACTTAAAATAACAACAAACATTCGTAATACATTTCTGAACCGCAGCAATGTGTTACATTTATTTTCTAAACAAATATTTCATCTTCTTTATAGCCGCGGCAGATCAAAATGTGATACGAACATGTGATATAAAAAGAGTTATCCTTTCTTATTACAAATTATTTAAAAAATCACATTATACTAATTAATGTTCAACGGCAACTTTCGTGCTCAAATTTGTGCAATTTTTACCGAATTTAAAACTGAATAGCACTTTATACTTGATTATACTTTAATTTTCTGTATAAAATTAACCTTCAGCTTTGAACACATACACAGTTGTCTCCTTTGGTGATTTTTCACGGTCCTTTTGATGATAGCCTTCTTGGCCGGCGAATTTCCTTTTGTCACCAAAAATCATTTCTTCCTTCGCTACGTAGTAGGCAGGCTTCCATTCTTCACCACTCTCAAAAGTTCCTAAAGTTTCTAATTTCTGATTTTGTGACTTAATTTTCTATATCAAATTTGTGAAAATACACTATATATTTATTACCATTACTTCTAAAATATTAGTTACTTGGCGTATTTTAATTTAGTCAAATAAAAAGCCTTTAAGGAAATTACTTATCGCAGTCTCATCACGTCACAGTTCAACAAGACGACTACAATGCGATTTTTGTAACTCTGCCCCTCAAGCCCCCACGACCACGATGGAATATCACATGGGCATTTCGTGTCTTTTTTCTCGTTCCACTATATGTCACATGATCGCAAACACTGCTTGATACGGTCGCGATCATGCGATGTTCAGCGGCACGACTAAGAAAGACTCGAAATGCCGTGACATATTCCATCGTGAAGACAGGTCTTCAGGGACAAAGTTACAAAAATCGCGCTCTAGGTTTGATCTCCACTCATCATATTGCAATGATATCCACCACATAGTCTACTGTTTGCTGTTCGGTGCAGTTAAGTTTAACTTGTTTCTCTTTACTAAGTTTTGTTTCCCTGTTCACTAGACTAACCCTAGGACCTCCCGGTCAAATGAATTGCAGTGACATTTATTGATCGCCTCAGCCACCGTTGCTGGTGCCTTCTCACATATTGAGAATGATCCCAAGATTCGTTCTTGTGACTTTCCACGTATTTGAATTAAAAATGGCGTTCCTAACACGTAACAAATATCTTTGGTGTAATCATTTAATAATTCCGGACTCGGCTCCGTGTATATTTTTATACCCTTCATGTGTTTTACTTCTATTTCTCAAACATTTCAACTCCGTTTTGATAATATCCTAGTCGAATTTTCTTTCTCAGCTTGATCTTCATTATTCTGCATTTAATTTCATCTTCTTCTTCTTTCCTTCGTGTTGTTTTTCCTGGCTTTTTCCTCCGAGCCTCGTGGCGAGTGGTTGGCTTACTCATCTTCCGGTGACTTCTCCCCTAAGTCTTCTGCAATGTTTTTAACGCTGTTAAACATTCCTCTCCTTCAAAGAGTTTTCAAGTAAAACACTCTCTCGCGAATTGTGTTTCCATAAGCACGTTTTCATTATAACTGCTCAGACTTTTCTTGCTCACCCCGTAAGTAATTTTTCACAAAAGACACACTGCTCCCTCTCCCGCATTGCACTATGGTTGGCGCTGTGCTCAGAAGTCATGTTAATAAAACTTTGTTCTTGTTCAAGTTCGGTGGAACACGCTTTTATCATTGCAACCACGAAGATGCCTTGTAGCTCTCAACGCCCACGAAGTTGGTTTAGCTTAGAGAGAGTCGGCTCTTCGCTTGTCTCTCAGAACACGCAGGTGGCGGCGCCTTCAAGCCACGAAAACTCTGTCTAATCAAAATTTAATCACTTTTGCGAGTGCACGACGTTAATGTAATAAATATAATTCGTAGCTGCGTTGTACGTAACTTTTCTGTTTATTCTTGGCCATTTTTTTCCAGATATATTCATAAAAATAGTATCTTAATGTAATCTCGAAAATGATAGTTTCTTGATATTTAATATGAGGCTTCATTGAATTACTCTTTTTCAGTTAAGCTTTATTTTCTCCTCTGGCCAGCATTTTCCTGTGTACAAACTCCTCACAGGAAACATGATAACAAAAATTGTTGAATAAAGAAATTACGGTACTAAACCACTGCAGGGTAGAAGCAGTTCGTGATGAAAGGTAGGATTTAAAATGAGATGTGATCCATGTTGAATTAACCCCGCAAAATAGCTTTAATTCATCCACAGCTTCTGTTATTAATATTTAATAATTTAGGAAAAATCATGAGCGTCATACTGATACATTTCTTTACGACTTCATAATGCACAGAATATTCGTCTGCACTCTGTTTTTCTATTTCTCTCTGATTCGCTTTCCCTCTGTCCATCAGTCTCTTATCATCTCAGTCCCTCTCTCCCTCTTCATTATTTCATATCACTCCGACTCTCTCCCTCTATCCCTCCCTTTCTCCCTCTCTCCCCCTCGTTATCTCTCTCCCTTACTTATTATCAGTCTCTTCTTTCTCTCTCCCTAATTAATCTTCCTTTCATTCTACCTTCTTTCTCCCTCCGTCCTTCCTTTTCCCTTCTCTTTCTGCATTCTATCTCTCTCTTTTCTTCTTTTCCTCTATTCCATCACCTTCCTCTTCTCTCTCACTCTCCCTCTCTATTTTTTCTTTTGGTCTTTCCAACTCTGTAGCTTCCTTTGGCTCGTTTCTTTTTAGTCTCGCTCGCTTCTATTTTCCTCTTTTGCTTCTTTTACTTGTCCCCTGTTTCTTTTCTTTCTCATTTGTTTCTTTTTTTCTCTCGTATCTGTTCGTATTCGTCCCTTTTTTCTCTCTCTCCCTCCACTTCTTTTTTCCCTCCCTCCATCCCTTGGTCTTGGCGTCCCCCTTCCTGCCCTTTTCTCTTTTACTTGTCCCCTGTTTCTTTTCTTTCTCATTTGTTTTTTTCTCTCGCATCTGTTCGTATTCGCCCATTTTTCTCTCTCTCTTTCCCTCCACTACTTTTCTCTCTCCCTCCATCCCTTGGTCTTGACGTCCCCATTCCCTCCCTTTTCTCTTGAACTCCTTTCCTCTCTCTTTCTCTCTGGAGCCTCCCCTCGGTCTCTCCGCGTCTTACCCCAGGGCCCATCTCTCGCCGCGGGCGCGCGTCCGCGCGCGGGCGTGCGTCCGCGCGCGGGCGTGGGCGTGGGCTGGAGGCTATTAAGGCGTCGGGCAATCGTAGCAGTGCCGCGCCGCGCGCTCCCAGCGGAGGGAGTGACCGTGCATCGAGGCGGGAGATCGACGGCGCAGCGCGGTCGATGCGAATCGGAGCGGATCGCGTGGAAGCAGATTGAGGCGGGCGGCCCCGCCGAGGGCTGAAGGGCTGAAGGAAGCAGATGGGGACGCGAGCTCAAACGGTCTCAAACGGGAAGGTTACCTTTCTCAGAAAACTCGAGATGACGAAAAGCGAAGATACATGGCGTGACGGGAGAAAGAGGCAGAGGCAGGTTCACCACGGCAGCTGAAGTAGTCATTGCGCTAAAGGATGAGGTAGGAAGCACAGGAAAGGAGAGTAGGAAAAAGAGAGAGAAATGGATACGATATAGAATGAGGAAGACGATGATGAATAAAGATAAAGATATAAAAATATGCGAGACAGATGGGCCTAATTAGGAGCAGAGGCAAACATTAAAAACTGCAGGTGAGGAAAATAAGGTGTCAAGAGTTGCGTGAAGAAAGAGTTATGAAGAGAAAAATGTACACGAGTACACAGAGAAAGATATGATACTGAATATAATAGAAGACAATTGAAGAAACAACTGATAGAAATAGACCAGAATGTAAAATAAAAGAAACAAACGGAAGAAAAGGGAAAATCCGAGGAAAATTAATAGGAAGAGGAATTTATAAGGAAGGATAGAAGTGTCTGCAGAGAAAAAAGGAATAGGTGGAAGGGGCGGCGAAGGGTTTGAAGAGGGAGAAAGCATAAAATGAGGAGGCAAAGAAGGAAGTTAAGAGAAAAGAGAGATGTTACGAAGCAAAGGGAGAATAAGGGGGAGAGTCTGATGATTGAGAGGAAGAGAGGCGTGCTAGAGTGAGAAAGAGAGCGTAAGAGGAAACAATAAGATATGGAATAAAAGGCAACAAGAAGAGGAGTAAGAAAAGGAAACAGGAGGCCTGTTGATGCATGGCACCTCGCCTCACCTCATCGCAAGAGACGCCTCGATCTTTCGCATCCTCACACCTCCTCTTGCCTTCTTCCGCCTTTACTCGCGTTTCCTTGCCTCTTCTCGCCTTATATCACCTGACGTCTACACTCGCCTCTTTTCTTCTTCTCTTCCTCACTCGCCTCTTCTAGCTTCTCGTCTCGCCGTCTTGTGTGTTCTTGCGCCTCCCCGCGCATCCTCTCGTCGAGTCCTGCGTCCTCTCACCTCCTCTCGTGTCCCCTACTCCCACAACTTTGCGGCCCCTTCCGCCTTCTCTCGCGCCTCCTCTCGCCTCCTCTCGCCTCCTCCCGCCTCCTCTCGCCTCCTCTCGCATTCATCTTTTTGCACCTTCTATTCGCTTCGTCACCGTCCCTCTCACTTTCTCTTGCCTTCTGCCGTCTCCTTCCGTCTCGTCCTGCCTCTGAGCACGACCTCTCGCCTTCTCTCGCGTCCCCTAGCCACCTCTCTCCACCTTGCGCCTTTCCTCCGCTCTTGTCACCTTCTCTCACCTTTTTTCGGCCTCTAGCACGTCCTCGCATTTCTTTTTGCCTCCTCTCATCTCTCTCCGTCTCCTCGTCCCTCCTGTCGCCTCCAAGCAGGGCTCGTCGATTCCTGGCTGTAAGGTGCGATGGCATCTGTACTGACGCGCTGGTCGTTCACGACACGGAACGCGACAGAGAGGGACGGGCGAGGAGGACGGGCGAGGAGGACGGGCGAGGAGGACGGGCGAGGAGGACGGGCGAGGAGGACGGGCGAGGAGGACGGGCGAGGAGGACGGGCGAGGAGGACGGGCGAGGAGGACGGGCGAGGAGGACGGGCGAGGAGGACGGGCGAGGAGGACGGGCGAGGAGGACGGGCGAGGAGGACGGGCGAGGAGGACGGGCGAGGAGGACGGGCGAGGAGGACGGGCGAGGAGGACGGGCGAGGAGGACGGGCATACGAGGACGGGCATACGAGGACGGGCATACGAGGACGGGCATACGAGGACGGGCATACGAGGACGGGCATACGAGGACGGGCATACGAGGACGGGCATACGAGGACGGGCATACGAGGACGGGCATACGAGGACGGGCATACGAGGACGGGCATACGAGGACGGGCATACGAGGACGGGCATACGAGGACGGGCATACGAGGACGGGCATACGAGGACGGGCATACGAGGACGGGCATACGAGGACGGGCATACGAGGACGGGCATACGAGGACGGGCATACGAGGACGGGCATACGAGGACGGGCATACGAGGACGGGCATACGAGGACGGGCATACGAGGACGGGCATACGAGGACGGGCATACGAGGACGGGCATACGAGGACGGGCATACGAGGTCGGGCGAGAGAGCGAAGCGATGTGGGGCGGTGCGGGCTGGGGAGGGAGGGAGCGGAGACATTTTTCATTGTGCGCTGGCGACCCGCGCGAAAACAATACGAGACCGAGCGGCAGCCGCCGCGGGCACCCGACACGCACGGCGCGCCACGGGGCATTGTGCGCGCGAGCACCGCGGGACGCGGGGGTGGCGCGGGGGCGGCGCGGGGACGGCGCGGGGGCGGCGTGGGGACCACTCGCAGAGCAAATAGACGCTGCCACGTACACGTGCAGACACATTTCGCGAGATCGCGGCGCTGCACGCTGGCTGCGAAAGGAACTGTGGGTATCTAACCGTATCTCACTTGTAGTAAAAACGTTCTTATACTTGGGTTTTTCGTTCTTGGCGCACCAAGGTCACGGAAGAAAACTGGAGAGGGAAGGCTTTCTCCAATAGGGAGCTTCCACGTTACAACACAGTAGTGAATAGCAGCTAGCTATCGGAGAAAGCCTTCCCTCCATTTTTCGTCCGTGGCCTTGGTGCGCCAAGAACGAAAAACCCAAGAATAGTATACGTGTTCTGGGTACGTGTTACTTCGCACGTTTGCTGTAGCTTGGCCGCGTAGAGAATAATATTCCCCGAGCTTGCGACTGAAAGTAGGATTGACAATCCTACCACCTCCATAGCCAGAGGGTTGGTCTTGCCCTAAAGAAGAGCTCTGTTAGACGACGATCCCTTCATTTAACTTTTGGACTCCCGAAGGGGGTTAAGTCGGGTACCACATCGCACACTTAATAATTTTTTATTAATTTCTGATTCGTTTACCATTTCTATAACTACTTGTGTACTTGTTTTTACCAGAAAAATCATATTATAAAAATCCGATTTTTGATATGTAATCTCCTTACGGTTTGTGTTTTCTCCCTCTTTAATCCCCTTGGAATAGAGGTTTCGTAAAGTGAACTAAGGTTTACATATTAAGAAGTAGTTAGTGAGGGTGATGTGTTCTCGACGTGGAAGTTGTACTTTAGGATCTATATTCTTAAAATCGCCATAAAATGTATCAAAAACTTAAATTAATGTTCAATGTGATCAACAAAATAACTTTAGTGCGTTTGTAGCAAAATTGTGTACAATATATTGAATTTTCCACGCGGTAATTTCTTTACCGCTCTCGGTATTCATAGAATGCAAAACGTTTGTAGCCGAAGAGTTTAAAGAGTACCCAGCGCTGATGGGTCCTTGGATTGTAAGTAAACCATCTCAAAGGTGGGGAAGTTTCTGCTTTGCTTTGGACGGCAAGCGGTACATTCCAGCTTGTTTTCTATTCAGTATGCCTACAATAAACTCAGACGTTTTATTGATATTGCTCAGCTACATGGCAGTAACCACCACACGCCGGCGTAATTTTCGAATATGTAAGCCGTACATGAGCATTGATAGAGCATTGCTATATTTCTGTAGTTCTCATTGTTCCGTAATGCAGTGTTGTCACATAAATGGGTTTGCAACAAACTCTCAGTAAGTATTTAATTAAAAACCAAACCTGACTGTCTTTATAATATATATTTTTATATGATAGTGGTATCTTCTAATATCAAAGACAACACTCGATAAATAGTGATCGAAGACAATAGTCGATCTTAGTGAAGCTCGTTTTGTGTCATTCCCATTGTTGTTTTTATTTGAAATTGTTTTTCAGTTTGTGAGTTTTAAATATGTGTTTTCCTTTATATGTGGTATGTATGACTTGTGCTTCGTACTTATGTATTTAGTATATACCATTAGTGATTTTGTTATATTCATACAGTTTCAGCTTTTTGGATATTGTATTTAAATTTCAATATTTAATTCTAATTTCAAAACTTGCTTTGCTTTTGCGTTGTTTTTTTTATATTTCAAATGTTTTAAAAAAAATTGTGTGAGAGAGAGAGAGAAAACACTGTTTTTGACTGTAACTGATTTCTGACTACCGACTGATTCATCCACATTATATTGCAAAACGTTGTCTTTAAGTAAATTTGTACCAATAAAATATTTCTCTCAGTAAGTACTCCCGTAACACTGAAAATAAGTTTTTGTTGAGCGAGTAGAATACGTTGATTGCATAAACACATATTCTGAAAAAGAGTAGACATAAACCTATTGTCATTAAGTCAAAATTCTCATCTTGATAGCTTTTGCAACCTCTGGAAATTTCCATTTCTCGAATTGTCAACTCACATAATTTTTTGCTTGTAGTTTGAAGAATCAAATGAATTATATAAATAGGTAAAATTCTTAATCAGTTCTCACTTACAATTTAAAACAATTTCATTTAGATCAAAAGAGCAATTAATACAAAAATGTACAAAACTATGGGGTTTCTGAATCGGCAATGAAATAATTGCATAATTCGAATGATCCATTCTAATTGCGAGGCAGTATTTTCGGGGCAGTTGGACCATGCACCTCCGCACTATTCCTTTTCCCACCCGCGCCCTCAATTTCCGTTCCTCCCCTTCCCCTCCCTCACCTCCCGCTGCCCTCCTGCGCCTCGGCCGTTCGTCTCCGCCCAACGGGGCCTGCGCCGCGCCGGGCGTTGTACTGCCGCTAATAACAGTTACGCGAACGAGCGAGAAATTCAACTACCTGAACAATTGCCTTTGTGGCGCCGCGGACGCCGACGCTGCTGCGGGGCGGCGGCGGCGGCGGCGGCGGCGGCGGAGGCCGACGAGTAGCGCCGCTGCTGGCGTCCGCCAAGACGCCCCACCCCCATCCCTACTCGCCCTGGACTCTATCCTCCAGAGTTACGAGTCTTTCTACATGATAAACCCGGTAATGCTGCTTGGACGCTGGGAAGGAGCTCCCATAAAAGTGTCTGTGTGTGGTATTTGTGTGTGTGTGTGTGTGTGTGTGTGTGTGTGTGTGTGTGTGTGATGGCGAGCGCGCTGTAATGCCAAGGTAGTTGGAGGTGAGATGGCCAGGCAGAAGGCCGACCGGTGACCCAGAGTATTGCACTCAGAAGCCGTGAGATGTAGGGAGAGGTAGAATGAGCCCTAAATTTGGTCGTGTCGGGAACTTGAAAGCTTCTGAAATTTTCTGAAATACAGGATGTCCCACCAACTATGGACCACCCTCATAACTTTTAAACAGTTCAGGATATCGGAATGCAGTTTTCGCTGAATAATGCAGAATCATGGGGCAAGTAACTTGCCGTAGAGAAATTGTCTATAATATTTTTAGTTTCATTAAATTTAATCATCTTTGATTTTTTAAATGGAACTATATATTTTTCTCACCAGCAATGGATAGATCATGAAAAGAGGAATAAAATGATGTATCATATGCTAGTATTTTGATAGTAATTTGCGCATAAAATTAGATTTTCTGATACGTGATTTTGAATGAAACGGACAATATTTCGTGTAGCAGCCCTTGCAACGTTCGCCTTTGGTGAACGGTTGGTGAAAGACCTTCGCGGCGTCGAGACTGTTTCGTGGTGACAGGGAGTGTGAGAGGGGTGGCTGTGGGGGATAGAAGCGTAACTACAGCAATTCATGCTCTTGACACGAAGATCATATGAACAAACATCAATATTACCGATCATAAAGAGGATTTTTCCCATTTGTTCATTTGAATTGAACTTTTCTTCTAATGAAATTCCAAAGCCACGTTCATCGCAAAGAACAAAATTAAAATAATTTGTAGCGAAAGGACGATAATAATAAAGGGCCTTTTCAAACTTACAAAAATCGATCTGAGTGTGTTATGGCAGAAATCAGCTATCATTTTAAAACAAGGGAAGGGAATGAATGCATAAAGACTTTTATTGTAATATCTTGATTAATGTATCAAATAATAGAGAGGTAGACGTCTTCTCTTTGCATTTACTCTTCACAAACGTCTTATTAAACACGTACCAAAAGAACAAAGCAATAAAAAATTTTAAGCTCTCTTAACAGACTATCAGTGTCAATTTACTAAAATTTAACACATCTGCAGTCTCGACTGCTAAAATTGATTGCAGAGTTTCTAACTTCATGACGACACGTGCTACCTCAAACTTGAAAATCCACGAAAGATGACGGATTTCTTTTGAAGAAATCCACAGCAGAAGACGGATTTGTTTTCTTTTCCATTTATGAAGAGCAGTAGAGGTAGGCTTGCGAAGTGGACGAATGGTCATCTTAATTAAAAATGAAATTTACCTACGAAGTGACGAAGAAGTTGCATTCTTGTCAAGTTTGAAAATTGATATTTATTGCTAAAGAAGAAAAGTTAAATTCAGATAAATCAATGGAAAAATCTCTCATTCTGATCTTTAAAATTGGTGTTTTTTAATGTGACTTTTGTGTCAAGACCCTGGATTGCTGTAGTTACTCCTCTTATCCCTCATTGCCACCACTCTCAGCATTCTCTCTCCACGCAACAGTCTTGACGCCGCGAAGGGCATTTGCCCTGCAGGCGACCGTTGCAAGGGCTTCTACACGAAATATTGACCGTTTCATTGAAAATCACGTATCAGAAAGTCTAATTTTATACGCAAATTACTATCAAAATACTAGCATATGATACATCATTTTAGTTCTCTTTTCATGCTCTATCCAGTGCTGGTGAGAAAAATATATAGTTCCATTTAAAAAATCAAAGATTATTAAATTTATCAAAAACTAAAAATATTATAGAAAATTTCTCTACGACAAGTTACTTGCCCCATGATTCTGCATTATTCAGCAAAAACTGCATTTCGATATCCTGAACCATTTAAAAGTTATGAGGGTGGTCCATAGTTAGTGGGACACTCTGTATATTACTTTCTGGGGGTTTACTGGATAATCATTGAATTCTGTATTTCGTAGGTAAAGAACATTACGCCCAGTTTGAGAAAATGAGATACTTGCGTGTCTTGAAATTCGATTTAAATTATCTACGTCAAGGTATTAATAACTAAGTCGAAAAGAAAAGCTTGAAAACGAAGCCAAATTCGAGGCAGTGGAATAGAAACACATCCAGTTGTACTCATATGACGGTGCACCTTTAAACTGGTTTGATATAACGTCTGCTAAAAGTGAAATAGTGTACCCGAGGCCCCGAATTAAGTAATAAATAACCTTACTCCTAAAAGAAATGTGTTTTGAGGAGAGATGTACTTATCGTACTGACACCTATACCTTTTTTAAGTTTAATTGTAGGCTTTCATGAATACTCTGCGGCACTCACTTTCATTGCCAAGAGAAAAACTTAGTTTAAGCAAAGCTGTTTCGTTAATAAACCAGAACCTTCATTATCTGGCGGTTCGAAATAAATCAATTGACATTGGATCGTGGATTGTTGTACTTGTCGGGTCCCTCATCTTTGGTTATTAACTAACTTTAAAGAGCTTGTACAATCCCTTCGATGAAAATAAATCTGTTTGCCGAAATCCGGAGACTGTGAAAAGTGCCGAGGCGGATATTTTGAGGTGATATAGAAGCAAGAATTTATTGGCGGCGGAGGAGTGGTTGGGTGAGGTGATGGAAGAAGGAAAGGGAGGTGAGGGTAAAGGCAGAGGAGAAGATTTCGTCTACAATTTGAGAAGATGTGGCACGGTTGAAGAAGGCAGCCGAATGGGAGAGAAGAGACAGGCGGAAATCTCGCTAGGGAGGATGAAGGATAAGGCAGAATAGAAGGGGGGGGAATTACATCCTCTGCGCGGTGTGCCGAACTCAGGCGGGCAGACCGGCTGAGTTGCCCTAGTGACATCAAACATTGCCTCTGAAGCGACCCTGACCGGAAGGGGGCTAGGTTCCGAGTCGCTCTGCGATGACATTAGTTAATTAGCTCCGTCGGTAGGTCGTATTTAGACTCTCCCTAGAAGTTTTAGCGTTCGGCGGTAGTTTCCGTGGTTTCTCTTGTCAATACCAGGTGAATGCCGGAGCTGTGTACCCTGACAAAAGGGCCACGCATCACGTGCGATCTTTTTCGTTCCTCTTTCTTGCCATATCCAGTCCCTTTACACTCCTCCCATACTCACACTTGAATGCACTGTACTATCAGACCTATCGGGAGTACATTTGTCGGGAACATAGGTATTTTTTGGGCTGGAATGGTGCCACCCTGTGGAAATAACTGGAGAAAGAAACCACGTGAGCCGATGGCTTGGTCGACGTTGGAGGAGGACGTTTACCATCACTTCCAGGGCATAACATGCACTATATTTACAGGAATAATACGACCAACTATCCATATTGTTGACTCGCCGGGAAACATTGAATATACATTCACTTGTGAGTAAAAGACAAATTTTCTTTTGAATATTTACTATGAAATTTCCGAACTTATCCTTGATTCTCCAAAATAGGGTCTACTTATTATATATTCAAAATATCTAAACAAAAATCATAAAATATCATCTTATTGGCAAATCATCTTATCTATCTGATGATGCATGCGTACGCATCTTTTCATTTCCATCCCCGGGATGTCGGACTGAAGTCACAGCAGGCATGCTCTTTTCGTTCGTCTTTTGCCGCACCTGTCTGCAGAGCGCCGTGTTCTTGTCGCATACAAAACTTGTGTGGGGCCTATTGGGGGCGTCCCTTGCTAGCGTAGAATCAGTCGCCTACTCTGTCCGTGGTGACGTTAGTCTGTTGGCTGTCGTTTGAGAAACGAAGCAGTGCGACTCCACTACCCTTTTTCCGTGCACAAGGGTTGAAGAACAGCTGAAATTGGAGACGGTTCAGGGAGTACACGAGCCTCAAGCGTAGGTTAAGAGAAATATTCTCCCACATACGTCATACGGGTTGGATGGAAGGTTAGTTGGTTTGGAGGAAGTACAGGGGCATGAAGAGGCGGTGGAAGTGAAGTCAAAAGGTCAAGGAGATGTTACAGGCAGAGGAAGCGGTGCAAGTTAAATTTTATGCGGTGAATGTGGAAGCGCCAGGAGACAAGAAGGTGAGGAGCAGAGCAGGAGGTTAACGGGCGCTCAAGATGGCATCCGAGGCGATGACGCAGTAAGGGATGGAGTATCAGGCAGAGGCGGGAATGAAGATTGTCAGAAAGTTTGTTTGGAAGATCAGGGACAGGAGGGAACTGAGATGGAGCTGTATTTTCACGCAGAGAGGAGGCAGATGAGGAATGTGGAGGCAGAGGTAGGAAAGAAGAGGAAAGACAACTACAGGTGGATGATAAGACAGAAATTGAAACTGATTGGAAGGAGGGGTTTGCAGCCGCAGACGGTGGATGTGGATTCGGGTGCCTGGTCGGAGTGGAAGCAAAGGCTACGTAGGTGTTACCGTGTGTGAAGCGGCGGGTGTTTTTGTTGAAAATAGCGATATGAATGTGGGTACGCCCGCAGAGGGCGAGTAGAAGTGAAAATAAAGGTGATGATGGCGTTAGAAGATGCAGTGGATGTGAGGGAGAAGTGATGGTGGAGAGAAACTTCGTTGCGAGCAGCAGTGGCGGCGTCAGCCAAGGTGAAGGAGGCCGAAGCGGGATCCGTGTGCAACGCAGGGGGCGGCGGCGGTGGAGGCGGGGGGTGGTGGGGCGGCGAAGGCGGCGGGAGCGGCGGTTGCGGAAGCCTAGATGAGGCGAGCAATCGGGGCGACGGAGGCGGTGGCGGGGGAGGCTGCGGCGGGGGTGGCGGCAGCGGCCGAGGCGACGGAGGCGGCGGGGGCAGCGCCACGGCGGGGGCGACGGTGGCGGCGACGGCGGCGGCGGAAGCCCGGATGAGGCGAGCGAATCGCCCATAAAGAGGCACGGGTATCAGCATAGGGTCGCGGAGAGGTTTAGAGGTCGTGTGCGCGGCGGAGCGGCGCGGGGGCGCGGCGGGCGGGAGGGTGCCGGGTCAGCCGGATGCCGGTGCAGGGCGCCGACGCGCCTCCAACTTCCCCGGGCCAGGGGTGCCCAAGAGGCAGGCATCTGCCGCAGAACAGGCATCTGCCGTGGTCCCGATTCAAGTCTCCAGTGTAGTGTTTCAGACTCTAACATGACTTCGGAAATAACCAAACCGTAGAAATAAAAGTTTTAAAATTCATTAAAACAATCCAAGTCAACATTTGGGATCACTTTTCCCATCTTCAGTTGCTCTATAACAATACAAAAGGAAATTTAAGAAATAAAATTTAAGAATGGAAGGGCAAAGATAAGAAGAAATATAAGAAAAAATGAAATGAATTTGACTTAATAAAAAAATTATTTTTTCGGGAATGTTATCTCGGACAAGTAAATAAAATGCCTCCGAGTCGCTGTCACAGAAAACGCAATCCTAAAAATAAGGGAAAACGTTTTAATCATAGGATACTTGACAACCATGTCCAAACCAGGGCACAGAACAAACCCATACTTGTGAGAAACTCAATCATCCATCAGAATTTTTGCACAGCGTAGCGTAAAAACGTTGATTACAATTACGTGCTGAATAGACTGTGAAGTACAATACACTGTGTTAGTTAAGCACTGCTGAGTCCGCTAGTAAGAAATAAAGTTCCCGCGAGCCATGTGTTGCATAGTTTGAGTGCACCCATCGCTTGGAGATTGACGTGGCTGGGGCGGTGTCCCGCTAGTGGGAGATATCTAGCTGGACAAAACTCTGCTAGCCGTCGGTAGGTCGGCACCGGAACTCGCCATCTAGCGAGAGAAGACCACCGCCACCTCCTGAGGAAAATGTACTACACTTACGAGACTAATGACCTTACCAATCACAAGCCGAGAAACACTAACAATCATTGAATTGTAAAACGTGATTCACAATAACATGTTCAGTAGCGTGTGAAATGCAATAGACTGCAATAGTAAAGCAGTGGCAGGTCCACTAGTAAAAAAATAAAATTGCCGAGTGCCGTGTGTTGCATAGTTAGAGTGCACCCGTGTGTGCGCGGTTGAACATTGAAGAGCGCCGCCAAAGCGAGGCCGGCGGAGATCGGAGGGCCGCGGCGGGGGCGGCGGCGGGGGGCGGTTGGGGTGGCGGGTGTTGGGTAGCGAGTGGCGGAGGGCGGGGGGCTGAGCGGCGGGTTGGGCGGAAGAGGACGACAGGGGGCGGTTGACAGCGAGTGGCGACGGGTGGTGGTGGGCGGCGGTTAGTGGGGGTGGCTTGGGTCGGTGGGGGCGGCGGGGGGCAGCAATTGGTGGCTGGTGCGGGGGGTGGCGGGGGTGGCGGGGGTGGCGGGGGGTGGCGGGGGGGTGGCGGGGGGCGGCGGGGGGCGGCGGGGGGCGGCGGGGAGCGGCGGTGGGTGGCGGTGGACGGCGGCGGACGGTGGCGGAAGGCGGCCAACGGCGGTGGGCGGCGTTGGACGGCGGGGGGCAGCGGGGGGCGGGGGGGGGGCGGGCGTGGGTGGTGCGCCCAGCGCCCAACGCTTTTGGTATTGAGCGGCCGCTTCCGCTGCAGGAACAAACTGCGGTCGCAGGAGCAGCTTTCCACGCCCCCGCTCCGGCCCCCGCCAACGCCCTATGAAGCTGTCGAAGCCGCCTTCAAACTCCGAAACGGAGGGAGGGCGCTTCTCACGGCTGCCTTTGCTCGACACCGGAGAGATGACCAGACTTTCTTCCTACTTTTGTTTCGCTAGCTTCTGGTACTTCATTATTCTCGGAATGTCGGAATTTGGATGTTTTCGAAATTTTACTAGGGTCTTTGATTGTTTAGAGGTTCCCGACGCGTCAACTACTAAGTTCATTAGTGCTGTGTGAGGATGAGTTGCGGTGACCTTCTCCTTGTACGGTGACGAGATGCGGAGTCGAACCACACGTCGTCTAGCGAGAGTTTCTCCTGTCATGAGTCCCCCGCCAGCGGGGAATCGCCCCGGTTGAAATAAGCTTTAAGCTCCCGACTGGGCTCTCTATGTGCGGGGATGACTAGTGCTAGTAAGTGTACGTGCATGTAAGTACGGGTGAGGATAAGACAAGGAAGAGAAAAGAAAGATCGCGTTCGGTTCGTGGCCCATTTGTTGGGGAACTGCTCCGCAATTCACCTGGTGTTGATCGGAGAAACCACAGAAAAGCACCGACCACAGAAGCTGGCCACTAAAATTGTCCTCCAAAGATCGGTACAATTCAGCCTAGCTATCTAGCGTCGAAATTCTACCATTGAGGGAATTCGAATCTTAGGGCCACCCGGTCATAAGCACTGTAGTGATATGAAGTGAGCCCTCAATACATGCCCTGGGTATAGTGGTGCTGGTGTAACAAAGACACACGCCTTTCCTTATATGTACTTTACCTAGGTTCCCCGAAATTTGATAACTCGATTGACAACTCAATTGAAAATATCTGTCATAAGAGTGGTAAAATTTCGGTCGATATTTGACAATCGTAGAGGCAGAATATGAACTAAACACGCGCTTAATACTTGACGGTGCGGTGGGTTGCCTAGCGCGTCTCTTCGAGGGCGACTGAGTAGACGTGAACACTAGTCATCAGCAGCCACCCCACATTTCCGATTGTTTTCAAACCACTCAACCATGATATAATAAAAACAATGGCTAAGTGCATCAACTGATGTCACTGCAGTCCCTTTGACCGGGAGGTTCTAGGTTCGAGACGCGACGGCGGCAGTATCTTGTCAGTTAGGTCAAATTCAGTCGCTGTCTGGAGGAGAATTCTAACGGCCGGCTGCTCTGATCGGTAGTTTGCCGCGTTTTTTCGATCAACACCAGGGGAATGCCGGAGCAGTACCCTAACATACGGACCGCGCGTGATCTTTCCTTCCTCTTCCTTACCCTATCCTCACCCCTTATATACACACACTTACACTAGCATGCACCCATAATGCCGGCAGACCAGTCGGGGTCATAGAGCTTGTCCCGGCTGGGGTGGTGATCCGCTGGTGAGAGGTACCTCGTGGAGAGGAAAACCCCCACCAGTCGACCGTAGGTCGGCGCCGGATCTCGCCATCCACCGGGGAAAAGAACACCGCCACCTCCCGAGAAAAAACACGCACTACACTTACGGGACTAATGACCACTTTAGTTGACGTGCCCGGGATCACAATCAAAGTGTAAACATTTCAGCGAAACTTGTCAAGCAGATTTTGCGACTGTATATGCAACAGACAAGCGCTATATGCGATGGCCAGCCCTGAACGCGGAAGGAAGTGGAGGGGAAGGGAGGGAGAGTGGGGGCGGGAGCGCCTCTTCGCCGCCCTAACGAGGCGGCGGGTGACGAACGGCTCCCCGCCACGCTCCCTCCTCCCTCGCTGCCCCCTCCCCCCGGCTGCGCCCCGTCCGCCTCACGTGGGGTCTCTCTGCTACGCTCTCTCTCTTCTCTGCACCTCGCCCTTCGTCACTGCCACTTGTCTTCGTGGCACTGGGCTCCGTTCCTCTGCCTCTCCCGTTCTCTTCCTACACGCTCTTCCTCTTCTTGCCCATCTCATTCGCGGTCTCTCCCTCACCGCTATGTTCTTTCGCGTTATATTGCTTCTCTCTCTTCCTCTTCTCATTTTCTTCCTGGTCACTCGTCCCTTATCATCCTTTCCATCCCCTATTTTTCTCTTTTCGTTTCATCACCGCCCCCTCTTCCCCTTCACCCCCCTTCCTCTTTGCTTTTCCTTCCCACCCTTCACCTTTCCAGTCTTCTCCCAACAATCTCTGTTCTTGTTCTTCCCTTCCCATATCTCTCCCTGTCTGTTATCCCCCAACCCCTCTCATTCTTTAGTCTTCCTTTCGCACTCTTCCCTCTTTACCGTCCCCGTTCTCATAAATGTCGTTCCCATTTGCCATTTTTCTTCGCTCCTTTCCTCCGCTCCTCTCTCCGCCTTTCTCTCCTGTCTTTCGCAGTCTGTCTTTTCCACTCTTTTTCTGTCCACACTTTCAATTTGCCGCTTTCCCATACTTCTCCTATCTCATTTATTTACATCCGACTCTACGTCTTAATTTTCCTCTCCTGCATCTTTTATCTATAATTCATTTCTTACTCTTTCTATGAGCCCTCCTCTATTTCGCCAATCGGAAGTTTTCTTCTTTTCTCTTCGGACTCTCCGCTCAGCTTGCATGCATCTGACCACCACGCCCTGATCACCTGGTCCCTTAGTCACACCCTTCCTCTAGTTAGTCTTCATCGTTTCTTGCCCTGTCTCTTCTTCGTCGTTTCTTGCCCTCTTGGAATTGTTTTCAGCCCCGCCTCCACACCAAGCCCTTGGTTTTTGTTACTTTCTTGTCATTTAAACGTCGCGAAGACTAAAGTAACACATTGGACGCAAACTACACCGTGGAGATTTCGATATGGTAATTACAAAGTAGACAGTGAATTAAAAGAGGAATAGTCTTTCTCCAAAACGTTTTCTGAAATTAATTTTTTGTAATTAAAATTAGTATCGAAATTGATTTTTACATTAGCGTGATATCAGTCCGTAATAATGAAAATTCCGAGGCAGGCAATTTTTCCTGAATTACAGACTTATTAGAAATGGAAATCCGTTGTTGTATTTAATTGAACCGCTTATTTGTGTTCTATTATAATAACTGTAAAACAAACACTTATTTTGAGAAGGTAAGGGTGTGTCGGTATTGTTACTTGAAAGCGCGGAAGTCGGCAATACACACACAACCTAAAAGAATTTCCCTTTAAAAGTTGTATGTATTATATTAATTTTTTATCTGTTTTATATATTTGTGCCTTCACTTTAATTTTGGTCATTTGTGTTATTTTTTAAAAAACTATTTGTACATATTGTTTCTTTTAAATTTATTTTTTGTACTTTCTTTTATGATTAATGCTCAAGGATCGTCCGTTCATTTGCAGCAACAAACTATTATTGTATTATTATTAATATTAATCTAAAACTTTAATGATTCATTCCTCAGTTACAAATTGTTCCCTAGAATTTAATCCAACTCGTATCCCCTTGGAAGGCTCTCCCTCCGGTCCGCTCCGCTCCGCGTGCCACCGACATCCCCCGCTGGCGGCTCGCCTCTGCCGCCGCCCCCGCGCGCCGCCAGGTCACGGGGTCACGAGGGAGATGCGCCCCCCCCCCCCGAGGCAGGAGCGCGCGCGTGGCACGCCGGGCCAACGCGCCCTCGACGCAGCGGGCAGCGCACCCGCCACCATTTCATGTCCTCTCGCCCGTCAGGTACCAATCAGGAACTGAAGGGAATTTATGGCAATTGGTGACGTTATCGAGATTTTCAAGAATATGATTATTGGTTTGGGGTATATTCATGATTCTCAACACACAGAATACCACACAGTTCCAATTTTCCAGACAGCTGGACATAAAATGGCGGAATCGGTGAAACAATGGAATGCGCCACTCTCTGTGTCTAGGGACTCTAGCCAGGCCAGGAGGCCCTAAATGCAGAGTAGCGCATTCCTTTGCGCCGCCGATTCCGCCATTTTGTACTCTACATCCCCGCATCCGTAACCCCGCCCCACCCCCTCCAGGAGACTCCGCTGCCCCGCTGCCCTGCTCCACGCCACCCGCCCCGACCCGCACCCAGCCACAGGCGACTCCATTGTTAGCGTAGTACCGCAGAAGCCCCGACGCGGCGGCAGAATAAGAAGAGTTTTACTGCAGTTTTATGGAAATTTCATTACGAGGGAATTGAAAACGCGCTTGCGCCCTTAATGGGAGGAAAGGCAGCGAGCGGGGAGGCGCGCCGCGCTGTTTATGGAGACAGATGCGATTCCCCTTCGGGCGCGTCACGGCGGCTATCGGCTCCCGGCGTTCGGCTGCGGCCGGCCCTCAGCGGATTCCATCGTTGACTTTCGCTGCGAATAGTGTCAGATGGGAAACTACGGTCTACGCAGACTACTCCGGATATAGTGAACATATGTGTATATATATATATATATATATATATATATATATATATATATATATATATATATATATATATATATCTCCAGGATGTCCGGTGAGGAAACGTCGAAACTTCGAAAATAAGCTCTTAACACAATTCTAAGCATATTTTGTCTAATAAACTACGTGTATATTCCGAATGGTTGAGCCGCAATAAGCACTCAAAAGTTGGTTTGAAAAATTGTTGGAAAGAAAAATTGGAAAGGGAAATAAAAAAGCACCCAATTTACACAATTCGACTACTTTTTCATTTCTCGCTTATTTTTTCTTTCTGAGCAAATATATTCACTTCTTTTGTAAATAATAAACACTTTACACGTTTCTGGAGTGTTTCTATGCTTCCATAATGCACATTTTTGCCTAGAAATCAATTTTTCAAACAAACTTCTGAGTGCTTATTGCGGTTCAACCATTCAGAATATCCGCGTAGCTTATTAGACAAAATATGCTTAGAATTGTTTTAAGAGCTTATTTTCGAATTTTCGACGTTTCCTTCCCGGACATCCTGTATATATACTAGAGTTTATGTGCAGTTAATTCTGTCGTAACTCATCTAATGTGTAACATGTAATAACATGGCACTGTAGAACAAAAGTAAATATTTACGTCAAATGCAACCCGCCACATAATCGGTAGGATTTTGAACCTATATCGTTAAATAACTCCTAAACAATGCATTATATGGCCTTAAGAATTAAAAATTTGAGACCAATTGCCTCAAAGAAACGTTCCTCACGTCCTAATCTACAGGATGATCTCTTTTTGAACACTCTATTACTTTTTTTCTTGTCCGGCTTTTCACGATATTACCTTACCTGCTCAGAGACGTGCACAATCTGCAATTGAGTGTGAATGAGACGGACAGAGAGCGGCAGAGAGAGACAGATAGGTACAGGTTGTGAGAGGGAGGGAGGGAGGGAGGGAAAAATAGGAAGGGGGATGCTAGTGGAAAGGGAGATGAAGGGCAGGACAACGTCTGCCGGATTTTCCTAGTAATACAAATAACCATAAAAATATCCTGTTATAGTGATCCTGAACCTCGGTTACGACCTGAAGATTAATTCCATCCTGGAAAATAATATATCGCCTCATTACCACAAATTCCAACTCTAGGCAGCTTGAAAATATCTGCCGAAGGTCATATTATGGAAGAGTGCGACTTACAACAGAGGCAGAGGTACTGTAGAGGGGTCAAGACTGCGTTACGATTCTTGGAGACAGTGAATAATGCAGAATCAAGTATGGAAGAGCACAAACTCTAGAGAAGGATCAAGAGAAATTATTAATGAAAAATGTATAAAGCAGCAATTGAAAATAATTGCTTTTTTAAGGACAAGTAAATATATTGAAATTTTCAGTTAGGACTGTTAATGTATTTTACTGTATCTCTATGTTAATAAAATTAATCATTGTGGAGTACTCCTGTATAACACTGTAACAAAATAAATATTTTAAGGGAAGGGTCCTCAGACATTCTTTAATGATATAGTTTAGTCTATCTACAAAGAATATCAGTTTTTTACATACCATTGATATAAAAAATGGTGTTGTTCCATCGCACAACACGTAAATAGAAAATATTAATGGCTAGCGGCCTCCTCCTTCAAGCATTGCTGTCACTTGACATCAGATGTGCTGTAAGGAGTTTGGAGAACCCTGAAAATGCAATAGGTGATCCCAAAAAGTCCTAAAAGAATACAACGTGAGAAACAGATCAAATTCTGCCCCCACGAAAATATGCTTTCAAGTCCCTACGGCACACTATTTTGAAGTGGCACGCTACCAATGTCATGAAATACATCAATAAGGAAGCCATGACTTGGGTGATTACATTTACAACGACTTAATTTAAAAGAATATTGAATGCTTGTAAAGAGAAGAACATTTTATCACCTGTTTGTAATATTTTCTTTGGTTTAAAACCTAATTTGATAAAGCTGGTTGAAAGCTAAATATCTTAAATAATATCTAGGCCACAAAAAAAATAGTGGGAATAAATAGCATACCAAAACTTCTCTGTCCTTTCGAAACATTTTTTAAGATTGGAAGGACTTTTTATGCAGTACTACTAACAGCATTTTGTGTGCTTAATTCATTTTCCATACACATGACTACTACTAATAACATGGTAAAGTCCACGAACCATGGTTATCTTATAACTGTATATTTAAGATAATTTTGGGCAAATGTCTGTATTGAAATGATGAGTACATGTAATTAATTACTTTTGCTTAAATTGCGTATAAGTTTTTAACCTCCTGAAAGGAGTATAAAGAAATGTAAATAAATTTAAAAAAGTGAAACGTTATTTCCTGATTGTCATTTTCCTCTAGCGCAGTTCTAACGTAGTTCATAAAACTCGTAGTGTTTATTAGCAAAGCAGGGTCCAGACATTTGTTTCTAGAATAAATAATGCAGAGTAAATTTTAAAATCATGAATGTTTACCCAAAACTGCCAATCGAATTGCAAAATCGACGAAGTTGGTCAAAATTAATCGCACATAATAATATTATAAACCGAAAGCGAGTATCAGAGGCAAAGTAAATAGAATTATTAAATATGTGGCTTTGTTTGTGTTTCTGTGACAGACCCTTATTATTAGAAAAGTGGCAGGTAAATATTTAGATAACTCTGTGTAAAATGCTTGCTCCTAGCTCCGTTTTTTTCATTCGGGACTGGCTGTCCATCAGCTTTATCGGATTCAATATGTCAAATTCCTTTTTGGCGAAAACAAACTTTGCAAGTACACAAATCTTTTTCTTTTTTCTCTTCTACTATCTTGACGTTAAAATGCCTCACACAATAAAAGAATTTCAATGCAAATCTTTTTATCAATTTTATTCACATCATTAACAACACTTGGTTGTTATTGATTTTAGCTGCATGTTACATAATGCAATAAATTCAATCATCCAAATACTGCATGGTATAGTTTTCTGAGTAATTGGAATTATACAATTAGTTCTATTGGATCTCCTAACAAGCTATACATCGGATAGTAGAAAAGTATGGGATTAATGTGTTTTTTAAATGTGGTAAAATAGGTCCTCGAGGACTTCAAAATATTTCTATTTAAATTATTTCTATTACCAAAACAGCTTCCAGCTAATTTGCTCTTGCAGTTTGGAAATACTCGTTCACTAAGTACTTGTATGTGCTACAGAGGTAAATGGCGCTATGTGTTTATTTTTTGCTAATATAGAATATTTTATCGCATGTGTGTCAATTCCATTGCTCATCATAGAAGTATTGATAACTATTTCCATAAGTATTTAATAACAAAGGAAGGAACAGTAAGTGCAACACCTTTTCCATTTATCTACGTAGAAATATAAGGCTTTTGAGCTGATTGGTAAAATTAAATAAATTTGATATAACAAAATGTTACGTACAAAATACAAATTCATCGTCTACTGGGATATTACATTTCATAAGTTAATGTGAATGTTGCATACTAAATAATGTAATGCGTAGTGAAATACAGAAGTGTGTAGTACAGCGTTTCTGAAGATAAAGGTGCACTCCCAGTCAGTGCAATGGAAACAATTTAAACAAAATGTAGTAATGCGTTCTAAAAAGTGCGTTTTAACTAATTAGGACTACCATTTATATGTAAATGAAAGCAATTTATTATTATTATTATTATTATTACTATTATTATTATTACTACTACTATTATTATTATTATTATTTAAAAAAGGCATGCAATGACCCTTGGAAACTCAATGGTTTAAAGACAACAGGAAACAAAGATTTTGTGTTTGAAGCTTTTAATCATAACTTGGTATTAAATCACCCAAATGCACTATTATTATTATTATTATTATTATTATTGTTATTATTACTATGTTAATTATATATTTATTCATTTATAAATTTGTGTTGAAACACTCTGATTGTGATTCATTTTTTTATGTTCACAGTTTTCCTGGCGTCAGCATTTTGCTCGTGGATCGGAAAGGCAACATCGATTAGAGACGCCGGAACTCGGAGGCGCAAACCACTTCCGGTGAGTACTTGTTCTTTCCACCCGGAAACGCCTGACAGCCAACTCCTCAAATCCCCAATCCCTCCAATGCCACCACACTGTACGTACATAAGTTGACTTCAAGTAGAATACTTGGGAGAGGCACAGATTGTTATTGATTGAACGAAAAGAGTGCTATTTGTGCTTATCACATTGCCTTAATTTATTTAAAGACCTCGCGGCAATAAAGGTCTATGCCCCTATACGTACGTTTTGAGAAACATGCAAGTAAAGGTTTAGACATTGCATTCTACACTTAGGGATAAAGAACATTCACTTATGAATCACACTGTCCTTTCGCGGCGAATCTTTAAAGTAAAACCTCATCATTTAGATACACCTACGGGTCGTCTAAAGATACTAATGTCTCAGTTTCATCAGAAATGTGGTACAGCTTTGTTATTTCCCCAAGGTCTTAATTTCATATCAATCAGTTTTCGTCCACTGTCTTTTCCTTTGAATTGTATCGCGTAGAACATGATAGAACGCTCAGCTAAGCGTTGCACTTAATTAACTACGATTGTTTTGCAAAAACTGTATTATCTATTTTTTAAAAGCTTTCAAGCAAAAACACTAATTGTCTTTTGCATTATAAGAACTTCATTACTCGAACAGCACGATAGAAATCTCTTTGTGACTTACAAAAACGCTATTTTTGTAAACGGTTGAAAACATCAGTCAAACACACGTTTCGCTCCGCCTGCCCCGAAAACGTTTTGAAGCTACCTAACTATGGAAGATTTTTCCAACTTCATCTTGTGGAAGAAGTTTACTGCAGATACACGCATACTCGTATGTTACGGCGTCTGGAGTATATCAGCAAAGAGTTTTCGTATAAATGTAGGAGTCAATTGGTAGAGATTATCCAAACCCTAATAATCTAACTTGTCGGTAATATTGACAATATTCTCTGTTTGTTCAATTCTCTAGAATTTTTAATAGAAACAATTGCCTTATTGTCTTCTTCTTTCAATAAATACTTTTCCGCCTGTTCGCCTTTTATTGTCTTCATACCATAACAAAATAATTCAACATCTGCAAAATTTGAAGGAGGAGTTAAAATACAGAGTGAAACGATGAAATTGAGAATAAAGAACAAAATAAAATAATTTTATTATTTGATATTTTATAATGACAAAAATACTAGACTTAATTACTACTGCTTACGTCAGTAATTGCTGGCTTAGTTTATATAAGGCAACAAAATAGTGTACTAATAGTGAGCACTGTAAATATCATTGTAGCGCAAAGGTCCTTGAAACATCTCATTGACCTGCATAAAGCACCATGTTTCGAGAAGATTAAATGATTTCACATTTTCTGAAGCTCCACAATCCCTTCCAGCACGTTTCTATCAAAGTGTTGAATTAAAGGAAAATAAGGAAAGTAACGAGTGAAGTTAATGTTTGACCAAAAGAAGAGTTCACTATCATGTAATAGCAACTAGTATTTGCTTTTGTAATAAAGCTCTAGATTTCATTAGGGTATTAGAAGTCGGTGTGCCGTTGCTCTAGGTCTTCATAAGTGATAATTAAGAATGGTCAGAATACATCTTTCTTTTTGTAAATGTTGTGCATACTGAAATGAGCTCGGTCAACACCACTCTCATTGCCACCACCATCTTTTCTCATCGTCTTTTCTTCATATTCTCTTCTTTATTTATTTATTTTCCTTCTTCTTCAATTCTTAATCTTGACGTCTAATATTACGCCGACTTTAATGTGTCATGAATATTGCTGTAGTAGCTGCAACCCTAAAATATGTACGACACGAACGCAAAGTGGGTTGCCGAATCGTCGTCTGGGAAACGACAGTAATGTAATATTAATATAATATTGATACTGCCTACCTCATCTAGTCGCTCTACTCCTCACGCTTTCAGCCAAATAAGCCAAAACTAGCGCAGGCAGGACATCTTCGAAGCAGAAGGTGTGTTAAAATTCCCTTATAAAGAAAACCTATACTTCGGTTTTTCTTTCTTGGCGCACGGTGGTGTGTCATCAAAATGGAATATCTCACGGTATTTCGCGTCGTTCACCGTTGTTTCGACAGGAATCGCATGATCGCCAGCACTGTTCGATACAGTCGCGACCATGCGACTCCTAGCGGTACAACGGAGAACGACGCGAAATACCGTGAGATATTCCATTTTATTCACCCCCCCCCGTGCTCCAAGGAAGAAAAACCGAAGTTTAATGCCCCTGCCTCTCGCCGCACCTTCGCTCCTCCAGATCGTCGGGTGCGCGCCCTGCGGATATCCTAGGCGCGCTCTAAATCCACGCGCTGAGCTACAAATCATCCGCTAGACGCGCAGAATTTCACCGCAACCCCGCGCACCTGCCTTCTATACAGCGAGCGAGTCTGACCTCCTCACCCAACCCGCCTCACCCCGTCCCGTTCCTGCCCGTACCGCATCGCCTCACCCCCAACATCTCCGCCTTGCTCCGCTCCACCCCGCCCCGCTACACCCCGCCCCGCTACACCCCGCCCCGCTACACCCCGCCCCGCTACACCCCGCTCCACCTGCCCCACCACACCCTGCTCCGTCCCACCCCGCTTTGTCCGCCATGTTCCGCCTCACTTCACCCGCTTTGCATCTCCCCGCCCCGCCCCTCACCACCCCGTTCCGCTCCGCTTGCCCTCCATTCCGTCCTACTCCATCCCGCCGTGCTCGTCCCCTTCCCACCCCGCTCCGCTTGCCCCGCTCCATCCCTCCCTGCTCCTTTCGCCCCGCCCTGCACCTCCCCGGACCGCCCTGCTCCTCCCGCCCCTCCACTCCTTGCTCTGACCCTCCCCGTCGATCTCAATCCCGTTCTGCTCCCCCCTCCCAGTACCACCCTGCTCCTCCCCTCTCCGCCCTGCCCTGCTTTTCTCCACCCTGCTCCTCCCCTCCCTGCCCCTCCCTCCCCTCCCCTCCCCGCTCCGCACTCCATCCCGTCTTGCTCCATCCCGTTCAGTCCCATCCCGGCCTGCTCCTCCCCTCCTCGCCCCGCCCTACTCTGCTCCGCCGTACTCCGCCCCGCCCTACTCTGCTCCGCCCCTCTCTGCAGCCCGCGGCGCGGAAAGTTGGTTCAGACTTCGTTTCCCCGCCCGGTACTTTCGCAACTTTTTTTTCGTCGTATGTACGTGTGTGTGTGTGTGTGTGTGTGCGGCGCGCGAGCTGTTGTTTCGCCCACGCTTCCTACCGGGCGCGGTGCGGCGGTTCTCCGCACGTATCTATTCTTGTCAGGGATTGTTTGCTGGTTTCATTTTCTCCCGCCGACACTAAGCTAATTCCGCCTCCCGCCGCCGCCGCCACTCCGGCCGCGGCCACTACGGCAACTTTACTTTGGCCGCCGCGAGCCGCGCGCGGCGCTGTGTGCGGCCCGGACGCTTTTATTTACCAAGCGCGCTCTTCGCGCCGCCGCGGCGGCACCCCAGCGGACGGGACGGGACGGGACGGGACGGGACGGCGCGGCACGGCTAGGTTAGTTTCCATACGCCGCCGCCGCCGCCGCCAGCGCCGCCAAAGTTGCCTTGATTACCCCACCGAGTAGTCACACCCGGGTAAACCTGCGTAACTTCGCGTCGAGCCGCGCGCGGCAGCTAGTGTCGGTCGGTCCTGCGGGTGTATTAATATGTACCCGGAGACAACGCGGGCGAGATGTAGCGACCGCCCCGCGCGGCGGAGTGTGGCGGGGAGCGATGTGGCGGGGAGGGCGGCGGGGAGCGCTCGCTGCGAGAGAAGGGCGAAATTTATCGCGGCGCGCGAGGGTTAATCATCGCTGAGGGAGGTGGCGCCGCTCGTTTGTCTGTGTTCCGAAGCGCCGCTCCTTTCTTTTTTTTTTCTGGCCGGGGAAGCCCCGGCGACACGCCTCCCTGGCGGGCGACTGGTCACGTGATTGCGACGTAGAGGTTCGCGGTGAATATGTTTGCTAGGAAGCGTTGGTTGTACCGAGGGACAAACACCGGGAGCTGAAATGTAACTTCTTTTAAGGGTTGAAAGTGTCAGAGGGTTGGGGTCGCGGGTTCGATCCAGGCAAAGGGGAAAATGTAAGGAATGTGTTTGACAATGCAAGCAATGTGCGTACGTGGGATGTTGGGGGGAGGCACCCTGAATCGTTAACCGAATGGACATCTGATGTTTCCGTAATATTACTGATGTGCGTCCAGGTGATTGCGGGAGAGGCATCCTCTTCAACGAGTCACGGACCGCGATGAATATTTCCTTTCCATTCCTTCCCCATAAACCACCGCAATGCGGACTAGGCGCCCTCATGAAGTATGGCCCATCCAACCTCCAATCTGCTCAGTCATCACCAGCCTTGTACTACCGACTGAGGTAATTCAGTTACGCCAAAGTTCATTTTATCATTTTTATTGTTTCAGAGTTTGTAGACCATTCTGATATCTTGTACCCAAAACTTGCTTCTTTGTTAATAATCCCGAAAATCAAAACAGTTATTGTCATGTATTTTTCGCAAACAAAAACAGTTTTTGTCATGTAATTTTTGGAATGTTTGACATGTTGGCATGTTTTAAAGTCTTTTGTTCATACTTTCGTGCTGCCATTTGAGGTTATGTAAACAGCAGGAGTTTGTAAACGTGTTGTTGTTCACTCGACTTCGAAATTATATTATATCTTTATTGTTAAAATCGCCAAAAAAATGTTTCTTTAATAACTCACCGCTTGGTAATCGAAGGGTAAAGCCGATGGATAATACGTCTTGCGGAGCCTGCAACTCAGTGGAGTTAACGTTGTGACGTACGTAGAAGTGCAGATTTTTCGGGATCTAGTGCTTGGCGGACTATCCACTTCATGGCGATTAACGTTGTGTACTTCCCTGCGGATAGCTGGAAATATCCATACTAACTCAACTACATGTAAAGACATTGACAACACAAAAAGGAGTGTATGTATAGATACGAAATTTTTACTGATTCTTCGTACGGATTGTTGCGGTGTCCTTGCAAAGTTTGCTAAAGATTAATGCAACACAAATGCTGAAAATAAAATAATTTAAATAATATATTCAAATAATAAATATGTAGTATAATAGATTAATAAACTCATTTTCTCTTTTTACATTTGTATTATATCTGTTGTATTTCATAACCATCTGTAGACGATTCCATTTGCGTGGTTCACGGGTATTGGTCAGAATAATAAGATATATCAGTTAGCCAACGTTTCGGAGTTTTTATTACTCCATACTCAGGGCTGTATAAATTTAGCATGTGTTAAGTTAAGTATAACCTTGTTATTAAACGTATCCAGCACTGAGGATGGAGTAATAAAAACTCCGAAACGTTGGCTAACTCGCATACCTTATTATTCTGACCAATACCCGTGAACCACGCAAATGGTATTTCTATTATATATTAATAGTTTTAATATTAGGCTAATATTTGCACTTTCTTTAATATATTCGTTCATTACTTTGAATATATTAAATACGACTTAAGAAATAAACTGCATCAAATTGGACCTTCAAAGAACTTAAAATCATTTTTGTAAAGACAGCCTTCGAATAATTAAATTTGGAATTACTCTGTGTAAAGAAACTTTTTGAGGGCTTCTTCACGTCTGAAGTTGCCGGTGCAACTAAACAGCGGTCGTGTTCGCACGACGCGTTTCGAAATGCGCTGATAGTCGCCGAACGAACATTAAAGGCGATGCGCTGTGCTGAGTGGCGAATCGCAGCTATGCAGATCATCGCTCCGTCGCGAACAAGCAGGCACAGCTCGAAAAGCAATGGAATGGCCATGCGACCGGCAGAGTGCGTTAGTGCATCTACTATCGAGTCTACGGCTGAAGCTACGAAGATCGATTGATTGGATTGATCCTGTTTCCGGGCGCGTCAACTACTTAGGTCATTAGTCCCGTAAGTGTAGCGCGTGTTTTTTTCTCGGGAGGTGGCGATAATCTTTTTCCCCGCGGGATAGTGAGATCTAGCGCCGACCTAGCGGTGTGTTCCCCTCAACCAGCTATCTCCCACCAGCGGGGCACCGCCCCAGCCGGGACAAGCTCTAAGCTCCCGACCGGTCTCCCGGCATGTGTGGTAGTGTAGTGTATGTTAGTGTAAGTGTGTGTGTAAGAGGAGAGGAGAGGACAAGTAAGAGGAAGGAAAGATCGCGAGCGGTCCATGGCCTGTTTGTTAGGGTACTGCTCCGACATTCGCCTGGTGTTGATCCGAGAAACCACGGAAAACTACAGATCAGAACAGCCAGCCGCTAGAATTCTCCTCCAGACAGCGACTGAATTCGACCTAGCTGACAAGCTAGTGTCGAAAATACTGCCCCCGTGGGGACTCGAACCTAGGACCTCCCGATCAGAGGGACTGCAGCGACGAAGATCGAGAAACGCTGATCGAGAAACGCTTGGTTTCAGGTCCGACGATTCTGACAGTTTTTTGACGCTAACTGAAATTGTTTTCTGTTCAGTTGAAGCCGTAATTATTTCAATTTTTTATTCTTACACCTTGAATGAATCACCGTTATTTATTTGTGACAATGCATCACATAGGTATCTTAATCTAAGTCGTACGGAGATACAGAGATATTTTTTAATAGCAAACAATATTTTATGAAACTTACATTTAGTTTTGTTTGACCTGTATTACCTTTTTTATACAATTTCGAGCAATTTTAAATATTTTAGATCATTTATCTTTATTACATAAAAGTTAGGTTGCGAATATTTACTTTTTCGTTTACTAAGTGTAGATAAATTGTGTTGCAGGAAAACATTTCGGATCTTTGTAATAGAAAGACACAGTTAGTAGGTCTTTCATACCAGAAAAGAGACATTTTCCTTCCTACGCGTTGTATATTAGTTTGCTGAATACGTAGCATACACAAACACATCGTTTTGGAGGCATTTCTCTTACAAACAAGTTTTTTGAAACTGTCTTTCTGGCTTAGGGAAAATTACTTAAACAACGTGTCTCTTTTAATTTCTTACGATTGTCTTCAAATCCGATTTTTTCTTCTCAATGAATAATCATCGTTTGGTTAGCATCATTGAATACTCTTCAACGCCAAGTAGACTGTCACGATATACGATTGGAGAGCACAAAAATAGTTTTTTAAATACTGAAGACACAAAGAAAGAAATTTTAAAAAACGCTCGTTGATTTTTTAATTGATCTAAGTTTCCACTTCTTCAACACGTCGTACATTTGAAATACGAATCAACGGTTTGAAGTTTGAGTTGTCTGATGAATTATACTAAAAAATATATCGTTTTTTGGGTTGTCGAAGAGGTTACTTCTTAATATAACGAAAATCTCACGTTACGTAATCTTAATTCTTTGACCTATTTCCAGTGGACACGAGACCCCCCCTCGCACGTCTAAGCGCCGACCGCTTAGACCACCGGGAGCAAATGGACGCGTGCTGTAATGTCGATTATTTATTAAACCCTCTCCACCGTTAATCGCGGCCGCACGCGATGTATGCGCCGGCCATTAGAAATGTAGGATGCGCTTTCGTGCGGGGAGATACGTGCTTGCCTTTACTCGGGAGAACATCTGCAGCGCTGCGTAAACATGTTGTCATGTATAATTACCCGCACCGAATCGATGTCCGGTGCATGGACTGAAGTTGTCTGGTCGGATAGCTGCATATGTCTTGCTTATTATTCAATCTGGCTCCAGAGTCGTGTGTTATGCAGAGTTTGTAGATTTGTCATCAGGATAACTGGCAACGTCTCTATGAACTTGATTTATCCGTTATGACAAAGCTATATATTGCGTGTAATGTGGAATATTTGGATACGTTTCACGGGACTAACATTTTATCTATTTTTATGGTTTCACTAAATTCGATGTTAATATACGTAGTTTTAATTAAATATAATTTTAATTCAGATGACCAACTCGTGTTGATGTTCATTAGTGTTTCGTGTCATTTCTCGAAAATGGCAAATTATTTTAATTATTTTGCTCCGGCACCAGCGAAACTTAGTTTAACAAATTGGTTGAAATTTCAATGAGTGAAAATTTGAGGTTTATTTTGTTATGCCATTTCTACCTCACCTAACGCATTTACCCAATTGCCCCTCATATGTAATTTAATCTGAAAATTTGTTTTAAAACAGTGTTCTAGAAAATTGATTGAGATTCCTTCTTTTTTTTAAAGTATTTAAAAAATGTTAGTTCCATAATTAACAAATTCTATATTAAATTTTTCAAAAAACAATTCCATACTCGCTTAGTTAGAATTTTAATAAATTTTTTGTTCAAAATACGAATTAAAAATTAGTTTTCTTATCATAATTCTTATTTATTGAATATCAGTATTTCCAAAAGAGTAATGTTTGCTCCAGATTAACCACAACCTAACCCAATTTACATTTCACTCATCTCTTTTACTAGAGATTCTTAACGAAGGAGAACTAATACTAAATAATCCATGTATTTTGATACAAGCTTTACAGGTCTCATTGATCTTCAAAAATATTATTCTAGTTAACACGTAGTGAGACTCTTGTAATCATCTTAATTACTGAGATAATCGCTGACTTCTTCGAAAATATTTAATAAGTTTTTCGAAATCAATGAAAATGTTCATAATAAAACGAGATTTTAATCACTTTTGTAAGTTCGAAGATATTATTTCATTCACGTAGAAATGGATGATTGTGCATTGAAATAGAATATAAGGTAATGAATGTGCTGCATGAAACAGTTTTGTTCTGTTTTGTACAAGTTTAAAAAAATGATTTTCCGTATTAAACTGTATAGTAAATAAACTCATATTTGTCTTGGTTTCTAACATAAAAATATTTTTTCTATGGATTCAAAATGAAAGCAAGAACAAAGTTTCAAAAGCTGTTTTATTCATCAGAAGACCTTGTGAACTGAAGGGGCGGGATGAAAATTCAAACTCATAATTGCAATTTTAAATTGAACTAATTAAACAAGCATTATTAACTTAAATATTTTGATTGTTTTTAATCCACTAAAAATATTTATTTATATTATAATTGCTATTTTAGTAAGTTTTTTAATCTTTGCATTGAAACATACTTTTAGGACGTATTTTGAAACTTAAGACTTAATGTTCTGATGCGCATTTGTTACCATGAAATCATATTTAAGGTTTGTTCAAATGTACATACTGCCTTAACTGTAAATACACATAGATATGATGACGATTAAAGAATCAAATGACTAAAAATGGAAACAGAAAACAGACGAATTTGTTTGCAATATTTGGTGTGGAAAAACAATATTTTGTCGTAATACGATATTAATTTCATCTACTTTTTGTCACATTAACCCTCATCAAGTGTCTTTTTACTGAATATATATTATCAAAATAAAGTACTCCTTTGCAGCCATAACTTCGTAAACAAGTTAAATTATTTACCCATTTATAAGAATAGTGTTGCAAACAAAGTAGAGGTTTCCCTTGAAGACCAAACTCAACCTGTTAATATTCATTTCGTGTACATGCGTTTAAAGGAAGACAGAAAATTAGATTTTATGCCTCTTTGTTTCCCTCAAGCACAAAGACTTACTGCAAAGACTAATGCACAGCGGGAGTTACTCTTTGAAGTTGAATCATCAGGCCGGCGGTGCTGGAACAACGAAAGTTGAGGACTCTGGTGGCGGAATTTTTGGCGTCGTTATTCAAGCGACGGACGGCGACGCTGCCGGTGAGGCTAAAGTAGTCGTAAGTTAAGCCGGACGGCCAAGATGGAGGGGACTTGTTACAGAGATATGGAGATAGCATGCTAATTGCTCAGTCATTAATTCCACTTTGCAACGCGAAAATTAGACGACATCAGCGCTCATCGGCGAGATACAGGACGGGACGGATAAAGGCTGAAAGAGAAAGACGCAGAAGAAGCAGGAGAAGCAGATCGAAATTCGGCCTGTAACCGGAGAGAGACACCTTGCTTTTCAACGCGGATGAGGGTAGCCAACTCTCACCCTCTCGCGTATTATTCTCATTTCTTGCGCAGTGTTCTTCCTAACGATGGTGTAAACTGAACTAATAATTAGATTAATTGTGTTGGCTACGAATTTAGGCCATTCTATTTTACACGCCATTTCCTCGGCGCGACGCGCAAAACACCTAATTTATCAATTCGAAAGTCCCCAAAACGAGGCTAGTTGCCTTCAGAGACCTCTGTGTGCACAAGGGAAGCGTTGCCGCAATTCTTTAAATTGATTAATCAAGGGTTTATTGCGGATATTCTGTGACGCGAATAGCAGCAGTGGGGAAATCACGGTTCCACAAACAGGTTAATTTACAACGAATTTGTATATTGACCGCCGTGACAACCGAGAGGCGTAGATACGGTTATCATTGCGGTTAAAAATATGCCTGTTTGTGGGCGTAATTTGAATTCATAATGGGGTTCATTACGTACTCTTTTAATCATATCGTTCATTGATGTGCAACCGCGACAGCACGGGTTGTGCACACAAGCCTCTCCATTGAAATTGACTGTGATTTGAATCCGCGCACTTCATCGAAGGTGAGGTCATTTTTGCTATGTTGTGTTATATCAAGGCGTGATGGCATATTACCTTGAGAATGAAGAGTTTGTTTCAATTCATAGCTCGTGTTCTGTGAATTGAGTATTTTCAATCTGCGCAGAGCACGACGAATACATTGATGATTCGTATTTTAATTTCAAATTTTAATTTACGTTAATGGTTTTCGATCTCTTGCAAATTCCGCAAAGAGAATAACGAAACAGTAGATTTTGTTTTGAAATATGAGCCACTAGCTTTAGGTGATAACGTAGGAATTTGAAGACTGATGGCGGATTTTGGATTGAAAAATGTAGAATATTTTTGAGGATAAAGTCCTCTATGATGGTTGAAGGATTATTTTTTTTACTTAATCAACTGGTAAAATTTGGAGTAAATTGCATGCGACATGCCTTGAAATATCTGGCAAAATTAATGCTCTTGAGTATTTAGAAGTTGATGTAAATGTTGTCTGTGAAGTTAAATTCTCAGCTTATGCATGTTCTTATAATCGTCATAGAAATCTGTGCAGTCTGTGATCAGGTACAACCTCATTACGAGACACCAAATAACGAATTTTGGGGATGAATGCTTAGAAAAAATTATGTTCGGTGGTACTCTTCAGCTCTCTGAAACTCGTTTTCTACAAGTTATTCTCCCGAAAATAATCTTTGTTGTTGTCTGTAGTTAATTGAATCGTATTTGACTTGCATTTATAGGTTAGTCACTGTAATTAGTTTATGCAGTCACCAACAATATTAGCGTAAAAATGATGAAACAAATGTTTCTCCATATTTATTGCAGCTTGAAGTGTAAATGGATTAAAAGAACGTATTTGATAACATGCAACAAAAGCTCACATTCTTATTTTAAAGAAAGTAAAAAACCTGTTTTATGAAACCATTGTTTTTGTAATGAATGTGGTTTTCTGAAGCATATTTAAAATGTATTTACAAATATATTTACTGGTATAGAATGTACAATAATTTTGCTCTAGTAAAGAAAACATTATTGGTATGGAAAAATTAAAAGAATAACATTTAGTAGAGATACTTGGTCACTGAATTATGAGTAAATATTTTCATAAGGATTATTTGCTTTTTTTTCGCAAGTATTTAAAAGTATTCGCAAAAATATGGATATTGGTTGGAAGTTTGCTAGATTTATTTACTTTACATTAATTTTGGATTTTTAGGGGGTAGTTTCTTTGTTTTAGAGCTTTGAGAGCGTTTTGTTTGTTGCTCATATAAATTCATAATTATTGAATAATTTGTATCACAAATACTTGCGTTGAGTGGCATGTGAAATATTGATGTTTCATACACAAATATTTTGGTTATTTTAAAATATAGGAATAATGGAATGTCAAAATCAGTTCAATATTAATGTTTGTGCATAAGCATATTTATTAATTGAGAATTTCGGACAATTTTCGAGAATTAAATAAATATTATAATTTTTTCATAAATCAGGGTATTGGAAAGTCTATTTTTAACAATATATTGTTCTATGTGCCTACGTGATTTTTTCTAATTAGAGGTCTTTCTAGATTGAATTCTTTCACACAATTTTTTGCTTCTAATTACGAATATTTTGATTTTTTGCGAAAATCCGCAGACGTCTTCCCTCCTATAAATTTCACCCATACGAGACGCTGTTGCAATCATTGCTTTTGCAACTGACGAGGCGAATAAAATCGTCACACCAATAATATTCCAGCGGAATAGTTTGACGTATGATGAAGTATTTTCATATGTAGCGACTGGCATGGAGTGGGACTTGGTGAAAATTGTTTTTGAATTTAATTAGCATGAATAATGCGAAACACTCCATCTATGATCATCATTACCACATTTGTCAGTTGCGATGCCCTTGCTTCTATCGAGATGATCGACAGGATGGTGTGAGGTGGACCATTTCCGTCCGTCAAATATCTGGGACGCTGTAATTGGCCGCAGTGAATAGAGAGTACAGGGCATATTGAAAACCACGCAAAGGTATCAACTAAAAACAGATAATTATTTGAGTGTTCTTTAATGCACATGGGAATACGATGGGTTTTTTCCATGATGATCCTCTGTTTCTTCATAATTTGTTCGTCGGGCTGGAAGATTTTTTATGAAAGTATCAAAAAGAGACGATTGGCAAGTAATTAATCAGCTTCACACAATTTTTGAATTTCTTCATTGAAACGTAGTCCGTTCAGCGTCTCATTCAAGGACAGATGGTAATCGAACTCGCATCGAGCTCATGGATGTTGCATGAACAGGTCTAAACGCAGGGACATTTCTTCTGGACATTGTCAAAGAATAGAAAAAACTTTAACAATTTCTCAAATCTCTTGCAATGCTGCGATAACATTAAATGAAAAGCACACTAACTAGGCGAGGCTGCATGACTGATACTGTAAAGAAAATTTAAATAGTATAAACATTGCAGAATGTATTGAAGCCTACGAGGCACAAATGAATAATTATTATAAACACATGTCTAGACTTTTCAAACCAGACCAGACCACACTCATAGTAAAACTGCTCCTCCTTTTTACACATCTGTCTAGTAAGGGGTCTAAATGCTTACACAAAAATGCCCTTCGCTGACGGCAAATGTTCACGGGCTGGAATTAGCTCGCCGTGGTCAGCGATGTAATATTGCTTCTCGCCACTCCCTGCGCATTCTCACCCTTCGCCTTGCCACCAACGCTTCCCCCGCCGGCCCCGCCGCTCTCCACAACGCCCCGAGATCTCTCCGGGCGAGTGGAAGGGGTGGCTAGCCGGGCGGGCGGGCGGGCGGTGAGGAGAGAGGGGCGGCGACGTCGTTGTCGGCGGCGGCGGCGGCGGCGGCGGCGGCGGCGGCGGCGGCGGCGGCGGCGGCGGCGGCGGCGGCGGCGGCGGCGGCGGCGGCGGCGGCGGCGGCGGCGACGTGAGGTGACCTAGCTTCAGCCGCGCGACGGACGAGGGCGCTCCATGCGTAGAGGCGCAGGGGAACAACGATTAATTAATTCTCTAATTAATTAAAAAAATATTCATTGTTCCCCTGCGAATTTTGTGTTCGCGCCACCATAACACACTGGTGCAGCATGGAACTCTCATAATTTGGCGAGAAGACCACAAAGAGCGCCCAGCTGGGCGAAAGTCACTGCAACTTTATCCGCGCCGAGAAAATGTGCTAACAACGTAAATGTAACTTCATTATTTGTGCACGTCTTCTGAATTTCAGTGGGAAATATGGTTATTCAAATTATCGTTTCCCATATTGTTGCGGCATTATTCTTTCATGAAGAACATGTTGAGGGTTAAGGGTACAAATTTATAGCTAATTTACCTTTGAAAATATTTTTTTATTAAATAGGAGCGAATATTTTGTCAACAAAACTTGAAAAAAAACGCTCTTTTTTCTGTTTTCAAGATTCGACTAGAATATGGTTTAGGATAGAGATCACAGCATTATGAAAACGTGCACAAATTTCACTCATAGCTCCCATAGCTCGTCACACACAGTTTTAAACTGTTTTTGACATAAATAAATAAATAAGGATGGGTTTTCCTTAGCAATCCAGCTCAGTTGAAACAATATCTTTGGAGTCTTAGTTGAGGTATGGGATCGGAGGTTGTGTGCATCAGCAGTCGGATTTGTCGAAACGCCAGCTCGTTTGTGATGATGCTTTGCACTCTACCTTACTGAACTCTTACGTTTTAGATGAATTGGATGCAAACAATGTAAAGGAAGTCGCATCTTACGTATAACAACACTTCAAAAGGAAATATTTACAGTTCTATTTCGGATGGATCGTAATCTATGACAAGTCAAATATTTAAGCTTGTACCATCTTGAAAATAGTGTAATTAAGTGATTTTTACCGAGCACTTTGTAAATGTATCAACGTTTTTACCAAGTAATTTTTAAATTTTGGGAAAAATTAATAATGCTTTTTTTTTACCCCAGCGCGTTCTTGGTCGATGCGTCTTCTGCAAACACGGTACGCTCCCAATTTCTCGTCTTAGCGTCGCCATAAACGGGTGTTGAAGTTCAGAGTTAACGGGAGGTGAGAGAAGTGGAGTACTATTCGCCCTCGTATGCGCTCAGTTTACAATTACGGGAAAACAAGCAATATATTAAAGAATGAGAGACAGATGTTGTCTGGTATCGAAAAAATGTTTTTTTAAAGCTAAAAGATCTTTTTCGATAGCTTGGCTATCATCCTTAGAGCTATCTGAAAAAACTTACAAAATTTTGAAAAGAAGGTTGCATTACCATCGTAACGATCCAGTTTGCTTACGCACCTGGCACCAACAATTTTGTACTAAAACTTATTTTTGTAAATTACCTTTTGTAATATGTGTATTTATCTATTTGTATTTAAACATTACTATAAGGAAAGGTTTCTTGGGATCGTGTACTTCTTTCTACATAAAAGGGTTTGTGTGTTTTTTTTGTTTTTACAACTGATATTATAGTTTGTTTTTTTGTGTTGAGTTTTTTGTTACGGCAGCTCGTTGAATTGTTCAATGATAATGCAATGTGTAATCTCAATTAATCAGTTCAGTGGGAAGTCCACTCCTGCAGGACAGTCATTAAATCATTTATAAACAAAATAAACAATTCCTAGCCCTGAAAGACGTAAACACTGTCTACTTCTATTGTCGATTAAATTTTTTCCGTTATACTTTCGCCTCCACACATGATCCAAAAATGTACTTCTCTGTACATGCTCTGCAACATATTTAAAACTCTTTTAAAAGTGTAATTCATTCAGTATTCGCCATAACGCTTCGCTATTGATTGAATCAAAAGCCTTTCTGAAATAAAAAAAAATAAACTGTAGTATAAATGGGCCCGTTTACGTGAAAGCGCCTGCTATACTAGTCGATCTAATATAAAGATATTGTTAGTGGTCGCGAAACCTATCCTAAAACCTGCCAACAATTTTGAGATTTTGCTATATTTTTCGCCCATTCACTCAGTCATTCATTGAGAATTCGCTTAGCGATAGTAAATGACTAACGCTACGATAGTTTTCCAGTCAATTTGTTGTAGCTTTATTCTTAAACACCGGTTGGAGGATAGCCGTGTTACAAATTTTTCTGGGTACGATCTGAAATCAACAATGCTATTAAGAACTCAGAGTACTCTCGTGATCCATGTTCCAAAATCCCGAAATTTTGTCGTGATGCCGTCCGCGCTGCCGGCTTTCCTACTATTTGTCGCCAGAAAAAGCCCTATTCACTCCATTCCACGTTATAGGTTTTCGTTCGTCTGATTCAGGCACGCTCCGGTCAGTTAAACTATTAGCCCTGTTTCAATGTCGGGTTTTGCGAGCACCCGTAAAAAATACTGCACGTCTGTGAATAATACAAAAATATTTCTGATCGGAAATGAATCTTGATAAGTAGAAAAATTTGCACTCCCAAGAATTTCAATGGCTTAATAAAGGCATCGTACTTCCATGATTAATATATAACACAAGATATGCAATACAGATATGACATCGTAAATTCCGCCGCTTGTCGACGTACGTGATTCTATATAGTGGTGAAAGGCGAAAGTATGCGCACTATTCAATAATATTGGTGGCATGCTACATGTCCTCCCGTCACGACTGCTCTAAATATTTGAACATAATATCACTGCTCATAACAAAACCGATCATGTCAATGGAAGAATGCGACAGTTTAAATTTGAGCAATTCATTATCGTTCAGAATATTTGCCCCCAGTTAAATAAACTAATAGTATAAAGAATAAAATATTATTTAAAAATAAGGGACAGATGAATTTGTATTTTACGGGGTTGGGGAATTTGTATTTACGTGTTTTAAAAGCAAACCTCTATCATAATACCATGAAAATTGATGATACAATTAATGAGTCTTTGATACAAACAGTAGTGCAACTGCTATTCAGCTGTAAACAGACATGAAGATATTCAATCTAAACCCCGAAGTAAGATGAAATATTGAACTTTTTCTTTTACTTTTCCTACCGAAATTAATCCCCTAATAAAGTATTCTGTAAGTGTAAACCCAGTGATATTCTCTTCCCAAATGCCGCACATAACCATGTTTATTAAAGCTAATTTTTATCAACATTGAATTGCTTTAATAGATGTCTGCAAAATTCACAAATTAGCCTTACCAGCCATTTCCAATAAAATTCAAAACGAATTTCATCTGTGTTGCTGAGAACACTCAATATATTTAATATGAAACAAAAACCAAAAGTTTTGGTCTGATTATTTTGAAATGTAAATTGGGAGGTTCAAAATAACAAAAAAAAACATTGACGATGACTGACGGATCTGTCTCTCGCTCCGTTGTTTTGGAAGGTGGTTTAAAAAGTCTGAAGAATCTGTTGGAGATCATAAAAAGTGTGTTATAATAAATGCCCTCTAAATGGTATTAACTGAATATCATTGTACCGTCAGAGGAATGCGTCATGACGTACGTACAATAGTCACAAAGAATTCAAGTTGCAGAGATATTTTTAAACTTTCGTTGTGTTGTAAATTATTGCGTATGTGTAGAAGAGAAAATAGGAGATAAAAAATCGAAAAATAAATGAATTATAGTTAGGTGCTCTGCTTTCAGTTAGCGATTCCTTCTGTATCTTTTCAGCTCCCCTCATGTAGCATTACCGTGAAACCGTTGACAAACGTTTGAGTAAACCTGACACGTAATGAGAGGAGAAACATATCAACCTGCTGGTAAAGAGTTTCACTATCAAGCTACCGAAAAAAAAGCACCAGGATGCATTTACAACTCCTTTGAGTCAACCACCCACCCAGAGGGCCACCTATCCTCGTTATCCTCACAACCCAGCCCCCACCCCCTCCCCACCCCCACCCCCATATAATTAAACGCGCGCGCAACCACTCGTGTCTTCTGAAGTGGACGGACCTCACCTGCGACGCCACAAAAGCCTTTTAAAAAACAAATTGGTGGGCCGCATGGGGGTTGCTAAGCCGAGCGGGTGGGAGAGAGGTGGGGGGGCGGGCGCTCGCGTGTGCGTAATTGGAAATTCCTGAAACCGCCCGGGCGCCGGTTGCGGTTCCCGGCGCAACCCTCTTAGACCGCCGCGCCGCCACCTTCGCACAGTGGGCACTCGCGGCGGAATAATCGGGCAAAAAAAAATTATAAAGTATTCTTTGCACTAGTGTTGTGAAGGTCAGCGCCGCTCGCCGCCCGAGATCCGCAATGCACTGCTACACCGGTGGTTGCTTACGGAGCTCACGGAGCAAGCGAGTGTTCAATCGAACCACAGGAAGCCCACCGCACTAGTACTCAACGATCAGGTTTCGAGTGTCCGAGGAGGAAACGTCGAAACGAGAAACCACCCGATTTTTCGCTTAATTTTTCTGTCTGAGCAAATATATTCACTTATTTTGTAAATAATAAACAATTTACATGTTTCTGGAGTATTTCTATGCCTCCGTAATGCAAAGTTTTGCCTGGAAATCATTTTTTCAAACCAACTTTTGAGTGCTTATTGCGGCTCAACCATTCGGAATATCCATCTAGTTTATTAGACAAAATATGTTTAGAATTGTCTTAAGAGCTTATTTTCAAAGTTTCCTCCCTGAACACCCTGTATAATGCCTCTTCCTGACCAGTGGCAGATTCACGAGGGTGGGGGAATTGGAGCCATGCCCCCCTCTCTCGAAAGGCCTAGAGAAGTGTGGTCAAGGTCGATGCCATGAGCGGGAGTCTATGGCACGAGTGCCAAGACGAAATCGCCTCTCCACGCATTTCTTAACCCCGCCACAAGAGACAACGCCATCACCATTATACAACGGCGGGGTTACTAATACTTTCCTCTCCCGACGCTAGTGGCACAGAGAAGCTCGTGGCATAGCACGGTGCCGCGAGGCGTGCCACTGTCACAGGTAGGAGACCGTGGAATGAGTGCAACACCACTGCTCTGCACGGTTTCTTAAAGTGACTGTCACAGTTCTAGCTAGATAGCTGTAGATTGACAACTTACATGGCGTTGCCTACCTCAGGAAGCGTGGTCAAGCCATCCTCCTCTACTTCCGAGGGGGAGCTTAGTTGCAATCAAGCACCGCCTGCAACGATAACTGATTCCCTCTTGCAACTTCGTTCTCACGCTCAAACAGAGATACGAGCCTTCAGCACTCTAGGGCAGTCTTGTCAAGGTCGATGCTACGAGCGGAAGTCCGTGGCATTAGTGCAACGACGAAATCGCCCTTCCTCACACTTCATTACCCTGCCTCCAGAGACAACGCCATCCCTATTGTAAAACGGTGGGGTTATCCACCACCAGAGACAACGCCATCTTTATTAATGGGAGTTATTAATAGTTTCCTTTCCCGACGCTCGTTGCGCAGAGAAGCTCGTGGCATGCTACGGTGCTACGACACGTGCCACTGCCAACAGTAGAAGACCTTGATATTAATGCTCTAGGGTTCGGGACCGTCGCGTCATGGTCAGGTTGTCTCGCCCCCGCCCGCCCGATCCGAGGCGGTGGCGGCTCCTCAGGCGGGGAACTTGGGCCGCGAAGAGAGGGAACCCTCCCCTCCGCCACTTTTTACACATGCGCAGTCCACGTTTTTTTCTAAATTGCCGAGCTATAGGCCGTGTTCAGTCGCTGTCTGTAGGAGAATTCTGGCGGACGGCTACTCTGATAGACAGTTTTCCGTGGTTTCTCCGAGAAACACGAGGCGAATGCCGGAGCAGTATCCTAACAAATGAGCCACAGAATCGCGTGCGATTTTTCCTTCCTCGTTCTATCCTCACCCCTTACTTACACACACACACACACACACACACTTGTACGGCAGAACGCACGTGTCTAGAGACCGGTCGGGAACTTACAGTGCTTGTCCCGGCTGGGGCAGTGCCCCGCTGGTTAGAGATACCTGGTTCGGTTAAGATCGGAAAAGATCACTGCCACATCCCGAGGAAAAACATACACTACATTTACAGACTAATTTCTAGAGTGTGAAGAGGGGGTGAAGATAATAACTTTTTGCCAACAATCAGGCAGGAAATTTCTTGTAACAATGTTACCTATGAGACATTTTTGATTGTTATTTGATTGACACTTGACACGTATTGTTATTCGGTGTGTCACGTTTTGACGTAGTCAAAAGGAAAGTTTACCTACAGAACAGTACATGAGGAATTGTATAACCTTCAACTCTTCTGTGTAACTTCGTTGCATGAAATTTCCCACTATATGTTCTTGGGTAAACCATAATCATCTTTATCTTCTCTACGTGCTCAAGATGTTTGTAACATTTGTTCTTATCGTACTACCCATAGCGGCATCGTAAGGTTGTAACTTCTTAAAATAAAACTGTGATTTTCAGTCAAAAATGTATTTACATAATTCATTTAGAGTAATAGATAAACTTACAATAAATATATAGTTGAGGGCCGTAGGGATCACAGAGGTTTATGTTAGTAATGCCAAACTGATAACCTTTAGCAGTAGCGTGGCATCTCAAATAATTAGTTTGTATGGAGTTCATACCGCAGATGTTTCTATTGAAAGCAAATAGAAAGTTCAGCTGTAACGTGCTAGTTATACTTTACAAAGTTGCGCGGTATATGTACAGCAAATACTCCAACTTGTCTTGCCCAGAGGACAGAAAGTCGAGCTGTACCACGAAAATAATGTGTGCCATTTGGAGCGTACAGTGTTGCTCGCGGCTTCTAAACTGTGCGTTACCAATGGCACTTGGTATGGCTCAAGGCGTCGGCTAAGAGCTGCGGAGCACTTCTACGGGGCCATAGAGTTTGCACGTAAGTACGGAATATAACGGAGCGCAAGAGAACATTTAGAGCTTAGTGCTCGTGATCTACACTGCACTACGTTGGCACACAAGAGGGGGAACTGCTGGACTGTTCCCTGCTGAGGGGCAACCTGAGAGAAAACGCTCCACCTCTACGGCATGCAATTGTCCCGGCTGGGCGCTGCCCCGCTGGCGGGAGATACCTGGTTGAGGGGAAAACCCCGCTAGTCGACGATAGGTCGGGGCCAGATCTCGCCATCCAGTGGGGAAAAGATCATCACCACCACCTACCAAGAAGAACACGCACTACACTTACGGGACTAATGACCTAAGTATCTGACGCGCCCGGAAACACGAATCAATCAATCGATCAATCAACCGATCTACGGCATTCCTCCACCAACTTGCTCTTACACGCGAGTGGTTAGTATTAATTGCGCGTTTTTTCTTGAACAACGACCGTGCTTCCTTCTCTCTGGCACAATAAACAGTTGAAGACAAAAGATCGCTGCGAGCACTGATGACAACATTCCAAACACATCTTCACTGACGCGAAATAGAAAATATTTTCAGTTGAAGGCGAGATACTGCCCGTGATTTTCTCCAAAAATTTTAAAGAAATGACCAGAGCAGGTAAAGATCCATCACGGGAGATACCTCGAACTCCTCAGAAAATTTACAACGCAAATTGTTGAGAAAGTTGCGAAGGCATGTCTGATTCTCCAGAGACTGCCATTGCTTCATTAAATCTGGTGGCCGATTTCGTAACTAATATCCCCACTCTAGCCGCATGTCTTCAATCCATCGTTCAAGAAAAGTTTCGCGAGTAATACTGTCGCACTGAGACGCGCATGGGGCTCTCTATACAACTGTTCTGATGTGTTGTGTATATAATACACTAAAAAGGGATGCCGATTTAGTACCCCGCATAAGAAGCCGTAGGTTCAAAACCCAGTAAGTGTGCTACTGCTGAATAGGAATCCTACAGTGCTGTCTGGGCCGGCTTGGCCTGCTGGGCCGGTGCCTCGCTGGAGGGAGATACCTTGTTGGGAAAACTTCGCTAGCCGATGGGTATATCGGCGCCTGACCTCGCCATCCAGCAGGGGAAGGTAACCGCCACTTCCTGCAATAAAACATGCTATACACTTGAAATAATTGACTCTCCTTGTAGCACTATTCAATCAATCCCCGGCTGGATGATGCGATCCGGCTCCGACCTACTCATCGACTAGTGGTGTTTACCCCAACCACCTTCCATTAGCGGTGCACCACCCCAGCTGTGACAAGCTCTATGGTCCCGACTGGTCTCCCGACATGTGTGGTAGTATAGTGCATGTAAGTGTAAATGTGTAAAAATAAGAGGTGAGGATAGAATAAGGAAAGGGGAGGAGAGATCGCGCGCGGTTCGTGGCCTGCTTGTTGGGTACCTATCTCGTATTCGCCTAGTGTTGATCAAAGAAATCACAGAAAACTACCGATCAGAGCAGCCAGCCGCTAGAATTCTCCTCCAGACGTCGGCTGAATTCCACCTAGCTACGTAACTAATGCCGAAAATCCCTGCCATCGTCGGTACTCATACCCTAGGACCTCCCGGTCAGAGGCACTGCAGATACGTATATTGTTGCCCGGAGCCAAGCTAAGCTGGTTTGACTTCCACATTTGCTGATGTTTCACTGAAGTCTCTTGACACTACGCAACACCCGGACATCACCGGCCACCGCTATCTTAATAAGATGTCTATAAGATTGTATTAGTATACGGCGACTTTCGACCCACTTTGCCAGGTGGCCTTTCCACGTTCCCTCTCCCGCCGGTCCGCCCTCGTTTACGGGCAGTAACGTATGCGCAGCGGAGCCGGCCAATAACGCGCCCCTGTAACTTTAACTCGGCGCGTTTTACAGCCCACCTCTCGAGCGCTGCCGGATGAAATCTAGCGGCTCCGCTCACCACTACTCACCGGTCCTCACCGGTCATCCTACGTTTGCGGTGGCGATGGTGTAAGGCAGTGTTGTCAAGGTCGATGCCACGAGCGGGAGTCCGTGGGACGAGTGACACGACTGCACACCCGCTCTGTCCCGCTCTGGTCTGCTCTGGCCCGCTCTGACCCGCTCTGGCTCGCTTTGGCTTGCTCTGGACCGCTCTGGCTCACTCTGGCCTGCTCTGGACCGCTTTGGACCGCTTTGGACCGCTCTGGCCCGCTTTGGCCCGCTCTAGACCGCTCTGGACCGCTCTGGCTCACTCTGCCTCGCTCTGGCCTGCTCTGGCCTGCTCTGGCCCGCTCTGGCCCGCTCTAGCCCGCTTCATCTCTGCCACGTTGTTTTTCACCGAATTACCTTTTATTTTTGGAGCGACATTTGCACTAAACCTGGCTTTATACAATAAACAAACACATCTGATTTCTTCTTTAAATGCTTTTAACATACTACATAATTATGTGGATACGCATATCTCGGTAACGCCGCTCTCAAAGGCACTGAAATAGAAAGAAGTAATAAGACGGCAACAATACACTACTTTGCATTATAAATATACAAGAACAAAGAATAAACTTAGATATGGATCAATGGACACCTGCTGCAGAAATGTGTAATGTCAACAAAAATATATTTATGAAAATAACATGTAGGTTACTTCTTGGTAAATAAAACTCTACACTAAATTCAAAAATTTTAGTCTTCAGTCTCCAATTTCAGAATTATGTAATATGTACTTAATATTGTAATATTAACTTAACATTGTAACTTAATCTTCCGGCGGGCGCGCGGCATCATTCCGTGTTGCCTCCGTGATTTTATTGTTCTCAAAGGGAGTACGGCGATTTGACATGTCAGAGGGCTTCAGCATTCTCACTTGGCAACATTGTAAACGAAACAAGGAATCTCCGTTCCATTGCCTGCATTCGTAAAGATGATTTGAAGGTAAAAATGTTCTGACTGCAACACTCCGTGCTCTACCGCACCCGCTCATTTAACTATTTTTAGTATTCCAAACGAACATTTTACTAGTTCAGATTGTTTGTTTACATGTATTTTCGATCACTGTAAGCCAAATCAAAGATATTGAAATTGTTTTTGTTGATTTTTTCTATTACTTGCAGACTTATTTTTGTTTCTCTTTGCTGAAACAGAAGTTTGTGTAACAGAAGAAAAAGTGAGGCATCTTCTTGAGTATCTGGAAACGGCGTGATGAAAACGTGTTAATGCTTTTCTAAAGTTTAAGAACAGTAGACTGTTTCATTTACTTAATTTGTCTGTTTAATAACAATTTTCCAGTAAATTTTATTTTTATTTCTCATATTATATTTTGTTTTCAATTTTCTGAAACAATTTGTTATTTATTATTCTATGAGTAAATCTAGTTACATTTCTGTTATTTGTAAAATGTATTAACATTAAAAATGCAATGAAGAATAGTTGCAAGGTTTAGTTCCTACTTCTTTAATTAAATAATAGGAGGCAAAATACTTATCTGGAGGCAGCATGCAGTGCTCCTACGCGCCCGCTTCTGTATCAAAGGCGCTCCCACCGGAAGGTTAAATATATTATCCTTATTTTAAGGCATTGCGGTCTGATGGACTCATCTGTGCGTCTGGAGTCTACATGTTTCCCAACGGCGGGGGCCGATGGAATTCTAAAGGGTGTCAATATTGATTAAGATTCCGATTGGGGTCGATAGCCGAACATCCACGACGACAAATCTGTTTAATCAATATCCTGTTGATTACAAAAAATAAATGATGCTAATTGTTGTCTATTATAAGTATTAAAAAGTCTATTAATAATTGTTTATATTAGATACCAAAACCCAAAAATTGTAATGGTACAAAACATTTAAAAAACATAAACATAATGAACAATCTGTTTCAAAACTTTTGTTCATATTGTTCGATTGTTTAATTAGCATCAAGTCCTTTATGTGCAATTATTGGTGGTAAGATTATTATTATGCTGCATATTATATAAAAGCATTAAGGGAGTCGATCAAGCAAATCGTTCTTTTAAAAGTGAACGATGCAAGTAAAATGTTGGGAATACTTGATCTAGAGATACATCTTTGTACGCCGTAGTCACATCCATACACTAAGTCAGGCAGCTCGCCTTACAACTGCTAGAACTTAGTTCACTCAAACACGTTCTTGTTAGACAGCAAGCCGCCGACTATAAAGAAGTCTGAGTCAGTTGAAGAGATGAAGAAATGATACTTTGTCAATGCAGGAGGTTCTTATCTAAGGAATTTATAATCTTGTGGGTCGCTGAGACGCCTATGTACATCAGCCTTCAAGGAAAATAGGAATGCAGTTGTTAAATTCTGTGTTTCACACTTTATTATGTATACTTACACTGATACTAATCAATAATTTGTCAAGCTGATAGAAGTCCCATTTCTTATGTTCCCCTTTATTTACGTTCACATTAATTCACTTTATAGGTCTGAATATTTTATTTCCCCATATTTTATTTACTATCTTAAACAAACATGTTTTTATTTACTTTCTATGAGCGAACACACTTGTTCTTTTTTAACAGCGGATTCACTCTCCTAGTATGAAATCTAATATTTCTTCGGATTAAATGAGATAGAGAAATAAGATGAGAGTTTTGTAGTTACATTAACAATTTGAAGAGTTACCCGTATAATCATGAGTGCAACATTCTACATTCATTTTTGATCTTTTAATGAGAAAGTTTATGAAACATAAATATATTTGTTCACTCGAATATTTTGTCTCAATCAAAGCAAATTTTTTAAATCGCACGAAAAAAAAATTCAACACATTACATGCCATTTGTAGAAACGTCACTGCCGTTCATTGTTTTTTTAAAAATCCAAACGTCGCGCTGGGAGCTACAAACACGAGCAAATTTTTATGATGCATTTTTTCTTACTCCAAAACAAACCATCAACGCGGATGTAGGCTGTTTTGCACGTGGGGCTGTAATTCAAATGGCATCGGGGAGGGAGTAGACGGCCCCTCTCTCTCCCAGCGGACTGCAGAAATGTGTCATGCTGTTATCGCACAAATCCATCACGGAACAATTGCACATCGCGACGCGGAAACTGCAGCCGGTCGGACGGGCCTCGCATTAAAACAGACTTAAGCCCCATCTGCGTCCATTCTGGGCGCTGACAACAATGCAATCACACACAGACTAAGCCATCTGGTGATTTAGCGTTTTGATAAACAATACACCGCGGTTCCTCTGCGACAGAATTGGCCGTGTAGGAAATTGGACAAAATTGCGAGGGACACGCCGCGCGCACGGAATGGAGGTTCCATCGAAGTTTCAGAGTGTGGCATTGGTTGCTGGTGGACGTGTATGAATGTTCTATTTCACGAAGAGGAGGCGAGCCGGCAAGTATTTAGAAACTCCGCGATGTTGAAGTTCATTCCGGCAGTAATTTTCCGAAAAGAAACAAAACCCTTTCAGTGGGCGTCGAAAAAACTTAGTTCGCTTATTCTTAATCGAGTCATTGCTTACCTACATTATGTAAGGCCTCAGAACAGTGAAATACAGCATTTCACATCCAATACTCTAAAATATTCTACACATTAAAATGAAAAGCCAAAAGATTTTCAAAAATGTCTTCACGGTTTTATGCAAACTCTAACAAACAAATATTTTGATGTAAGATTGCTTCGCTCCCAAAGATTCTGTTGAATTGACTGTTGCAATGAAATAGTCCATTACTCGTTGTAATGTGTGACGCTTTAGTTTTCGGGAAAATGCAATGTGTTTAGAAGAATTATCAAGTAGTCGGACAGTTCTGTTTGCGAGAAAGCGAGATCTCTTTTCACTTTTCAGCGCTAACACAACATAGAGTTGGGTCTTAAATGAAAAACCCCTCTCCTCGCAGTAGTCCTTGAATATTTATGAACTAACTTTGGAAGAAATTAACTGCCTCCTGCACTTACAACTACTGGAATGCTGGTCCTCTAGTAAGGAGAGATTTCTGACCACTATTTTTGTGTGGAAATTAGCTACGAACTCTGACCGTAAATTCAGTGTTCAAAGTGTTTATAAATGCATATAGCTTGTACGTATTTACATTTATTTTTCTTGTGGTCTGCAATGAATGTAATTACGCCAATAGAGAAGAAAGTACCAACTCCCTGTTTTACCGCAATAACAAAATATTTGAAAACATGTGTAGTAGGTGTAATGATTATAGGTAGACTAGCATACCCGTGCGAGAACTCTCGCATGCTGTACTTCACCTTCTTCTTTATTTTTCCATTTCCATATTAAGACAGTAATGTGTATTTTCTTTCAAGACCATTTTATCCTCCCTCACTTGTTCTATATGTCACCTTATAATTGATAACAATGTGATACATTCTTTCCATACAAACTATTCTTATTTAACTTTAATATCGAGCAAAGAGGAATACTCGTATAATTCGATCGCATAGATTATCAAGTAATTAGTCATTTCACATACAGCTGTAGATTCTTCAGGCTGTGAACTGGTGAGGTAAAATCGAAAAGCGTCTAACCAGCAAAAATCTAATAGAATGGTCAAGATCTCATCCTATATATGAGGAACGTTTCTGTGAGGCCTTTGGCTCCAAAATTTTAGTTTTTAAGGCCCTAAAACGCTTCGTTTAGGAGTTACTTAACAATACAAATGAAAAAAAACTAATGTGCGTTGCAGATTGTATTTTAGACGAATATTTAGATGCGTTTTTTAAACAAATACTTCATATTTTTAAAGTCAAAGTGCACTTCGTCACGTCTCCGTGAAAGTTTCTGTCTTTAGAGACCTCATTTATAAAAATTGGTTGCGTGTGAGAGCAAAGGGAAGATACACTACTGAAATAATATAGGAGACGATAGTCTTAGTAGAGTTGGAGTAGATGGTCGGTGAGAGTGTATATTATATTTTTATTCCACATAACTAAAGTCATTATTGTCATACATATCTGAAATACAACGATATCATTACTAATAATTGCAATTATCTTACTTCTATCTCATCTACTTTCATATAGAGCTTTCTGCTTAGTCTTCTTGTTCTGCTGCAAAGCTTCAATCTCCAGCTCTAGAAAATCATCATTAGAAAACGGTCCTTCTACGCGTAAGAACTTTCTTCGGTGCGGCCTGTACTTTTATGTTTCCTCAATTAGCATTACTCTTTTGGTAGTCATTATTGGAAATCTTTTTCTCGGCATTTATCTGTTGTTGCTGATTATGCGGTTGCCAAAGTACATCAAAAGGTGGTGATAAACACTTCAGAAACTTCCACAACAGCGCTCGTGCGCACACACACATACACATACACACACACACATACACACACACACATACACATACACACACATACACATACACACATACACACATACACACACACACAAACACATACACACACTCGCAAGTGCTTCCCAGTCACCATACAACATGAGACCTGTCTGAAGGTTAGAACTTGTCCTGGTTAGGGGGCGGAAATCTCCCGCGACGTGTAGTTTGGCGCATAATATCGCCATAGAGGGGGAGAATACAGCTATCTCCCAGGATAAAACATTCACTTCACTAACGAGACTGCATCATTTGACGCCCCTGTAAACAATAATAAAATGAATCAAACCCGGTCGATCCTTGTAGAATTTCTGGTTTTTATGTAGTTTTCTTGAGGCTCACCCATTCTTCTTGACCTTCTTCCACTGCTTCTCGTTCGTTATTTATATCTTATGGAAGGTTTAGGGGAGTAACAAGACAAACCACATCATACAAAGCGAGCCTCACGCTTTTCGCTTGCAAATGCTAATATCTCGATTTTGGTGGAATTTTTTCTTATCTAACTCCTGCCCTGATCCCTTCATAAAAATAACTAGTGGTGCTAAAATAGCACATTCTTTCTCACCTGAACCTTCACGCAAAAGAGAGAAAATAATTCAAACTTTCGAAAACATGTACATGAACTTATTTGAAAATATCTTTAAGGAACAGATTTCATTAAGTAAAAAATCTCTATCTTCATAGTTGTAGTTGTAGGAAGACTGAACAAATTTTCAATTTTTGTCATTTTCAAAGAAATTAAGGTTCTCAACAAACATGAGAACAGCATCATTCTCTCAACATCCTTCACATTATCCAACAACAAAACTTAATAAAGAACGTTGGTGCCATTTTTTTGAAAATTTTGAAAATGACCCAGGGTCTTCATGCAAAGTACCTCCAAAATTGAGATATCGGTTTCAAATTTGGGTATAAGTAAATTTTAGGAAAAATAGGCTGAACGATTTAGCGGCTGGCCTTATCCACAGACGGATGGACAGTCAGAGACGGACGCACGGACAGAGAGACGTTTTGTCCGTCATTTGATTTTTTGGTATCAAAAACCCACAAAACAAGAATTGTGGTTACACTACGTGTTAGAGGATTTTTTTCTAAATTTAGCAACTGGATTTATCTACTTTTTCGTTACCAAGGTCCTGTAATAAGAGTTTTTCTGTCGAAAATTCACCGTTTTTTGGCGCAGCATTTCATAACTTTATCTCTACTGTGTAAGCGGTAGCGAGAAAGTAAAATAGTCTACTCATAACATCTTATATCGTTCATAATAATAATAACAATAATAATAAAATTCTTAAGATCCACGAAGTATTTGATCCGGGCACTTCACGTCATGCGAAATGAATTTGAAAGCTGACGCTAGCGCACGCTTGGCAGAGCTAGCCGGCGACTTTCAAAGACACGCACGCATATACGCACGCAATTTGCGCTCGCGCCATACTCGACGCTTGCGCCGCACCCCGGGTGCGCCTCTTCGGATGCAATTTCCATGCAGATGGCAAAAATAATGAGTGCTCCTTGCGCGCCCAATTACGACGCCCGTGCTCAGTGGCTCGCCCCTCCCCCACCCCTTCACCCCTTCACCCTCCCTGGTCACGTCGCACGCCCGCCTGCCGGAGTGACGTCTTGGTGGACCTATTACAAAATCACAAAAAATCATCCTAAGCCCTAAAGCCCATTCTTTGCCCACTTCTACATTATATGTTCCCGATCTGGTATCTTTCAGCTTTATCCCACATACACAAGATCCAATATTTTCCAAGAGAATCCACCGTATTGGATCACAGTGCTAATGGTTTGAAAAACAACGCCACCTTTCAGTTCCATTTCAGCCTAAAATCAGTAAAATAACAAACTCATTCTCTCGGAATTACTTGTTTCGTTTACCAAACATAACTGAGCTACCCTTCTTCAAAATCGGTATAGATATATCCCCCTTTCTTGAGAATGAAAACTAGATACCCACTTCATTCCTTCCGAACGTTCTTCTCTATCTTTGATTAATGCATAACTGCAGGTCTTAAACATTAAGTCGTGTAGTTTCAGTATGCGCAAGTTTTGTTGAGCTCACCGTTTGCTATTAGTGGTAGAAGTAGAGCCGCGTGTATAGCACCATTTTGTTAGTAATGCAAAGAAATTATCTGCACTCCATTTATCGATGCAAATAAGTTTTCTACAACTGGGGAGAAAAGTGTCTCATTTTCAAAAGTTACTAACTTCGCTTTTTTTGAAACTTTTATTCATCATTCAATATTCGGAAGCAGTTCTGGAGCTCATGAAAACGTGCACAGATGTTATTCCTCCCACATACGTCACATACGGTTTTTACTCAAGTTTTTTTGCTCAAGTGAACTACAGAATTATAATTACCTCAAAATTACTATTAGGCATTATTTCAAAGTTTCAAGGAATTTTGTATTTTGCAAAAGAAGAAGAACGAGAATCAACACCAGAGGGGAAGATTTTCAGAAAACATCTGATTTATATGAAAATTGTTGATTGTGTACTCATCACCCATCTGTCAAGACAATCAATGAAAGTACTCTGTACAGAATTCTTTAATTAAAACTTCGGTTTCAATCCATGCAAGCCCCAACTAATAGGAGTAATTATGTGCTGTCGAAGCGCACTAGCTGTTGCATTTTGTAATTACGGTTTAAGAATATGTGCCATTTTTTCTGATAGGATGTTTCCTTAACCAATAAACTAAAATCCGATAGGTTCCCTGTAAAATGTGGTTCTTTTGGAATAAAATGTGGCCATATTATCCTGTTATCTGGTGCTCAACTTGGTTTCTCAGTTTCAATGAGATTGGGTTTAGATAGTCATCGTGACTGAGTTTTCGAAACGCAGTAATACTGAGTAGAAACATATACCTAGAAAATGTAAGGTATCAAATCTTTAATATTAAAGAAATTAAATTGTGTTCTATTATTAGTTATAATGATTATTTGATAGGGTTATAATAAATAGGGGAGTTTTTCTTCGTCCTCTCAGTTTTGATGGAATACCATTATATTAAAATGTTCCACGAAAATAAAAGTAGAAGAAATCTAACAAGTTGATATATCCAACTTTTAATGAACTCTAAACATTAAAACGCAAGTCAACATTCCCAAATCAGTTTGAAAGCCATCATTTGGTCAGCGAGAATCCTAAGTGAGAATCGTATTGACATTAGTTAATTTACGAATAAGTAACATTAATCAAAATCACACATTACACCATAATACATGTATAAAATACATTTTCAAATTTTGATTCATCACGTAATTGCTGAAATAAGTTTTTTAACTTTAAAATACAAAAAAGGTTTAGTCGTTTTACAGGTATCCAAGTCACTACGCCCAGACCTGAGTAGTCTTTACGATTATTTTAAGATCGTTTAGTTCTGTCACCACCATAGGTCTATTTTGGATCATATGTCCCTATATTGAGAGTCACACTCGAAGACGAATCCGAAGATTTTGGAAAGCGACACCACTCGAGCCCTTCCCTACAAGTCGCCGATCCCTCAGCGGCTATTTTCGCAGCTCAAGTGAAGCGTGCATTGAAAGCACGTCTAACCGTGCATACAGCATCCACCGGCCGCATCCATCTTGGTTCCGAGGGAATCCCCGCGTCCGCAAATATCATCAGTCTTCATGACGAGCGCCACACGCTCGTTTGTTCGCGCTGCGTGGGTCGATTTGCCTGTCTCGAACAGCGGGCGTTCGATTTAGATTCATCTTGGCCGCGCCGACAGCCATTACTGTCTCCGAGGAGAACCGCCCACGTCAGACGGTTGGCTGGGAACGACGCGAAAGATCTATCACGCGATAGACACGCGAGCTACCATCGGTTCGCGAAAGTTAGAATAGTGCCCGGTGTGGGATAAAGGGAGATTTTGGGAAGTTTAATGAAACGCAATGTGGTCTTTTAGAACTAGAAAACTCTTAGAAGATGGAAAAGAGAGACCTCAGAGAGTAGAAATACGGTACTAAAAGGAAGGGGCATAATACTTACCTTTCCGATTCATTGCCCAATGCACATGGTGTTCCGCAGGATTCAATTATAGGCCCTATTATCTTCCTACTATAGTCTACGTAAACGATAGGTCTTAGATGATTTAAACAGTTCTCTTTGTGGATGATGATGATGATAAATTTCTTTTCAAAAGAATCGGCAAATACTGTAAGCACAAATCAGATTTTTAGTTGGTTTTGTAATAAATTAATAGGAAAGGAAGGGGAAAATGTTTCAATGCAGTTTTCCATTTCAAATAATCATTTTTATACTTTAGTGAAAATAAGCAATTTGCAATAATTGAGTGATGCTAAGAAATGAGAAGTGTGATGTGAGAATGTTCATTTGGGAACGGATTTTATCAAACATTTTTAAAATATAAAAACGTATTTAAAGTTAAAGACGATGTTAAATTTAAATGAAAGTTACCAATAAGACAAACACATGTTAAACGTGTAAACTATTTTTTTCGTTATAATTAGTACCCTATCGCCAAAGGATTACTTGGGCAGATCTGAATAATACATTTATTTAGCATTCTACACATATTCATTCCTATTTTCGTGTAAGCATTCCTACTTTCACACAGTTGCTTTGATAGAAGACATAACAGCCCTAGAAAAGCAGTTTTAAAACCAATCTACGCTGGCTAATATAGGTGGTTACTCGCTATTGTAGGGAGGAGCGATACAAACACTCATGGTACCTACGAAGAAGCTTAATACATAGACAGCAGTGGAAATAAGTTTCAATCTGATTTCGTAACTGTTGAAGAGAGTTTATGCAAAGTAAAATTAATCAAAAGCTTTTATTTGAAACTAGAATCCTTTTAATTTTTAGATATTTTTCTTGTAAAAGCCAATAGTTCTCAGCTCTGGCTCTTCCTTGAACGAGACACCACCTCATCTGTCAATCGGCTTCAGTAAAATACTGAAATATCGCAAACAAAATTCTACCGAACACGTGATAAATTCCTCCATTCTTCTTGAAAATAATTTTTCCCGTTATTTCTCCGATAAAAAAATCATACACCGTACCTTTTCCGTGTCAGTTAAAATTATAAAACAGGCGAGTGAAATAATAAAACCGGAGTTTCTTTCCAGAAAGAATCGTGAGCATAGCGGCTATTTTTCGTATAAGTGAAAACCAGTTAAGGGTGTTTTCTAACAGGAGAAAAGAAATGTACACTCTACTCTCCTGATGCTGACCTACATTACGCAACTCTTAAAAGAGTCATTTGCGACAGCGTCCAAATGTGAAAACAAAAAATATAAAACACGAAACGTTCTTTTAATAGATTGCAAGCGAGAAAAAATTGAGTATGTTTACATGAAGGGTATATTTTTTGTAAGGTTTGATGCCATTTTTGTACAATAACAGTACACTTCATTTATTTCTCAAAGAAATATTGTCACTGTTGTCCATATTTTTAGATGTTGAAAGGTATCTCGTGTGCAAAACCTTGATGGTATATACAAACTCTAAAATAACTCTACAGAAAAAAGGTATAAAGTTGCATGAAGTTACAATACACGTGTTCCGAGAAAGGATTAGAAAAATAGTCTTACGAAATGGAGTGTCAAAACAAATGGTTTTGAGGAAAGGTGTCATAAACTAAATAATATCATGGTTTTTACGAGAGCTACTTGCCATTCAAGCTTAGAGGCAAAACAAAGCGTGGGCTCTCGCATCTAATGAAGAACACCGACCCAGTCGCCTGTCCAATATGTGGAGGAATATTATCAACGTCACATATTATCTTCCAGTGTTCCAGTCTTCAAAATCTACGAATCTCTCTTGGCATCAAGAACGAAATTTATAAAATATTTAATTCAATAGAAGGTTTGAAAAGTATTTTAACTTTTTTAATTTGGCTGGTTTTCATAATATGATCTGATTGCAAAATTTGTAATACCTCATATTTTATTTCATTGTGTCTACTCTTAATTTAAAAAAATGTATCTCTAGTATAAATCAATAGTGGTCGCTAAAATAAACATAAGCTGCCGCTTATGTTTATTGAAATTTAGATATATTTAAGCTGCCGCTTAAATAAACATAAAAAAAGCGTGGGCTTCCGTGACCAGAGGGATTAGTCTCCGGATTAGGAGGCGCTGTCTGCGAAATGCCGCGTTCTACTCGCAGTTATCATTTGAAGACCTCGAGGCAATAACGTGCTACGCCACCATACTTAAATTTTGAGAAAACTAGAAGTAAAGGTTTAGACATTACATTCTACACATTGGGAAAAAGAACATTCATTCATGCAATTCATTCATTACACTGCCATCTTGCGGGGAATTTTTAAATTAAAATCCCAATATCTAGATACATCTATGGGGCATCGAAAATCACTAATATCTCAATTTCATCAGCAACGTGTCTTAGCATGTTATTGCCACAGACACTTCAATTATTCGGTTGTCTTCCTGAGACCTTTCTCGGGACGAAACGCACCTAGGGGTGAAGAACCAAATGGCACTTCGCAATAAAAGTCTCAATATGACGGATCAAACATTAGCAACTGCGACTATAACATTGCGTCTCCCCATCAGCCAGAAATCTTCAGCGTAGCAACGCGGTCGAAGATCGCAGAGGTACCCATCAATCAGGGAACAGGTGGGGGGCGGCGAGGGCAAAGACGGCATCGAGAGCAACCATGGAAACGAGAGCAACGAGGGCAAGACGGCAAGGAAGACAATGATTGCAAAGAGAGTACCGACGGCAATAATAGCAACGAAGGGCACGAGGGCAACGGGGGAAACGAGAACAACGACGGCAATGAGAGCACCGACGGCAACGAGAGCAACGACGGCAACGAGAGCAACGAGGACAACGACGGCAACGAGGAAAACGACGGCAAGGATAACAACGATTGCAAAGAGAGTAGCGACAGCAATAATAACAACGAAGACCACGAAGGCAACGAGGGTAACGAGAGCAACGACGGTAACGAAACCAACGATGGCAACGAGAGCAACGACGACAATGATGGCAACAAGGGCAACGATGGTGGCGATTGCGTGAGTGCCGGAATGTCGAGAGCATAAAGGACTACCGAATGAATGACCGCGTCGCGCAAATAAAGCAAGAACCACCTCCGTGCTGAAGAATCATGCTAGTTGCCTCCCAGTTCGCCAGGCGGCGCGTGCTTCTCCAACCCGTTGTATCAGGTGCGTACGTCGACCGCGGGACACGCCCCTTTGTGAAGTCGATTTTTATTTAAATACGGGGGAGGAGATTCTGCGTTAGAAAAAAACTTTTTGTTGAAAACACAACTGGTCGAGAATAATGAGTCTCGTGTGGTGAAAGTAGGTAATTTAATACGAGATAAAAGCCGATGGTAAGCACCAACAAAACGCTACGTACGGCACCGTGATTGTGGACTTTTGTGTCGGCCCGTGGATGCTTCTGGTAGTGCTGGCAAAGTTGGCTTTCGCAAACACATGTTCCTGGCTGTTGAATGGCATCGGCGTACAGTGCACACAGACTTGCGTTTGCTGAAAAGTATATGTACATTCGTTCCCGTTTATTTAAGCGTTGCATATCAAACACGTTCTTTTTTTTTATTTGAGGTCGCATCAACATCTAGGGCATAAGCGACCACTATTGGTTTTAACGTTATGGCAACTGTGAATAGATGAAAATGTTACAGTAATGATACGGGGTGAAAGGACGAACACAAATACAACCATGCCCGAAGCGGTATTCGAACCGGCATCACTGATTTAGCGATCTCGGCCACCGGATCGTCAAACACGTTCTTTATGTTCAAATAATCCCTTAAATGTGGAAACTTGTTTACGTACTACGTCCCATCACAAAATGTTCACATTCGTCAAACTCTTGAGACTGCCGACCTATCAGTATATCACCAACATTATCCAAAGTCTTCGAAAAAATTGTAAGTCAACAAAAAGGGAAAATACTTTATCATCAATGATCTTCTCAATAATATTATAAATGTGGTTTTAGAGAAGGTGGAACTCACACGTTTTTGCCACTAGTGACCGAAGGCATACGTCAATCTACGGTTGAAGGCAATGTAACAAGGCTAACGCTTTTAAAAATTTAGCAAGGGTCTGCGATTCAGTAGTCTATGACGTGCATCTGGCCAAATGTAAATGAAAGACGTTGTCTGTACTAGTCGCGACAGCCTGCTGCAGGTCAGGGCCTACCAGCAGCATCTCGGCTTCGCAGTCATAGGTTAAGGCGTACATGTGGTTAATATACAGGATGAGTCACGTAACTTTAGCACCTCCTGTAACTTTTTAACGGTTGAAGTTATTTCAATGCAGTTTTCACGGAAGTGCATGAGGGAAAGGGGCTAATTGATACGTGCAATTATTTCTATTTTATCACTTCTATTTTACGAGATTTTTTAGGTAACTTTGTTTTTTCAAATGGAACTATACATATTTTTTCAGTCCACCATGACGAGCGTAAAAAGACGAATCCAATGATGTACATATTGTCATATGTTAGATAAGCATTTTTTTGATTAATTTGGATTTTTGCGACCGGGGTTTAACGGACGTTTTGAATAGTCCACCACACAAGGTCACGGCAGCGCTCCACCAGCACACGTGCGCCCGGCGAAGGGAAGGGAAGGGGAGGGATCTTATTTCAAAATACGAAACATAGTATTCCAAATATTCACAAAACCATTGCAGTTTTTTCCTGAACTGTGCTTTCCATCCTTCCGCATTTTCAGATTTTCGTCTTTCTTTGATTGAAGGAATTAAAGGATGGAAAATAAGGATTTGTCATAAGTTTGTATTGTAATAAAATTGTTTATAACTTCAACTCCATTTAATGGGATTTCATAAGATACGTAGTAATGGGATCTTGAAACAAAGCACAATAAGAATAAATAATTAAAACTGTACAATAATATATTGTATATTTTGAGCAAACAATTTCAATGTTAATACGAATATAATAATAACTTAGGGATAGAAATAATCTTATTTCAATAAATACTACTTAAGACAAATCCGTATTTTCAATCCCTAAGAAACCCAAATTACTGAAAATGGATTAAGATGAAAAGGAGAGTTCAGGAAAAAATGCAACAGTTTTGTGAATATTTTTCGTATCCTCAAGTACTTAAATCCCTTACTTTCCCAGACCCCGCGTTTGCTGGGGGAGCGCTGCGTGACCTTGTGGGGCTGACAGTTACAATGAAAATATCCGTTAAACACTAGTCGCAAAAAAATCACAATTACTCAAAAAAATGCTTATCTAACATATAACAATATTTATATCTTTGGATTTGTCTTTTTACGCTTGTCATGATAGACTGAAAAAATATGTATATTTCCATTTGAAAAAACAAAGTTGCCTCAAATATCTCGTAAAATAACAGTGATAAAAGAGAAATCAATACACATATCAATTAGCCCCATTCCCTCATTCACTTCCGTGAAAACTGCATTGCAATATCTTCAACCGTTCAAAAGTTACAGGAGGTGCTAAAGTTACGTGACTCACCCTGTATAGACATCCGTGTGCCGTATTCTGGTCTTCTGAACCTCAGAAGTGAGTTTTCTCATCGTCACAGCAATATTTACTGGTTCATTGCAAGGAAAACGAACACTACAATCGTGCCAGACCGGGAATAGAACCCGGAGTCGCGTTATGGAAAGCGAGCACACTGGCCAGTGATAATCCACGAGGGCAAAAGAGGTTCTGGTAGTTAAAAAATTCTTTCTCATTACCTTAACCAGTTTTACGAGAAGTACCACAGGGGTCAACATAATGCGTGCACGTAGAAAACCTAGACTCACCGGCGTAGATAAATCGCATTTACAGTGCAATTTTTCTAATTTTGCCCCTCAAGGCCACTCAAATCCCATCTTTGCGATGAAATATGTCACTGCATGTTGCATCTTTCTCAGTCGTTCCGCAAGATTTCGCATGATCGCGACCGTATCAAGCAGTGCTTGCGATCATGCGAATTCTACAGGCAAGACCGAGAAAGACGCGAAATGCCGTGACATATCCCATCGCGAAGATGAAATTTGAGTGGCCTTGACGGACAAAGTTAGATAAATCGCAGTATAGATAAGTTTTCTGTTTTCGCTTTGATCGCTCTTCTCGCCCATCATTGTAGCGCATCAGATCTGCCAACAGTGGTCTCTGATCCAGCCCATGTCAGCCGCAAGCACACGGGTTGCCATTGGGGTCGCGAGCGATACTTCTGCTCTTCAACGATAAAGAGTGTAATGCAGCGGACTGCAAGTAAAAAAGAAAGGGGAGAGAGGTTGGAGAAGCAGTGTCCCTGGCGATGACCCGGAGATTTTTTCTGACCACGAAGCTCGGAATCCAGGTCATTGAGCAGGTCTGTTTTGCAGCAAACGTCACAGCGTGGCTATTGCAACTAGTGTGAAAATGATCAAGGACAAAAAGGTGTTTGACATTAGGTACTTGTGAATCAAAGAATTAATTACGAAATGAAGTTGCAAGAGTAAACAAGAGAAGAAGTGAGGAGTCTTGAATTAAGAAATTACAAGAATATAAAATGAAGTGTGGATAAATAAATCAAACAGAAAATCAGAAATATGGTTCAAGTATCAAGAATTTATTAAAGTGCAATGTGAAAGATGGAATGATAGATTGGTATCTACTTGGACAACTCATAATTGAGGGAAAGAATTTGGTCTCTATTCTGTGAGTTTTAATGGAAATAATATAGTATAAACTACAGTTTTCCATAACTAAAAAAACCTTTTTCTAAATCTTATATTATACCCAAATGTCTTATTTCTTCATGAATGTGGATGTAATTAATTAATCAGATCTGACTAAACGGTACATGACGAAAAGTTTTGTTGCTCCATTCATTCGGAGCAGAGTGCGGCGGTGGCAGGTCGCTGGCCGGGTCGTTCGTGGCTACGCGGTTCGGTGAAGGGGGTTGGGGGGTGAGCGCAGCCAGATACACGTGTCGCAGTGTCGCCGTGTCGGCGCGCGTCGCTCGTTACGCGAAACAATACCTGCAGCCTTTTGTCGCCCGATCCGCCGGTAATTACAATGTTGTGTGCAGTGCAGCGGCGAGGTACGTACTCTGGCGACGGGTTTTTTTCGCAAGTTTCCTGGCCGCCGCTGTTTGACTTTCAGAACCAGATTGTCATTTCGCAATAAACCGACTTCCGCGCGCCCGCCGCGCCGCGGCGCCACCGTCGCACGATGGGGCAACGTTCTCTGACGCCGCGACCGGAGTTGTTTTTTTCGGTAAATAAATACGTGGATGAGCGCACGGCGATGTCGTCGGTTTGTTCGATATGGAGTTTATCGTTTGTCCGGTTCGTCGACGGTCAGATATCGATAAAAACAGATTGCTAACTTCAGTAAATAGAGCAGGGTACGTCGAAAACGCCATGCGCATTCGTCCGTTCTTTCATTTCCCCTGCAACTATGTTAACTCGCGCGCAATGTAGTTATTGGACTCATTCAACTACAAGTACTTTGGCTCGTAGCTAACACTGAACGTTTCGAACGCGGTTTTCGCGTCGGAACGGGATTAAATCTTTCATTTGCTTTACTATAGCTTGAAAAATACTTTCCAGGACCCAATATTCCATATTCCAATTCGCCTAAATGGGCGTATATAACTTTTTTTTTCGTTTTCGTTAGCTCAGAAAATGAAATGAAAAAATACGAGTTTAAATAAACATTTATCTATTTGAGTGATACTGGCAATTACATATTGTCTCCAAAGCTCGTCAAATGTAATATAAAATTGCTTTAAGTTATTTGTCGAATTTAAAATCTAAGTTAAAGGGTATAATATTTTCCAGATGTACGAAGATAGCTTGTGTCGTGTAAATACGAGTAAATGCACGATTTCGTCTGTAAACACTGAAGCATTGGCTACCTTTCACAAAACAAAATCTTTTCAGTATTTTCGAATGAGTCGAACCCCACGCTCCAGTGAAGAGGCTTTTTCGCTGGAGTTGGTGTTAGCGTGACGCTTAAAGCTGAGCGGGTGCTGACTGTGTGATGGAACAATTGCGAATCAGCTGTTTTGGTGTCATCGTGGGAACGGTTGTTGTGTGGGGCTGCCGGAGGGTTCCTAACTAGTTGCTGACGATGATCGCAGTACATGATTATTACTCGTATTACAGACTGACCTTAACATAAGTGGGGTGTTTAATTCTAATAATGACGTTATAATGACTCGTTTTGAACCACTTGTATGAAAATTTATTTACAACATTCTTTCAAATAAGTGTTATATATATTTGGAATATTAAGAAAAGAATTCATTCACCTATCGTTATTAAAATGTTGGACTTTTAAAATTACTTTTAGGGTTTTTGGTGTCTTACCTGCATTCTAACACAACGCAGATATGGTAATGAAAATTAAGTGGTTTAGTATCTTTATGTTTTTTATGTTGAAAGGAATTTATTAAAAGAATAAATAATATAACATTACATCACTTACCTCAGCAAAGGTCTTTAAACTATTGCAAACCAAAATCCTACAATTAGACTCCTGACATTCACTCTTAATGGTAAATCCATTGCATTTAAGTCTAGGAAAATGGACTATATGTAGTTTGACGGAAAAAGAAATAAGTGAAGAGCAAAAATCTCCTGTCAGAAGCCGAATGCACTCTTATCTACTAAAATATTTCTATACTAAATCTGACAAAATAGTTTTAAATTACATCTTGAGTATTTGCTACAGACTACATGATTTGATATCTGCGAGTCATCTTGTGAAAATGAGTTACTCTTCGGTATCTTGCCAGAAGTGATTCTAAAATTGGACTCGCGGATTTCAGAGATTAAGCAATATATTGTATATTATGGGCTGTGAAACATGTTCCACTTACATTAACTAACTAAATATATATAATGTGGGTTGGTTGCCAAAATGCAGTTTCCCTTGAAACAAAAACTAGTTTTTTTTATTTACCTATTTATATAATTATTAAGAAATAAATTTAAAAATTGAAATAGTTTCCTTATACTTCTCTAATAATGCGCGCGGTAGTAATGACGCATGATATATACAAAAATATCTTCTCATTTAGAATACAATGAAATAATTGAGGTACTGTTATTTCCCTGAAGCTACTCTAATAATTACTTTTATTTATCTAATGCCCACATTGGTGTTTTAAGAGAGAGAAACTACTCTGAGTTTGGAAGAAATACACTATTGTAGTATTCTTTTGTTGGATGTATGTGGGAAAATGAGACAGAGCAACGATCAAAATGAGAATTTCGGATTCAAAATAACTTGTTGGGAAGTATTTACTAAAGTACAAGAATTATTTTTATGAACGAATCGCCATCTCTTTAGGATCGAATATTCCCAGTATCTCAGGTATTTATGATGTGTGCAAAATATGATATACGTCAATATTTAATGCGAAATGCAGTTAAATGCAACTGAGTTGATATATTTCTTTGAAATGTGATGCGCTTCAATACATTCTTTAAAATTAAAATTATTGTTAATGAAATTGGTTTGGAAATTAGTCTAATTATGAGTTTCTCACTTCAACATTGAAATTGGTGGTAACATTTTAGTTATAAAAATAGAATATCTAGGTGTAAAGAAGAAGGATGTTTTACAATTGTGTGTAAGCATACCTGAGTCCATCTGAGCATTATTTAAAATTGAGCATTGCCATCAGTGTTTCAGTGGACAGGTCTGCAAAACCGAATATGTTCAAAATATATTTGCCCTTGCCACAACTCCAAAACCGAAAACTGTGTTACTTGTGAGTCTGAAACCGGCGATAGCGTTTCTTGCATGTTTAACTATCAGCTCGGCGGGTTACGTAGATGTTGCCTACAATTGTAATAAATACGTACGAGGTGCTGTAAGACGTACGTAGAACGAACATACTGGAGTTATCTGATATACGAGCTCTGTCAAGCGATTAACTATTTAAATTTAGCTGGGAATATAAAAAATGATGGTTATTTACTTCTAAACTATAGCAATCTTACAGAAAATTATTGTAATGAGTTGCTGTATGCGTGTAGGATCAGTGTTTAAAAATATGAAAGTGGCGGAAACGGAAATGTTTTACCATTGCAGTGTATTCAATAAATATAATTTAATTTAAAAATCAATTTATTCGTTTAAGATTAACTACCCTTTAACTACGCATTAATTACACTACACCACACTTTAAAAATGAGGTATTCCAATAATATTGTGAACCGCCAACATTTGGTTTTGGCTTCCTGTTTTCTAGATAGTAACTTCGATGTTAAGCGATGTTATGAGTCGAACCGAGACGTGCAGTTTAAAAATATATCCACAGCTCGTACTTTGAGCAAAGTCCTCTGGGAATGGCATAGAGCCCACTTCGTCGGTTAACTTTGCAGAAACAACTCCCCCACATATCCGATTTAATTCAAATCATTCTTTAAATACTTACTTTTTACATTAATAAGAACAAAGTGTGAACATTTCAGCGAAATAGCCGGGAAATCTCCGGGGACCCGTTCCGCGCATGAACAGCGCTTCGGATCAACTTTAAACACTCCCGGTAAAAATAACAAAGTGTGAAATTTTCCGGAAAATCGATCGAGCAGTTTTTGCGTCACATATCCGATTGAATTCAAACCACTCTTTAAATACTTATTTTTTATATTAATAAGAACAAAGTGTGAACATTTCAGCGAAATAGCGCCCTTTGAATTTTCAAAATTATTCTCTGGTTCCCCGTTGACTCCTCTGATTTCTGTTTTCGTTATAACATGATGTCTTTGGTTCGCGACTTAAAGACAACGTTCCACCGACCTGAAGACCTCTCACACGGCGGCGTTTCCGAACAATCACATCTTCTCCCGCTCACGCGACCCGTTCCGCGCATTCTCCGGGGACCCGTTCCGCCCATGAACAGCGCTTTGGATCAACTTTAAACACTCCCGGTAAAAATAACAAAGTGTGAAATTTTCCGCAAAATCGATCCAGCAGTTTTTGCGTCACATATCCGATTTAATTCAAACCACTCTTTAAATACTAAAGTTTTATATTAATAAGAACAAGGTGTGAACATTTCAGCAAAATGGCGCCCTTTGAATTTTGAAAATTATTCTTTGGTTCCCTGTTGACCTCTCTCATTGGTGCTCTGGTTATAACGGGATGCCTTTGGTTTGCGACTGTTAAAGACAACGTTCCTGCGACCTGAAGACCTCCCACACGGCGGCGTTTCCGAACAATCACATCTTCTCCCGCGCACGCGACCCGTTCCGCGGATTCTCCGGGGACCCGTTCCGCGCATGACAGCGCTTCGGCGCAACTTGAGTCGTAAAGCGAGCAGGCGAGAGTCGCGCGTCGCGTCGCGTCGCGTCGCCCCTCCGTCGGCTGAACAGCTGAGCTTCTCGCCGGCGCCGAACAGGCAGCGCTCGCGTCGCGTGGCGCCGGCGCGGGGCTTTACGGCGAAGAAATTAATTCGGCGGCGCCGAGAGGTCCCGTGGGCGGGCTTCTCAATGCTAACGCGAGAATTAGTTGCTTAATAACCGCCGTTGATTAGTTATTAATGTTATTGGCTTTGGCGCAGGTAGTAATGGTGCGAGCGCGGGGGCGAGAGAGAAATCCCGCGCTCCGAGTAAAACGGTGGGAGGGGTGGGGGATGGGGGAGAGGGTGGGGGTGGGGGAGGCTCAAGTTAGATTGCCGCGCGCCCGCCCGCCCCGGTGCTTGCTTGCTTCTCGTGCGCTCGCTGGTTAAACAGATAGGCCCCTCCCGGAAACTTATCTCCCGGCCGGTGCACTCTAGTAATTGCGACCGGTGACCCGCCCCGCCGCCGCCCCCGCCCTCCCGCGCCACCTGCCCCGCTTCCCCCCCTCCGCCCTCCCCGTCTCCGCCCGAGATTCGCGCGCGCTCTCCGCGTCTTCCTACGAGCCTTTTCCTGGCGCGCGTCAGGGATTCTCCCGCCGGTCTTCAAGGAGCTCGTACTGGCTTAGGTGGCTCAGGGCATCAGTTGATGTCAGGGCAGTGCCTCTGACCGGGAGGTCCTTGAGTTGGAGTCCAGATGGTGGCAGATTTTGTGACTAATTTGTCAGCTAGGTCGAATTCAGCCGCTTTCTAGATTAGAATTCTTGCAGCCGACTGCTCTGATAGGTAGTTTTCGGTGGTTTCGCCGTTCAACACAATGCGAATGCCAGAGTGGTACTCTCACAAACGGGCTATGGGTCGTTCGTGTTCTTTCTTTCGTCTTCCTTCAATCTTTCTTCCAGCACCTCTTACATACACACACTCTCACATGCACAACACTACTACGTCTGCCGGGAGACCGGTCTGGGCAGTACCCCCCCTGGTGAGATATACCTGGGTAGCGAAAAATCCAATAAACCGACGTAGAGGCCGGCACCGGATCTCCTCATCTAGCGGAGAAAGATCACCGCCACCGCACATCTCTTGTAGGACTAATGGCATTAACAATTGGCGCGCGGAATCACTAACCAATTCAATCAATCATTCAAATACCACGAATCTTGCTGCTCGTAGTCCTCGTTCCTCCCATTCATTTAATCGATTTGAACTTCATCCTCATTCATTCTGTCCTCACTGATTCCACTACCTGGTCTCATCTGCTGACTTTCTCCTTAAATGCATGATCTTCGTAAAGACAGACAACAATACGAGACAATGAAGAGTCAACTGTTGCATGTAATCCTTCGTATTTACGTCTGTTGTGAAATATTAAATGTTCCACGTGGATTAAAATAGTTCGTTTAAAACGACGATGAAAAAGAATCTTTCATGTTTTCTACTCAAATAGTATTAATCGATGCTTTCTCTGGATATGATGTAATAAAATCAAAGTATTCGAAATCTCATCAGTACCTTGTAGCTCACGGTTTACTCTGAACTAAGATTGAGAAACTAAGTCAAATTTAAAAGTAAAGAACCGTAGTTTTTCATATTTCTAGTAAATGTTTAACAGTTAATTGCTTGTCAGAACTCGCAATTCTGATTACTCGATGTTCATTCTGGGTACGCCTTCAAAAGAACGATCTAGTGACGTTTTCGTCTTCAATGCACCGAGTGTTTAAGTGTGAGATACGCTTTTGTTCCAACACTCCTTTCCGGGGTTTATTACAAATTTCACGTTCCATTACTACATTTCGTATGTAATCCGCCGAGCGAGATACGTTCAACGTGCAAGAAACGCTAGCGCCTGTTGCAGCCTCGCAAAGCGAGGTGAAATTTACCTGGGAGTATTGTGTGAACAAGGGGCAGAAGAAGTGTAATAAATGTTTGGACTCGCGAGGTGTCGGCGGGCGCACTCGCTGCTGTTCGCGCCTCGCTTTTTCCGGAGTTAATGAGGGGTAATTACCGAGCTCTCAACAAGAAGCGACGTACAGGTTGTTTCAGAAACAAAGCGCGTGCTTCCCGATCGATATGATGCTTCTTTCGGAGTTAACGAGAAAGGAACCCTATTTTAGTACTCAGTCAAGAACTATGATCTTACTTTTTTTTAAAATACCGCGCGAAAAAACATGGTTCTTTTGATTGTTTTCCATGTGCCAAACTGGTAATGTTGTCATTCTTATTAATAGTATGCCCACAATTACGAAACGTCCGTAAAACATCCTGAAGCGTACACCGTCAGAAATTTCCGCATGACTTTTAATGTAAGAGTACATTAAAGTAAGTATCATGTACGTAAATAAAATGTAATGTACACGTACAGTAACTTTAAAGTACGTGTGCATTAAATGTAATGTACGTGTGCAATTAAATTTACTGTATGCGTGTACATTAAATTTACTGTACGTGTAAATTAAATTTACTGTATGCGTGTACATTAAATTTACTGTACGTGTAAATTAAATTTATTGTAAGCGTAAATTAAATTTACTGTACGCGTGTACATTGAATTTACTGTACGTGTAAATTAACTTTAATTTACGTACATGATACTTACTTTAATGTACTTTTATATTGAAATTACTATATGTGTTCATGAAATTTACTGTACTTGTACTTACTTCAATATTTAAAATTTGTTGAAATAATTGTCACCCTGCTCTAACCACTATCGTATCGAGACAATCAATTCTTTGAACATGTTCTTGGGCCTGATGAATTGCCCGTTGGGATTTTATGCAATTGTCACATTTTGGACACGTTTACGCTCGGAAATGTGTCCCGCAGATGTAAAGAATACTAAGTTCTGATCTTGGTACTAGGTAACAAATGTATTTTAATATTTAAATTTGTTCAACGAATCACCCCGACCGGGATTCGAACCCGAAACTTTTGGCTTACGCGCAGGTAACCATTGAGCTATTGCGTCATCCAATCGCTTCAGCAGGATCTTAGGCCTAATGTATTGCCCACTATGATATGTATAATATATTCTTTACGTCTACGGAACATATTTCTTTAGACGTAATATATATTAAATATGTATTAACTCTACAGAATTATCTATATTATTTATAATTGTCACTACTTATTCACCTGTTTTGGACGCGTTTACGCTCGGAAATATGTTTTGTAGCCGTAAAGAGTACTAAATTCTGACATTGTTACAGTGACAATTCTTTGAAAAAATTTAAATATTTCCGGAGAATTAGAAAAAATTGTTAACTAAAGAATTAGCGTACTATGTACATCGCTACAATTTTATTATAAAGATTTTTACAATTTTATTTGTTACCAATTTGAATGTAAATACGAATTTTAAACATTTATATTTTTTGTGTACATGTTGAAAATATACTTTAAATTTATTATACGTAAGTTTAAATAGCGGAAGAAAATATTTCGAAAACCTACACTGATTTTAATTTAAATATTAAATTTAATGTACAACACATTAATATCGGTTTAATTTACTAGGTGCATAACGTTTAATGTAGTCCTACATTAAATCTACATTGATTTTAATGTTAACATTACATTTAATGCACAAACACATTAAAATCGCTTTAACGTACACGGTACATTAAATTTAATGTAATTTTTGACAGTTTATGCTAAGTATCTGTAACGTCGCAATTGTCTTTCCGACGGCCACTTCGATTATTAATTATTGTTGGTGTAAAATATTATTTTAATACTTTTGTAAGCATTTATACATTCTTTATAGTCGCTACCATTGTGTAACGAATATCCTTTATTTTAAAAACAAAAAAAAATTTTCAAGCAATGGAACAAACACTCCCTCAAGAACACTATCGTCTAGTCGACTTTCCTTTTAGGTAGTATTCCAAAAACTTCTTAATTCTCCCAAAATGCAAGATACGGTGGACTTTTCTGCAGATCTGAATTTCATCATCTTTACTAAGAAATTCCTATTGCAAATTCCTTTTTTATTGCGAAATATTTTAATATGTATGAACCTAATTTTTGTGAAATTCATTCCTTCTTCTGTTCTAAATCGAGTTGCTAATTGATTCTGCAAAGCATAACGTACAACGTTTTGTTGTACGTACAGTCAAGACATAATTATCCTTTAGTGAAGATCAAATGGAGTCAGGTTAAATGGTTATGCATTTGAAAAATGTGTTCCCTGATATTCAGAGAATTGATTTCAAGTTCCAAATAAAAATATTTTAATTAAACAGAGTCAGAAGAGAAGTAATTGAGCAAAATACGCTGCAAATTGAAATAAATCACGATGGCATGCGAGTTATTTTCCTTTTAATGAAGTCCATTTTTTTCTATTTCACGGTAGCACGCCTTACATTCTACAATAAATTGTGCAATTGTTGAACCTAATAAATTCATTACCGTAAAATATTTGAATTCCGAGTGCATGCAGGATACATTCTAAATAAATTGCCAAATACTAATTGTGACTTATTGATGTTAAATGAGGAAAACAACTTGTGTTTAATTAGTGCCCAACGAAATGTAAGTTGTATGAATAGAACTCTGTAAAATTCTGAATATCAGACGCAAATCCCATCTGAACTAAATGACACGTTTTAATGTTCCTATTACATAGTTTAACTCCAGTGTCGGTATAGACATTTGTATTAAAAATTACGTCTCGACAAAATTTCCTTCTCCAGTGTGATTCTTCACCCGGAAAATGCAGTCTGAGATTCGTCCAACCAAATATAATTTATCGAACGGACATTCTTTCTCCACAAAAGGAACGGTATGCAACCAGACGGAATTGGAAACGGGGAGCATCAATATTCAGCAGACAAGAAAAACAGACGTCTGCGCTCACGAGATAAAGTCCTGAGGAGAATTCCTGGAAGTAAGGAATTAGAATGAGCGAAATAAAGATATATGTGGGTAAATGAAAGGGCCCGGGGCCCCCGGAGAGGTCGGGAGAGGGTCAGAGGTAGGGAGAAGGCGGCAGCGGCGTCCATTCAGAAGGTCGCCCTGCAACGAAATTACATCCCTCCCCCACGCCTTCCGAAGCCGATTTTGGATGCAATAAATTTTAGAACAGGCTTTTGTGCTGCAAAGAGCCTCCGCTAACAATGTACCGGCGCCGCGCCGGTGCGCGCGAGTGTGAGACGGGAATGCCGGGATTTAGCATACCAGAATTACACCGCGCGCGCCCGCCGCCGCCGCAGCCGTGTCTAAGAACGCTCCCGGCTTACGTAACAAAGGCGTGGATGAGCAGCGACGCAGCAGCAACAGCAGTGGGGTCGGGCGGGGATGGGAGGCAGGGTTGGGTAGGGCGGGAGCGGGCATTAGAAAGGGTGAGTCAAAACGGTGGTGGAGAGAGATCGAAGTGGGTATGAAAGTGAGTAGAAGGGAGCGTGAATTGGCCTGAGCGAGTTTTAAATGTTGACGAATTGCTAAGTGAGTCTGAGAGGAATCGATCTAGATCTGAAGAATGTCCGAGCGGGAGCTGATCGTGGTCAAAGGGTAGTGTAGGTGTAGTAGGGGTGCAGGCTGGGCGGGGTCTGGTCGGGGAATGGATGAGGTCTGGATGTCACCTGATGGGCGGATTGTGGTTTAGAGCAGCAGCAGCGGCGGCGGCGTGTGGGGCTGGCCGGGGTAGGCGCAGGGTTCGGTAGAGCGAGAGCAAGGATTAGGGGGAGTCACTGCGCTGGAGAGAGATCGAAGTGGGAAAGAAAGTGAGTGGAAGGGCAGGTGAATTGGTCTGAGTGAGGTCTAAATAATGACGAATTGAAACGGCAGTCTGAGCGGTGTTTGTCTAGATCTGAAGAATGTCCGAGCGGGAGCTGAGCGTGATCAAAGGGTAGGGTTGGTGTAGTAGGGGTGAAGGCAGAGCGGGGTCTGGTCGGGGAGTGGATGAGGTCTGGACGGGACCTGATCGGCGGAGAAGGGTTTAAAAAGAGGAAGTCACAACTGTGGAGAGAGAGATCGAAGTGGAGATGAAAGTGGGTAGAAGAGGAGGTGAATTGGCCTGAGCGAGGTCTAAATGATGAATCCCTATGGCAGTCGGAGACGAATTCTAGTAGATCTGAGGAATATCCTAGCGGGAATTGAACGTAATTAAAGGGTAGTATTGGTGTAGTAGGGGTGAAAGTTGTATGTGTATGCGTATGTATGTGGGTGCCACTACCAACGCGATACTTTTCGAATCAGAACTAAAGGAAAGTGACGAACTTTTACTGTGCCGTGGATCCACTACAAAGTTCGAAAGATGGCTCCGTTGTTGTACGCAATAAAACGTTTTACTTATGCAATAAGTTCAATTCTTCATTTCCTACTTTTTAACCCGTCAATTTGGGGTATTTTTATTTATTTTCTAATAAAATATATTAATTAATAATATATAGATTTTTGGTTTTGTTAATTGATTGCTTTTTATTTTACTTCTCTTTAATATGTGAGGAATTCCATTTAAAATGTCCTATGCTACTTTGAAGACTAGTATTCCACAACATAATTTGTTGTATTAATCTCTAATGATAATATCAAATTTTACCTAACAGGTGTGTTTATACTGCTAGCAATAAATAACTTAAGTTTCTTGCATTACTTATTGAGAATGTCCTGTTTGAAAAAAAAAGCAACATGAAATTGAGGTCTTTCAGATGTTTGCAGAATATGCATCTCCAGAGTTACATGTGATTCATCCAAATTCTCAAATAGTTACGAGACCCTGTTTGCACCTGGCGAGATTTCAAACCTGTGTCGGTCAACTCAAGCGATTTTCGTGTTTCTTGAACTACGAAAATTCTTTGAAGACTGCATGTAATCGTCTAACAATGCCTCAATATTCGCAATGTGAAGTACAAATGTGTTCTCCACTATTTTGACTCTCTCATCGGTACGACTGTAAGGAGGGAAAGTATTGTGATCGTGCCTCAGAAAACGGCGAATTTTCAACAGAAAAACTTTTATTATCGGGCCCTGGTAACGAAAAAGTGGATAAATCCGGGCCATATGTGTAACATGTATTTTCCTCTAACACGTGGTCTAGCCAGAATACATATGTTGTGGGTCCTTCTTACCGAAAATCGATTGACGTCCAAAGATCTTATTGTCAGTCCGTTTGTGGTTAACGCTAGCACCTGAACAGTTCAGACGAGTATATCCAAATTTAATATTTCCCGATGAATTCGAACGAACTCTACGCTTTGGGAGTTTCAAGCGGGTATTTTTATTTTGAGGATACTTTACGTGGAACATCAACAATATTTTCAAATTTTCTCAAAAAGGCTTGAATTTTTTTATTAAACTTTGTCCTCGGATACCGGAAAGTACTCTTAAAAAATGTTGCCCTTTCCATTTTCATTGAAATCCGCGATTTTTCAAAAATAGAAAAATGTAAGATATTGGAGACGTCTTCCTACAACTACAATATTGAAGATAACTTTTTTAATATAATTTGCTGTTTGAAGAAAAATTTTGAAATAATGTCATGTCAATTTTTCGAAAAAAATGAGTAGTTTTCTTGTAATTTTGCACGAAATTTATGGTATGAATTTTTTAAAACACTTTTTTCCTGAAACATCACTCTATCTCTTTCTTTAAATTTTCTCCTTGAATGTATCAAGGGACCGGCTGTCCTCCAATTTGCAGCTAACTCTTAGTTATTTCGAAAATTGCAACAAGTTTATATTTCAAAACTACAAAATTGAAGATAGCAATGTTTGCCTTCGACAAAGTCTGTTCCAAAAAATAGGCTCTTTAAAAAGGATAATGGACACTTTTTTGAAAAAATTCCGCGTAATGTCTTAAATTTATGCCATTTCAAAAAAAGTTCTTAGTGTTCTTCAAATTTGTTCCATGTAATGAAAGGGGCTGCTTAAAATAATTGTTTAGGACTCATTTTTGTTGATCTTGCTGAATTTTTGAAAATGTGTGTTGGTAATATTGGTTTGAAACAATTGCGGTTTGAAGCGTCGGCCCGAGTTTGAAACTTACAGCGTTTCTGTGGCAAAGAGATAAGCTCACGGACAGTTAACTCGGATGACCTGAGTTCGAGTCTCGGTGAGGGTGAAAGAGTTGCTGGTTGAAAACACTTTTGCGTTTTATGTAGTGGTATAATGTAGATGACCTATTGGAAATAATGTGATAAAGTATGTGCTGAAGTAGCCCCACTAATTTGTGCGAAATTGGGACGAGAAGAAGTTGTTCTTCTTTGCTAAACAATCATGTAAAACTACCTTCTTCGCGTAATAACTTTTATCCCAACGGGAACAAAGTTCTGCTACATCAAGTGGTATTTAATTGGATTAACAATACTATTTTTGGTAGAAAAACACTTTCGAATTCACGTAAAGATATAACATTTTTTATAACGCTATCGAATTTAAGCTTTGCCCTACATAATAAAGCGCCGCGTTTCACTCTCCTCCGACGACGTGTTGTAAAATTGAGTTGAATGAAATAATATGGCATATATGATTTCTTGAAATAACGATTGATGAAGTCTAATTGCAATATTGGTGACCCATTTTCTTATCGTATAGCATCACGATATTGTATCTCATTAAATTGTTCACGTCATGAACTTGTCTATTATTTTGTTGTGTATTGAAGAAAAACTTTTTATGATTAGGAAACACATATTCGTTTTAGTAGATACACAGTGCATTTATTTTACCACGTCAGAAAAGAAACTGTGTAGTCCTTGGTTTGTTTTTCCAATATATTATTCTCTAGTTGTGTTATAGAAAATAAGACTCTGTTGATAAACGACTTTTATGAAGTTTGTTGAGTTATATTTCTTTCGACACGTGCAATACATGACAAGATACCGGTCTTGCCCGACGTGTCAAAACGAGAGGAATCGTGTTTCGTTTTGCTTTTTTTTTTTTCAGATCGCAATGTCTGGACAAGTGCTTTGACATCGGAAGACTAATGATAGTTTTTGCCAATTCCACGATTTATCAAAAGGCGAAGCAAAAAGAGGAAGGACTAAACACAGGGGAAACGCTCGATGGGGCTGGGGATCGAAGCGGGCTCCCTGATTCGGGCGTCTCGGAACTTCTGGGAAATGTCCGGTGCACGCTCGGCGCCGGAAATATTCCGAGCGAACAAAAACGATATCTTGGAAGTCGCGAAAGGCTGCAGTGGAGGCTGCAGGCGCCACTTTCGTTGAAAACGAAGAGCCTGCCTGCTTCTGCGACAAACTAGGAAATGCTGAATGGCGTCACGCGCGTTGAAGATACCTGAATAGACTTTTCCATTTCTTCCTTTATTTCCATTCCCGCCCTTTTTATGGCTCTTCTCTGTAAGTTTGAATTTTTTTAGAAATGATAATTATCTTGGCAGAGTTCCACTACAGTAGGAGTCTTGACTCGAAATATTGCTTGAAGATAATAGAACTTGAAAATTTGAGTTATCAGTTGTTTTGAATTTTAACGTTTTTAAAATGGCCGTTTCCAAAAAGTGCCGTTTAAATGGACAATTGTAATAAAAGTTGTTAATTTTCAAAACAAGTTTTTGACTTCGAGTTTGTTTTTAATGATTCCAAACACTATTCTTACAGGTCCGCAAGGAACATTCTATTTCTTAACGGTCCCGTAATAGGCAATACAGAGAATAGTAATGCAAATCTATAGAGGGACACATAAGTCACGATATAATAGGAACGCAGTGAGAGGGAAAAAGGTTTGAAGACAAGATGGGGAGAGAGAAAGAAGAGGCTAGTGGGAAAACGAAGAAGCTGAGGTAGCGTGTGTTCGATGAAATTGCAAGGGGATGTAGAAAGCGGTAATTGAGGGTGCGACAGGCAGAGACGGCGAGAAGAAAAAATAGCCGGACGAAACATGAAAGATGGAAAGAGAAGAGGGGAAAGTAAAAGTGAGAGAGCAAGGAGAGGGAAAGCAAAAGAGAGAAGAGAGAGAGGGTGAGGGTGGTGAGAGAGGAAGGGTGAGAAAAAAGAGGTAGAAAGTGCGAAAGATGAAAAAAGGGAGAGAGAGAAGTGAGGATGAGAGGGGGAGAGAGAAGTGAGAGAGGGTAATAGGGAAGTCAGTGGCAGAGGGTGAAATAAGCTAGAGAAGGAGGGTGAGAGAGAAGGGAGTAAAGGTGAAAGAGAAGTGAGGTACGTAGGGGAAGAGAGAGGGGATGGAGGGTAAAAAACAAGTGAATGACGAAGTGTGAGAGAAAGGGTAAGAGGGAGTGGGACAGAGAAGGGGGAGAGAGAAGAGGGATAGAACTGAGTGGAGGGTGAGAGAGTTGGTGAGAGGGAGTGCGAGAGAGAATGGGGAGGGGAAGGATAGAAGTGAGAGAGACGGTGAGAGGAAGGTGCGAGAGAGAATGGGGAGAGGAAGGAGGGTGAGAGAGATGGTGAGAGGGAGTGGGAGAGAGAATGGGAAGAGAGAGGGGGTGGAACTGAGAGGAGGAGGATGAGAGAGAGGGCCAGGGCCCTGCAGTCACGCCGCGACCGTCCGACGCTTTTTAGGGTTCAAACGCTCGTTTCTTTTTTCGCCAGCGGTGCCATGTGCGTCTGAAGGCAGATCCCCTTTCATTTTTCTGCACAAGCATCAGTTTCGGTGATAAAAGACAGAATCATTGCGTTCGTGTTGGCATTTTTCATAAGATTTCCTCGCGCGCTTTCCACTGGCAGCGGCCGGCACGTCCCCCATAAAATATTGCGTCCCGCACTTCTCCGACCCGTCCCCGCTCCCACCCCGCGAGAGACGCGTTTGTTTTTTAGTGCTCATTACCTTATTATTCCATGAGGCCAGCCATAAAAGAGAAGCGTAGTTGGTGTGTTTACTCGCTCTTTCCTGACCAATCAGATCGGAGATTCACCCGCACCGCTGATGCACACTTTGTGCATTATCGGGCGCTTGGAAACAGATTCATGCGTCCGGCGCTGGGTTAGCGATACGTGAAGATTGTCGGGTGGTTACATGGAGGACAGGAGAAGGACGTTGACCTCTAGAAAATCTTCCGCGAGCCCGGATTTTCTGTTGAACCGCGACTTTGTCCACCAAAAATTTTCTGCTTGTGACCAGAATGTGCACAAAAGTACCTTCTGATGAAGGTAAGTAGTTTAAATACCGGTTTTTTTTATCGTTCGCCGAAAATTCCGGCCGCGTCGCAATTCCGGCCGCGTCGCCCGGGCAGTCGAGGGCTCATTCGCCCGGCAAACCGCTGACTCAACTCCCGTGCTATCCGAGAACTATTGCTGCGCCGCTTAACGTACTTTAAAGAAGATGCTGAAAGTGGTGTCCTCCGGCACGAATGCATTCTTGGCACCTCCGAAACACATTCTGATTTGCCCTTTGAAGTAAGTCTCGAGGAATTGCTGCTATTTTCTCTTCAATAGAGCTTCACGAACAACCACTTTTTTCCCGTTTTCCTTCATCTTTCCTGCTTAAAATGATGCCTAAAACATTGAAAAATATTTTATCCAATAGTAAATCTAAGATGTACAATATTAGGTCTCTTGAGGACCCAAAAAATTAAGGAGAGAGTGAATCTATGTTGGGAAAAAAGTTAATTTTGGAGCAAAAATTGATTCGAATATTATATCTAAGGTGTACAATATTAGATCCCTTGAGAACGCCCTTCTCCGCCCTGTTCCCGCCCCCGCCCTCCTCCTGCCCTGTTCGAGAGACGCGTTCGTTTTTTAGTGCTCATTACCCTATTGTTCCGTTGGCCAGCCATAAAAGGCAAGCGAGTTTACTCGCGTTTTCCTGACCAATCGGCCTCTGAGATTCACCCGCATCGCTGACGCGCAGAACGTGAATTAAATTTGCAAACCAGCAGTCAGTTGAGGTAGAGACTGACGGTCTGCAAGGTATCGATACCACAGGATGACCAATGAGGAAGTAAAACGCACAAGATGATGTTACATTGTTTAATTTGGTAATAGCTCTGTACACGCTGGAGAAGTCGAATATTGTGAGCTCAGTGACTCGTGAGCAAAAACGCTGCCTTGTCTGTCGTGCGTCGTGCTCCTCATTGAGTGTGTGTGTGTGTGTGTATTTAGATATTTATAATGTTTACTGGAAGTTTTCAGGACAATATTCTTACAGATAATATTATATTACAAAGGTAGTTTCCAGAACGTTTCAGGATGTAGCATATTTAACACTGAGTCGTCAAAACAATATTGTACAATGTTTTTTTAATATTTTCAAATGTTTGTAAAATCACTACTTCAACAAACGTGAGACCTGCACCATTCTCTTGAGCCTTTTTTACGCTCTCTAAGATTTGAGTTTAAGAAAAAATGTGCAGTTTTGAAGATAAATAGTTTAAAGAAAATAAAAATTGCCTAAGTTTGATCGAAATTTCGCAAAAGCGTTCATGTTTTTGAAAAATTGGATTACTTTTAGATTTGTATTTGTTGAACACATTTAATTAAGAAAAATGTTTATCTGGATACTAATTGTAGTATTAGGAAAATGCCCAAATTTTTATTTTTTCAATTTTCGAAAAATTAGTGTTTTTAACTAACATGAGACCTGCGCCATTCTCACAAACGTCCTTCACACTATCCAATAACAAGGTTTAATAACAAACGTTGCAGCATTTTTTTTAGTTTTGAAAATTCCCAGAAGCTTCACGTAATGTACTTCCCAAAATTAAAGTATCAGTTTCAAATTCAAGGGTCCGCGGCATCAGCCAGATTGATTGGGGAATATAAATTTTAGAAAAAATACGCTGAACTGTTTAGCTGCTAACGTTGTGGACAGACAGACGTGTTGCCGTGAACCGATTTTTCGGTATCAAGGACTCACAAAACTTGGATTGGGGCTGGACAAGGGAAGGGTGGGAAGGGCGAGGGCTGGGTAAGCTAAGGGAGGGCGAGGGCTGGGCAAGCGAGAGGAGGGCGGGTGTATGGGCAAGCGAGAGAAGGGCGAGGGCAGGACAAGCGAAGGGAGGGCGAGGGCTGGGCAAGCGAGGGAAGGTCGAGGGATGGGCAAGAGAGGGGCGGGTGAGGGCTGAACAAGGGAGGGGAGGGCGAGGGCTGGGCAAACGAGGTCAGCGGGGACTGGGAAAACGAGGGAGAGCATGGACTGGGCAAGCGAGAGGAGTGCGAGTGTCTGGGCAAGCGAGGGGAGGGCGAGGGCTGGACAAGAAAGAAGAGGGCGGGTGTCTGGGCAAGCGAGGGAAGGGCGAGGGCTGGACAAGCGAGGGGAGGGCGAGGGCTAGGCAAGCGAGGGCAGCGAGGGCTGGGCAAGCGAGGGGAGGGCGAGGGCTGGGCAAACGAGGGGAGGACGAGGGCTGGGCAAGCGAGGGTTGGGCGAGGGCCCGGCAAGGGAAGGGAGGGCGAGGGCTGGGCAAGCGAGAGGAGGACGTGGGCTGGGCAAACGTGGGGGGGGGGCGAGGAGGTCCAGGCGATCCGTCAGGCCCCCGCCCCCGCCGGCAGGGACAGATGACGGCGGCAGCGGCGCGGTGTGCGGTACGCGGGCGCGGATAAGCCACAGGGGGGCGGGGGCGAGCGGGCTTACGAACGCAGCTGGACACAGAAGGCGGAGTAACCACACGATTGATTGACAGTGTGGTGTTAGTGATTAAGTTCAGTTAGTGATTTTTATGCACGCTCTTTCTTTATACATACACTGGCGTACATGTGCAAAAACCTGCACTTATTACACCTCCCGAGAGAAAAAAAACATGCAGTACACCTACTGGACTAATAGCCTTAGGAGTTGGCGCGCACGAATCAATGGGGCGGGAGCGCGAGCGAGCCGCCACGGGTTGCGAAAGGACCAGGCTGCGAATGAACCCCACACTCTTCCCTATCCTTACACATCCATATTAACGGAAAAAGTTGTAAACGAAACGTGTTTGTTTGTTTAAATAATTTATATATGAATCTTTCAATGTACTTTCAGAATATTAGGTCAACATAATGCAATTGTTGTTGCAAACAAATTTTCCGTAAAGGTTGATACAGTATTTTGAACCGATGATCTTGGAACAATTTTCAACACTTCTTAAAAACAGCATTTTAAGTAATTATAGTCTTCCTTGAAAGTTTGATTTTCGCTTTTTCCTCTTGTGAAAGCTACGTAAAGTTGTCCATGCGGTAATATAGGATAGAGCAGCTACAACCCTTCTCTTTGCTATGTTTGAAATTGAAGATGCAATGCAATGAAGTATCGAGAAGTGCCGAAATTTTAATTGTGACCGTAGAACGATTCATTTTGAAGATATATAACTTATAGATTTTAACACTGCTACCTGAGGATTACGGGTTCCATTTGATATATTTAGATTGCGATTTTGAACAAATCCTGTGTTCATCAGGTGTATATCGTAATCGTGGAGTCATTATAAAGTGTTATCAGTATGTCTAAAAGAGTGTGCATTTCTGAACATAGGATGCCAGAAAACGATCTCGTCCAAGCCAAAGATTTTACAACATTGTAGATGATTCTCAATAAAATGAAATTTCTTTCAACACATAATATGTTAATATTTAATTTTGCACTTCATATTACTGTGTGTCACAATCCACTATGCTATTTTGCAATGTTCGCTTTCAGACTAATGAAGAGGTCGGAATAACGCATGGCTTGTCAAACAATGCATATCGAAAGCCTCACTCCTTTGAAGAAGTGAATTCTGACAACAAGAATTATTAATTCCTACTATGAAAAGTCAAGCTATTTTTGTTTAAATCGAAGTCTTGTTTAATTAACACTTTAATTAATAATTAAAGTTTAAAATAAATCTCTCATTAAACTGATAAATTGCAGACGTAATCCTGTTTTTAAAAATTTTGTGGAAGAAAATTATTAAAAGATATTTCCTGTTTACTTTAAATTTAAAAAAAATTCGCAAATCACGATTTAAATAATTTTTCACTGTCAAAATAACACACTTTTAGATGAAATGATGAGGTGAAAATTGTATTGGAGTGTACAAGGAAACGGATACAGAGGATAACAGTTGGAGTTATTTGTTACAGTTACAATAAATACAGAGGGTTCAAGTAGGAGCTATTTGGAAGAGAAATGCGGAGGGAGCGCAGCTGGCCATTCTGGGTCAGAGGGTCCGAGGGGCGAGTGGGCAGTGGGTCGCAGGTAGGCGCAGCAGAGAGCGAGGGGCGGGGGCGGCCCTGGACGACCGCACATTCTTCACCGCCCACCCGCGGGCGACAAATTGGGCGAGGCTGACGCCGGGACGCGGGCTGGCGCGCGCGAGATATGGATATCTGTAGGGCCCCTCGCCCCCGCTTTGTCATCGCCCACCACAGCCCGCCGCCCTCCCGCCCCTTCCTTTCCCTCCTCTTCCCACCCAGTCTGAGTCGCCCCGCCCCTCCCTTCTCCGTCTGACTGCGTCCCGCCCCGCCCCTCCCTTAACAGCCACGCCCCCTTCTCTCCCGCCCCCCCTCGCTGCCATACCCGCACCCGCCCCACCCCGCTCGGCTCCACTCCACTCTACCCCGCCCCGCTCCGCCACGCCCCGCTCCGCCACGCCCCGCTCCGCCACGCCCCGCTCCGCCACGCCCCGCTCCGTCCCGTTCCGCCCCGCTCTGCCCCGCTCCGCCCCGCCATGCCCCGTTCCGTTCTGCCTCGCCCCGCTCCGCCCCGCTCCGCCCCGCTCCGCCCCGCTCCGCCCCGCTCCGCCCCCCGCTCCGCCCCGCTCCGCCCCGCTCCGCCCCGCTCCGCCCCGCTCCGCCCCGCTCCGCCCCGCTCCGCCCCGCTCCGCCCCGCTCCGCCCCGCTCCGCCCTGGAGAATTACAAGACAAATATACATTTATGTAGTTATAACTGAAGACCTGGGAGCTATAACATGATATGCTAGAATACGTAAGTTCTGAGAAAAAGGAGAATAAAGGTTTAGACTTTGCATTCTACAGATTGAACTAAAGGACATTAATTTATGAATTACACCGCCATCGTGCGAAGAATCTTTCAAATAAACACTCAACATGGAGATAGATCTATGGGGCATCGAAAATCACTAATATCACAATTTCATCAGAAATGTGGCATAGCATGTTAGCAAGTTCTTGAATTAATTTTCTATGGGAGCGCAGGTATCGAAACCACTCCAATCCAAAAAAAAACATTCTTATGAGAAAAGGCATTCCCCAGTGTTCCATATTTCTTCATAATAAACTCTAACATTATTATTTTGTAGTTACATATATTCCTGTTCTTTTTGTATTGTAGACCCACTTCGTAATTCAAATGTAAACATCACAATTTTTGTGAGTAAAAATATGAATTTTACATTTCAATTATCCCTATTTTCCTCGTATATATGTGCATAAACGTGTACCTAACACATGTTAGGAAATTCTAAGTTTTGTCGGCAATTTTCTGTTGGGGAATAAGAAAGATGCTTCTATGTAATCCGTCATGTCTGAGGTGAGGTGTCGTCACAACAGAAAGCACCGAGTTTTCTTGATTTTCATTTGTTTCACTGAGACCTAGTACCAATATTTTCTCCCAAATGTTTACCCTACTGCGTCAAAGCGAACACTGAGCCTCTAAAAAATCGATGTCTGCTTTTACGCTTTGTGTATGCGTGCACCTCTTCAATATTGCTGCTTCTATGTTTTGTACGTTTGATGAATTTGCTTTGCGTTACCTGCTTTTACAAAAAATCCCTTTTTGCATTTATTTTTCTGTGGAATTAACGTTCCCTTTTGTGCTATCTTTGCGTGCATTTTTTGAGGCATTGGAATACCCAAAAAGTAATTTGTTTTTATAGTAAGCGTGAAAGTTCTTTCTTAAATTGATGCTGTTTCTTCGTTTGTGAATTATAAATTGCTTTTATGCCCTTTATATTTTTTACAAACTTTGATAGAGAATATTGTTAATAGATCTCAGTAGTAATATGAAAATCAAGAAATGTAAATGCATTGATTTGTGGAAGAACTGCATCACAGTGATGGATTGTCCCGAAATATCATTCTAATCTGTAAACATACATTTTCGGACAACAAACGAATTTTGTTCAGTTAAGTAAAAGATGGATACAATTTGTTACCACTGCGTACTATTAACAATTTCGAATTCACGCTAAAATAGAAAGAAAAAGACGCTCATCTCCCCATGCGAGAGCTGTCACCGGTGTCATTAGATACCCCTAAAGACTAAGACAATACAAAAATCAATAAAACAGTTTCGAGTTTGGCTGAAAATTCAAATATCTGATTCTGTTAATCCGCAATATTTCATATGTTTTCTGATGTTACGACTATTTTCTCATACTGAAAGCATCACTGCCTTCTACACAGCTGACGCGGTGTGTTCACTCACTTGACAGCTTTTGCTGCTTCTGGCCACTAGTTGGATTTTATTTTCACATGCCAAAATAAATTGGAGAAGTTTACCCATTAAACAGTTTTGAATAAATGTGCGACAAATCTGTAAACTTATTAGTAGCATGAGCTAGTATATTTGCGAATACCGTATGATAATAGTTGGCGATCCGTGGTGTAGCGATGACACCTCTTGCTCTTGAGCCCCAGGTTCACATGTCGAGTGATCTGTGAGCAATTTATTTATTTATTTATTTATTTACTTGTTTATTTATTCACACATTTATTCATACATTTATTCATTCAGGTGTAACAATAAAGAATATACAGCACCTGATTTGCGGTGAAATATGGAGCAATGAAAATATTTTCTCTTATTCTTTTCGCAACGAATGGATTTGATTTTTTCAGGACTTCAAAAATTCAGTACAAGTGATTTGGGCATTTGTTTTACCTCAAAAGAGAGAGGTGACTGCAAAGCTTGGTTCTCACAGGACTTCGTAAATTATTACTATTCCTTCAGGGGAAGTATTTTATTTTGTGAACGCGGGATCAAGAGTGGCAGATTGATTGATTAGCGATTACGAGGACATCAACTCATAAGGTCATTAGTTCCGTAAGTGTGGTGTGGTCATTAGTCCCATACGTTTCTGTCGAGGGAAACGACGGTGATTTTCCCTCTGGCTGGCTAGCTGGCTGGCGAGATCCAGCGCCGACCTACGTCACCTTGCGGAGATTTTCCATATCCAGGTATCTCCCACCGGCAGGACACCGCCCTAGCCGGAACAACTTCTAAGCTCCTGACAGGTCTCCCAACAAGGGTGTTGGTGTAGTGGAAGTGAGTGTGTGTAGGTAAGGGGTGCGGAGAGGACAAACAAGAGAAAAGAAATATCGCGCGCAATCCACGGCCCATTTGTGAGGGTAATTCTCCGATATTCTCCTAGTATTGATCAGAAAAAAACACAACAAATGACGGATCAGAGCAGCCTGCTTCTTGGCTTCTTTTCCAGACAACGGCTGAACTCAACCTAGCAGCATAGCCTGTGACTAATATCCTGCCGTAGTCGGGACTTCAGACCAGGACCTCTCGGTGAGATTGACTGCAGTGGCATCAGCTGATTCCCTGAGCCACCTGAAAGGCTGATTCCCTGAGCTTCCATCAGCTGATTCCCTGAGCCACCCGGTGAGATGCAGCGCAGTCTTTTCCAGACCACGGTGTCCACGCCCAGCGTGGTCTTTTCCAGACCACGGCTGAATTCAACCCAGCAGTATAGCCTGTGACTAATATCCTACCGTCGTCGGCACTTGAGCCCAGGACCTCCCGGTGAGATGCAGCGCAGTGACATCAGCTGATTCCCTGAGCCACCTGAAAGGCTGATTCCCTGAGCTTCCATCAGCTGATTCCCTGAGCCACCCGGTGAGATGCAGCGCAGTGACATCAGCTGATTCCCTGAGCCACCTTTGCCGGTGAAAGCTGGAGTGAAGCGGTGGCTAGTGGGGGCTGGACGGAGGAGCGCCGGGCAGTGGTGCGCCCAGAGAGCGCGAGGGCCCCTGAGGCGAAGGCATCCCTCAGAGAGGTACTTGGCCTCTCCGCTGTCCTCCATTCCCCCGAGGTCTGCTCTCCCTTTGACGGCGTTGCCACGCCTTCGCATCGCGCCTCTAGGAAACACCACTCGGCCGTCCCTGCCCACTTAACTCCCCAGACCACTCCTTTCCACCCATTCCTTTCCGAGCAGTCCCTCCCCGCCCCTCTGCAACCCGCCTTTCCCCTTCCTTCCCTTTCCGACTGGCTCACCTTGCCTGTCCCGATCAGCCTGTTCCGCCTTGCCCCATCCTTCACGTCCCGCACTGCACTATCTTGCCTGTTCCACCCAGTCTGTTCCGCCATGTCCCGTCCAGCCCTACCCCTGCTTGCTTGTCCCCTCTAGCTTATCCCATTTTCCCCCATCCTCCCCGTCCCGCCCTTTCCCCTTAACTGTTCCACACTGTTCCTCCTTGCCTCGTCCTTTCCGACCCGCCCTGCGCCTGCTTGCCTGCCCCATCCAGCTTGTCCCGCCTTTCCCCCATTCTCCCCGTGCGCCCTGCCCCCTTAACCCTCCGGCGGGCGCGTCCCATCATTTCCCACCAGCAGGTGCGTGCGGCACTCCGTACCGCATTTATCTCCTTTGTTTTTCGCGTCAATAGCGAATGGAAAGGAAATGCTCTTTCTTTTTTATACGTTTCATTTCATAATAACTAAATAAATATCAAAGGAAATAACAATATTAATTAGAATCGGATCCATCACTCACGCCCTCCGTATCTTGGCACGTGTTACTTGTCGGGGAGTGAATACGGTGCAAACGTGACTTCTAACGTTCCTTCTGAAACAACGATTCTAAATTTGAATTAATAGTTAGTACTCCAAAATCAGTGACATAAAGCTCAACATCAAAACTGCAGTAAGAACTCTAATGGATAAAATATGCAAATATTGTGCTTATAGGACAAAGCTCGTACAGTACGGAGTGCCGCAATAGTTGCAGAGTTCTGATTACTAATGAATAACTGTCAATCGACAGTGTCTAAAATCGCGATATGGATTGAAAATATAATGAATGAAGAATAACTATGAGCTCATATGTGAGACATACATTATTTACTCGAAATCAACAAACATGTAAGAACGCGGCACTGAGTGCCGCTACGCGCCAGCCGGAGGGTTAAGTGTCCCATCCAGTCTGTTCCGTTTTGTTCCGTCCCGCCGAGCCCTGTCGCCTTCTCGCCTGTCCGAGGGGCTGCGCAGGCGGCACGCGCCGCCAGACAAGGCCTCGGCTGAAACTCCACAGGGCACCCCGCCACCCGGCCCTCAGTGGCAACCGCTTCACTCCAGGAGTCCCACCGGGGCGGTCGTAGATTCGAGTCCCGACGGCGGCAGGATTTTCGGCACTGGCTTGTCAGCTAGGTCGAATTCAGTCGCTATCTGGGGGAGAATTCTAGCGGCCGGCTGCTCTGATCGGTAGTTTTCCGTGGTTTCTCCGATCGACACCAGGCGAATGCCAGAGCAGTACCCTAACAAACGGGCCAGGGGCCACGCGCGATCTTTCCTTCTTCTTCCTTGTCCTCTCCTCTCCTCTTACACACACACTTACACTAAAACACACTACACTATCACACATGCCGGGAGACCGGTCGGGAACTTACAGCTTGTCCCGGCTGGAGCGGTGCCCCGCTGGTGGGAGATACCTGGTTGAGGGGAAAACCCCACTAGTCGACGGTAGGTCGGCGCCAGATCTCGCCATCCAGCGTCTCGTCACCTACAGAGAAAAACACGCACTACACTTAAGGGAATAATGGCCTGAAGAGTTGAATCAATCAATCAATCCAGGAGTTCCGCCAGCTTTCACCGGCAAACATGACTCAGGCAACTGATTTCACTGTAGTGCATCTCAATGGAAGGCCTTGGGCTCAAGTCCCGACGCCGCCAGGATAGTAGACACAAGCTAGGCAGCTAGGTCGAGTTCAGCTGCTGTCCGTGGGAAAATCGTAGCGACCGGCTGCTCTGATCGGTAAATTTTGTGTTTTTTCGGTTCATCACCGGGCGAATCCCGGAGCAGTTCCGTACCAAAGACCAAGGCAAGAAACTTGTACGCAATTAGACAAAACAATTACAGTGGACAATCTAGTAGATGCGATCGCCAAAGAGTTGGAATAGTGTCCAAAAATTGGCAAAAGTAATTATACAGGAAAAAGAGAGAAGACAAAGACTGAACAGGTAACTACATGACTGCACTAACGAGAAGAAATGCTCTCAAGCACTACCGGGATGGAGGCGAAAGCCGTTTTTTTACATGGTGGAAATCCAAGTCCCACAAAGAGTGGTATATTTTAACGATTTTCCCCATAAAAACTACCAAACGGTCCATGGACCGCGTGCGATCTTTAATCCCTCTTCCTTGTCTTATCCTCTCCCATTACACACACACTATCATGGACTACACTACCACATATGACGGGAGACTAGTCGGGTGCTTAGAGCTTGTCCCGGCTGGAGCCGTGCTCTTCCTCCAGATTTTTCTGGCCGCGCTGGGTCTCCTCGCGAGTTGGTGAAGACAGCAGATGCAATGCAAGTGGTGATGACTGAGACCTTGAAGATATGAAAATGATAAATATTCTCAAATGTTACACTTTTCAACGACGTCTTTAATTTAACAAACAGAGTACTGCTTAACGTATTGTAAGACGCTTCATGTTTTTCTTGGAAATAAAATTCTAGATAAAAACAACGAAGAACTCAATTTTTCCAAATGGGTATGTCATCTTTTGAGTGTATACTCTCCCCACCTGGTGGATGTGATGGTTTCAGATAAGATGGGATGGGGATGGAGGTACGAAAGCAGATTAGCTCTCTGATGTAGGAGCGTCAGTGAGGACGGAGAGTTGACGTAGTGGAGAGGAAATAGCACAGCAAATGGTAGTGGTGGCGGCAACTGCAATTGAGAAGGAAGTGGAGGCAAAGTAAGAAATATTGGCAGTTGAGATGGTTAAGGTTTATAGCGATGTTGGCGTTCGAGTTAGTCCAAGACGGTGGTTAAAGTGATGCCAATGGCGATGTGAGAGCGGAGGCGAAATTCACGGCGAGAGCTGTGTGAGATGAAGAGAGCGGTGGCATGAGAGAAGTGACTGCAATAATACAGAGAACAGAGGCGACAGAGGTTGTGAGAGCAGTGTCCAGGGTGGCGTTACTGCGGTGAGGACGACGAAGTTTAGTGTTTGATGGTTGGAATTGGAGGGCACGGGAAGATGCTGCTGTTTACAAGTTGGTCGGCGGCAGGTGACACTCGCTTTAGGGCTCCTGCGAGGGCATTCCTGTACCATCTTCACTGCGGGCGCCTAGGCCCGAGGCGACCCGCCCCCTGCTGCCCCGCTCTCCCCCCACCCCCTTCCCCCTCCCTACGTCGCTTTATGCAAACGCGCGCGTGCGACCTGACCGTTTTCTTCGCGATGTCCGACAGTGCGCTGCGTCGCTTTAGCCCTCCCACCCCTTGCTCCACTCCAAGTCTGCCGTTCCGCCCCACTCCCACACGCCTCGAACGATCAACCACATCCTACCCTTCCCTGTCCCGCCTCACTCCTTCCTCCAAACTCCTTCCTTCCCCCTGCGGTCCCCACCGGGAGAGATTTCTCAGTGCATCAACCTGATGTCACTACAGTCCCTCTGACCGAGAGTTCCTAGGTTCGAGTACCGACGGCGGCTGGATTTTCGACACTAGCTTTTCAGCGAGGTCGAATTCATCCGCTGTCTGGAGGAGAATTCTAGCGGCCGGCTGCTCTGATCGGTAGTTTTTCGTGGTTTCTCCGATCAACTCCAGGCGAATGCCGGAGCAGTACTCGGTCGGGAGCTTGTCCCGGCTGGGGCTGTGCCTCGATGGTGGGAGATACCTGGTTGAGGGGAAAACCCCGCTAGTCGACGGTAGGTCGGCGCCAGATCTCGCTATCCAGCGGGGAAAGATCACCGCCATCTCCCGAGAAAAACAAGAATTACACTTACGGGACAAAGTAGTTGACGCGCCCAGAAACACGAATCAATCAATCATTCAACCCATGCGATCCCGTATCGCTCTATCCTGCTACGTATCATCAGGTCGATCCTCCCCGCCCCTGGCCTCCTTCGCTTGGACCTGTCCCATTCCCGCTTCCACTTGTCGTTCCGCCCCTCTCAGCCATGCCTGGAAACCCACAAACACATCCTATCCTTCCCTCACCCCATCAGATTCATTCCTTCCCGCGCACTCTAGTATCCTCGCTCTCTCCTACCACGACCCTTCAGGCCGACCCCTCCCCTTCCACCTGGCCTCGTCGGCTTGGGTCTGCCCCGCTCCGTCCGGCCGGCCTTGCCTCGTTCTGTCCCACTGGTCAACCCTACCCCGTACCGTCCCGCTCTGCCCCGCTCTGCCCCGCCCTGCCCCGCCCTGCCCCGCCCTGCCCCGCCCTGCCCCGCCCTGCCCCGCCCTGCCCCGCCCTGCCCCGCCCTGCCCCGCCCTGCCCCGCCCTGCCCCGCCCTGCCCCCGCCCTGCCCCGCCCTGCCCCGCCCTGCCCCGCCCTGCCCCGCCCTGCCCCGCCCTGCCCCGCCCTGCCCCGCCCTGCCCCGCCCTGCCCCGCCCTGCCCCGCCCTGCCCCGCCCTGCCCCGCCCTGCCCCGCCCTTGCCCCGCCCTGCCCCGCCCTGCCCCCGCCCTGCCCCGCCCTGCCCCGCCCTGCCCCGCCCTGCCCCCGCCCTGCCCCGCCCTGCCCCGCCCTGCCCCGCCCTGCCCCGCCCTGCCCCGCCCTGCCGCGCCCTGCCCTAGTCGGGAGTGATGCGAACCCAGAAGTCGCGCTGAAAGCCAACACCTCAGCAAGAGAGAGAAGCTCGCGCCAGAAGCCCTTCGCGCGAGCGGTCCAGGCGGCCTTGAGGGAAGACACGCCTACACCATTGTCAACGTCCATCCACGTTCAGAACACCGCTTCTCGTCCGAACCTCGTCCGAGTTAGTAGCGTCGGGCGCGGTTAGTACTGGATGGGTGATCGCCTGGGAACCCCGCGTGACCATGGAATAAACAGTGGCTTAGGTGGTATAACTGTTATCGTGTCAGGCTCATTAATCCAAGTTTGCGGGATCAAACTCGATGGAAGCCGTGAATTTTTAACTGTGAAAAAATCTTCGTACGCCTTTCTTTGGAAGGGAAGTAACCGGGTATCCCATGTTGCAGATTACTGCATGTCTACGATCAAGCCTAAAAGGGCATCTTAGTCAGGCGTCGATCTAAAAATACCATTTCAAGTGTTTACATTCTCAATTGTTGATCGAGATAAAATTAGTGATTGTTAATGGGAAATTTTCGATAGTTCGGGTTATTAATTTCAGGAAATAAATCCCCTTGCTCTTTTTTTCGCTTGTACTATACTAGCAACTCTCGGATATTCCAAAGGTGAAACGTTTTCCAATACTCATATAAGCCTCTTATTTGTAGCCGCGATCTCGCTAGGTCATCCTGAATTTGCTGCTTAAAGAAACTATGCAAACCATTCAGTGATTTCAAATTCAAAATAATCTATTTATTTTAAAATATGGTTAATAGAATGGTTAATAGAACATCAGAGAAGACATGCGACATTAACAACAATTTAAATCGTTATCTTTCGTAAATCCTCACCAGTCTCTGCAACATTAAAATCAATTCTGCCAATGAATCTATACACGTATTATCCTATTATTCGCTATTAACATTTTTGTGACACAATGACTTTTTTAATTTTTGCAAATTTCGTGAGTAAATGTGTGCAATGAAAAGTATTTAATGGTTAGTAAACCAAAAGCGTAATTTCTTACAAATACAAAAGATGCACAAACAAAATATGAAAAGCGTTCCCTTGTCATGTTTTATTTGCTGAATGATAAATGCACGTCATTGCCGTATGCACCTATTCAGTAAGTTCAAACATGCTCATGAATATTCTCCGGTAACTTAAAATTCCTAAAAATATTAAAATATGACAGAACATTGCTTTTATAACCAATTAACAATCTGCACTTTACCACACCTATTGCTATTTGTTGACAAACAGATATATTGCATGATCTTAATTCAACGCTGATATAAAGTTCAGAAATCCACGAAATGTGTTCATTTTAAATTTTCCCAGAAAGAGCAAAAACTGACGATTGGCAAATTTGCCTTCATGTGCCTCCGCCGTCCCCCACAGATGGCATCCTGAAAATTTCATATCCTTGCAAGAATGTCGGTAATAACGCTGGCTCTGGAGCTGGCGAGGGCGTTGGCGCTGTCCACCCCTGGCTGGCTTCGTTGTCCTCAGCGCTCGCTCGCTCGTTTGCGCGCGAAGGGCAGGGGGAGGGGATGGGACGGGGAGGGGAGAGAGGGAGGGAGGGGAAGGAAGGGGTTCCTTTGATTGCGCCGCGCACCTGCAAGACGCCCTCGCAAACCCTCCCGCGCGCGTTTTTAATTAAAGGAGGGTGCGAGAAGCGCAGGCAACGGATCCCTGTGGCACGCCCTCTTTTTCGTGCGTCCGTTCCGCGCGGCGACCGGTGTCTCTGGCGTCCTTAGGCCGCCCTCCCCATCACTCTCCTTTTCTCATAACTTGAAGGCGAGCCCTGGCGTACCGGCCGGAACGCTTTAGCTGAGTGTAATAGAAGAAAGTTCATATTAATACGATAAAAGAATAATAATAATAATAATAATAATAATAATAGTAATAATAATAATAACGCCAAACACATTTAAACAGATCGTAGGACAGCGACAAAGAAACCGGCAACATTATCCAGGATTTGGAAAACATCTTGTCTTGATGTAGATATTGCTGTGCTCAGCCATCAGAACGTCATAAGCCAGAAGGTACAGAAACGTCTTGAACCTAAGAGTTAACAAATCGAGAACAGCGAAATGTGGGGCGCTTAAACACAGGTCGTGCCTACAGATATCGAAGCTCTAGGATTTTTTCTGGAAAATGTATGAATGAACTTGCCCGAACTCCCGGGTCTTTCAAATGGCAGGGAAACAGCATAGCTTGATGGGAATCAAATAATATTTTGCGCAGAGTATTGTAGATCAGTTTGCAGGCAATAGATGTGCTCTTTAGTAAGCTGGTTGCAACCTAGAGTAGATTTTATATTTAACACCTCATATCTTTAAATTATTATTATTATTATTATTATTGTTGTTGTTAATACTATTATTCTTACTTTGTTTCGGTAGATACACCTTCTGGCGTAGTGAAAGAGTGTTTATGTACCTGCAAAATGTTGGAGAATGAGTTATCATCTCTAATCACATCGTCTTCACTTCAAAAATCTTAGACCCTCTATATATCAAAGAAGAGAGTAATATTTATTTTGATACATGTTATATAAATTTTCATTTCAGAATTTAATTCCTGGCCACTTTATGATTAATTCTTCGTTTTTTCATATTTCTATCGCGCAGTTAGAATTTAAGAACGCAAAATTCTTTCAGTATTTTAGCTTGTGTCGAAGATCTAAAGTTTCCTCTAAATTTGCATGTAAATATTTGCATTTCGAGGTTAATATATCTACAAACCTAATTAATTCTAATGCTACCAAACGTAGATCTGTCTAGAATATTTTTTTCCAATCTGACTTCGTGCGCGAATAGGGAGATTGCGGGTATCTTCAGAGCTTGATCGCCTCGTTGGGAGGGAATCCAATGAGGCGTGACTGGTAAATGTAGCAGAAGTAATATCTCTAGAGCAGTATTTGTAATGCATTTTCTGTGAAAACGTCTTTATGAGTTCTCTCTGCCATCATGATGCAGCTGCAATTGTCTCGCCCGTTCTGCAGAAGGTAAATATTAATTTGCCCATATTGGGAAATTCTGTAACTACAAAACATTTTAAAAAAATTTATTTATAGTCGCATCGACAGCTAGATTATTAGCGACTTTTACATTGTACATTTTGCATTTTACATTTTACATTTTACATTTTACGTTTTACATTTTACATTTACAGAGTTTACATCCTATATACTGTTAAGTACACCAATTTTTTTTAAAAAGTTCATAACTTTGTACCCACTGTCAACATTGTTTAAACAATTCATGTTATTAGGCAATCCACTTCTGTCACATTGGTAATCTTTGCATTCTATTAAAATATGGAAAATTGAGATTGTAGTCCCAAATTTAGGGCACCTGTTCACTGGTGTTTTGGTCATGATATAAGAATGAGTCAAGTTGGAGTGACCTATTCGTAATCTAGTCATTATACATTGCATTTTCCTATACTTGATATACGGTTGATGCTTCCACACATTATTACGCATTAAATGTAATTTTGTCCTTGAGTTTTTCCAGATGCTGTTCAATTTTTTCCAGATGCACTTATTAATAGCTCTTTTTTGTTCTTCTACAGTAATTGGTACTTTTCTACAATCAGTTCCTTGGGAAATAGCTGTTTTTGCTGCTGCGTCTGCTTTTTCATTACCTACTATCCCTTGATGAGCTGGGACCCATGCCAAGACTATTTTAATATTACTTTCCATCAAATTACAAAACATTATTCACCCTCCAGTTGGTGATTTAACTATTTAGTGCAAATCATCAACTTATTTTTAAAAGGATTTCCCGAAGGGAATTCCACGTTTGACATTAAAACGTAATTTTTGGAGTTGGGGATTGGGGAGTGTCTAAGTAGTTACGAATAGTCCGCTGCAATGCTAAGGCTTTTTGTAACCCACAAAGTAGGTGAATTGCGTACTTTTATTTTATATTAACAAGAAGTGAAATACTTCGCCCATAGCAGTGCGTTAAATGCTATGCCCTGGCCAATTTGTCATACTGTTAGGTGGCACCCCTCAATTGCACAATAGTTATGTATATATTAGAATAGTCACCTTTTACATAACGATTCAAGGTTGAAAGTTTTTATATTGTTGGATGCGAGACGAACAAATAATTATTATTTTGCGTTTTGGTTTCTCAATGCTGGAGGTCAGACGTGGTTTACAGACACATCTTAAATAATGAAATTTATAAGTTGGGGAGAGTTATTAGATGCAGTGAAGTGTGTAATTTGTATGGCAATGGTGAGGATAAGTTTACGCAACAAAATGGTGCGCACAGATAAAGGAGAATAATAAGTGGCATTCTTGACTCTATTTTAATTGTGGATACTTCCTCAGAGAGAACTGAGTACAAATAAATTGTTTTGTTGTTAAGAGCTGGGTCAATTAAATTATGAAGGTAAAAAATATATGAATATTTATATGAATATTTTTGGCTAAGGTAAGCTATTTGAAAATTTAATTGTATTTAATGATCGTTGAACTTTACCTCCTGAAGCATGTTTGATATTGCAGACTTGCGCTAAGCTTCGGAGGGTGGTAACATAACTTCATAGTTCTTGCTGCGATTGCTGTCTTACAGTAATTGCTCTCTCCACCTTGTGTTCTTCCAAGCCAACATCCTAAGTGTGTTAACTTCGTATTCCAGGCGGCTTTTCTCAGCTTCTCACGTTTACCCTTCCTCACATTACGTAATTTTTGTTTTCATTACTTACATCTTCATCGTACTTGGTTATCGTAATTTCAACGCGCACAGTTTACAAGGTAGATCCGATGACTAGATATGTGTGGGAAAGACGGTCAACCTCGAGACCGAAGGCAGTCGGTAAACAAACTATGTAGATTTGAACACAAGCGATTATTTAATTGACTAAGCCGGCTAAATTACAAAAAAATAAACACAATAGATTTGAATATAAATGACTATTTAATTGATTGAATTTTTATGACAGAATTGTAAACTAGTGGTGCTAAAGAATGCCACAGACTTTCTCGCACTAGTTATTGAAATCTCTTTAGTCTAGGCAAGCTTTTCGGTATTGCCCCATCCTCTTCCTAGCTGCTTCCTATGGGCACATAAAGACATTGTTTCACATTTTTTCGGTACCCTAAAAGTGGAATTGAAGTATAATTTAAAACAGTAAAAGGTCCTGTATGAAAATTGTAATTGATCAATTTGGAACTTTTGTTTTTGAAAATGCCTTCCGAGCGTTTCTGAATATATACCATTCATTTAGTTCATTTTCACATAAAATTTTCAGATTTGGGAAAACTTCGAAAGAAATAATTTGAATCACTTACACTCACCACGCAATAGTGTGTAAAAACGCCCTTGATGTAAACATTGATGATGTGGGTGATATATAAAAATATATGTGCGTAATTTTTAAATAATTAAAAGAATACATCAAAATGACGTTTTATGACGTGTTATTCTGTGCATTTAGAACTTTTCGTTCCAAAAACGTTAAAAGATATTTGGATCCTTGTTCGATTCTGTGCTTGAATCTAAGCATGTTGGAGAAAGTTCAGAGAGCTTATATAAACGCGTCACCCCGTAAGAGATGACTCTCTCCGTTGAGGGATCGCCGTGAGAGCAACAGAGGGGAAGGGTGGCCGGGCTTAACTCTCGTCACGACACGCAGAACGCGAAAAGGCTTTCGGGCAGCGTGGACACAACCAGCAGTAGAGACTCGTCTAACCACGAACCACATCCTTGTTTTACACTGGCCTCACCCTCCGACTTTACCATAAGCATATAGCAGCCAAGCATGTTTTTCGATGAGGATTCGAACCGACCCAAGTCACATGTACGTTCACGATGACAAGGAGTATACAATGGCTTAGCGATCACGGCTAAATCGACATCTGACATTCAGGAATGAAAAACAACTGGCTTATATGTTTCCTTTAGGATGTCTCTGTCTATTGAAGAAATACAGTAGTGCTAAAAAAACACATCACCTTCCTTACAGTTGTAATCTGGAATATAGTCCTGCAAATACATTTAATTGGCAAAAATACAGTACGTTATGAAGGTAATGCAATCAGAAAATCATATAATCCACATAAAATATGATTACCAATTTTTGAAAGCATATTGGATTAGAAAAATACAGAATGTCCATTCTCTTTCTGTGATGCAGTTTCTTTGAGCACTATTGTATAATTCGCAAGTCATATTACTCTAGGAAAACCCGGCAGACGTTTTTCTGTCCTTCATCTCCCTCTTTTCCCTCCCATCTCCCTTTCATACTGTCTCTCCCTCCTTCCCTCACCCTGTGCCTGTCTGTGTCTGCCGCTCTCTGTCCCTCTCATTCGCATTTACTTGTGGATTCTGCACGTCTCTGAGCAGGTAAGGTAATATCGGGAAGCGCCGGACCAGCAAAAATGTAATATAATGTTCGAGAAGAGCTCATTCTGCCGATTACGTCGCGAGAAACGTTTCTTTGAGACCTTCGGCCTCAAAGTTTTAGTTTTTAGGCCCTAGAACGCCTCGTTTAGGAGTGATTTAACAGGATAGAGTCAAAATGCTGCCGAGAGTGTTGCGATTTGCATTTGACGTGAATATTTAGTTTTCTGGGTGAAAAAACACGTGTAAGTGCCAACTTTTAAAGCGGTTTTTATATATGTAATAACATCCATTTTATACACACACACACACACATATATATATATATATATATATATATATATATATATATATATATATAATTGAAACGGTGGTTTCTAATTAATTATTAAAAAACTATTGAAACGTATCAAATCCAAGATATCTCTCTATTGACACGTTGTGCCTCTGTCATGGGATCGAATATGCAAGGGGCATAATTCGGCTTACCTCATCGTTCAACCACAATCTGCCCCATATGGAAATCGACAAAACCTGAAAGTTATTTTAATGAATGTGCCAGATTGCACAATAATAACCAAGTTTTTTTGTACTTTCTTTAGCACTAAAACAATTTGAATTTATTATAACCAAAGATTGCATTTGATTCGAAACAACACTCCTTAAAAATTATTGACTTTGGTCATGACAATGAAAAATAAAATAATTGTTGGTACGAACGTTAACGTGAGTTCTCTTTCCGTTGTATCGTTTTGCTACTATACAATTAAACAAAGTAGTCATAATTTTCTGCATTAAACTGTTAATAATATTTTTTTGCATATATTTTATTCCAGAAAGCAATAATAATTCCGACCTGAATGAAAGTTTAACGTAATCCGGTAGTAGTTTCGGGTAACATTTCTCTTTTTCGAAATTCCCGTGATTTCAATTATCGAATCATAATTCATTTGTCGCGTTAAAAAGTGATCTCATTGTAATTTTTTGCTGTTGTAGTAAATTGTAAAAAGTTAGTGCAGAATCTTTTTTACTTATTCTCGTATTTTGTTGACACTTGGCATTTTTCCCGTCATTTTTTCCCACCTTCCAAAAACGTAGTTACAATAGTAAAGCTGATGTTCCAAAAGTAATAGTTTATAACTGTACTCGATTGTTCCAAACTAGTGATTAATTATACTCAGTAGTTAGAAACTAATTCTTAACTGAACTCAGAAGTTACTACAAACTAATAGTGACCAGTACTCAACAGTTACAAACTAGAATTGAACTTTACTCAATAGTTACAAACTAGTGCTGAGCTGTACTCAGAGTTACAAACTAGTATCGAACTGTTCGCAATAGTTTACAAATTAGCACTGGACTGTGCACAGTAGTTGCGAACTAGGATTGAAATGTTTCCGCAAGTTTAAATGAATCGAAGTCAGGGTATTTGGAATGAACTCCAAAAAGTTCGAGAGCAATACTAATCTCCATCTACTTCTATGCAAGAGTGCTTGCAATAGCAAAGTCATTGGAAAAAATGGGTAGTTTCAAAATAGTACATTATAAAACGATGATGTAATGATGGGTATTAATACACGAGTGTGATATTACGATACGAGAAACGAACGAGCGAGTATTGTAAACTTCACATGAGTGTATTAATACCCATCACATCGAGTTTCACACGGTACTTTTTCTACGACTTTTATAAGTTAAACTTCGACATCGAATCGTTTCGTGGCAGGTGACTTGCAGGGTTCAGGCTAGGCCACCTAGCGGACAACTCCCAAACCCTACCCTCGCATGCTGCCGCAGGTTGCAGTGGCTACCAGTCTGCCTGCGAGGGAGTACTGCGCTAGTCAAATAGGATCAAAGTGAAGTTACGATCCAATTTATCATAAATAATATTCTACGAAAAAGTTACTAATTATAAAAGAAATTAAAACTGACAAGGGTAATATAATGTACACAATCGAACGAAACATTTACTTGATCTATTATCAAAGATTAATTAAGTGTCAATAAATGGTTTGTTAACTTCTCTGTGATTGGTCAAGAACCTGTATCATAATGAAATCTGTATCGAAATGAGTATCATTAAGCAACCGGTTGCAGCCATCAAATGACAGCATTATGGAAGAGGAGTAGAAAAAAATGACTTTTGTTGACTTATCGCGTCCTTGAAAACACCGAGCATCGAATTGCCACCCGCGTGCTTTAACCGCGACGCCACGCTGTCGGGACGCCCTGCTCCGTCGCCCCGCCGACGCTACGCGAGTCGAGGCAACGCCCCCCCCCCCCACCCCACCTCAAGCGCCGTCCCGGCTCGTTTGCATCCTGAACACATTCCCCGCAGGGAAGGGCTTCATTTAGAGTCCACTTTAAAAGTGCGGGGCGGACTCTTTTTCAAATTTAACCTGCTGCCCGGCCGCCACATTCCTACGGCCTCAAAGTATTACGAAAACATGAGCTTCGATATAAAGTTTTTTTAACGCTTTATGCGACTCGCACGCACGCTCCAGAAGTTAGCTTTTGACCGAAGTTAGTTTCATTAACTTCCCTGTCGGGCTGGGGGAGCTTAAAAGTTTCATTAAGCCTAATCAAGTTGATCCTGATCGAATTAGTCTATTAGTGACGTATTAGAGAAAGTTCCTGAATCTCAGGCTCCGGAACACGAAACCGCTTAACGTTTCGTTGCCGGAGGTTTTACGATGCTTGGGTGTAACGTCACTCCATATCATTCCCATTTATCCGACTATGTTCCCCAGCGGGAACAATCGCGATATTGAATCCTGTGCGAGGCTTTGTTACGTAGAGACAATGCCTTCCCTTTGATCTGCTCTTTTAGCAGAAAGGGCGATTTTCTTGAGCGCGGCTCCGGGAAACAAAAAAGGAGAGGAACCAAAGAAAGAATTAAGAAATCGTCGGAGCGGAAATACGAAATGTATAATATAAACTGTCAAATGCAGACAAGGAAAGGAAACTTACTTTTGGAGAATTCGTTTCTCCTATTCTCCTTTTCGCGATAAAACGATACTCGTAGTATGTTTCTGGAAAGGGGTTTTATATACCTCCCACACCCCTTTCTCTAACTCCTATCAAAGCCAGGAGCTCTACCCCCATCAAAGATCTCTGCGTAACCTCTTTACCCTCCAGAACGTTTCGTAGGATCGGTATCCCGTTCACACGGCTTCCGAGATCTCTCGGAAACATCAGATATTTATCCTTTTTTATGCTCCTGCCAACTTTTTCTCTTCCCCCGAAATTCGGAAGCCATCAGAAAACGGGAGGTAATACGACGGAGATGAAACGAAGCTCACTTGGTAGGGAGGGCGATCTTCTCGCAACTGCCAACGCGGGAGAGAACATTTCGCAATCGACGATGGCCGGGGAAGCGGCTCGTTCCTAGAACCATCAATTGCGCCTGCCAGCGCAGCGCACGCGAAAGACGTCCCGGTGAGCCGATCTTTTTCGGCAGTTGCGGGGGGGGGCGGCGGCCACGGCGCGAAGTGGGGAGCCGTGTTCCCAACCACCTGGAACGCTGTTACAACGAGTCGCTCTCATCTGTCTTCGCTATTCACGCGGGCCGCCACGGGGAGCGCCTCCGTCGCCTTCGCCGCCACCGCCGCCGCCGCCGCTCGACACCGTCGCGCCGGTGGGCGACGTGAATGCACCCTGGCGGCCGATTGTTCGGTAACCTTTTGAAAAGGCGACGAACGGGTCGCGCGCTTAGCGCGGCAGCGAAGCCGACAAAAGAAGGGCGGTTTGTAACGCGGACGCGCAGGTCGGAGAGACGGAAGCGGGAGTGGGGGGATGGGGTGGCGGAGGCAGCGACGGCGGCTGGATGGGGAAGGGGGCAACGTGCAGGGGGGGCGGATGTGGAGAGAGGGCAAGAAGAGAGGCGGGGATGGGGGTGAGGTTCAGAGGCGAATGTGAAGAGGGAATCGTCCTAAGGGGCTGCAGAAAGAGCGGGACCATGGGTTTTGATAGATTGATAGGTGGTTCCGGGCGTGTCAACTACTAAGTTCATTAGTCCCGTAAGTGTAGAGCATGTTTCAGCGCGGGCGCCCCGCTTGGATGGTGAGATTCTCCATCCTACCTACGTTGGCTTGCGGGTTTTCCCATCTACTAGGTATCTCCCGCCAGCGGGACACCGCCCCAGCCGGGACAAGCTCTAAGCTTTTGACGGGACTCCTGGCATGTGTGTTAGTGTAGTGCATGTAGGTGTACGTGGAAGTGTGTGTAGGTAAGGGGTGAGGATACGACAAGGAAGAGGAAGGAAAGATCAAGAAAGCGCGCGGTCCGTGGCCCGTTTATTGGGGTACTGCTCCAGCATTCCTCTGATGTTGATCGGAAAAAAACACGGAAAACTAACGATCACAGCAGTTTCTCCCTAGAATTGTCTTCCAGACAGTGATTGAATTGGACCTAGCTATGTAGTGAGTGTCGAAAATCCTTCCACAGCCGGGACTGGAACCCTAGGATCTCCCGTTCAAAGACCTGCAGTGCCATGGGCCCGGTGCCATGGGGCGAGCCGTAGCGACGACGAGGCAAGAGACGTGAGACAATTGCGGCAGCGATGGAGGAATTCGGGCGGGGCCGGGAGAAGGCGACGTGGAAGCGAAGTGGGGACGGGTGGGGTAGGAGCGGGAATAGACGGGACCGGGGGCGGGGCATGGGGCGAGGGGGAAGCGGGGCAGGAGGGCAGGGGCAGGGCGGGGGCGGGACCGTGGGCGGAGGCGTGGCCGGGGCCGGGGCGGGCCCAGTGGCGGGGACGGGGCGGGGACAGGGGCGGGACGAGGGGTGAGGGGCACGCGGGGGCGGGGCGTCGGGTGGGGCCGGGACGGTGCTGGGGGCGGCGCCTGGGGCGGGGCCGTGGGCGGGGCGTGGGCGGGGCCGTGGGAGGGCCCGTGGGTGGGGCCGCGGGAGGTGCCGGGGGCGGGGCCGGGAGCGGGTTACGGGTGAGGAGGAAGTGGGGTTGGGGGCGGGTCAGACGGCGGGGCCGGGAGCGGGGTAGCTTGTAATGGGACAGTGGGGGCGGGGGCGGCACTGCGGGTGGAGGTGGCAGGAGTGGGGCCAGGCGGAGGAGGGGTGCGCGCGTCGCGTTGTGACAGGCGAGGCCGCGCCGCACCGCACCCCCTCGGCGGTTTTAAAAGCGCGCATTAAGGGCGTGGGCGGGGTATTTTGGGGAGCGGATTCCGCGGGCGGCGCCTGGCCATTAGCGCCGGCTGACGAAATGGACGGCGACTGAAAGGCCGTCGCCCGCTCCTCCTGCGGGTTATGCAGCCCGCGGCGCTCCTCCGCGCAAGTGACCTGCAGCCCCTGCCGGCGTCGCGCCTGGCGCTCGGCACTTTGTTCGCGGGAACATTGCCATTGTGACTTCCTGTAGGTTTCGTTGAGCTCGTCATCAACGACGACTCGGCAGGAAGTTACAAATGAAGACGCATTTCAGGAATAGTATTTTGTTAAACGAGCGTAGAATGATGGCTATTATTCACGAGTTGATTATTACGACACGAGCGACGTAGGAGCGAGTGTCAGAATTTCAACGAGTTAATAATAGCCGTTCTGCGTGAGTAGAAGACTATACTTTCTCTACGACTTCGAAATCGATATTTAAATATTCAATGGGCGCCCTATCCTCAACTCCAACTGGCATACTGTTTCGTGGCTCAACTGTCTTACGACAGTTGCGAGGAACCGCGACAGAGCACGCAACGCCTCTGTACGCGACTGCGAGAACCCTCTGTCGCGGTATAATGAAGTAAGACGAATGTGATTGGTCGACAGCCGTGCGAGAATAATATTCTCGCACAGCTTGTGGAATCGTCATCATTACTGCATCCGATAAAGTGCAGAAATGTATACATTCCGGAGTGGTCGTAGAGAAAAGTTATTTTCGGTGTGGGTAATTGCTTTTGTGGTTGTATATAAAGAAGAGCAAACTTGATATTAAGGTTTCGGTAAATGAAGAAATAAGAAATATGATTGCAGAAGTACGTAACAAGGAATGGAATGAACTTAAACGTGGCAAGTACTCGAGAAAGAAAATTGCGATAAAAACTTAAAGCAAATCAAAGGAGATTATACAAATGCTAGGAATAAGAGAAGGAATATCCTAGGAATAAGATCAACCAAATTCACTTGCTCCGTAAATGTCAGATTCAAAGCTCTCTTTCCCTGAGGCACTAAAAGAGAGGCATATTAGATTGATCTTCTCAGGCTTTGACTTAACGGGCCCCCATTTTTTTCATTCAAAACACATAAAAATGTATTTATTTCGAAATCTAATTAATCTGGTACTCTGGTCTTCTACTATAAATCGATATTAAACCCATAAATGGTGGTAATGTGGTGCGCTGGGAGGATTATGGGGTGGTTAAATGGAGGACAGGGAATGAGGCTGACCTCGAGAAAATCATCCGCGAACCCGGATTTTCCATTGAACCGCGACTATTTCCACCAAACATTTTCCGTTCGTGACCAGAATGTGCACCAAAGTACCTTCTAATAAAGGTAAACAGTCTAAATATTACGCCGCACGACGTTCCCCATACGGCATCATGCATCTTTGTGAAGCTGATGATTTTTCTTTCCCAGAGATATGTCATGCTGTAGAGATAATTAGAAGAAGTAACAGTAAATATTACATTATTTCTTCCAATAGTATATCTAAGGTGTACAATATTAGGTATCTTTAGGACGCAAGAAATAAATTAAGGGGTGAGTGAATGAATTTGGGGTTCAAAAGTCGATTTTTATTTTTTTGCGTTTTCGTTTTCCCTCATCTTTCCTGCTTAAAATGAGATATAAATCAAGTTACTACGACCACGGTAAATATGTTTATTTGTCTCTTAAAGTAACACGTGTGCATAAATATTCAAATCTGTTTTCTCGTAAATTCATTTTTTTTCTATAAAAAGAGCATTTTCTAACAAACTATTCTTCAAACAAATTTCAAACTGTGAATATTTCAAATTTAATGTATTATACATGCTGAATTATCCATATTTGCAAAATCTCTTATACATGTTATATATCTTATAATGATTAATTTACATGTTATACACCTTTCATGTTATACATTTATACATGTTATATATGTCACACATCTGTTATACTGATTAATTTTATTAGAAGGAATACACAAGAAAATGTAGAGGGATAATAGTCCATACTTCTCATGAGAAAATATTTTTATTTCATCACACTTTTTTTCAACCTTCTTCTTAATTTAGTATGTATATAAAGGATATGTGTACACTGTATAAAAATACCACAAATCAACCTCTAACATTTTGCCAGAAAATGTATCTTCAATTAGCCACATTTTAACATTGTCAGCATAGGGAATTCACACTTCCCTTAAGTTTTATTTTGATCTTGATAAACTAAGAATACCATTTACCAACCAGGAACGTGCTCGCAATTAGAATATGAAAGATGCCTAGCTTCTAAGACGGGAGCGGCAGAAGGTATCTCTTTCTCTGCTCTACTTAGCGTTGCCTCTAAAACTTTTACAGTACTTTTACAGTTACTTTTCCATCAAAGCCCTCGTTTTGGCTTTCAGTAATAGCTCCCTACGGTGGCCTTGTCTTGCGCGGCAGTCGTTCTTTGCTTGAACATTTCTTGTGTTTTCATTAACCCACTACGCTTCTGGAATCATATAAAAGATGAAGAAAGAACCAACCACGTCTTGCCCACAAACCTCAGCGAGGTGCTAGCCTCCAACTGTAGAAATGACAAAATCATTTTAGTGTTCAGTTAAATACGAGTTTAATTTTTAATCTTACGCTCTATTTTCTACTTTATCAATTTCCAATTTTGCAAATTGCAATTTTGAAAGAATACTCTCAGTTCCTATATTTTCAAAGTCCCTATATTTTTCTCATTTGATTATTAAACTAATTAGAAATAAATATTTGTAATACTTTATTTGCCGAGTTATACGATCTAATATTGAAAAGACATCATTGTTTTCAAAGTCGTTACTTTTAACAATCTGGAAGGAGATTTCTGAGAACATACGAGGTGCTGAGGTATTAGTTTATTCCATTAGAGAGGAATAAATAAGTAAAATATTGTGCTAAGTATATATTAAATTTATACAACAGCTCTGACCTTACAAAAATGTAGAGTATATATTTAGGAAAGTAACAGTGTAGAGATATATTTTAAAATCATTTATAAAAAGTCTTCTACACGAACGCAAAATATGAAACTGTAGAAATATTAGGAAATAGTATGTGAAATAGTATGTGGTTCACTTTCCAGAACTTATTTTGCACCGAATGCTTTCAAAAAAAGTACTACGTGCATTTTCAAATAAAACTAGGATGATTGTATTTACTCAATAAGTAGTTATTTCCAAAAATGTGAGTTCGACGTAATTGAAGAGAACTGAGAATATCATTCTTTAAGCCAACAAAAATACAGTCGAATGTTTTTCCAGTGCACAGCATACATACTGCAGACCATTTATTTAGAAAAAAGAAATATCGGTATTTGTTATATTTTTCTTGCAAAACTATATATTCGGAGCGGGCAACTGGCTGGGGTGATTGTGCGCGCCCGGCGCGTGGAGATAACTCGGGCGCCGCGATGCAGTACCTTTCCGGGGACCCCAGCGCTGGCCGCCACAAATATCCGGCGACCGGAGCCAGAGCACGCTTTCGATGCACGTTTCCGGTGAGGGGACAGCTGGGTGGGCGGAGAGCAGGGAGGACAGAGGGTGGGAGGATGAAGGGAGGGGAAGGGCAGAGAGCAGAGGAGGATGTCAAAGAGAGTGGGAGGGTGGCCATAGAGGGGTGTCAGAGAATGAGAGGGGGGCTGAGAGTTGGAGAGTGGGCAGAGAGTGGAAGGGAGAATGAGGAGAGAGTGAGAGGGAGGGTAGAAAGTGAGAGGTGGTAGACAGTGGGAGGGTAGGCAGAGAGTGGAAAGGTGGGCAGAGAGTGGTAGGGTGGGTGGGAAGAGAGTGGGTGGGCAGAGAGTGGGAGAGAGTGGGAGGGTGGGCAGAGAATGGTAGGATGGACAGAGAATGGGGTAGTGGGAGGTAGGGCAGAGAATGGGAGGGTGAACAGAAAATGGGAGGGTGTGCGGAACGCATGAAGGTGAGTTGGTGAACGGACGTGACTGGTTGAAAGAAAGTTAGGTCGGTATGCTGGGACGGACGAGCGTAGTAAACGGTCAGGTGAGAGGAAGTTTCGATAAGAGTGTGTGCGTGAATAGAATGCAGAGCAGGTCGGAAAGTAGTTCGCGTGGATAAGAAAGGAAGCGAGGTTGGGGGAGCAAGAATAGCCGCATTAGGTAAGCAACTAAAGCAAGATTGGACGAGTAAATAAAGAGAGATTGCAAGTAAATAAAGAGATATTACAAGTAAAGCGGTTGGGTGAGCCACGAAAGTGAAATTGGGCGTGCAACGAAAGCGAGATTCCGTGAGCAACGAAAGCGAGAGTCTGTGAGCAACGAAAGCGAGAGTCTGTGAGCAACGAAAGCGAGTTACGGCAAGCAACGAAAGCGATATTGAGCTCTGGTAAGATGGCCGAAACGTTGGCCCTTTGAGTAGAACGCGGCGTGTCCCCCAGACAGCGGAGTAGTTACTGACTCCTGTCGCGAAAGCCTACGTTCTCGGTTTAGAAAGATTATTACAGTTGTCTTTGAGCTAATGCTCGGTTGCAAACATAACTGTTTTGTCCAGGAAAACACAGAAAATTGTCAACACAGTTTTTATTGAACAAATCAAATATCAGTGCAAGTTAATAAATCCGGTAACCAAAGAATTAGTCCATGAACATAAGCCAGGTTACCGTTTTCCAGAAGATGTACCCAAATCAAGCCGTATTCACCAGTAATCCGTCCGAATGTCCAATTCACAATTGCCGGGTCCAAATATCACTATGCCGCTGATCACACTATCTCACACCAGGAACTCCAGAAAAAAACTGTCTGCCAACTCGGCAGGGCCCGCTTTTATTCGTCCCGGCAGCGTAGCCTCGCTTCCACTCTGGGGCTTCGCTGACCGGCTGCCTTCTCTTCGTTTGCTCGGTCTTATCACGGTCCGCTGCTCTACAAGTTGCCGCCACGTGCTGGCGGTTAGACGTGTGATTTAACTCGCCGCACACCACCGCAACAATAACAATTAGAATTAGAACAATTACAACCGTTTACAATTAGAATTGCCATTAGAATTAGAGGATGATATCCTAGTTCTAATTAATTTCTAGTTATCTCTAAATTGACTTCTGTTTTAACTAACACTTCACTTTACTGCACTACATTTCACTTCACGGTATAACGGATATGACAATAATAATAAATATAACAAAAATTATATAAGCAATAATATTAACTTAAAAATTACACCAAAGCTAAAATAAGTGTTAACAAAGATTATGTTTAAGTAAGTAATAATAACAGTAATAATAATAATAATAATAATAATAATAATAATAATAATAATAATAATAAACTCACCGGTAATTCAAAATACTGGGAAGTGCAAGAAATTGCTTTATTTGGAACAGCCCACATTTTGCGCAAAATATTGTAGAGGCACTGACAGTCACCGGATCCTCTCCTTAGGTAGCTGGTTGCAACCTGGAGTCGATTTTATATTCAGCCGACTCGTAACATATTTAGTCGTGATGTAGTGGAATAATAATAATAATAATAATAATAATAATAATAATAATAATAATAATAATAATAATAATAAACCCCGTGTGGTGACCGGGGGTTTTAGTAGAATAGCACCACGGAATCTCCCCCTGTCGTAAGAGGCGACTAACCGGAGCAGCTGTCCGCTGTCCCTTACCTGTGAAAGTTATCCGTCTCTCATTATCTCTCCTGCCCCTATCCTAAATTGTCCTCTCAAGTCGTTTCCTTTCCTCATACATCCCCCCCAAGACCTCCCCCTATTCCCCATAATACTCCCTTTTCCCCTCCCCCTCTTTCTGCAAGTCTTCTTAAGTCCAACCCTGCGTGTTAGCAAGAACAACTGTGCCACGTGGAAGATGAGCAATTGTCACCGACTCCAAAGGTGCTAGGGGCAATGGCAATCACCCATTCTGAAATGGAGAGACGTTTAAGAAGTCGTAAGGCCTCGGAAAAAGAGCCGCTGCCCGGGGAGCGCCGGGGCACGTCTGGAGCCGGTGCCGGCCGTGACAGCATGCGAGCCACCGGTGGTAGGACGCTGAACAGGCGGGCGCCTACCGGGTCACCCGAACAAACTACAGCCGAATCCCAAAGAAGCAACCCGCAATCTGTGGCTTCACCTGCCGACAGTGTTTTGCTCGAGCAGCTGCTCGCAACCACCAAAGCAGGGAAAGTGAGGCAACGTATGAAGTGGACGAGTAACTTAAATGAGTATATAATGCGCGTCTACTACAGAGCCACACGTTTAGAAACAGAAATGACTGGATACAGACAATCTCTGCATGCTGAATTTAGAGAGAAGTTTCCCCATATTGTCGTCACAGAACAAAGGCTTGTAGATCAGAAAAGAGCTATACTTACAAACAATCTAATCCCAAAAGTAAGGTTGGAACAAATTAAACAGGAAGTAGCAGAAGAAATTTCTTCCTCCAACAATGAGTGTCCCTTGACACAAACTATCGCAGATTCACACGTAGTTCCAAATTCAACCCAATTAGATGAAGCAGATCAGGATCCATCAACAGCAGGTGCCAAGGAAGATAACCTGTCAGACATAATTGATATATACCAGGAACTTTTTCTCAAGTACTCAGGATTAGATCCAACACTTCGCCCCAGAATTCCTAAACTCAACATCAATAGAAAGGACAGGCTCACCCAAATTATCCAATATATAAATGAACATGTCTTGCCCTTCCAGATCAAAGAAGAAGACACTTTAACAGACATACATGCTATAGTTTACTGTGCAGCTGCTACCGTAGCTGTAAAAGCTGGTTTCAAATTAAAGGATCAGTCAGAAAGTCAGAAAAGGCCTTCAAACAAGAATTATACTAAACCGCCATGGCAGCAAAGACTCGAAAATCAAATCCAATATCTTAGACGAGAAATAGGCAGAGTAACGCAATATTTGAATCAACCAAACAACAAGAAATTAGCCAAGAAAATTAAGAAAACACTTGCAAAGATCAGAAAACACGGTAATCAGGAGCATGAATTAAGAAAACACAAGGACCAGGGTGATAAAATTGTTGATCCAAATTTAATAGCTGAACATTTAGATGAACTAAAACAGAAGCTTGCAGCTAAATCACGAAGACTTAGACGATACAAAGAAACAACAGAACGTAAACTACAAAATTCAATGTTTCGTCAGAATGAAAAAGTGTTCTATCAACAACTCAGACCAAATTGCAATTTCCAACGAGAGAACAACGGAGCACCAGATCAACAAAATTTGGAACAGTACTGGTCAGACATTTGGTCAGAAACTCATCATCACAATAGTGAGGCACATTGGATTAAGGAAGAAATAAATAATGTTCAAACTCTAGAGCCAATGTTATATCAGGAGATCACAGTAAAAGACGTCAGCACTGCAATTGCAAAAACCCACAACTGGAAAGCCCCTGGCCCAGAACACGTTCAAAATTTCTGGTACAAGCAGTTTACATCGCTTCACCATAAGTTGGCCCAGTGCTTCACACAAGTCATTAACAGCCCTGAAGACATGCCTTTATTCTTAACGAAAGGTATTACGTACATGAAACCCAAAAGTAGAGACACACAGAACCCTTCTCAATACCGTCCAATCACCTGCCTCCCCACAATGTACAAAATCTTGACGTCATGCATTACAAGTAAAATCCAAGATTATATTGAGGACAGAGAAATAATGACAGAACAACAGAAAGGTTGCAGACGACTACATAAAGGATGTAAAGAACAACTCCTAACAGATATGGTCATTCTCCAGCAAGCACATAAAAACCATAGAAACTTGCACATGGCTTACATTGACTACAAGAAAGCATTCGATAGCGTTCCTCACAGTTGGCTTATTGAAGTTCTCCGCATATACAAAATTAATGAAACCATCATTAACTTTCTGGAGCAGATCATGACTCATTGGAGAACAACATTGTCCTTAAGGCAGCAAGACTTCACAATCACAACAAAAGACATCAGAATTAAGCGAGGCATCTTCCAGGGGACTCCTTAAGCCCATTGTTGTTCTGTCTGGCTCTAAACCCCCTGTCAACACAACTTAATAGTACTCACTATGGATTCAAAATTCGTAAAAATAAGAAAACCATCCATACCATATCACATCTAATGTACATGGATGACATCAAACTTTACAGTTCGACAGACAGACAGCTTCAATATCTCCTTGAAATAACTCGAACATTTTCGGAAGACATCCATATGAGTTTTGGCATTGACAAATGTAAGACACTTCACGTAGATAAAACAGGAAAGTTACAGAAGATAGACAATAGCCTCAGTGATCAAATGACGATACAGACAATGAATGATGAAGAAATGTACAAGTATTTAGGATTCGATCAGGCAGCAATCACAGACAACAAGGCAATCAAACAATCACTGACAAAACTGTACAAATCGAGAATCACGGCACTCCTGAAAACCAAATTAACAGGCAAGAACATGATAAAAGCAATTAACACATTTGCAGTACCAGTGTATACATACTCATTGGAATAATACCGTGGAGCGACACAGATCTCGAAGATATCCAGAGACTGACTCGCACAATTCTAACAAAATTCAGACATCACCATCCAAATAGCGCAATAGAACGAGTAACACTTCCACGAAATGAGGGAGGACGAGGCCTAATAGATCTAAAGAATCTGTGCTATAAACAGATCAATTCATTAAGGAACTTCTATTATGAGAAACAGGCAACTTCAGAACTACAAGCTGCAATAGTTCAAGCAGATACCAAATTAACCCCTCTTGATCTTAACAACAAACAGCTGGACATTTCTTCACAGTTTGCAGATAATAACCACAAAATAGACATGTGGTCAAGAAAGGAACTCCATGGACGCCATGCAAATGATCTCAAGCAACCTCATGTAGACAAAAAAGCCTCAAACGCTTGGCTAAAATATGGTGATCTATTTGGCGAAACAGAAGGGTTCATGGTTGCCATACAGGATCAAGTGATCAACACTAAAAGTTACAGAAAACATATCCTCAAACAAGCGATAGATGACAAATGTAGAAAATGTCATACAACGGTTGAGAGCATACAGCACATCACATCAGGATGTAAATTAATGGCCCATACGGATTACACCTATAGGCACAATCAAGTTGCAAATATTATCCACCAGAAACTGGCGGCGAAATCCAAACTACAAGAAACAACCTGTCCATATTACAAATATGTTCCCGATTCTGTACTTGAAAGTTCAAACTATAAGTTGTACTATGACAGAGAAATTATTACAGATAAAACCATTCATCACAACAGACCTGACATAACCTTCGTAGACAAACGGCAAAAGATTGGCTACCTGATTGACATCACTATTCCACAAACAGCAAATCTTCAAACAGCACACGCAGAAAAAATAACGAAGTACACAACTAGCAGCAGAAGTCAAGGCACTATGGCATCTTCAAAAAGTCCATATCATTCCTCTGGTCATTTCATGCACAGGAGTTGTACCAAATAACATCCATAAAAATCTGGAACTTATTCAAATACCAAAATATACTTTCAAAATGATGCAAAAGTCAATAATCTTAAACACATGTAGGATTGTGCGAAAATTCCTAAATTGCGATGAAACATGAATTGGCCTGTGTCTTGGTTACTAACCCGACACAAAGTCAAATATATATCCGGCGAATACCGAGAAAAACAATGTTGTATATTAATAATAATAATAAAGGTAACTGTCTCAGTATTGTTAGTGATCCAAATGGAATTTAGTATATTTTGAAATTTGACTACATCAGAAGGAAGAGCCTCTAGTGCTTTTGCAGGTGGTTTGTTCCAATCTACTGTTTCCGCGTAGCATCGCGCGCCTGTCGGCCGCCGTGGCGTCAGCTACGCCGAGGCGTTCTCGCAAAGCCCGCTGCCCGTCCCTCGTTCCGTCGCTCACAGATTCCCCGCACAGAGACAACCCTACGCTCGTTCTTGCGTCTCTCTGCTCAACACTAACAACATTGCACGGGCCGTTCTGCTATTTTGCAGCGAGCGTTGTTAGATGTTTACATCCATGTTGCATGTTGCACTGGGTCTTAATGTTTTGCGTTGAAATCAAAAGTAACGAGTAAATAATGTGACTTGTGTTTGCTGTTAGTGTTGCTATTATTATTATTATTATTATTATTATTATTATTATTATTATTATTATCATTATTATCATTATTATTTCTTTGCTTTTCACTTCCTTCCACACATGCATCTCGGCTACCATGAACAAGAGATACACGATTCATCTGTCGTAATCAGCACTGGATCAACCATCAATATTTAGAAACTTCCTCACGATGTTGCATGTGTCTAGTATGACAATCTTCTGCAGTTGGATGTATAGTCCTATCTTCAGTTGTAGTTCAGCCAGGGATTCATGAAGAAACTTAGGAATTTCACCAGTGACACCTAGAATAATTGGTATAATAGTCACCATTTCTACGTCGCTCCAAATTTCCTTTATCTCACTTGCCAATGGTTGATATTTTAGAAATTTTTCACTCCTTTTCTTTGAGATATTGTGAGCTAGCAGGACAGCGACATCGATGAGATACACCTTCTTGTTTTTCTTGTCATGCCATACAATGTCCGGTTTATTAGATAATACAGACCTATCTGTTAGGATGGACCTGTTCCAGTACAGTTTGTGATCATTTGTGTTAATGACTGGTTCGGGAGTGTATTTGTAATATGGTGTTCTGTTACCCATCAAAAGGTTATTATTATGGCATAGTTGCTGATAAACCACCTTACAAACGTCGTCATGTCGTTTTGTATATTCTGAGGATGCTAGAGAACTGCATCCACTGATAATATGGTCTATATTTTCTCTTTGTTCTCCACATAGCCTACATTTGTCTTCACGAATGTTGGTGTCTTTCAGGATAAATTTACGGTAGTATTTAGTTGCTTATTATTATTATTATTATTATTATTATTATTATTATTATTATTACTTCATTCATAGAGTGGCATAATGAAACATAATAAAGGACGAGAGCGTAGTTTACGCGACCGGAGCCAGTAGTTACTTCGCTGTCCGGGAGACGCCATGTCCTATACACAGAAGTATACATTTTGGCCGCCTAGGACGCAGTGTCTTCTGGGCAGCCAAACAGCTAATAATAAAACACATTGGTCATACAACATAATCGAATCATAGTCATCAGTCTTATTGAATATTCATATGTATTCGAACCACCGAGTTTTCTGCAGCCTTTATTAATTATACCACTAATTATATTTTTCCGGACATTGGTTTTTATTCGATCACCGTCAGCAATTGTCCCAACTTGCCTCCCTGTGTTCGCGTCCTACCACGGACACTCTTGGAGTGAAGGAGCGAATGCCCGGGCCCTCTTCCTGCAGAAGAGGTAGAGTGCGCGTCTGAGAGACCTAGGATCGGAATAGGTAGGGGGCGATTGGCGATGGCTAATGAGCAACGGGCGATCAGTGAAGGACGACTGGCAATAGGCAGTGGGTGATAGATAGTGGGCAATGGGCGATGCGCAGTGGTCACTGGTAAGAAGTGGCAGGTGACCGGTGGAGGATTGGGAGTGGACGGCGGACGGCGGGCAGTTGACAGTAGGCAACGGGCGATGATCAATACGTCAGTGACCAGTAATTGATTGATTGATTCGTGTTTCCGGGCGCGTCAACTACTTAGGTCATTAGTCTCGTAAGTGTACTGAGTGTTTTTTTCTCGGGAGGTGGCGATGATCGTTTCCCCGTTGTATCTGGCGAGATCTGGCGCCGACCTACCGTCGACTAGCGGGGTTTTCCCCTCAGTTATCTCCCACCAGCGAGGCACCACCCCAGCCGGGACAAGCTCTAAGCTCCCTTCCGGCATGTGTGGTTGTGTAGTGCATGTTAATGTGTGTAAGGGGGTCAGGATAGGTCAAGGAAGAGGAAGGAAAGACCGCGCGCGGTCCGTGGCCCATTTGTTAGGGTACTGCCCCGGCATTCACCTGGTGTTGATCAAACAAACCACGGAAAACTACCGATCAGAGCAGCCGGCCGCTAGAGATCTTCTCCTGACAGCGACTGAATTCCACCTAGCTGACAAGCCTAGTGTCAGTGACCGGTAAGAAGTGACCGGTAGGCGTTGGGCGTTTGGGATGGAGGGTAGACATCGATAATGGGTAGTGAGCGATGGGGGACTGCTAATGAGCGATGGGCGATCGGTGGCAGACGACGGAAGATGGACAGTAGGCAGTGGGTGATGATCAAGAGGTCAGTGACCGGTAACAAGTGACCGGTAACAAGTAACCGGTAACAAGTAACCGGTAACAAGTGACGGGAGGGCGTTGGGGGAATGGATGGCGTCAATGGGTGGTGAGCGACGTGCGATGAGTGGCAGGTGGCGGTGGGCGTGGCGTGGGCGTGGGCGTGGGCGTGGGCGTGCTGCATCCGGCCGCTGGCGCTGCCGCTTCCTGCCGCCGCTGCCGGCCGCCGCCTAGACAGAGCAGACACGTTCCGCGCATTATCATAATGGAGGGTGCGACTCAGCCCCCGAGAGCTGCCCCGAGGACGGAGGGTCGAGGGCGGTGGGCCCAGGGCGGAGGGGGGAGGAGGAAGGAGGGAGGAGACGGGCTTCCGCCGCCCTGGGAGGGCCTCGCTCGCCAACATACGTTGAGGTAGGGCTACTTCAGATCTTTTCGTTTTAAAGGAAAGAATTCCATCTACATCCAGAAAAAATTCAAGATGTCCCAAGTGCTTCATGTAAAGTGCCTGCAAAAAATAATCAACGTTTTTCAAAATCGCAGCGCTTAGACTCAGGCCAGATTGACAGGGATGTTGGATTGACAGATTGACAGATTCAGTTGGGAAAAAATCTTATGTATAGTTTTGACACTAGTGCTGTTCACAAACGCCAGCTAGACAGACAGTCAGACACACGTTTAGAAAAAAACGTTTTTTCAGTATTTTTCAGAAACGTGTATTTCCGTTGAAATCTCGATATCCATTTTCCGCAGCATTACATACCTTCCCCTCTACTACATATATTACTCCGTATATACGTACGTATACGGGAAAGTAATAATCGCAAACCTTGTCAGGAATAGACGATTCAAATTATATGAACATCTTTGGTAGAAGACTGACACAAGTAAAAAAATTATGTTCAATTTATTTGCTGTCTATAAATGTCAATAATATTGAGTCATTCCTCTGAAAAAATCCGAACGCAATAATTGCAACTGATAACTATTCTGCTGCACATAATTATGTTTTGTTCTCACATAATTAATAATGAACTAAATCATAATCTACCAGAGACCTTTGCATTATATGGTAAATTGCTAAGGAGTGTTAAAAATTCTATTTCTTTCATTTTGCTTAAGTAATATAGTAATATTAAGTAATATTACTTAATTACGTAATTAATTATTAATTATTTATTAATTAAGTAATATATAATAGAGATATATCTTGGATTTGATAAAACTGTTTCACTAGTTTTTAATAATTAATTTGAGAAACGCAACCCGTTTCAAATGCCAGCCCAACGTGGGGCTCGAAAAAATGCAAACCCGTTTCAAATGGCAGCCCAATGTGGGGCTCGAAAATTTCAACTGTTTCATTATATTACCTTATACATGTTATTAGCTGCCACCGGGTTTTACCCAATTGCAGTTTAAAAAAAATTATCTTCGTCGTATCTTATTTTTATAAACATGTGAATTAACTTTTAGACATTAATTTTTTTTAAAATGTGTTACACATGATTTTAATGTTCGGATGTAATTTGCCTGTACGAGTAAAACCTATTTTGTTCATGTTATACCGATTACTAATGGAGAGAAGAAACTCATAGAGACAGACAATACGTCCAGAACATTTGCCATAAAGGGCTAAGGAAATGTTTTCTGCAAAAATGTGGAAACAATTACGTTTGGTAAACTTCGAAGCAGTTTCAGATGCTGTACATCTCAAAACACTGAGTTCATATATGCGCGCACCACATATATATTCTTGACGTTCGGTTAGGCTGCAAAATTTCGACGACTGCTCGAAGAGGGCTTTCGGAGTTACAAAGCTATTGAGAAATGCATTGCTTTAACTGTCACATCTTCATAGAAATCAACAAAAGATAAGGTCCTGTGGTGTTAGAGACGCCATGTAAGTTCTGGTTCGTCAGGTGAAGAAAATGAAGTGTCACTTCTCGTACAAATTAACATCCGAATGTGTCAAATTGTAATGAAGCAGCTTATAAACAAATACTGGGACCATCCGTTTTACTCAGGACGGACTCAAACGTGTCACATCATTCAACTGTGGGGACAGCGACCGATTTGAATGCGCGCTGTTCAAACAGAAGAATTAGTGCCTAAAACTAGCCACAGATTTCGCGGAAATAGACTGTAAGACGAGCTATTATATCTCTCATTCTTTTGGATACGGGCAGCCGGCCAGAGCAGTCGCAAGGTAAAATACTGCGTAGCTAGAACAAAAGAGCCATCGTAACCAAAGCAGCTGAAGCTCTTAAGGACAAACAGAAGAGGTAAATTGCTCTGGAATGATTTGAAATGCAAATAATTAAAAACAATTCGCGCAGATATCAATATTCCAAGGAGTATGTGAAGTGAAGAATAGGCACGATAAGTGAATGCTTGAACTCATGGGGAATGTTCTATTCTTTTCCAGTTTCAACTTTTCGTCATTTCGACTTTTCATCGTTACGCCATTTCAACGTTTCGACTTTTCGTCTTTTCTATTGGAGTATTCTCTTATCATAATACTGGTTATTCGTCAATTGATGCGTTGGCGAGGGAATCTTACGGGAAACGGTTAATTCGTAAGAGAACGGAATCCAGAATTTCGGCCCAGGTGGTCGCAAGGCCAACACTACGACGCAAGAGGTTAACGGCAGAGACGGGTAGCAGGCTGCGAGGTTTTCTTCGCCGCTGGCCGCCACGTCGCTACACGATCACCGCCAACGTCCTTGATGTTTTCCACGCCAAGTAAGAAAGTTCGGAATAAAATATCAGTACATTGAACTCTCTTCAAAAATTCGAACTGGTGCAAAGAGAATAATTAGGAATACGAAATCAGGAGAATAATAAGCTTTTGAATGTGACAAAAGAAAAGCTAAGAATCAATCATTCTTCTCTTTTTAAATACGCAAGATGAAATAACTTGTTTAAATCTTATGTAAAAAGGATTTATTTAAATAACAGGAGTGTAAAATTTCTCTGTAAATTTGGTAAAAGAGAATAAGTCGTTATTTAAAGTTTTTTAAGATGAGTTTTGAGAAAGATGTGTTCTAGAACAAGGCATATAATTCAAGTTTGTTTCTATTATGAAAAATGTGAAAAGTTCAGATATAAATTTTCAATCCGATTTTTTATTAATGAGTAACAATAATTCATGTAATTAGCTTTTAAGTATTGGGAGGATTCACTGTGTGAGTGTATGAAGAGCGGAGTTATAGTTATTAGATATTGGTTTGTGTTTTCTTTGCGTACAGGGTATTTTTTGTGAATTTTTATTTTCTTGTATGTAATAGCATACTATAATCTCTGATTGTAGTTGTTTGTTCTACGGAGAAAAAGCTTTTAATTTTGAATGAGTTCGTAAGCCAGTATGTAAAGTGCCCATGTTCCTGAGTCCTCCGTGTTTTTCTCCTTTGTGCTCGACCGTCGCTCGACTGAGCTAGGCAGAAATAATTAGATGATAAATATTTCCTCAAACGACGGTCAGTCATAATACATTTTTTCTGTGTTTCATGTCCATTTTCCCACTCGTGATTCTTCTACGCTTTTTGTTATTTATTGTTATTATTTGTTGTTTATTGGCGATACACCAATAAACACGCACTATCTCCGTGTTCTGCTACGCAATGTCAGACGCTTCAAGTATATTTTTTTATGTAATATCTTCACTTCCTTGATTTATGGCTTGCTCTAATATGCGATATCACGTGAGTGTTGCTATAGCAACTACGCTGCATTTAATTGGGGAATGGAGGGACCCTGCCAACTTCACAGATGTTAGGGGTCAAGCGTCTCAGCTCAGAGCAAAGCATAATGTACCAAAGTTTGCAGTACAACCCATGATGTCCTTAGTTACTTAATTCACAATACTTAACATACTAGTTATTGTATGAAAAGTATGTGAGGTGATAATTATTATTTAGCTTCCTTGCACATTTTAAGGAAAATATGTACTTTATATTACACATGTAAATATTTTTTAACAATTATTTTAAAAGACAGATTTCTGTGAGAAATTAATTACTAGCCTTTATTTAAACGTTCATGGTGTAGATAGCACTTCCTCTATTTCAGGCTTCAATCCACCACAGCTTCTCGCGATTAACAAAATATTAGATGTTAAAAATAAAACGTGCTAGAATTGTTACTCAAATAAAAGTATGCTCGAAATACAAAGGAATGACTTTTTTAATTTCTGTACGAAGCCTTTTGTTTGTTTGTGAGGTATCCATGTCTGCTACAAATCCAGGAAGGCTTTTAATTAGTAAACACATTTTGCCTCAGGAGATTCTTGCTTTGACAGAGGAGATTATTATGTGGAAATTCCCTGAACTGGTGCGTATTATTCTTCGAGTGCATTTGCGTACATTTTTTCTACAAGAAGCAAAACCGTTAGAACTGAGCTGCTTTGTGCCCCGTCAACTTTGGTGCGGACCAACCACTGTTTGCTTTACACTGGTCTCTCCCTGTGACTTCACTACAGGCATATAGCAGCTAAGCACGGTTTAGATGATTCTTTTTTTTTATTTATGGCCATTGAGCCTAGCTTGGCCAATGTCCCTCTGCAGCCGCATAAGATATATACATTCGAAAGATATATACACGAATAATCTGATACATTAGATACAATATTCTAGTTTTAAATATAGTACAATTTCGTGATTATATGATTTGTCATGAGAAAAGACTCATCAGTTCTAGTCTATGGGAGATGAAAAAATTCTCTTGATAGCTTTCTTTTTAATCTTTTGCGATGAGGATTCTGCTTACCTATATGAAAGTGAATGGCTGAAGGGATCTTTAATATTTTAGAATAGAATTTTGCGACTAAGAGGGAGAAGTGGGCGGGAATGGGTGTAATCCCAAGTTCGATATGTAACTGTGCATTTGGAATGTACCAGGGAGCTTTAGTGATGGTACGTAGAAATTTATTTTGATAAATTTGCATTTTTTACGTTCGTTTTGGCTGCAGCAACCCAGACTGGGGAAGCATAGGAAAGTATGGGTCGTATCATTGCTTTATAGAGGTGAGTAGCCACATGTAATTGTGGAAGGGATGATTTTTTGAGAATCTGACACAATTGGTGGACTCTACTACTCTCTAAAACTATTCGGTGTTTAATATTTTGCCACAATGTAAGTCTTTTGTCGAATAGAACTCCAAGATCTTTAACAGTTTTATTTAGAGGAAGCCAAGTGATGTTTTGATGTTGGTATGTGAGATTTGGGGGGACGTCTGGTCTACGGAGGGTGTATAATTTTGCCTGGATTTTATTTAGATTTATTTGAATATGCCATTTTTTGGCCCAGCTGGAGAATAAAGTGAGGTGATGTTGCATATCTTTCAGGGCAGATTCGAGATTTCTATTAGAGGAATAAGTACTGTGTCATCAGCAAATAGTGCTATTGCAGTATTCTGAGTGATTGGTATATTCGATGTGTAAAGGTTAAATAAAGTGGGGGAGAAGGTGGAGCCTTGGGGTACTCCTGCTTTGATGATGAAAGGTGCGGAGAGAGCTCCAGGAAGACGTACAGAAAAAGTTCTCTTGTTAAGAAAACTTTCAATGATGCGTGTGAGATATAACGGAGCACCTAAACAGCGTAATTTGAAAATTAACCCTGGGTGTCAAACGGTATCGAAAGCTTTTGCTACATCTGGAAAAACTGCTGCGGTATGCTTGTGGTAATGGAACCCTTCGATGATATCTTCTGTTAGGCGTAAGATTTGATGATATGTAGATAACTGATGAGATTGTATTGCATTTATTGAGCTGAGGTAAGAATTTAGGCGAGAGAGTATACATTTTTCAAATAGCTTTCCCATTAACAGGCTAATTAGTCGATAGCTAGTTGGATCATTTTGTGCTTTCACAGGCTTTAGAATGGGAATAATGTAAGCATGTTTCCATTTTTCAGGGAAGTACGTTTGTCTCAAGGCGGCGTTAGATCAAGATTCGAACCTACGCAAGTCATATGTACACCCTGGCGAGGAGAGTACAATTGTTTAGAGATCACGGGTAAATTGACATCTTGCATTCAGCAATAAAAAATCTTGCTTATCTTTCTTTTAGTATGTCAACGTCTGTTGAAGAAATAAAATTCACAAATTATTGCACAGACATTGAAACGACGCCCCTGTGCCGTTGTCTGTATTTTCGGTACCAGATGGTAACGAGTTGTTTGAGAAATGAATGACAAGCATTTATTTAAATGTTCACGTTGTGGTCAGCACTTCATCGCTTATCTCAGGCTACAATCCGCCACTGTCTTTCGCGATTAAAAAAATTAAATGTTAAAAATAAAAAAAATTTAGAAATGTTTAACTCAATATTATACTCGAAATGCAAAGGAATGAATTTTTTAAACGTTGTACTAAACATTTTGTTTGTTGGTAAGGTATCCATGTCGTCAGTAATTCCAGAAAGGCTCTTAATTAGTAAACGCATTTTGCTTCAGCAGTTTCAAGCTTTGACAGAGGAGATAGGCATGTGGAAATTCCAAGAACGGATGCGTAATATTCGTTTCTCTAAAATTGCAAACGCTGTCGAGGCCATGAATTACAGGAAGATATTCCCCTCCTATCATGGCAGACGCTGTTGCAGCTGCTGCTAAGAGCAGTTTTGCTTTTTCAAATGTTTCGTGGAATGTGCTTTGTCCAAAACCAAAGTTAATTTAACATTCGCATCGGAAATTCACTACACATACGTACACGTAAATGAATGTATATGAATAAAATGAAAAAATGTGTAAATGAAAATGAACCTACATATAAATACTACATACAAGCATGCAGTAAATCCAAGGCGTATGTTCAAAGTGTATTCGAGTATAGAAACCTTTCGTTCTCTTTTGGCTTTACATACGGGACGTCACATTCATACATGATAAACCGTAAAGGAGAAAATCCTGTCGTCAGAAGTCGAATCTATAGAAATCTCTCTAAATTATTTATTTACATGGGTGAACTTCACGTGTTCTCCTTCGAGAATTTGACCTTCTCAGCACCTGAAATGAAACAGTGCGACAGACTGCATGCTTCTGCTCGTATTTCTTGTACAACCATTCCCATTCATCTCATAATGCACTAGTTGATTAATTTGTTTATTTATCTGCTTATTACTTAATAACTTATGTACGTAAGTAACTTATTAAGTATTTACTTATTCATTTTCTCTCGCCTAATCTCCGCCCATAATACTAACCAGTGCTATTTTTTTAATCCTTAATTACCGTTTCCCTAAAAGTCCTTTCCAAAAAATTTTCGTAATTATTTCATGAAGTGAGGCCTAATTCCTCTTAATGTCCTAGGCAAGTGTTATATTTCTTAGTCGGAATAATAATTACTCATTTCCTTAACTGTTTCTGGCAATGTTTGCCTGGCAGTAATTGAAGAGAGTATGAATGCAATTTTCTACATTGCCGCAAGGTACACAAGGCGATCTAGATGTCGCATGATCACGTCCGTGTCAAGCAGTGCTTGCGATTTAGCGACATCCAACGGCACAACCAAGAAAGATGCGAAATGTCGTGACATTTTCCGTCATGAGAACGGGCCTTGAGAGGCAGCTCTACAGAAATCGCACTGTACTCTATTGAACAATGCGGTTCATCATCGCTCCTCGCGCCACACACGCCGAGTGAACCGACGACGTTCACGAGCGTTTCATTGACACGCAACACGAGTTGAACCTGCTGCGCTGTTGCCTCGATGCGTCGAATATTAATTACGACGAGCGTCGCGCCACGCGGTCGGAGCAACAACTAACCGGCGGGCGCCGTGCGGGTCGGCTCGACGCGACGCGACACGGGAGTCACCTTGTTAGCTCCCGACGCCGACGCCGCCGACGGCTTCTGAACTTCAGGTGAGGCCCCGGGCAAGGCGGGGCGGAGCGCGGCGGGGCGGACCGGGTCTGGGCGGGTCTGGGAGAGGCGGGGCGGGTGTGGGCGGGGCAGGACGGGTGTGGGCGGGGCAGGACGGGTGTGGGCGGGGCGATTCTGGTCGGGGTGGGGAGGGGCGGGGAGGAACTGAGCGGGGGGCGGGGCGGGGCGGCGGGGCAGCGGGGCAGAGCGTGGTGGGGCGGCGGGGTGGGGCGAGGCGGGGAGGTGGGGCGGGGTTCTTGCTGTTCGTGCAACCGCTCTGACAGAGGCACCCAGCCCGACTATTTACGGCACTAACGAGCTCCCGTGGCTGACGCTGACACTAGCAAGCCCCGACCGCCTTCGCCGGCGCCCGCGTCGTCTTCTGCTAATTAGGTAGGTGGCGTTTGGCGGCGCGGGGCTCGTGAATAATTCCCCCCTCCCCCTCGCGCCTCGCTGTCGCTTGCGCCACCCCCTCCCCTCCTCCCGCTCCCGCGTGTCGCCTCGCAGCCCGGATTCGGCCCACTTGACGCGGGGCTGTTCCGCGCATTTCATGAGCCTCCAAGGAGACAGATGACGCGAACTGCATTAAGGGACATTGGATGTGCAATGGGTGCGGTTGTAGTTTGTGAGAAGAGGTTTGTTCCTAGAAGTGCTGAAATAAGATTTTATCACCTACTGAATAATATGAGAATAAACTGAAAATTAGACAAAGCCATTCAAATTGCATAAATATACAGATTTTATAAACCTACAAAAAATGCGGAACTTACCGCTCACTGACTACGCCTAAAACATAATTTCGTTCTAGTAAAATTGGTTAAACTGGAAAAAGAATACATCGGTACAGTTTCATGAATCTAAATATTTCAATATTTGTAAAAGTGCCGCGTCTCGTCTCGCAGCCCGGATTAGGCCCACTTGACGCGGGGCTGTTCCGCGCATTTCATGAGCCTCCAAGGAGACAGATGACGCGAACTGCATTCAGGGGCATTGGATGTGCAATGGGTGCGGTTGTAGTTTGTGAGAAGAGGTTTGTTCCTAGAAGTGCTGAAATAAGATTTTATCACCTACTGAATAATGAGAATAAACTGAAAATTAGACAAAGCCATTCAAATTGCATAAATATACAGATTTTATAAACCTACAAAAAATGCGGAACTTACCGCTCACTGACTACGCCTAAAACATAATTTCGTTCTAGTAAAATTGGTTAAACTGGAAAAAGAATACATCGGTACAGTTTCATGAATCTAAATATTTCAATATTTGTAAAAGTGCCGCGTCTCGTCTCGCAGCCCGGATTAGGCCCACTTGACGCGGGGCTGTTCCGCGCATTTCATGAGCCTCCAAGGAGACAGATGACGCGAACTGCATTCAGGGGCATTGGATGTGCAATGGGTGCGGTTGTAGTTTGTGAGAAGAGGTTTGTTCCTAGAAGTGCTGAAATAAGATTTTATCACCTACTGAATAATGAGAATAAACTGAAAATTAGACAAAGCCATTCAAATTGCATAAATATACAGATTTTATAAACCTACAAAAAATGCGGAACTTACCGCTCACTGACTACGCCTAAAACATAATTTCGTTCTAGTAAAATTGGTTAAACTGGAAAAAGAATACATCGGTACAGTTTCATGAATCTAAATATTTCAATATTTGTAAAAGTGCCGCGTCTCGTCTCGCAGCCCGGATTAGGCCCACTTGACGCGGGGCTGTTCCGCGCATTTCATGAGCCTCCAAGGAGACAGATGACGCGAACTGCATTCAGGGGCATTGGATGTGCAATGGGTGCGGTTGTAGTTTGTGAGAAGAGGTTTGTTCCTAGAAGTGCTGAAATAAGATTTTATCACCTACTGAATAATGAGAATAAACTGAAAATTAGACAAAGCCATTCAAATTGCATAAATATACAGATTTTATAAACCTACAAAAAATGCGGAACTTACCGCTCACTGACTACGCCTAAAACATAATTTCGTTCTAGTAAAATTGGTTAAACTGGAAAAAGAATACATCGGTACAGTTTCATGAATCTAAATATTTCAATATTTGTAAAAGTGCCGCGTCTCGTCTCGCAGCCCGGATTAGGCCCACTTGACGCGGGGCTGTTCCGCGCATTTCATGAGCCTCCAAGGAGACAGATGACGCGAACTGCATTCAGGGGCATTGGATGTGCAATGGGTGCGGTTGTAGTTTGTGAGAAGAGGTTTGTTCCTAGAAGTGCTGAAATAAGATTTTATCACCTACTGAATAATGAGAATAAACTGAAAATTAGACAAAGCCATTCAAATTGCATAAATATACAGATTTTATAAACCTACAAAAAATGCGGAACTTACCGCTCACTGACTACGCCTAAAACATAATTTCGTTCTAGTAAAATTGGTTAAACTGGAAAAAGAATACATCGGTACAGTTTCATGAATCTAAATATTTCAATATTTGTAAAAGTGCCGCGTCTCGTCTCGCAGCCCGGATTAGGCCCACTTGACGCGGGGCTGTTCCGCGCATTTATGAGCCTCCAAGGAGACAGATGACGCGAACTGCATTCAGGGGCATTGGATGTGCAATGGGTGCGGTTGTAGTTTGTGAGAAGAGGTTTGTTCCTAGAAGTGCTGAAATAAGATTTTATCACCTACTGAATAATGAGAATAAACTGAAAATTAGACAAAGCCATTCAAATTGCATAAATATACAGATTTTATAAACCTACAAAAAATGCGGAACTTACCGCTCACTGACTACGCCTAAAACATAATTTCGTTCTAGTAAAATTGGTTAAACTGGAAAAAGAATACATCGGTACAGTTTCATGAATCTAAATATTTCAATATTTGTAAAAGTGCCGCGTCTCGTCTCGCAGCCCGGATTAGGCCCACTTGACGCGGGGCTGTTCCGCGCATTTCATGAGCCTCCAAGGAGACAGATGACGCGAACTGCATTCAGGGGCATTGGATGTGCAATGGGTGCGGTTGTAGTTTGTGAGAAGAGGTTTGTTCCTAGAAGTGCTGAAATAAGATTTTATCACCTACTGAATAATGAGAATAAACTGAAAATTAGACAAAGCCATTCAAATTGCATAAATATACAGATTTTATAAACCTACAAAAAATGCGGAACTTACCGCTCACTGACTACGCCTAAAACATAATTTCGTTCTAGTAAAATTGGTTAAACTGGAAAAAGAATACATCGGTACAGTTTCATGAATCTAAATATTTCAATATTTGTAAAAGTGCCGCGTCTCGTCTCGCAGCCCGGATTAGGCCCACTTGACGCGGGGCTGTTCCGCGCATTTCATGAGCCTCCAAGGAGACAGATGACGCGAACTGCATTCAGGGGCATTGGATGTGCAATGGGTGCGGTTGTAGTTTGTGAGAAGAGGTTTGTTCCTAGAAGTGCTGAAATAAGATTTTATCACCTACTGAATAATGAGAATAAACTGAAAATTAGACAAAGCCATTCAAATTGCATAAATATACAGATTTTATAAACCTACAAAAAATGCGGAACTTACCGCTCACTGACTACGCCTAAAACATAATTTCGTTCTAGTAAAATTGGTTAAACTGGAAAAAGAATACATCGGTACAGTTTCATGAATCTAAATATTTCAATATTTGTAAAAGTGCCGCGTCTCGTCTCGCAGCCCGGATTAGGCCCACTTGACGCGGGGCTGTTCCGCGCATTTCATGAGCCTCCAAGGAGACAGATGACGCGAACTGCATTCAGGGGCATTGGATGTGCAATGGGTGCGGTTGTAGTTTGTGAGAAGAGGTTTGTTCCTAGAAGTGCTGAAATAAGATTTTATCACCTACTGAATAATGAGAATAAACTGAAAATTAGACAAAGCCATTCAAATTGCATAAATATACAGATTTTATAAACCTACAAAAAATGCGGAACTTACCGCTCACTGACTACGCCTAAAACATAATTTCGTTCTAGTAAAATTGGTTAAACTGGAAAAAGAATACATCGGTACAGTTTCATGAATCTAAATATTTCAATATTTGTAAAAGTGCCGCGTCTCGTCTCGCAGCCCGGATTAGGCCCACTTGACGCGGGGCTGTTCCGCGCATTTTATGAGCCTCCAAGGAGACAGATGACGCGAACTGCATTCAGGGGCATTGGATGTGCAATGGGTGCGGTTGTAGTTTGTGAGAAGAGGTTTGTTCCTAGAAGTGCTGAAATAAGATTTTATCACCTACTGAATAATGAGAATAAACTGAAAATTAGACAAAGCCATTCAAATTGCATAAATATACAGATTTTATAAACCTACAAAAAATGCGGAACTTACCGCTCACTGACTACGCCTAAAACATAATTTCGTTCTAGTAAAATTGGTTAAACTGGAAAAAGAATACATCGGTACAGTTTCATGAATCTAAATATTTCAATATTTGTAAAAGTGCCGCGTCTCGTCTCGCAGCCCGGATTAGGCCCACTTGACGCGGGGCTGTTCCGCGCATTTCATGAGCCTCCAAGGAGACAGATGACACGAGCTGCATTCAGGGGCATTGGATGTGCAATGGGTGCGGTTGTAGTTTGTGAGAAGAGGTTTGTTCCTAGAAGTGCTGAAATAAGATTTTATCACCTACTGAATAATGAGAATAAACTGAAAATTAGACAAAGCCATTCAAATTGCATAAATATACAGATTTTATAAACCTACAAAAAATGCGGAACTTACCGCTCACTGACTACGCCTAAAACATAATTTCGTTCTAGTAAAATTGGTTAAACTGGAAAAAGAATACATCGGTACAGTTTCATGAATCTAAATATTTCAATATTTGTAAAAGTGCCGCGTCTCGTCTCGCAGCCCGGATTAGGCCCACTTGACGCGGGGCTGTTCCGCGCATTTTATGAGCCTCCAAGGAGACAGATGACGCGAACTGCATTCAGGGACATTGGATGTGCAATGGGTCGACGTGCGGTTGTAGTTTGTTTGTGAAACTATGTTTATTCCCAGAAGTAAGTCCAAATGTCCGAAAAAGTATGCATGGCTTTACAGACGTTAAGTATGTTATTTTGATCTTCAGTAGACGAAAGTAAAGCTTCATGATTGAATCCAAATAACTGTCTTAGTGCATCCAGTGGGATGGAGGTGCAATGGGTCGACGTGCGTTTGTGTTTCGAGATTTGTTATTAGAAGGGCGCGGAAACAAGTCTTAAATAAGATATTATCCACTAGTGAATAATGAGAATAAACTGAAATTAATGCAAATCCATTTCGGTTACAGAATTGTACAGATTTTATAAACCTAAAAGTAAAAATAAATATGCGGAATGTGCCGTTCACTGCCTACACTTAAAACACAATTTCGTTCAAGTAAAATTGGTTAATATTCGAGAAAGAACACATCGATACAGTTTTTTGAATCTAAATAATTTAAGACTTGTAAAATGCTTCTCTTGTACAAATAATTTAAACAAATACAGGGGTACCAGCGTCGTCCATCATTCTGCAACCACGAGACGAAATAATATTCTTCTTCCCCTCTGCTGAAAGCCAGCAGATTGCTATTAAGGCTATGCTTGGTTCAGAGAGAACCAATGGAATTCCCAAAGGTGTAGATGTAATAAACGATATTTAACAAGCCCTTAGAGCAAATTACTTGATCCTATATACGAGGCCTGTCTAAAAAGTATCCGACCTTTGGCCAGAAAAAATATTTCGAATATTTGACTGATTTGGGACCCTAATCCCCTTCAAAGTAGGCCCCTTGTGCTTCCACACACTTAGCCCACCGATCCTTCCACTGCTGGAAACACCTCTGGAAGTCTTCTTTTGGAATGGTGTTCAGCTCCGTCGTCGCGTTCCGCATTATTTCTTCTCTACTCTCAAAACTGGATCCATTTAGTGACATCTTCAATTTTGGAAACAACCAGAGAAGCTAAGAAAGTGTGGATCAGTTGGGCTGAATGTGCAGGGGCGTTGTCATGATGCAAATGCCAGTTTTTCGCCGTCCATATGTCTGGTCTTTTGCGCCGAATTGCGTCACGGAATCGCCGGAGAACATCTCCCACACCGTCAATCGGGGATCTGCCATCACCAAATTTTACACCCTTTCAACAACAGCTGCATTGCGAGCAGTTTGGGGCCTGGCGCCACTCTGCTCACTCTCGGCTGATGTGCGGCCATCTTTGAATCGGTTGAACCACTGCTTAATTTGTGTTACACCCATTGAATCTTCTCCAAACACCTGCTGAATCTTACGAATTGTTTGGCTTTGAGAATCACCTAGCTTTTGACAGAATTTGATGCAGTATCTTTGCTCGATTCGTTCAGTCATCTTGCGAGAAAACTAAATCCGATGAACACTACGAACAGCACCTTACTTAGCGACCACCAGCCAGCGACTGGCACAAGCAAACGCGGTGAAAAAATTCAAGCATGCGTATTAAGGATCCTCCTTCCACCGTGCATAGTGGCGCCGCTTTAGAATCACTACTTCGCGCGGAAAAAATTAAGGTCGGATACTTTTTGGACAGGCCTCGTATGTCTTTTGTTCAATAAAATTTATACAGGTCTCTCTTCCTTGCAGAGAGTTTGTTATTAGTTGGGACGTTCCGCCTGAGCTGATGTGGATGTGGTGTTTTCTACCATTCGTCTAAAAAGGGGTTTGTCTGCGAACACGATTCTTTGCTTTTTGAGTAAACACGTGCGATGGTAGTCATTTCATTCCGACAGTATTTACTCCGCATTAGCTAATAAGATTAATAAGATGATAACGAAATATTTCCTCTTGATAGGTAAATTATTAAAAAAAGTTTCTTCACCATTTCTTCAAATACAAGAACTGCGAATACCTTTACAAACTTCACGCATTTAGCTCAATATAGTATATTACATGTAATTTACCCTATCCTAAATAAATAGTCATTTAAATTAATAATCATTTGTTTAACATTAAGTGCTACATTTTATTGAAACTTTTAAGAAATGAAGTTATTAAGAATAAAAAACCAACTTTGATGCACTTATTACGCAGGGACTCAGAGACCCCGCATACGTGTTTATGTAGTTTTCCAAATTCCTGCATCGTAGGGTTAATTCAACTGCCGATACAGAGGCAATATAGGACGGTATTTAATATAGAAGTGTAATACATGGAATAATAAAAATATTAATTATACAATTTATTAAATCTTTTCAAGGAAAAAATATATTAATATTATTTTATTGTATATCTTCAGCTGTTTGTAATTCAAGCTCTAACCCACAACTTCAGTGTTCGGATTATGACACAAGTTCTATAGGTGCTGTGTGCTTTCTAAGAACCCCAGAGGCGCCCTACGTTTTCCTCTCGAATTCTGTGAATTCAGCTTCTCTCCTGCAAGGTATACAATTAATTCTCCCGCTTTTGTTCCAAAAGTCAGGTGATCTATATTAAGATATTAACTAGAGTTGAAATTCCTGGAACTGATTCGTATTGTTCTGCTCTGTCAATGTTTGCGAAAGCAATGAGAGTTACGTATTCGAGGAAATGCAGATACGGTAGATTGACGTAGTCTACCATTATGTACTACTGCCTTTTGTTCCCTGTCGGGAATGTTAAGATTAAAGGTTACAATTTCTTTAATTAAATTATAAAATCATTGGTTTATTTCAACACCAGTATATTGAACAAAACTCTACTTAAATACCACTAGAACAATACAGTACACGTTCCACGGACTGAAAGCTCCCAAATTAAGATTGTCAACAACGGTGACGTTGGAACGGTAGAAAGTGCACGTATGGTTTTTAGTGCCTTGCGGTTTAACCTTGTGGATTTAATAGTCATTGTTAATGGAATAAAAATATTTAATACGTGCCAAGAAAGCATCTCATCTTGGAAGTGCTGTCAGCCACTCCTCTTACATGTATTGCAATTCCTTATCTCTTACTGTTAAATGAAGCAACTTGTATCGGTTTAATTCTTAACTTGTGTCGGTTTCATGCTTAACACAACTATCTCAGTTTCATCCTGATTGTATTTTTGAAGGAGTTTTTTTACTTTTAGTTCCCTGTATTGAACAAGAAAACAATTTTGTTTTCTATTAATGAAACATCCATTCTTGGAGACGCGGCAGCATTGTCGTTGGATCACACGTTTGCTAATCTAAGGGATCCTAGTTCACACCCCAGTATAATTGGGAAATTGAATCCGGTAATGAACCATTCAGAGCATTCGTAATATCACCCTAGTCTCCTTTCCAAATGAGTACTTACATGAACTGGCTTGATTCATTGTAAATATTATTGGATAAATTTACGATTGAAACAAGATAATTTCCCCGTTATCTTCCTTGCAGTCGTAATTATTATCTACTAGTGGTTACACGAGCACGTTTTCTTGAGCTCTCGCTTTGCTAGTTGCGAGAGGAGTGGGAAGTTTGGATATTTTGACAAAAATAATATTGTATCAAATTTGTGGTTCATTTTTCGATGCAAACTACTTTCAATTACACGAAAACGAACATTTCTGGTTATCAGATTTTGTCTTCAACGCTCGTTGCAATAATTTATTCTTAATTCAACTAATGATCGCATCACTCACGAACAACAAATAAAATATTTTCGTACAACACTGTAACAAATTAAATATTTTAACAAACGTAGTCCTCACAAAAACTGTAATGACTAGAGACCGGAAAAATATGTAGTATTAAACGTCAAAATATGTACATAAATATGTAATAAAAACAGTAAGAATATGTAATAAATATGTAAAATCGGATACAATATGTAATATTAAAATTCTTTAATTAAAAACCATTTACATAGCAAGAAATGACATTTAGAAAAACTGCTCACTTTACATCATACGACTTTCTCGTTAGTAGTAAAAGCGTAATCTATTGTATTCCAGGACCGTAGATTAGCAGCCAGACTAATCCCAATAGAAGCCATTCCACAAACTGGCGAGATCTACGACCACCAAACATACACTGTAGCATCTTCATGGAAGTTTTTCACGTCGGCGATCGCAAATTTTTCTCGGAAATTGAAGTTACAGATCACAAAACGCGGTGTGAATGATATTTTGAAACGTAATTTCCCCAATAATGTAGAAAAAATTCTGATATTTTAAAAAAAATACATATTTTCATAAAAAACTATGGAATTAAATTTAAGAAAATTGATAAAATAAGAAAATATATTGTGAAAACAGCAAAATATGTAATATAGAACTAAATATGTAAAAATATGTAACGAAAAAAATCGATATTGTGTTTCAAGGGCTTTGATTTGCCAAGATTACAATTTTGAGAACGGTAAGTAGAAAGACAAAAAATATGTAATTACATAAAAATCCAGCCTCTAGTAATGACATAGTGTAATCTATAAAGTACAACAGTTCTTTACGTGTAATGGATATCAACAACGAGCAGTTGGGGACCCGAGGGCAGGGAAAGAAAACACCCTGACGAGGCGGCCGTTTCGACAGGGCATGTGATGTATAGGAAAAGAAACCAGTGGTGCTAGAATAGCACATACTTTCTCACATGTGTTTTCACGCAAAAATACGCTGAAAGTTTTGGAATTTTCGAAAAATTTTGCATGACCTTATTTCGAAATGAAGCTTTAAGGAACAGGTTTTGTTAAAAGGAAAAATCTCTATCTTAAATATTTTAGTTGCAGGAAGACTCCGAACAAATATTGAACTTTTGCAGTTTTAGAGAAATTGAAGTTTTCAACGAACGTGAGACCTTCACCATTCTCTTAAATGTTTTTTACACTATCCAACAACAAAATTTAATCAAAAACGATGGAGTCATTATTTTGAAAGCTTTGAAAATGTCTCAGGGGCTTCATGTAAAGTAACTCTCAAAATTAAAATATCGGTTTCAAATTCAAGAGGTCGTGACACCAGCAAAATCGTTTGGGGAATATTCATTTTGGAGAAAATCGGCTGCACAGTTTTGTCGTTAGCGTTGTTCATGGACGGACAGACAGACGGACAGACGTTTACCGTCATTCGATTGATCGGTATCAAGGACCTACAAAACATGGATTCTGGCTACACCACGTGATGGAAGATATTTTTTTCTAAATTTAGGAACTGGATTTATCCACGTATTTTTTGTCAGAGCTCTGTAATAAGAGTTTTTGGCCGAAAATTTCCCATTTTTTTCGCACAGGGTTACATAACTTTCTGTCCACTCTGTAGCGAGAAAGTAAAAATCCTATCAGGCAGGCCTTTTGTCCTATCGCGTTTCAGCCCCTCCCCACCTGTTGTTATTATTGTTCTTTGAATAACAGGATGTATGAGGCGTCGAAGGCTGGGCATGTTGTCCACTGTGTTGTGGTTTTAACGCAATTTGGCCATGAGTGAGAGTCCATGGCACGAGTGCCACAACGAAATCGCCTCTCCACATAGTTTATAACCCCGCCGCAAGAGACCACGCCACCCCTATTGTAAAACGCCGGGGCTATTAATAGTTTCATCTCCCGCCCGCTAGTGCCGTAGAGAAGCTCGTGGTATGGCACGATGTCGCGAGGCGTGCCACTGCCACCAGTAGCAGACCTTCACACCACCGTTTTAACGCCTCGCTTCGCTGCATTGTTCTGACGCCTCGATGATCCTGACAGCGGCAGTTGAGGTCGTCGCTTGCGAGGCGTCCTGTGCCTGGCCGGGGCGCGCCGTGCCCTGCTTGAGGGCTCGGGCAAGCGGGCGCGTGGTTTATTCATGGGCGACGCTCTGGAGCCAGGTGCCCTGGGGGCGGGGGGGGGGATGCAAACGGCCCCCGACGACAGGGCTGCCAACTGACCAAGCAGCGCGCAATGCTCGAACAGTTTTCCCGAAGTTGTAGCTCACAATGTCGCGTTTCGCACTCTAGACATTTCCCTCACAAACAAATGACTAAATAAGAAAAATAGAGATGTATTTATTGTAATGGTTTATTGACCTTAATAAACAGACGTGGCGATTTCATAACAATTTATTTATTATACACGTTGACGTTTCGACGCTGTTTGGGGTCTTTTTCAAAAATCTAGCGTCCAGAATTGTTGACATCGTAGATAAAATGACAGCATTTTAATCAAAATTGTCACCATGATATAAAAACTGGTAACATCGTAAAAATATCCGGAGAACGTCAATATATGTAAAAATAAATAAATAGTTATAAAATTACCATCTCTATTTATTAAGATCAATAAACCATAACAATAAATAAGCAATGCAACAGACATATATATTCATTATAATATAAATATATATTATTAAAAAAGTTACTAAAAATTGCTTCTAGTGGCAGTTGTATTCATGAACGTTTCATTAGGAACTTCAACGACATGCTATTATTTGTCGAATGTCGTCGGAATAGGTGGCATTGATGGCGATAGTAAATTGAATATAGAAAAATAAAACGCAGATGTTTAAATTCCGTGATAGGAGAGAAAAATGTTCCTGGTTGAGGTTATTCACGGTGGATGTGATGTGCTATATCACATTGTGCAAGTTTAATATACAATCGATGGAGGCATTTCACTTTTCTTTTTTTTTTCAAAAGTTATGAAACTGCAAAAATTCAAATTGGCACTGAAACAATGAACACTAAAGTAGTCCTTCCAAAGACGTTTTGTGAGTCTGCAGCTGTTAATTTCCTAGCATCAAACCATATTTTTGTTTAGGAATATACGTAATGTATAAATATAATGAAAACAGAAAATTATTTTGAAGTGAACTTTCTGGTAATAGAAATTCAATACTTTCACCCTTCCATCGAAATCGAACCACAAGTGAATTTCCTGCACCAGTATTTATCATTCTGCCACGCTTGGTATTTCCAATTTAATTTTAAATTCACAAACATGCAATTAAATAATTTCACAATCCCGTTATTTAATTGCCTTTGGCAGATAGCATCAGCAATAACAACTGCGCGGTGGAATGTTGCACCGCAGACGGACCACCCTGTGGTTCCCAGTCCGTCTCCCTCTCGCGTGCCGCCTGGTACGTCGCTGCTACATTCGCAATTTGGTCGCATTCGCATTCGCAATTCGCTACCCCGCAGGGGGTGATCGTGAGCACGTAAGTGAGCACGATCTCTGGTGAAGAGTTGGAGACGATCACCTAGACCCTCAGTTTTACGGCGACACTCACGTCGTTAGCCTCAAGATGGAGGCAGTGAGTAGGCGATGCTAAGCTCCTGGTTGACGGTTCAACCCGGCAACCCACCAGTTGGGCCCCTGGCGCGTCGACCTTAAGGCAGGATTGGGTGAAGGAGACCTAGGGTACTCTGGAATCCACACATAGAAGTCCGGCGGGACATTACCTACCGTCAGGTTGCCTTGGTTATTGGCCAACCCAGATCGTTAGCCTGAAGGTGCAGGCAGTGAGGAGACGGGATGGGGACCCCGAGCAGCCCGGAACTTAATTCGGGTGGCCCCCAGTTGGGCTCTTGGCTTCGTCGTGGCAGAGGCCCGATACTCTGGGCAAAGAGGAGGGATGTGGTGTCCCGGCGCATGTGAGTGGCGCGTTATCATACAGGTGATATTGACTCCGGTACTAGCCCGAATAGCTAGTAGCTCGGAGCTGGCAGGGCGACCGTAGATCCAAGCATTGTATGGGGAGGTTGCCGCGAGGGCAAACTGCGCTCCGGCGGGATGCGGATATTGGTCCGAGGGGGTACTTGTAGCCCCGGGGGGGGGTGTAGGTAAGGGCAACCGCCTAGGGGGCTTGCCCCCAATAAAGTACAAGTGCGAAGGGTGCCTACTAAGGCATGCACGTATTATCATATATATTCGTAATTTGGGAATGAGCTTTTCAGATCAGCACGAAATTGATTATTATGTTTCCGAACGGGTTCCGAACGTTCCCACGATCATTTGTCGCGTTATGTAGTGTATTTTATAATTCTGGAGTTGATGGTGGTGTTCTTCCGCTAGAAAGTGAGACTTTCAGAGCGACTTGCGGTGAGTGCTACTTCCAGATATTTCCCCCAATGAGCTCCGACCGGCTGGGGTCACTCAGGGTATCAACTAATGTCATTGCAATGCTTGAAGATGACCAGGAGGTCCTAGGTGTACACTCCTGACTGCAGGATTTTAGGCACTAGCTACGTAGCTGGATCGAGTTGAGTCGCTGTCTGGAGGAGAATTCTAGCGGTCGGCTGCTCTGATCCGTAGTTTTTCGTAGTTTCTCCGATCAACACCAGGCGAATACCGAAGCAGTACCCTAATAAACGGGCCACGGATCGCGCGTGATATTTCTTTCCCCTTCCTAGATCTATCCTTACCCCTTACACACACACACACGCACGCACTACACTACCACACATGCCAGGATACCTGTCGGGAGCTTAGAGCTTGTCCCGGTTGGGTCGGTGCCCCGTTAGTGGGAGATATCTGGTTGGGGATAAATCCTGTAAGTGGACGAGAGGTCAACGCTGGATCTCATTTTTCAGCGGGAGAAGATCACCTCCACTTCCTGCGCTAAACATCGTGCACTACACTTACGGGACTAATGAGCTTAGAAGTTGACGCACCTGAAATCTCTAGAATGGACCAGATCAATCAATAAATCTTTCAAAACCCAAGAACTTCCGTCCTTGCTAGGACAAGCTATCAGCTCTTGACTAGTCTCCCGCCATCTATTGTAGTGTGGTGAATGCAATTATGTGCGGGTGATGCAATGAAGGGAAGACCGAGCGCGCGACCGTTGCTCATTTGTTTGGTACTCGTCTTGCCTTCGAGTGATAGTGGTTGGAGAAGCCACGGAGAATAACTGATCAGAACAGCCGACCGCTAGGATTCTCCTGCAGACAGATACTGAATTTGGCCTAGTTATGTAGCTAGTGTGGAAAATCCGCCACCAACGGGATTTATTATTGCGCTTCTTCACTAGTGCCACCAAGAATAAAATTAAGTGTTTTATCCATCTCATGTGTTTTTTGTATTCCAGCATTATAAACGAACTTTTCTGTTGCAAGAAATTGTTCTTAATCAGGCGTTTTATGGCACAAATGATGATGTATTATATTTTACGGCTCGAATGATTGCGTCATCACGCATTCAGCCAATTGCGGCGAGAGTATTAGGAGGAGATAGAGGTAAACAGAACAGCCGACCACAGTTTTCTCACACGGATGTCAAATACTCGAGACATCACAGGAAACTTTTTCGCAAATTTAAGTTTCATTCTCTTATAAATTTATAATGCTGTCATACAAAAAATAGTGTATGCAACTCGTTTATAATGTTGCTTTATTGCTTTCGTACAAATTTGAAAACTCGCTCCTAACGTCGCTCGTTTTCAAAACATGTACTCATGCAATGAAGCTTAGCATTATAAACTAATTGCCTAAAGTACTATTAACCTGACGGAATAAATACCAAGATGTGAACTGTTTCCAAATCCGTCGAATTCGCTCAGATAATTGGGTTTAGGCTGTGTTTTGCATATTCTCCTAGAGACATACAATGATTGATTTTAAATCTATACTGTCAATCACAAGTCGTACACTTGCTTTCTCGGCACACATACCACCTGTATGTTTCTTTATCTTGTCAACGTGCGCCTGCCTGCTTTCTTCTCTTTCCGCTTCCCTCCCCTCGTCACGCTTCGCCTAATTCCCCATCCGCAAGAGCCGACCCGGTCCGCCCCGCCCCATCCCGCCCTGTCCACCACTCTCCACCCCATCTCACTGTCCAGCCTCGTCCTGGTCCATTCCCTTTTGACACGATCAATTCTTCTCAGTAAAATAAGAAGAAATGTTGACCAGTTGCTTGAAATACTCGTATATATGTCAATCTTTTTTAATCAAATCTGTTTTCTAATTTGCAGATACGATGTGTGTCAAAATGCATTTTTATCTACCACTCCGACTCCCACTCTGGCCCACTGCTTTCGATTCTACTCATCGCGCCCGCTCGGGCGCTTCTTAGAGAAGGTGTTCCCCAGGGACGAGATCCGGGACCTCGCGCTTCCATTAACCTCGGACAAAAGACGCCGCGCGCCCGCGCCATTTGGCGTCCCCGCCCCCTTTCCCCTCCCTCCCCCTCCCCACCCTCTCGAGGCGCGAGGTAATTAGCCCCCTCCCCGCCCCCGCCCCGCCCCTCTCGCCCGCCGCCGCTAATTAAACGCATCTCCGCCAGGAGGCGGCGCGGCACGGCGCGGCGTGATCGAACTGCCATCCGTCTCCGGCGCCTGCTCGCGACGTCGCGTCGCGTCGTCGGATTTCTTCCAGTGCGCCGTCTGCGGAGCGAATGCTCTCCTCGATCCTCGACCAGCCGACGGCCAACGCGAATGGGGATGCGGCATCTTTGTGGTCCTTGGTTTCCTTCCGGGAACGGCGGCGAAAAATGTCGGACTTTGCACCGATGATTTTTTTAAATTTAAACTACATTGTGGAATTCGTTGGAACTTGTCACGCTGAAAAGGAGATGCATTATGCACGATTTTAACTCTTAATCCCAGTGAGGAACGATTGGGAAAATATTAGGGTGAAGAGTGAACATATCCTAGAACGGGGACAATGAACGCATAAAAAGTTAATAAACTGTTTGCTATTAGCAGAAACGTATAATAGGGTTTCATTATGTATTCCTATATGATATATAAGTAATACAATAATAGTGTTAATTAATTATTAATACTTTACAGACGTAATACGAATACGAATACATTTGAAGTATATGTATTGTAACTAAAAAATTGTAAATCCCTTGAAAGCGGAATCGAAGATGAATGTTCTTTCAAGACTTCTTAAGTAATTCTTCAGAATACTCTCAGAATGTAATATAGCAGCAGTATCTGGTAATTTTTCGACAGATATATTCGTTTTGTGGGTACCGCAAAAATTGATAATTCTTCTACATTCAATATGTAGTAAACAAAATACTCTAACACGTTTAATCAGAATTCACATTTAGTTATCTAAATCATACCCAAAAATCAGCAGTTTACAGCAAAAACGTCTTTTATCCGTCCGTTCGTCAATGAACGATGCAAGCGACTAAACCACACGGAGGGTTTTCATCAAAATTATTAAACTCGAATCAATCTGGACGATGTCGTGGGTCTCTTGAATTTAAGACAAATTATTTTTTGGTGTACTTTACATGAAGCCTCAACATTTTCATAATTTTATCAAACTTTTTCAAAATACTTTCCTTCGAAAACTGCGAAGTACGTTTCCAAAATTGGTTGTAACCCGATTTTCGTTGAATTCACTGAATTTTCTAAAATTATAAAAGTTTAAAAGATTTTCAAGATCCTCCTACATTTTCAATATAGAAAATAAATATTTTTTATGAAATCCTGTTTTCAAAATTTGATCCTTAGATAAGGTCAGGTCCAATTTTCTCAAAACATGAGTAGCTTTCCCGTAATTTTGGGTGAAATAAAATCAATTTATCAAAAGGGGGACTTAATTTTTTACGTTTGTCCCTCGGAGAGGACGCTTAAAAATGGGGTAGGTCTTATTTTCATTGAACCCACTGAATTTTCGAAAATTGCAAAAATAATATTGCTCGAAACTTTTTGCAACTAGTGCACCACTAGTTTCAATTAGCAGTTTCAGACTAGATAACCCTATAGGTAATCTGTTGACATACTAATACAGTAGACTCGCGATAATCCTAGGTAAATCAGGCTAATGCTACTCTGGATTACCAAACACTCGGATTGAACGGAAAAGCGGAAAATACATAAGGACGTTTTCAACTACAATGTATAAGGAAGTCCAATTTAATGTGCAGATATTATTAAAATTACTGGTACATACATTAGCGCGAATCGTTCAGAGCAATGTAGCAGACAGACTGACAATGACAGCGACCGCCTCACACCCAGGGGCGGATCCAGCCGATCATTTCGGCAGATTTTTGTTAAACAATAAACATATTTGTATTATATTGTATGTTTTTATGTATTATAGATATGATACTATACAATATTATTGTTTAAATAATTACATGATTTGAACATAAATATTTAAATCATTTTTGTCAAATATAAGAAGGTAACAAACGAAAACTCTAGGCCTTTTGGGGGAGGGTGCCATGCCCCCCCTTGATCAGCCAGAGCTCACCCCCTTAGCCTTGGTGTATCTTACAACCGCGCGCTTTATCGTGTACTAGTGGACTCGGAGATAATGGACTTAATAATTCATTATTAGGTTTAGTGTCACTGTAGTTATAGTTGTTGCGATTGTTGAAGGGTGATAGTTGAGGTGGCCAAGGGTGGATCCAGCCAATCGTTTTGGGGGGGAAGGCCATCGTAAAATTTTGTTAAACAATAAACATATTTGTATTATATTGTATGTTTTTTTATGTACTGTACATATGATACTATACAATATTATTGTTTAAATAATTATATGATTCGAACATAAATAAATATTTAAATCAATTTGGGCTCATGAAGGAAGGTAAACGAAAACTCTTGGCCTAGGAGGGGCCATGGTCCCCACGGCCCTCCCCCTTGGATCCGCCAGTGCGCACACTTCGGCCCTAGAGCGTCTGCCCGTCAAGAGCCAGTTCTGTATTATCGCTACTTTTGGGGGTGACGTGGCGCACATCAGACTTTATCCTAGCGCTACCATAACTTCAACGTTACCCCTCGGACCAAACCTTGAAACCTAAACAAATATTGGAACCTTAGACCATGTTCACGAGTAGGAAAGAGTACTCTTTGCTATGGATGGCCATATCCAAAACGTTACAATATAAAATGTATTGTTTTCAAGCCCCTCAAGAGACAGAAATGTCGAACGAGAAGAAATAAATTTTAAAAAGGGCTTTATCTCGGATTGCATGGACTCTCGAATTTGCGAGACTCGGATTACTACGACTCTACTGTATCTATATCGCTCACTCAGAATATGAACTAACATCTTCAATCACGACTTAATAGACTTTCAATCCGCCTGCAACAACAATGTATTTCATTTTCCCCCTATTTTATAAATATGTTGGTGTCTCCTAATCCGGAAAGAATGATTGAACGTTAGGCATTATAGAACATCAAGCGAGTTTCATATGCGTATTTTACGCAGTAAAGGAATAAATTAATTTCTCTTTGAATTTTTACAGTTTTACCCCCTCATGTCTGCTACCTATAAAAGTATACGTCATTTATCCCCCGCATTCGCTTCATTTTTCCATTGTGCTCCCCTACCCTACAGCCTAACCGACTTTCCCCATTCTCGTAAATTTGATTTCACATAATCGGCTGGAAAGGAACCTTTGTACGTTCTTTTAATTCCTTCTAATTTTCTCTATGTTCTCTTATTACCTCCTTCGTATTTTTATGTTGGTACCGTTTGCGGTCAATGTCTTCGTAAAGTGATACGATTCGTATTAAAACCCTGTTCCATAATATTTTCCGATATTTATTTCAAGAATATCTTCATTTTATTAACTGTCTGGCCTCTTTCGCCATATTTCTTCGGATGAGGACTCTATTTTTTTTAAGAAGTTGCAAGCTTCTGATAGATGCTGTTATCATATTTAATGCCACATTTATCAATTTGAAAACAAAAATTTATATCCTACAAATACAGAGAAATTATAGCACAATATTTACAGATATATTACTAAAACTTTTGATTAGAATTTGCCCCGGAAGATTTAAAAATAAATGAATAATTCATTTTTATGATTTTGCCACAAAGTCTTTAAACAATGCTCTTGACTTTGCAAAACACTGTTCTTTTTTATTTATTCATGGAATTATTGTACTCATTTCTACGACTCTACAACGCATTGTATTAGATATACAGGGTGCTTCAAAAAATGTATACACACTTTAAACTATCGTAGTTTTCCGGCTGTACAAGGCTAATGTTATATTTCTTCGCCAGGTGCCAGCATAATCGTCCCTCTATGTTATATTGTCAGTTGGAATTTGTAATATCAACATGGCGGACGGACGTTTGAGTTTTGAAGAACGTAAGCAGGTTATTAAGTGGTACTGGAAGTTTGAGAATGTAAATGAAGTTCAAAGACAGTGGAGAAGGGAGTATGATACAGAACCACCTTCAAGATTAACAATTACACGCATACGAGACAAATTCGAAGTTCATGGAACAGTGTGTGATGTGCATAAAGGTCATTCAGGTCGACCTCGAACAGCTACAAGTCATGAGTCATCAACGGCAGTCTTGGGCCTGTTTCAACGCTCTCCTAACAAATCTTCAAGGCAAGGGGCACGTAAAAGTGATGTAAGTGCTAGCAGCGTGCTACGCATTCTGAAGAGAGGCAAGTATCGTTTTTACATTCCAAGGCTGGTGCAACAGCTAAGTGACGACGATCCAGATCGAAGGTTGCAATTTTGTGAATGGATTCAGGAGATGGTGATACGTGAACCGGGATTTATGGGTAGCATCATTTGGTCGGATGAAGCCCAATTCAAACTTAATGGAACTGTCAATAGGCACAATTGTGTTTACTGGGGGTGAAGAAAATCCTCACATTACAATTGAAAAAGCTGTAAATTTGCCTGGTGTAAATGTGTGGTGCGGTTTGTCTTCAAGGGGACTCATTGGACCTTTTCGATTTGAAGGCACTGTAACTGGTATTAATTACCTAACAATGCTTGCTGATTCCATATTTCCTGCCATTCGTGCATTATACGGTAATGATAATTTTTATTTTCAACAAGATGGTGCCCCGCCGCACTATCACAGGGACGTATGAGCTTACCTGGATCAGAATTTGCCGGGCCAGTGGATAGGACGCAGGGGGCCAATCGAGTTTCCAGCACGCTCTCCAGACCTTACACCACTGGATTTCTTCTTATGGGGCACAGTAAAAGATGAGGTGTACAAACGTAAACCACGTAACCTAGACATTCTTTGGAATGAGATTCAAGCCGTGTGTAGAGAAATCTCATTGGACGTTTTGATACGATGTACAGAATCAGTGGTGACTCGTACTCAGAATTGTATTGATGCTGCAGGTCACCAATTTGAACAGTATTAACATTTGTTATTTATGTTTCATTTACATAGGACTTTCAGCTTTCTAATTTCCTGAAATTTAACTTTGTAGAACGGTAAATAAATTTTCTATGGAAGTTCAAAGTGTGTATACATTTTTTTGAAGCAACCTGTATTATTGCAAATTACCAGCAGTCGTATCAAACGCATATTATTTTACTTTAATTGGAAAATCCATTTGAATCCGACGGATCTCGTGCAGAATAAAACAACTATTGAAAAGATTAGGGATGTCTCTCAAGAGCTACAATTTTGACTTAATTCGATTGAGAACATCCCGACTGTCTTTGAGCGAGCCTATACTCCGTCAATATAAATAGTTTCGTTTTGTTGACAGAAAACTCTCTCGACACATGGCTGACGCTAGTGATCCTCCACTGATACGAAGGTGATCGGTTAATTTGAAATTTGTCGTAACTGTTTACTGCATTAGCTGACTTCTCTGTGCTTCGCATTAGGGTCTTGAATTTGAATTACTGTGTCCACTGTGTATCATTTGAATTTCTTTACCCACTGTTAATTATATTAATATGTCACAATGTTGGTCAACAAAGCAAAAGCCACAAAATCGTTCATAAACTATTCAGTGATTAACTTTCCCTACCGCAAAATTTTAAACAAACCTATTACAATTATATTAATTCAAAATACGTTAAACAATTAAATAATTGAATATTTAGACTTGGCGTCTTCAAATTCTAACACAGTTCTAAAACTATATACGGAATAAATTATAAATAGGAAATTGTAGCTTTTTTTGTTTTTGTTGAGTTTATATTTTTTCAGAGCCAAGTTTTGGACAACAAAATTTTTATGACAATGAAATCAAAACAAAATGTTGTGCTTGGTGAAATTGTTACTTACTTTAGTGCCTCACTTAAACGCTATGCTATTATTTGTAAAATGTCGTCGGAATAGATGATATTGATGTCGATAGTAAATTAACTAGTGAAAAATAAAACGCACACATTTAAATTCCGTGATATGAGCGAAATATATTTCTGGTTGACGTTAATCGCAGTGGATGTGATACGCTGAGTCACACTATGCAAGGTTAATGTATAATCAATGGAGACATTTCGCTTAATTTTTTTCAAAACATTTATGAAACTGCAAACATTCGAATCAGCACTAAAATAATCAACAGTAAAGTAGTCCTCCCGAAGACATTTACCTATCTGCAGATATTGCTCTCCTCGCATATAATTAAATGTTCATTTAGGAATAAACGTAATCTGTAAATATAATCAAAAGAAAAGGTTTGGACAATAAATTACAAAGACTATTCCTCTCGCGACATTAAAACAAATTTTTATTAACTATACATACAAAATGCCCCAATCAGGACGGTGTATCTCAAAAAGTTTATGACTGTTTCTATAGGATTTTCCTTACCGCTTCTCCCTACTATCCAAACATAATCTATGACTCATCTATCTTAGAAGGCGGTATACATCGATCACTATGCCGACGTCCAAAAACCGCGTGTATACTGTAACATAATCTCTTCGATTTTAACATAGTTTTTAGTTATTTTCGGTATTGGGTACATTTTGAAACTCTGTTAGATGTAATTTCATTCGTGGAATAGTCCTATTACCTATGACAATAAAATCAAAACAAAATGTTATGCTTGGTGAAATTATAATATTGAATTTCTTGGAATTAATGGACCTTCCAATAAATTAAGAATAAACTGAAAAAAGGGCAGTCTTAAAATAATTTCATTTGTAATTATCCCGCGCAATGAAATTACAATAGTTACTTTAGCGCGTTTTGAAACCTGTTCCTTTTTTTTAATAAAAAAAATTACTTGCCGGCGTACTTTCCTCGCTCCGCCTCTTCGCGCTGCCTCTCCGCAACCCGGCTCTGCGCTGCTGTCGTCTGCGCTCGTTCTCCTTGCGGGCGGCGCCGCCCACCTCCTCGTCAGCGGGCGGGGGGGAGGGGTGTTAATAAAGCCGCCGTTTTTAGAGCGTGCGGGTCGGCGGTCGCCCGGAGAGTTAGTGGGCGCCCTGGGCGGGAGCCAGCGCCCGCGCCCGCGCCTCCGTCTCCGCTCGCGCCCGCGCCCGGACGCCTTCATCGTCCGAAGGACGCCCGTCCCTCGTCGCTTGTCGCTCGCCTCCCCAGCCCCGCCCCCTCCAATCTCCTGTCTCTGACCTAGGTTCGAGTCCCGACGGCGGCAGGAGTTTCGACACTAGTTTGTCTGGTACGTAGTATTCAGTCGCTGCCTGGAGGAGAATTCTAGCGGGCGGTTGCTCCAATTGATAGTTTTCCGTGGTGTCTCTGATCACTACCAGGCAAATGCCGGAGTAGTACCCTAACAAATGGGCCACAGATCGCGCGTGACGTTTCCTTCCTCTACTTGTCCTATCCTCTCATCTTACACACACACACTTACACTAACATGCACTACACTGCCACACATGCCGGGAGACCAGTCGGGAGCTTAGAGCTCGTCCCGGCTGGAGCGGTTCCCCCTCTAGTGGGAGATACCTGGTTGGGGAAAACCCCGCAAGTCGGCGGTAAGTCGGCGCTGGATCTCGCCACCCAGCGGGGAAAAATACCGTACCCAGTAGCGAAAGATACCCCCATATCCCGATGAAAAATCAAGCACTATTCTTAGGGGAATGATGACCTCATTAGTTCAAGAGCCCGAAATAACTAACGATCAATCAATTCTGTTCCTCAGACACTGCTCTTGAAGTCACTCTGCCGTCCCTCATCCGACCCCGCCTCGTACTCCTGCCTTATCCTCCTCCCCCTCCTGAACTTCGACGCCTCTCCCCTTGTCTAAATATATTTTCTCCGTCAACTTCGTCCATTGACAGTCGCATCATATCCTTCCCTCCTCACCCCCACCCTCATCCACGCCTCATGCGTTTCGTCTCTCACTTTCCCTGTCTTTCCTCTATCTCCCACTATACCTCCATCCACACGACCGCTCTCCCAGCTTGCCTCTTGTTCCTTATCCCTCTTCTGTCATCACCCTCTCAACTACGTCTCTTCCCTCGCGCTCATGTTCTCGCCTTCCCCCCCCCCATCCCTTTCTCTCGCCTTTCTCATACCTCGATTGGACCCCTGTTCTGGTTCCTTACAACGAAACCTCTCACATCCTCCTCCTCTTTCTCAAGTCATTCCCCTCAGTACTAACACCTCCCGTATCCTCATCACGATCCGTCTCCTCCCCGCGCTCCTGATGTCCGTCTCTGATGGCTTCAAATGCCCGTCCTCCAAATCTTCAAATCATGATACATCGGAGCTTCAGATCGGATCCTACATATACGTTTAGTACTTCCCGTTGGACTAAACTTACAGAATATTGTAAAGAGGCTGAAATATTATAAATACAATTTCTTTGATTTATGTTGTGAGTCAGTGTATCAAAAATTCAACAAATCCAACAAACAGTATTTTATTTACACGTTTGAATTCTCTATTTGGAATAGTTATTTGATCTATATGGTGATAAATATTAAATAAAAACCACTTTTATAAAAAAATGAAAAAATTACGTAAGTAAAAATATTGTGTAATGATTTGTTTGGTCCGTTTTAATGTATTAAAACCATCTCAGATCTTAGCCAGCATTGCCGTTGTCTCTGCTGCAACTCTGACAGTGGAGTTCGAGTCCCGTAGGTGGCGAATTTTGAACATTAGCCAAAGAGCTAGGTGGAATTCAGCCGCCGTATGGAGGTGAATTCTGGTGATCGGGGGAATTGGGGACGCACCCTCCCAAAACCCTGGTGGTGGCGGCGATGGTGTAGCGGTTAGCGTAACGGACTGCTATACCCAAGTTCGCGGGATCAAATCCGATCGAAGCCGTGGATTTTTAGGGGCGAAAAAATCCTTCGTACGCCTTCCTTCGGAGGGGAAGTAAAGCCGGCTGTCCCATGTTAGTAGATTTACTGCATATAAAAGATCCTCAAGCCTAAATGACGCCTCTGAGCCAAATTCATAATCGCCTGTTTCGTCACCCATGGAATACCTTCTTTCTCCGCTAGTTGGTGAAAAGAGCGTAGCGATATTTGCGTGGTCAGATGGAAGAGCAGGCCTTATGGTCTGAGTCTCGTCAATAAGGCAATTCAATTCAATTAAAAAAAAACTAGACACAGATAGTAGAGAGTGGATGGCAAGCGGGGCGAGGGATACAGCTTGAAGCTGTTCCCTGAGGGGAAAAAAGAATTTAATTTCACTAACGGAAGTAATGATAAAATATAATATAGAGTAAAATATTAATAAGATGGCTGGCGAAAGAAAATATTTTCTATGACTTTCATTTATATACATGTTGGTACTTTTACCTCATTACTCATACTCATTACTCATACTGAAATTAAACATTACTTGTTTTCCTTGCTTGACATATTTTTAAAGTTAACCCGAAGGCTAATTCACTCATTACATTCATTTCACAAACAAAGTAAATAGTTGCAGAAAGAAAATAAATTCTATTGTTAACTGCAAAATTCAATACTTCGTCGCTCCGTGATAATTGGTATCAAATTGACTGATAATATGGAGTTAGAATTTTTTTCAAAAAAATCATGTTATTGTGGGACATAAAGGGAAAACATTTTAGTCGTTACGGAAGCCACAGAACTCTCCCTCTGTCAATAGATGACGACCAGTAACAGAAATGGAAGAATAAACAATTTTTGGTATTTAGGTGGAGTATTTTTTAAATTAATGAACGACATCAAAAGGTAGGGAAGGCTTCTGTGTAAAAAATTCTGCTTGGAAAATCCGTGGATTTAAGCTGTTAATGGAGGGAGCTGCTCAACCTATTAATTTTTGGAACCTTATGTTTACGACGTGTTCGCGAAAGGCGATAACTTTGTAAAATGTACATTACGGCCTATGAGAAAACCTCAGTTAAACGAACTTGCAGCTTCCTTCACGCCGTAACTAAGGGAAAGCGGAATTGGATGGAAGGAGAAAGAGGGGAGAGTATGAATTCTCGGAAATGAAGATTTTACGGTGAAGCTCTTTGCTCATAAACAATGGTCTCATCATTTTATGGAAACGTGTATTAAGAGACAATTGATGCGGCATCGAATATTAAATTATTTATTGTGTTCCGCTGATGTTGTAGTTTCCTTCACAATTTACTTAAAAATCTCTGTGTACGTGTGGTAAGGTTTTTAAAGTACCAATAAAAGGGAGAAGGAAATTAATCTCAACTATGAAATAATACGTCACAAATATCAAGGAATATATCAATGAATGTCACAAATATTCAAGGAAGTTGCTCTAGAACCCATTAAAATAGGAATTTCTGCAAAACTTGCTGCGGTATGTTGGCTACCTACTATCCGCTTCAATGAGATAATAGTTTTTAGTACAAAATGACTCCACCTCTTTGCTCGGATAGTTACTTTAATGTTGATTTTCAAATGACAAAGAATGTAATGTAGTTGTAACCTTGAAATCCATGTTAAAATACGGCCCGTGATATTATTCACAATTAAATTTATTGCAATCAAAGCAAATATTTTTGAAATCCAAAACAATATACTATTGAATGATCCTTTCAGCGTACATAATGCGTTTAGATGGAGACAGAGTTTCTAAATGATAACTGCGTTGCAGAAAATATCTCTCTGGAAATCGAGCAAGTTGAATTACAAAGTCAACCCCCGGCAGCTGTTTATGGTTTCAACAACACATACCTTGAACGCGTTGTCCACACGTAGCACGTGCATCCAGCCGTTACTCGTGCGTACGACTCTGTTTGGAATTTTGCACGTTCTTACACAAACAAAACATGAAATTGTGTTTGCTGAACAAACGACAAACTGAGGTTTTAAATACTACGGGGGTTGCGCCTGTAAAATTGTGTGTTGGAAGCAAATGAGGTTTGTGTAATGAGGGCTCCGGTGTGCGGTGCACGGCGTTCTCGCCAAATATTTTTCGGTATTGCAAACACAGTGGGCGGCGGCCAGCGTGCGAGTCCACTGAGTTTGATGCCAGAGGATTTTCCCGGATGGGCCAAAAGGCTTATTATAGTTGCAACTGAAACCTCGCATGCTATTCAAAAGCTAAAATCGCTGCAGTGGTCTACAAAACGAAGATGTAATGTGAAATGGAGAATGTATAGAACAAATGAAGAATGATATGTATATAGAAATGGATAATGATGTTCTCCTTCGCAACCTATGCAAATGAAAACTGGAAAATACGAAGTCTGAGAGTCCGTGATGGTCTGAGGGCTGTGGAAATAGGCCGTCTCAGAAAAGCCTGCGGAATTTGTTCTCAAGGATGGAAAGGATTGAAATAAATCCTGTATCTGTGACGTAACTATGCTTAGATTGCCCAAACATCACCTTACAGCATAAAGCAAATGCCAAAAATAGTGGTTGCATACTTAGAATGTCATGGATGTGGGAAGTACGACTAGCGGGACATACGAGAGGAATAGGTCGAGAAGACCGAAGCTTCGGCGACGAGATGCAAGAAGCGGCAATGGATATTGCATGAAAACAAAAGAAATAGGAGGAAGAAGTCACTTGCTCCTGAATCCATGACGTCCACGTAGGCCCTCATTTGTCATCGACTTTTCATGGAATTTGTTTTCATTCTACTTTGTGGTACACGACTGAGTATCACAAGTTTGCTCGTACAGGTGAAGAATTCACAAATGAAGGACATTTTTGGATTAATTATTTATTTTCAGAGTTAACATAACAAATTGATGCAAAATCATGTATTTTAATCAAGAAGTAAAATTTAACTGAACAGTGTGCACCTGCACAATTCAGAACTTTGAACAAAACATAACCAATATTAGGCCACATTTTTATTCGGAGATAAAAGTAAAACGCAAAAAGAACTTCCCATAAGCAAAAAACTCCCACTTCAATATCTTGTCGGGTATCTTGCCCGAAGGACTATAAGGCACTTTGCATGCGTTGTTGCTAGTAATGTTCCGTAAGTTTTAGACGAGAATATTTTCCATTCTTGAGCTCTTCAGTTCATTTTTTAAAAAACGCCTGATAGATTACCTTGCGTTTCAAAATGGCCCATAAATGCTCTGTGAGATTTTAAGTCTTGCGATTGAGCTGGCGTTTTGAGAAGTCAGGGGATATTCCTTATTAACAAATTTTCAGTCAGAAATCAGTCTTAATATTGATCTTGAACCAACCACTGATGTTGATCTTTTTTCTATAGATTATTAGAACGCTTGTATTCAAATGACACCTTTTATCGAAACTGATTTTAACTGTTAATAAAGGAACGTTAATGATTTGATCCTCGTGTTGTAACAAATCTTACCACACTGGTCTCAGTTTCGTAATATTTGATTTCAGGTAACCAAATGGTTAAAGATAATGTCTCTGCTTCAGAACTGTTGCTCTCGCTCCACCAGGAATATACCTTCCTCACGTTTTTGGCTGCTGGTGGGATTATTTCTTACTTTCATAAAGTATCTCTATGTTTGGTAGCAACTTCCATAACGTTTCTGTCTTGTTTATTTATTTTTAACGAAGTGCAGTTGTTATATTTAAAAATACAAAAGTTTTGATACGTGAATAAAACAAGCAAGATAACACATAAACTAAGTATAATTCAAATACAAAATATTCTAAACATTTCGTATATCCATCAACAAAATAACATTCTAATCTATCATTGATGTAATAAATTTACTTTTGTAATTAAATACACGTAGTACATAAAATTTTTCAATAAATTAAATTAAAAATAATCTTGTACGTACTCGTAAACAATACGTTACATAAATTTACGTTTCTGGTGATAAAAAAGTTGTGGTTACTTTCCTCTCTGGAATTACATGCCGCATCTATTTAGGTAGAGACTGCATTCGTTTTACTGAACGTAGCTCTCGTACGTCTCCAGTGCACGTCTCCAGTCCAAACAAAACAAACGAGAAGTAATTTACGAAACGCGATGCAACTGCAGTTGTCCCGATGAGGCGGAGAGCTTTGCGACTAATTCAGCCCCTCGTTGATGGAATTTCACACCAGTTTTCCGTCAGTCGCTACGTCCGCGAGCGACAAGTGGCTAGTAGGGCTTGCAAAGAACAGTGAGACAAGTTGGAAAACAAATCAGACGAAATGGAGTGTGGTGAGGGTCAGATGGGATATGCAGGAGGGATGGAAAGGAGGGAGGGACAGGAAAAACGATAGACAAAAGGAATGGTGAGAAGGACGGATGGAGAGGAGGACGGATGGAGAGGAGGACGGATAGGAATGCACAGGAAGGTGAGATGAATGGTTAGGACAAGGGATGGAAAAGAGGGATGGATGGATAAGAGGAAGAGTGGATAGGAGGAATGGGCAGAAGGAGGGATAGGAGAAGAGATTGATTAGTAGCAGGATGGCTTGATTGGATGGATGAATAGGAGAAGGAAGGGATGGGCAGGAGCAGTGATGAATAGACAGGAGGAGTGATGGATAGGAGAAGGAATGGGCAGGAGGGGGGAGGCAGGAAGAGGGATGGACAGGAGAGTTAGGGTCGGACGGATAGAAAGAGGGTTGGATGAAGAGGAGGGGGAATGGATATGGGGAATGACTGAAGATGAGGAGAAAACAAAGATGTAATGAAAGAGTATGTAACGACGACGCGGTGGACAAAGATGAGATGAAAGGGAGTGGAAAAGAAGGGCGAGAGCGAGGAAGAGAAGACGAGCGACACGGTGCAGAGCAGGCGGGGAGGGGCCGAGAGGGACCGAGAGGGGGCGTGAGAGGAAAGCGGGAGGCAGCGAGGTCCGAGGGGAAGGACACGGGGGGCTGGGGGTGGGGGGGACGCGTCTGCGGTTTTGCTGAGTGCGCTCGGGAGCTGTCTGCGCGCGACGTCGATTGCAGTTCTCCCCCCTCCTCCCTCCCACTCCCCCGCCCCTCCCACCCCGTGCTATGATGTTAACATTGACGTATCTCGTGTGCAGCCGATTTGCATCCATTGGCATCACGCAGAAAATTACTATATCTCGCCCGGCAGATATTCAGCACACTCAATACTGAATTGTTTATTTACAAATGTTTAGAAAGGGCCATGTGAGTTTGGCGATCAGCCTATCGGTGGATTGACTGATATTTCAGAACACGTCAGCTATGTCGAATTCAGTCGCTGTCTGGAGGAGAATTCTAGAGGCCGGCTGCTCCCATCGGTAGTTTTCCGTGGTTTCTTCGATTAACCACTGGGAGAATGCTGGAGTAGTATCCTAACAAACGGGCCACGAACTGCGTGACGCGATCTTTCCTTCGTCTTCCTTGTTCTATCCTCCCCCTTGCTTAGACACACACTGACAAGCACTACACTACCACACATACCGGAAGGCCAGTCGGGGGGGTAGAACTTGTCCCGGAGCTGGGGCGGTGCTCCGCCGGTGGGAGACACGTGGTTGGGAAAAGCCCCGCTAGCCGACGGTAGTTCGGCGCCGGATCTCGTCATCCAGCAGGGAAAGATCACCGCTACCTCCCGAGGAAAAATCATTCACTACTCTTACGTGATTAATGATCTCAGTAGTTGGGGGGCCCGGTACCACTAACAACCAACCATCCGAACACGTCAGCTGATAGGTCATTCGTCCTGTTAATATAGTGAATTTCTCATCCTGATATTCTTATTCCTGGAAGAGAAAACAGTAATTTCCCTCAATTTCCAATTTTTGTTGTATGTTGAGACATATTTCTAATATTATATGCTATACTCAGCGTATCACTGAAGGCAAAATACGAGGTCTGATGCTCATCAACACGAATATGTTTTCAAAGGAACGATGAATTTAATCTAATCCATTTGCACCGTAATGTAATATTTGCATTATAAAATATTTCATGTGAGAGAGTAATTGCAATTTTACAAATTTGTTGTGTGGTTGTACATACATTAATACTAAATAGTTTTAAATATGCGTTCGGTAAATAAAACCTTGGAATATTTGTTTTTGTGCAAATTTGTTTGAAAATTCAGAAATTATTTTTTTATTAGACTGTATTGGCGGAATATTTTTTGTGGTCGTGAGAAAACTGTGGAAGAATAGAATAGCCTTACGGCATATAAAAAAATTATTCCACGTTACTAAAAAAGTGATTGACAGTTGTCTTTTACGCACCCATCACCCGCTGCCTGTCAGACGAAATTAAGCTTCCTCTTCTTCGTTTAAAATGTCTTCCATTAGTCACAATTAAGTGTCTGTTGGGTACTGAGCATGATTGCATCACATACTTCAAGTGCCAATTGTGAAACATAGACTTGTTTCATTTCCTTCATTTACTCCCATTGGAAGGCCTTCCCGTACTTGCAAAGTCCGGAATAAGAGACGTCTTCCTACGATTTGAGAGACGAGCAACGCCTTCATCGTTTCTACTTAATACTTAGTGTATCTAGTATACTGTAGAAATATTGAAAAAAAATTGTTCGAATTAATTCACATTAACTCGTGCCGTTAGAAAAATTCTAACAATTTTGAATTTATTTCAATAGCATTGGCATCTTTCAACATACGATGATAACGCTCGACCAATACCTTCTTGCACGATTTAACTCTTCATCCGTACATCGTTCTTACCAGTTCTGTGAATGGGAAAACATATGAGAAGACGATGATTATTGCGGCGTGTCGTGTTAGATATTTTCTCACTCGCAAACAATCGCGTTATATTTCGATACGACTATCACATCCATTCTTTTCTCAGTTATTTAATCTGTTTTGTGTCTTGACTACTTGCGTGAAGATCAGAAAATCTGTCTCATCTTGATGGTGTTTTTTATGCCTTATATCAAAGGTAAGATTCACAGTTTTAGCATAAATCTCGTCCGCCATGTCTTCGCTATAGTTTCCGTCACTTTGTTTTGTTTTCTTTTCAGAGTAAAAAGTAATGTAGGGGAGCAACCAAAAGAGAAAATAATATTCGCTTATTCTCCCAAAAGGGAAAGCAGATTCATGCAACATTGTTGTAATATTTGTCCTAAAACCCTTTGTAAAGAACATACAAGGAAAACGATTTGTTTGCAATGAATGTAGTTCCGATAAAACTTATTTTAGTTCATAAATGACCCAGTATATTTCAGTATGGTGAAATTATATTATTTATTGCATTAACTGTATTTTTATGATTTGCCTTACTTTAAAAAATTGCTTTATATAATACTGCATGACTGTTATTTTGATGCGAGTGCTTATTATAAACAAAAATGACAATGTTTCAAGTTGAACTATAGACTGTCTCTTGTACAGTTGTTAAGTTAATAAAAGTTCCATATAATTTTCAGACAGTCGTACTGTTTATTAAAAGATACACATACAATGATTCACTTGACTACTTGATTACCTGACCAAATGAATAATTATATGTGTATCTTTTAATATCTGCTGTATTTCATGACCATTTTCTGTAGACGATTCCTTTGCGGGTTCACGGGTTTTGGTCCAAAATAATAAACTATTTCAGTTTGCCAACGTTTTGGAGTTTATTATTGCTCCATCCTCAAGGCTGGACAAGTTTCTGGTAGTGCTAATATATACGTTAATAACATATATTAAAAATAATGTTTTTGTTTTGTTTGAACACAATTGAATATAATCTGCTTTCTGCGTTTTACACATATATTGAAATGTACCAACAATGTCTCGTCATGAACTATCACGAGATCGTTGACATCATTCACCTTAGGACGGTTATAATCATGATCCGTTCCGAATTTATAGTAAAATTTTGGGCGCCAGGAACAGGTTACGTTAATTAAAACCAATGCTTCCACAGCTAATTTTAGCAAATGGATAAATGTCCGGCTAGCTGGGTGAATGGGTCCCGTAATAGATAATCGCTATCGTCTAGATAGCCGATTACTTGATCGGCCAACTATACAGAATGGCGAGGAATCTGAAAGGAAATAATTATATATCTCTAACTACTTAAAAATTGTGATTGACCAAATGAAATTCTTTTCATTTCCCCCCAAAAAATTTAACAATGTATTCAACAATTTGACAATCGTTCTGCCTTTAGGCCATGACCTTTTAAAATAAAACCTTTGTACTGCAGTACTTATCTAACGTCTTGATCAACGACGCCCCACAGTATCTTCCCACTTGAATGCAGATGATCCCAAGTCCAGCTTCTTTCTTCTGATCTTGCGACACGGCCGAAGAATCCAGCCCTCACTGCCTAGAATATCTATTGGTTCTTACGTGATATTTACAGTTTCCAATTCTCCCCAACTTTGTGTTAAAACATTAAAGTCCAAACCGCAATATAAAAAAAAACTTTCAAAGTCCTAATGGAATTTACTTCTGCCCATCAACTTTCAGAGTCCGAAAGCTATTGAGTCTCACATCAAAACTTACAAGTCCCACTCCCCTTATGTTAATCTCGCGAGCGATCTGTACTACTCGACGCCCTCTATGAGAATGTCATTTTCTCCTCCGTTTTTTACCCTCAACGCCTCGGTATCCGTCCTTCGTTCTTATTTTTCTAAACAAAACGACAAAATTCGACAGTCTATTCTCCCTTAGCCAATCCATTCACCTCTTGCCAAATCAAGTAGCCACGCCCTCCATAGTCATTCCTTTTCAGACCAATCCCACATTATTTTATATGTCTTTCTAGCCAGCGCCCCCACCTATTCAAGGCCTGAATGCAGTTTATTGACCTTGCCAATCACTACGCCGGCGTTGCTAAGGCTGTATATTGCCATTTGCCGACCCTTTTAACCCAACCCATTTACAGCAAATGTTATTGACAAAAATATATAATATTTTGGTATATCACTATATATATATATATATATATATATATATATATATACAATGTGTAATGTTTATACATAGCTTTTAATATGCAATTGTAATTATCATTGTTGACAATATATAACCGTGTTGTGAAACTTGTCCAGCCCTGAAGATGGAGCAATAATAGACTCCGAAACGTTGGCAAACTGAAGTAGATTATTATTTTGGACCAAAACCCGTGAACACGCAATGAAATCGTCTATCTTTCAATAAACAGTACGATTGTCTAAAAATCATATGGAACTTATATTAACTTAAAAATTACTATGGTTTGGTGTACGATGACGGGCATAATGAAAAGACGGAGTAAAATATTGGCACTGAACCACCTACTGAAGGGAATTTCATGCTTTTCCCAGTTTACGACTGGCAGCGACCTCATCGCGTGCATTCCATCTTTCGTCCTCATACACTGAGATACGACCGGCCTGCATCGTTGCTGCGTCCGGAACCAAGGTTTGCTCTTTGCTCTAAAGTTTGGTGTCGCTGGTGTCTTCCTCACCACCACTCTCTTCCTCTCTGCACTCCTGCAACAGCGGCACCAATAAGGCTCCCCTCTCGACTTTACGACTTCGTCCTCAAGTCAGTTCCTTCTGGTCCACTAGACTGCGAATTTCGCGAAAATACGTTACTCGGTTATAAGTTTTTTTTTCTCTAGGAGTGCTGTCTCAATTTTCCCCGAACATTATTTTTTTATAGTCGCTACAACAGACAGTATTACATCGTTGGTATTAGGTTTTAGTCTAAAATCTAATTAACTAATATTGAAATATTGATCTTAAGCCAAACACGTAACTAGATGATTTTCTCTTTTCTATTTTCTCTCATTTGAATCGACTAATGAACTCCTAGAACACATTTAGCGTTGACACATTTGTAAAATATTCTGCAACTGTGTGTGGGTCTTTAATTAATGGAAAATAATTGAAATTATAGGAATTTCAGTAATAATGACATCGAGTGCATTCATCACCATTTCAAACAACACTTTACTTTTGTACTCTTAACGCACTTCTTTTCTTGTGTGTGCTCTATCAACAACCTCAATCCGAAAATCATTACTTGCATCACTAGTTCAGTATGCTTCCATTCCTCATTCACAAGTCGCCACTGAAACCGGACCTGTAGACATCACTTCCGCTTTCTCTCGTTGCCACTCCCCAGAGAGAGCACTCCTTCCTTCCACTTTTCTTCAAAAGTGGGCGTATACATTCTTTTGTGTTTTCCCTCCTGCCTGTCCCTGAGGTAGAGTTAAAAGTTTGGTTTAATACCACATAAGCTTCTCGTAAAAATTATGTAGCTAGTAATTATACCGTCCCGGGACTCCCGTTTTTTTGTTGCATTTGCCGAAGTAACTGAAGGGAAAAAGAGCTCAAGTTACAATGTAAATAATGGAAGAAGCGAGCGCTTTCCGTCTCCGACCCTTTTCCTTCCCTCCCCCCTGCCTGCTCCCTTCCTCCCTCCCCCTCCCCTGTTCCCTTCTTCCCCCTTCGTTCCGCTCCCCTTTCCCCTCCTTCCCACCCTGCTCCCCTCCTCTCTCCTCGTTCCCCTCCCCTTTTCCCTCCTTCCCACCCTGATCCCCTCGTCTCTCTTCGTTCCCCTCCCCTTTTCCTGCTTCCCACCTGGCTCCCCTCCTCCCTCCTCGTTCCTCTCTCCTTTTCCCTCTTTCCCATCCTTCTCCCCTCCTCTCCTTGTTCTCCCCCCTTTTCTCTCCTTCCACCTTGCTCCCTTCCTCTCTCCTCGTTCCCCTCTCCTTTTCCCTCGGTCCCACCCTGCTCCCCTCCTCACTCCTGGCTTCTTTCTCCCCGCCCCGCGCCTCCTCGTCTTGCTCCGCCGCACCCCACTGGATTCGGTGCGTCCGTGCTGCAGCTACAGTGCTTTCGCCGTTCGTCGCCTTCTCGTCCCCGACCGTCACTGACTCGGAGACCAACCCCGGGGACTTGTGCACCCTTCTAGAACAAGTAGATGTGCGAAGTAGTAGCCCACGCAGGAGGTACGTCCCTCACCAGCCTTTTGGCCTACGGTTTTCTCCGCTTTCCTGAAGGAAAATTCTAGTGGCCGGCTGCTCTGATCTTTTCCTTGCTATCTTCGATCAACACGAAGTGAATGCCACAGCACTACCCTAACAAACGGGCCACGGACAGCGCGCGAACTTCCTATCCTCTTCCTTGTCCTCTCCTCACCCCTCACACACACACACACATACACACACACTAACATGGGCTACACTACCACACATGCCCGGTGACCGGTGGGGTTACAGCTTGTCCCGGCTGGGGCAATGCTCCACTTGTGGGAGATACCTGGTTGAGGAAAACCCCTAGTCGACGTTACGTCGGCGCCCTAACCCGTAAAACGCTAATGCTAGTCGACGGTAGGTCCGCGCCGGATCTCGCCATCTAGTGGGGGAAGATCACCGCCACCTCACAATGAAAAAACTTGCACTGCACTTACGGTACTATTGACCTCACTTTACTTACGGGACTAGTGACGCGCCCGACATCACTAACAATCAATCAGTCAATTCTCCGTTTTCCGTTCCCGACTTTCTCTTCCTCACATTCTCCGCAACTTGTTGTCTGCCTCTTTTTCTTCGCCTTCTCCGCCACGTCCTCCCCGCCCGACCTCTCACTGACACGGCTCGCAACACCTTCCGCGCCTGCTCTGCCCCCGCCTTCGGATTCTTGCCAATAGCTTCTCTCGACTATTACAGTCAGCGCCTTTTCGTTACCTACTCATTATTCATACCTACACAATTCCTCTTCTTACGTCCATCCTATCATTTACTCACTCACCCACCCACCTACCCACCCATCCATCCAAACATCCACCACTCGCTTACCCACCCATCCATTCACCTTCCACATTCATTCGCCCAACCACTTACCCATCCACCCACCTACGCATTCTCTTATCCATTCACTCATCCTTTCACCAACTCTCTCATTCATCCACCAATTCACTGATTCATCCACCCATCCACCGATGCACTCATCCATTCCCCTACGCACTCATTCATCCATTCTCACACCCACTCATCCATCCATTCTCACACCCACTCATCCATCCATTCTCACACCCACTCATCCATCCATTCTCACACCCACTCATCCATCCATTCTCACACCCACTCATCCATCCTCTCACCCACTCATCCATCCTTCCATGTGCTCACTTATCCATCCATCCGCTCACTTATCCATCCATCCACGTATTCACTAATTGTCCTACCCATTTATCCATCCACCCACGCACTCATCCATCCCTAGACCCACTCATCCATCCATCTATCCATTCACCCAGCCCCCCACTCATCCATCCACCCACTCAATCACTCTCCCACTGCACGAATATTCACCCATCCTCTAGACCTCATGCCTATTCAACTAATCCTACATTCTTCCACAAATCCTCCCACCAGCTCGTCTATAACTCATTTATTCTTTCAACCACTTGCCCACTGACTCATCCACTCGCCCATTTACTCACTCACTCACCCATTGAATCACACACTCGTCCATCCTATACACATCTTTACACACGCATCAATTTGCAGTCACACACACACACGCACCCATTCTATCTACTCCCGTAGTCTTACTATCACGCACCCACCTCCTAACACTCATTGACTAAACCCGCACCAAACACCTCATCCCACAGCATAGCTCACCCGCTCTTTCGTTTAACCACCTCCTAACACTCATCGACTAAACCCGCACCAAACACCTCATCCCACAGCATAGCTCACTCGCTCTTTCGTTTAACCCACCTCCTAACACTCATCGACTAAACCCGCACCAAACACCTCATCCCACAGCATAGCTCACCCGCTCTTTCGTTTAACCACCTCCTAACACTCATTGACTAAACCCGCACCAACACCTCACCCCACAGCATAGCTCACCCGCTCTTTCGTTTAATTAGCGGCGCCGGAGACCACAGACGGTTTTTAATTCTCTTCGCCGAAGGTGCCGCGGCGGCGTCCGCACTACGGGGCTTCCGAGCGACTCCAACTCCCTGAAATATTCCGTCGCGGAGCGCAAGGGCTTTGGGCTTAAAGGGCTCCCGAGTACGAGAAAGTCAACGACACGGGGCAGGGGCTTGAGAAACGTCCCCGATGCCTAAAAACTTTACCGCGCGTAAAATTTTTAGTCCGTTGGAATGTTTTGGAATGTTGGACTTTTTTCAGTCGCTTAGCGGAAACAACCAAATAAAACTTGTACGACGCTTCTGAGGTACAGTTTGTGGCACGATGTTTTTCGATGGTGGCGGTGTCAAATTTCCTGTATTTATTCTTTCATTGTAATGGTTAATGTTCATAGTAATAACAACAACAAAAAATCAAAACAACAGTTAAAAGAAGACAACGCTCAGATGACCTGCCAGAAAATCGAATCGAGAACATTCCACAACAGAATGATGGATGAGAGTTCGTGACAACAATAATATTATTTGTTTGCGTCGTCGTCATGCACTACATGTCATAATAGGGTCTAAATTTAACGGTGCCATTCATACAGGGGTATCCCACCACCATGTCAAACTGTACGGGACTGATTGCGTTTGAGCGATCACGATTGAAATCAAATAGAGCATAAGACCCCCCCCTCTACTGCTTTAACCCACAAATGATATAGGAGTAATATGTTGCCCCATGTCTTTCGATTTTCTTTGAAAATGAAAGTACTTGAGTGTGAAATTTAGTGTACTCGCCTTTGAGGTCTGGCGCTCTAGTAAAGTAAATTAGAGGTAAGTTGGGGTAGTCAAGTACCCCTGAAAGCGTGTATGTAGGTAGGTATGTAAGTACGTCTACCCCCTCCCCAAAAATCTCTTATTTTGCACTCAACCATGAGAACTGACTTGATGCTCTCCACTATGCACACTGATATAAGTATAAAATAGCGTACGAGCAAAGAAAAATAATTGAATGTAATGAAATGTATGAAAAAAGGACTGTGAACAAAAGAACATGCAAAAATGCATCAAACATATCTTCCAAGAATACGAATTAGACGTACGTTTTTTCATTCAGTATCACCTCATTATAATCGAAACAAAATTCCTGTTTACTTTCACCCTCGTACAATATCTGGTTTTTTTTTCGACCCCATCATCATTAATTTATTAATATTTTCCTAAATACTTGCAGGATAATTTCAGTCTTCTAGATACGCATTCGTGCACTTATTAAGAAGATTCAAAACTGTTTTCACGTATTTTCCAAATTTTATTAGAGAGTTATTATTTTGTTTCGTTATATGTGGCTGCTTTGACCTAAGGGATAGCCTGTTCTTTTCCCATTCTCATTTCAAATACATTCTCATGAACGTCAAAAAATGTGTCTGGTACCGTCAGTAATTGATTTATCTCGAAATACTTTCAAAAAATTTATTATAAATATGTCTAAAACATTATGTACCAACAATGGAGGTTACGTACGGTAGAGGTTATTATTTACATGGAATATATAATATGAATAAATTACATGTATTATGTTATTGAAAATAACTTATAAAATGTGTACTTGTATAAAAACAAATATTTACATTCAACATATTGCCGTACACATTCGTATTTACCACTTTCAATTCTCAGTAAATCTTGGGGTCCAATAAGACCCCAGGTATAGAACTTGATTGTAAATTGCAGATATGGTACGAGGGTTAAATAAATATCCAGTTACTAAAATTCCATACTTTCGAGTAACTCATTTCCCCACGTATCCGTCCACCGATAAAGCATTAATGTATCCTTTCTAGAGTAGAGTTAGGCTCACAAAGACGTTTTGCGTACCTTCCTGGGCTGCGTCGCGTGTGAACCCACTCAAAATGTCAACGTTTTTGAAACGAAACAGTTATCTACGTTATCAATCCGTTTACGTGCTTCGCTGTAAGACTACTGCATAACGGCGCGCGATCCAATCTCCCGGTGCGTCGGAGTGTGTGCCGGCAACTGGTGTTTGCGCAGGTCAACACCCGGCCTTCGTCCACAAACAGATGGCCTGGCGCGCAGACGTCGATAGAGTCGCACCTGCCCTATCGACCTGTTTGCGCCGCCTCTTTGCCCGGATGCACTCGTAATGCGGAGAGTAGACCTAGGATATGGGTGTTGAAGGGCAACGGGCCTGGGGCAGTGATGTCAGAGGTGGCTGAGGGTGACAATGATAAGCCTTGCACCACTGTGGCATAGCACGAGTTTATTAACGCAAATAGTATCGAGAAAGGAAAGGATTTTTTCCTTAAGGTACGCCTTTGCAGCGATTCTGACCACGAGATCCTTGGTTGATTGATTGACTTATTGATTGATTAGTGATTCCGCGATCGTTAACTGCTAAGGACAGCACTCCCCTAAGTGTCGTGCATGTTTTATCCCGGGAGATGACGGTGATCTTCGCCCGCTGGAGGGCGACATCCGACGCAGACGTATACGTCGGCTAGCGGAGTTTCCCTCAACCAGGTATCTCCCACCAGTGGGGCACCGCCTCAGCTGAGACAAGCTCAAAGCACCCAGCTGGTCTCTCAAGAATTGTCGTAGTGTAGTGAATGTAAAGAGTAAGTTTGTGTAAGTAAGGGGTGATGCTAGGACAAAGAAGGGGAAGGAATGATCGTATGCTTATTTTTACTTTTCGTTTCTTTTCCCTTTTCAATCTATACCGTACGAAATGAATAGAACTAAATATCATTTTTATCCGCCCCGCTAGAGAACTTTGTAGGTTTCTGCTCCTTGACCCAAGACCGCGATGTGCTCAACTCGTAAGGAAACAGGAATTCTCAAAAGTTACATAATGTTACTTTTAAATTTTTACCTGCAATTAGGCCGTGTTATTGACATTTTTTAAATACTGCAGCGCTGAAGAGGCAGCAACATACTTTATACGGAATCTATTTCAAGGTTTTTAGTTATTCAGTATATTTCGATCTCAAGAGGAAGTGAAGTAGCAGCGAGTGGTAAAGAAAGCAAAATGATTTCGATAGGTGGTGGAGAATTTCGGAAATGACCTTCCAAAATTGCGGTCTAAGACGAGGATAGACGAAAAGTGCAAATTAAAAAGAGAGCACAGTTATGGCTAACGACGCGAAGCGACAATACCAGGTATCGGCTGATGTTTGTTAGGCAAGGAGCGAAAGACGTAAATCTGAAGTCTGTGGAAACGCAACAGCATGGGCGCTGGGCGGGAACCAAGGGGCACGGTGTCCTGCGCGGCGGGGGCGGGGAGGAGGCAGCGGGGGCGGGGAGGAGGCAGCGGGGGCGGGGAGGAGGCAGCGGGGGCCGGGAGGAGGCAGCGGGGGCCGGGAGGAGGCAGCGGGGGCCGGGAGGAGGCAGCGGGGACCGGGAGGAGGCAGCGGGGGCCGGGAGGAGGCAGCGTGGGCCGGGAGGAGGCAGCGGGGGCCGGGAGGAGGCAGCGGGGACCGGGAGGAGGCAGCGGGGGCCGGGAGGAGGCAGCGGGGGCCGGGAGGAGGCAGCGGGGGCCGGGAGGAGGCAGCGGGGGCCGGGAGGAGGCAGCGGGGGCCGGGAGGAGGCAGCGGGGACCGGGAGGAGGCAGCGGGGGCCGGGAGGAGGCAGCGGGGGCCGGGAGGAGGCAGCGGGGACCGGGAGGAGGCAGCGGGGGCCGGGAGGAGGCAGCGGGGGCCGGGAGGAGGCAGCGGGGGCCGGGAGGAGGCAGCGGGGGCCGGGAGGAGGCAGCGGGGGCCGGGAGGAGGCAGCGGGGGCCGGGAGGAGGCAGCGGGGGCCGGGAGGAGGCAGCGGGGGCCGGGAGGTGGCAGCGGGGGAGGGGAGTCCCAGACGTCGGAGCCGCCCGCCGCTGCCAAGCTTTCGCGTGCAAATTTCATCAGCGCCGGTCTCCGGCGCCTTGTCCCGCGGAGCCCGCTCTCCCAGAGGCAGTCGGCGCTCCGTGCCGGCGAGCGGGGGCAGAGAGCGGACGCGGGAGTGCGAACGACGACGGGCAAGTGAGCGAGAAATGCAAAATAGGTGGGCGAACGAGTGAAAGAGTGTGAGAGACGGAGAGTGAGCGGGTGAGAGACGGAGAGAGAGCGAGCGGGTGAGAGACGGAGAGAGAGTGAGCGGGTGAGAGACGGAGAGAGAGTGAGCGGGTGAGAGACGGAGAGAGAGTGAGCGGGTGAGAGACAGAGTGAGCGGGTGAGCGACAGAGAGTGAGCGGGTGAGCGACAGAGAGTGAGCGGGTGAGCGGCTGAGAGAGTGAGCAGGTTAGCGACCAAGAGAGTGAGAGGGTGAGCGACGGAGAGAGTGAGCGGGTGAGCGACCGAGAGAGAGAGAGAGGGGAATTCAATGAGCGACCGAGAGTGTGGCGGTGAATGACCGGGGAGTGATCGGGTGAGAGTGAGCGAGCGAGAGTGAGAGTGGGCGTGCGAGTGACATAAAGTAGGTGAACGAGCGAGGGAGGGCGAGCGGGCGGTCATCCCCGTGGGCGGGTGAGAGTGGGCGGGAAGGTGGTCAAGCGATGGAGAGGTGATAATCGATGAGCTCGGAACTTCGCTTCGCAACGTGACTCGTTTAGAAACGCTATTGTCGGACCCGCCGCCGAATGCCAAGCGTTGCATACGCAAAGCAAGAGTCTACCTCAGAGTTGTCAAAGTCGATGCCACGACCGGGAGTCCGTGACACGAGTGCCATGACGAAATCGCCCCTCCACACAGTTCATTACCCCTTCACCAGAGACAACGCCATCCCTATTGTAGCGGGGTTACTAAGAGTTTCCTTTCCCAACGCTAGCTGCGCAGAGAAGCTCGTGGCATGCTACGGTGCCACGACGCGTGCCACTGCCCCCAGTAGAAGACTTTGACACCATTGGTCTACCTTCAAGGGGCCGGATACTTGCACCCTGTGATTCAGCGCAAAAGGCTGAGCGAGATGCATTGCACGCCTTACCAAATTCGTGTGTGCTTGAGAGCGGATTTGAGAGAGATTGTATTGCTACGTGTCAGCACCATGCACTCACGCGCTTCATGTCAAAGCGAATTGCGCGTTAGTCCTTTCATTTCTTCAGTCCCTGGTCGCTCGGGAGACTCTGCAGCTATTACTTGTTGCAAGAACTCGACCGTCGACCTTCTGACGTCATGCACTAACAATGTTGATACAAGAAATAAATCGATGTAACTGATTGTGAAGACAAACGCATGTGACTTTCAATTCTAAATTTGATAATGTATAACAAATATTTTGATCAACTTATATTTTTATCAACTTTTGTGTATATTTTGGTACTCATGTGGCTCAACAAGTCACATGAGTGAACTTAACTATTTTGACAGCTCATTGAGTTTTCCCTTCTCTCCACTTCATATTCTAATGCCCCCACGTTCTATTCTAAGATCAGCGGTTTTCAAATTCATTGTTATAAACTTCTCGCAGTGGAATGAAAAATGTGTGCTAAACTCACACACACACACGCACACGATGTGCATACGTGAAACGATTGATGGTTTTTCAAGAGGGAATAACAGAATAGTTGATAATCATTGTGTCATTCACTATTGAATCGTAGTTTGTGGTTTAAAATTCTTTTAATTTAACTGCCTATCAGAAATTACATAGTGTATGTATTCGTGTAATTTTTAATTTTGAGTCCAAGAATTAATCTTAACTCTTATGGACTATTATAAATGTGTATCGTAGAAAGTTTACAATTATTAAACTCGGCGATTACCTAGATTCACTATTAACTAAGAAAATACCAACTAGTCTGTTTACGATTTTATTGTTCTCGAGTAATAAATTATCAAGCAGGCCTTCAAGGTGCAACAAGCGGTGAAAGGCTATTAAGTATATTCTGTGCTATGAAAACTTCGTAGTAAGTGTCAGTTGAAAGTGACATTCACCAGTGCCGCAGATAATAGGAGTCTATAAATTATATTCTCTAACGGAAACAATAGACGAGTTCTTGGAACGAGACCTTTCAGAAGACGCCCCAAAGCGATACGTCTTGTGGCAAGTCGCGACCTTACTCTTGACGCAGTTCTCGTGTTTTCACCTTGACCTTTAAGCGCTTGTAGATGTTGTATTTGTCTGTACATTGAGCGTGCTCAGTTCTTGCCATATTTAACGTGACGAGACTCATGCCGTCAGGCACGCTCTTCCGTCTGGCCACGCAAAGTTCGCCACGCTCCTTTCACCAAGAAGCGGAGAAAGGAGGTATCGAACGAAACAGGCGATATGAATTTATCTCGGAGGTTTCTTTGCACACACATGGCTACAATCCAATCTCAAAGGTATTTCATTAGCTAATTTGTACGACTTTTAGCAAAGCAAAATATTCTATGTGTTATGTGATATTTGGATAAAAAATGTCACTACAAACTATGTGTGTTCTAATACTAACTTACATTTACATTACATGATTACAAAGTTATTTACACTGGTTCTGTCTTTATCATTTCCTGACAAGAATATGATAGATCACATACTATAAATTTTGTGGCCATTAAAATTAGAGATCAAAGAAACTGAGGGAAATTGTGCTTTCTTCGCCAGTGATTAACATTTATACATTTGTTGTGACAAAGAACACTGTATATTCTGAAAGTAAGCACGAGATTTATGGGGGACATTTAAAAGGTATGGTGTGAATAAAACACACGTCATTACTAATAAAGCAGATGCTCATAGTTGCTTACGTTTCAACATTTCCTTTGTCCCTCATAAACCTAGTTTGTTATGTGGAAGACATATCCAAACGCTTAAACGGCTGGAGTTGAGCGACGAGTGAACCTATTGTTCGAGGCCGAGGGGGGCGGATTCACGACAGTGGCTAGTTAGTAGATAGCTAGGTCAAATTCAGTCGGTGTCTGGAGGAGAATTCTCGCGGCATGCTACTCGGATCGGTAATTTTCCGTGGTTTCTCCGATCAACACCAGGCGAATGACGGAGGAGTGCCCTAAAAGCAGGCTATAATTGGGTTTTTATTTCTTGGCGCGAGAGTTCTTTGCGATGGAATATCTCACGGCATTTCGCATCTTTATCGGTCGTGCGGCTAGATGTCGCGTGATCGACAACACTACTCGATACGGTCGCAATCATACAACATCTAGCGGCGCCACCGAGAAATACGCGAAATGCCGTGAGATATTCCATCGTGAAGACAGGCTCTCACGCACCAAGAAATAAAAACCCAAGTACGAACCACGCGGAATCTTTACGGCCGTTTTTTTGCCCTGAAATCTTCCCTACTTTCACTTCCACTTAACTTAATGGTTTCTTGCACTAAACTGCCACACAAGTCGGGAGACAAGCTTGACCCATGTGGTGAGGGGCCCCGTTTGGGGAGATGTCTGGAGGAGGAATATCCCCAAGCCAAAATGTATGATTGATTGATTGATTGATTCATGATTCCGGGCGCGTAAACTACTTAGGTCATTAGTCCCGTAAATCTAGTGCGTGTTTTTCTCGGGAGCTGGCGATGATCTTTTCCCTGCTGGATGGCGAGATCTCGCGCCGACCTACCGTCGACTAGCGGGTTTTTCCCCTCAGCCAGGTATCTCCCAGCAGCGGGGCACCACCCCAGCCGGGACAAACTGTAAGTTCCCGACCGGTCTCCCGGCATGTGTGGTAGTGTAGAGCATGTTAGTGTAAGTGTGTGTGTGTAAGAAAAGAGAATAGGACAAGGAAGAGGAAAGAAAGATCGCGCGTGGTCCGTGGCCCGTTTGTTAGGGTACTACTCGGGCATTCGCCAGGTGTTGATCGGAGAAACCACGGAAAACTACCGATTAGAGCAGCCGGCCGCTAGAATTCTCCTCCAGACAGCGACTGAATTCGACCTAGCTGACAAGCTAGTGTCAAAAATCGTGCCGCCGTCGGGACTCGAACCTAGGACCTCCCAGTCAGAGGGAATGCAGTGACATCAGTGACTCCAAAAATGTAGGTCGGCGCCAAATCACATTGCTCTGCGGGAGAAGCACCGCCACCTCGTTATAAAAACATTCACTGCACAAACGGAACTTATGACAATAGCGGTTGACGAGCCAGGGAACATCCATCAACGATTCATGCCAATCTATCACAACGCCGATTGGTCGGCCACTTCAACCAATCGTACTCGGTCCCCACCAAATAAAACCCCAGCGTTGACCATCCCGGCGCAGACCAGCCCTGAGGAAGACCACGATAAGATGGCCGAAACGTCGGCAACGTACCCTTCGACGCAGCTTCACCCGGACAGCCAAGATCATCCACATGACTCCGGCCGCGGAAGCCTACAACTTCAATCTATCACAACAGGCGCCATAAAACGAGAAGTGTTTAAGAACTATTAGTATACTTCAGCGTAAGTCTCATTAAGTAATGAACAAATTGTCAGTTTTTACCTTGTCTGGGCGAGAGGAGAGCGTTTCTTTCACTCTTTCTGTTCTTTTGTCGGGCATACGCGTGTCGCGGTGTCTTGGCGCGACTTATAATGTGCTGCTTGAGCTCAGAGAATATAGCTCTGAACGTTACCAACCTTCGGAATTTTAGGCATAAAAAGTGGTGATTTAGGAATCTAAAATAAGTAACAAAAATATGAAATTAAGCACTATTACGAATAAATAGTGACGTTTAAGGCACTGAAAGACTTGGGCCGTAGTTTGTAGCCCAAATGTAGGCTTTTGCCTGACTTGTCCGTGGCGTGTCAACAAGCAGCTGAACTGGGAATAGGTGTAATTGCCTAAGAAGTGCGTGCTGACGAGCCTGAAACTTAATCTTTATATTGACTTGCAGAGCTCTTTATGTTCTGTGTGTTAGATGAGATTTCGGTGCGTAGTCAATTGCGTATTCGATCAGTGAATATTTGCTTTTCGAGAAATTAGGGAGAATATTTGTGTTTCATTAAAATAAAATTTAAAAAAATGAGTAATTAGAATAAAATATTTCTTCATAATTACCTTTTTAGGCAGTTTTAAACAAAAAATGTTAAAATAGACATCAACCCATCTTTTAGAACATTTTAGGATTTATTAGATGCTTTCAGTACATCTTTTATTTCATGATTCAAGCATATGAAATTATTTTCCACAACGTCCCAAAGGAACTGAAGAGGCATGATACAGGGGTGTTTCTAATAGTAAGGATCAGTAGCTTTCAAAGAAGGGTGTTCGTGGCAGATTCATACAAGTGAGAGATGGGTTTTGAGAAATTTTCGATTATTTAATACTAGGAACAAATATGCCTGTATTTTCAGAAGCGAGTTGAACTGCGGTAATATTCCTAGAATAATTATTTCACTTACGAATGAAACACTGTATGTAAAAAGCATAAAAATGTATGATTGTTTTATTTGAAAAATATATCGTGGATCAACTTTTTTACTGAAGTTTAATTTTGTTGAGGAAAAATTAAGTTCTGTATAATATAATATCTGCATTTAATGCTGATACTATAATGAAGTTAATATTTTTACGGAGTAGAAAAAAGTTATATAATTCTGCGCGAAAAAACAGCGAATTTTTGGCAGAAGAACTCTTATTACAGGGCCCTGGTAACGAGAACGTGGATAAATCCAATTGCTAAATATAAAAAAAAATCCTCTATCACGTGATGTATCCAGAATACATGTTTTGTGGGTCCTTGAAATCGAAAAATCGAACGCCAGCAAACCATCCTGTCCGTCCGTCTATCTATCAGTTAACAACGCTAGTAGCTAAACAGTTCAGCCACATTTCTTCGAAACTGACATTTCCCAATTGACATGACTGATGTTCCTAAACGAGATATTGTAAAATAAGGTCATGCACCATTTTTTGGGAATTTGAGTACTTTTTGCGTACGTTTGCGAGAAAATACGTTTCGTTTTAGTTCCACTAGTTCATTTAAAGTGTACGTACAGACGCCCTCCTCCCCCCCTCAAGAAGTGTATCCGTGTGTCACATTAAGCACATCTGTATTATCGAATAACCTCCCACGACAGTATCCCGCGTGCGCTCTGTCACGTGAAACGATTAGACGCTGATAGAATTGAAACCGGGCTCGATCCCCGGCGCGGATATGCCAGCGAGTATTACGCCGCGGCGTAATTAATTGTGTCGGCTGTGGATACAGTCCCGGCGTCGTGGGTTTCGCCCGCGCCTTTAAGCCTCCTGAGAGCTTAGACGCCCTCAACAGTTGAGCCCTCCCGCCGCGTCCCACGGAGCTCGCGCGCCGTCTCAACGCCGCCCGCGATCCTCCCCCGCTACTGACGCGCCACTTCCCTTCGCCACACGCACGCGGGCCGAGAGCGGCACGAATTTGCGCGACGAGATTAGCTTAGATAGATAGATATTTATTATTTCCGCCGATAGGTTTATGCAACCTGGTGGCAGAACACTAAAATTAACATATTATAATTAGGAATTAAATACAATGTAACTTAAAATTATTTTAAGACAGTAATAATAATAATAATAATGATAATAATAATAATAATAATAATAATAATAATAATAATAATAATAATAATAAAAGATGATAAATGCCGCATTTGTCAGGAACACGTAGAAACCATCGATCATATTGTCTCAGCTTGTCCAATCCTAGCAAAGACCGAATACTTGAAAAGACACGACAGGGTGTGTAGCTACCTCCACTGGCAGATCTGTACCGCCCTCGAAGATCCGAACACATGCCCCAAGTGGTACGAACACTCACCGAAACCGGTGACGTCTGTTGGATTGTGTACGATATTGTACGACCAACAAATTCAAACTGATCGCACGTTAGCAGCAAACAAACCGGATATAGTCATCCGGGATTTGGAGAACAAATCGTGTTTACTTGTGGATGTTGCTGTACCTTGCGATCAAAACGTCGCTACCAAGGAGGCAGAGAAACGTCTTAAATACAAGAGTTTGGAAATCGAGATCAGCCGAATGTGGGGCGTAAAAGCACAGGTCGTACTGATAGTTATCGGATCTCTGGGATTTGTTCCGCAAAATTTGTGTAAGAACTTGTCTAAACTCCCAGGTAATCCAAAAGACTGGGAAGTGCAAGAAATAGCTTTATTTGGAACAGCCCACATTTTGCGCAAAGTATTGTAGAGGCACCGACAGTCCCTAGATCTGCTCCTTAGGTAGCTGGTTGCAACCTGAAGTAGATTTTATATTCAGCCGACACATAACATCTTAAGTCGTGATTTAGAGGAATAATAATAATAATAATAATAATAATAATAATAATATGATAAAAATGATGACAATAAAGGCATTAACAACAATAACCGCATTAATTCTACAAGAGGCTTAATTCTACATCCTACTGGATTCTTAATTCTACTGGAGGCTTGCGTCTCCAGCAATAAAAAAATAAATTTGCCGATCCCCGGTCGCCGAGGTCGCTAAAGCAGTAATGTCGTGGCGTACCCAAGGGTCGCGGGTTCGAGTCCCGCTTCGGGCATGGTTGTATTTGTATTCGTCCTTTCACCTCCTGCCATCACCGTATCACGCCATCTTCACAGTTACCATAACGTTAAACCCAATAGTGGTTGTTAATGAGGTAGATGTTGATGAGGCCTTAATAACAAAAAAATAATAAACTTCTGTCTGCTAATGTGAGATTCTTCTATTTGGAAGGGTGAACTCAACAATTGCAAGATTCCAGAACAAGGACCACCAAAGGTGGCTTAGGGCATCAACGGATGTCACTACAAGTGTTTTTGACCGAGAGGTCCTACGATTTGAATCCCCACGGTAGCAGGAATTTTGACACTAGGCTGCTAAGTCGAATTCAGCCACTGTCTGGAGGAGAATTATAGCGGCCGGCTGCTGTGGTCGGTAGTTTTCCGTGGTTTCTCCGATGAACTCTTGTCGAATGCCGGAGCATTACTCTAAAAAACGGGCCACGATCCGCGTGGTTCCCTTTCATTCCGCTTCCTGGTCCTAACTTCACCACTTACTTGCACACACTTACATGCAGTACACTACCACACTAGTTGGAGACCAGTCTGGAGCTTAGATCTTGCCCGACCTTAACCGGTGCCCTGCTGGAAAAGATATCTGAAAAGGTAAATCTTCCGCCGGCTGACATGTAGGTCGATGGCGGATCTCACCATCTAGCAAGTAGGAACCCGTCACTCCCCGTCTTAAAATCATTCACTACACCACTAGGTCAAAGCCGTTGACATAGGCAGAAACATTAGTCGATCTATCGATCACGTTATTTGCAGGAGTTCAAAGGACATCACTCGCTCTAAAAGAGTCAGCTAACTGCCGTCCTGTAGATTGGTGGTCAAATTGTCTCTTGAATCGCCACCACCATAGTTGTGAGATGTTTCGGGAGCACAGCGGTACAGATTGCTACTCGGTGCTTGGCATGGAGCGAGAGGAGTGTCAGAGAATAATATCTCCACCGCATTTACTCTGTGTCCGTATTTACTCTGCACACACAACTCAGTACCTCACAAGCTCGTAAGGCTGTTGTGCGGGGGTTAGCTGGCGCTAAATTTATTTAAAAGCCTTTCATATGTTTATAATTGATTAATGTACATCAATTTACCATTGCGTTAAATGTTTAAATGCTTTCAACACGTCTATTTTAAATAATAAGGAAAACACGTATTTTGGGTTGCTGAGTGCAACCACATAACAACCCTATTTTAAAACCTGAGAGATGGCTCAGGACATCAGGTGATGACACTGCAGTCCCTCTGTCCGGGAGGCCCTAGGTTCGAGTCCCGACGGTGGCAGGATTTTCTACACTTTTCTCTGCTAGGTCGAATTCAGTCGCTGTCTGGAGGAGAATTCTAGCGGCTGGCTGCTCTAATCGGTAGTTTTCCTTGGTTTCTCCGATCAACACCACGCGAATACTGGAGCAGTACCCTAACAAAACGGGCCATGAACCGTGCGCGATCTTTTCTACCCCTTCCTTGTCCTATCCTCTCCCCTTACACACAGACACATACACACAAAACACACACACACACATAAACAAACACATAACACACATGACGGGAGACAGGTCGGGGGCTTAGAGCTTCCCCGAACTGGAGTGGTGGCCCCCTGGTGGGAGATACCAGGCTGGAGGAAATCCCGCTAAAGGGATAAAAAAGGAGTGCTCAACAAAACGTGCGCAAAGTGAAGCTACATTTACGTCCAGAAGCAAAACAAGGGGCCATCTCAGCATTTGCTCAATGGATCAGGGAAACTGGACAAAAACCTGATCGAGAAGGAGGTATGAGCCTGATCGAGAAGGAGCCTATGAGGAAAGCTGGCGCCAGGTACGGCGTAAGGACGTTTGCACTGTATTCATTCCCCGACATGTGACACGTGCCAAGACACGGAGGAAGCGAGTTAGGATCAGATTCTTATCAATATTGTTATTTCTTTTGGTATTTAGTTAGTTATTATGAAATAAAATGTATAAAAACATACATAAAGAACATTTACTTCACGTTCAATAACAAAAGTAATAACTATTGACGCGAGAATCGAAGTTGCTAAATGCGGTACGGAGTGCCGCACGCGCCAGCTGGTGTGAAGTGATGGGACGCGCCCGCCGGAGGGTTAAGGAGAGGTTTCGCCTCTTTCGGTGAAGGCTCTCATCCGCGTTTTCCAATCGAAGAAGTATAAGCACGTCGTAGTTCAGAAGTAAAGGGATGTTTCCAGTGCAACCAGGGATGATAAAAAGTCTGCACAAAACAAATGTGACATCTAAAATATTGTCATTTTGTCCAAAAACGATTTAAATTTAAGTGGACCCATTTATTTCGTGATCAGTAACAAAGTTATTTACCTAACATGTTTAATGTCGTGGGATTCATCTAAATGAAATTTTTACAAGTGGAAAGTGTACTTATTTTTAAATGTATGTCTTTGTTTTTGTAAACAAATACGGTTTTTAAGTCTTGCTACTTTTATTCTGCGTTTTGAAAAAACATCACTCGCAACTGGGAATGAAAATAAGTTTATTTTTGTTTTAAAGTGTTCTGTTGCTCAGCTGTGGATTCGACGCGTTTCAAAGCTGGAATATACAACATTAATGCACTGTTTATTTAATAGGTGGGTATAGATTCAAGTGATAAGGGCATATACAGTGTATGTCGTTTATGAAAATTATACAAATGAAATTCACACAGTTTACAAACTAAGAAAATGTAGTCATCAGCTCTTGAGTTTCAAGTTAAAACTAATGATTTCACCTTTTTCACGATAGAAATTTTGGTTAGTAGTCGGAAGCGAATGACACTTTCCTCAGCGCGCGATAGTTGAAGCTTGAAGTGATCAACCAACGCTCTTTAAAATAATATAATCTTACACTGTAAATTAGTGTAATTGACATTGAAAAGCTCTTTAACACGAGAATTATCAAAAACTGGGATTTACTATGTAAAGCAAAATCATCATAACTCCGCTTCGTCAGAAAAACGGAAAACGAACCATCATTACCCAAGATAAAAATTACGATGTCGAAGCAAGCAAGTCATCCTCACCAGGTTGGAGATCAGCCACTACAGATTCATTCATGGTGATCTAATTAAAACAACTGATCCAGTCATGTCCCAATATTGGAGCACCTTTGACAAAATTCTTCTTTTTGAGTGTCCGAGCAATGCAAAGTGAAACGTCAATACACGGAATTAATTATCTTCTTGATTTCTTTGGAAGAAGGAAAATGCGTGACAAAATTATATTATTGATTATTACAATCAACCAGACGTAACTCATTAATGTAAGTCCCATAGATTTTTGTCTTTATTCTGTCCGTATATGGGTTTTTTAAATGTAATTTCTGTACCCTTCCAAAAATTTTGGAGTTCTATATTTTTTTTGATTTATTGAACAAAAAGTGGTTTTATATTTCTGTTTAATCCTTGTATAACAAATTTATAGTGTAATTAATAAATATATATTTAAGAAAACCAATGTATTTTAGAGTGATTACTCTTGTTGCTCAGGTATTTTGCAGTGGTTACAATGGTTGTTCATGACCACAGCAATTGTAAAGCGAACTCAAATAAATCATTAAAAACAAAACCTGTAAAATAAAAGAATGTAAAACTGTTTGGAAGCTGCTATAAGCCAGAATAGATTTGCTTACAATTGATGCTGAAAGCGCTACGCAGTAGTCAACAGCTGACATAGATCTATTATTGTAAATAATTGTTACGGCTCAACTTCAACATTGAATGCGGTTAGTGGATCTCCACGTTTAGCGGAGTCATGCATTGTAAACACGCTGTTGTGTTGCCATGGCGAATTGGTGTTTTGTCGACTGTATTATCACAGTCACAAACAGTTGACGTTCTCCAGTGATAATATTAGATTCGTAACGTGGGATTTTTTTAAATTCTTCTTTACGCATTGAAGAAAATCATGAGCTTGGATATACGTACTTGATGGAATTTCTTGATTTAGGATATATAGTTCCATTACTTAAATTATATATCCCGTTTGCATTAAGGTGAGTGCAAAATAATAATTCAGAAAGATATGAACTTTTTAAAACAGATAACCTTTTACCGTCAAGTTAATATTTTAACTTGAAGTTATCGGTAAAGAGACATGCATTATGTATTGGAAACATACTGATAATAACGTTTATATTCTTTGTAGAAGTCTGTGCTCTCTTTTTGTGGGGTTATCATGTGAATTTCAATTCTATTTTCAATTATAGTATGTATTGTGTACTGCGAATGGGAAATTGTAACGAAGTTATTGGAATTAATTACTTTCCGTTGTCTATTCCTTTGATTCGTTCTCCGAGTGTAATATTGGCTCATTTTATCTTTACGATGTTAGACGTGTACCATTTGTTTTTTCCACTAGTATACTCCCCATCAAACATCTCACTGGTTTGCAGGTCATCACATCAGACCAGTTCACTGCGATCTCATGATTTCTGATCGTTTTAAGTCAATTGTGTTAATGCCATTTCCACTAGGGACGTCATTAACGTTGTCGATTATTTTTCCTCCTCCTCTCCAACTGTGTATTTTACTGAGTCTCTCTTTGATTTGATAAATTATCGTTTACTCTTTGAACATGTTGTTAATAAAAATGCTACTGTTGGAAAGGTCACTATTTAAAGAAAGAGATGTACAGATATATTAACAGGAGATGTGTTATTACAATACAGCAGGTCATTATAAACGTAATTGGATTTAATGTTAATTAAATAACATTCAACTCTCTTCCTGCCGCTGCTACCTCAGCCTCCACAGCCTCCAGCACCAACTCCAATACCAAAGCACCAGAAACCTCCACCTAAGTGGTATCTTTCTCCAACACCACCATCAGCAACACGAACATCTCATCTATCATCACTTCCTTTATCACCAACACCATTAACCATTGCCTCCATCACCTTGCTCTAATCCCCGCCGCCTCCGCTACCTCCATCACCACCACTTTCGTCGAACCCGCCATCTTCATCACGACCGTCTTATGATCGTTCGTCTTCATCGCGGCTCTGAACGACGTTTGTGTTCAAAATTTAGATTTTTTAATTTGCGTTTTTTTAATATTTAGACTTTTTTGTTTGTAATGGTTTTTGAATCATGCCAATACGTTAATTATAAATATTTTCAATTAATTTTTCCTTCACTCTGCCGCAAGTATGTTGGTCAGAAAACACGTATTTGAAGATGAACAATACAGTAAATTTGCTAAGGGTCGTGAATACTTTGAATTTGTTGATGTATTTATTTTAGCTGGAATTTTGTAAAATAATGCCATGCAAAACATTGTGAAAGATCTGGCTTGAAGCTAATTGTAAAACTAGTGGTGCTACAGAATGGCACAGACTTTCTCGTATTAGATTTCTATTTCCTTGGATCTTCGCTTGCTATTTGGAATTGCCACATACTCTTTCTTGCTTGTGATATTTTTTACTATATTTTCCTTAATTAAAAGAAATGTTACATGTAATTGTTGCAAGTAAAAGTTAAAAAATCATGCAATAAAGAGTTAAAGAAACTGGTTTTTCATGTTGTTGCAGGTAGCTGTGGGCTGGAGCGTGCGAGGGCGCTGAAGGCGCGTCCGCCGCCCGCCAGCACGCCCGCCGGCCGTCGCCCATGGCCCAGAGCGCGTGAAGGTCGCGGCCCGCCCTCCTCGCTCCATGCGGCTCGCGGCGGCAGCGTCGGCAGCAGCTGGACCATGAAGCCTCGGCGCCGGAAACTCGGGCTGCACCGCGTCATCAACAAGGGCTGCTCGGCGCAGGCCGCCGCCCCCGCCGCCCGCGCCTCGCCGCGGCTGTGAGCTCCGAACGCCCTCACGCACACCCCCCCTGTCTGTCCTCAGCCCTCGCGCCCGCGCTCCGACCACAGCCGGCTAGCATGTGGCGCGGCGCGCGCGTCTGGCTCCTCTGGCTGCTGTGCTGCTGCTGCTGCTGCGACCTGCTCAAGCTGAGGATGCTGGTGCTGTGCAGCGGTGCGGTTTCCGCGCCGGCCGCGTACGCCTTTTCGGCGTCGTCTTCCGCCTTTTCCGCGTTCTCGTCGTCTTCCGCCGGGTCGGCGTCGGCGGGGGCGTCGTCGTCGTCGGCGTCTTCGACGCACCATCGCGCCAACCGCCCGCACCACCCGCAGCACCAGCAGCAGCACCAGGAGGTGAAGTGCGGCGGTCACCTCAAGGAGCGCACGGGCGTGATCCAGACGCCCAATTTCCCGCGTCCGTTCCCGGTGCCCATCCGCTGCCGGTGGGTGATCGACGCGTCCGCGCTCAACATCTCCACGCACAACGTGTCCATCGTGGTGTACCTGACGCAGCTGTACGCGACGGCCGGCCTCACCTTCACCGAGTTCGCGTACTACGAGAGCGACGCGTTCCACGTGGGCGAGGCGCTGGTGCACGCCGTCACCGAGCAGAACGTGACGCTGGTGAAGTGGCTGTGGAGCCGGCGGCCCGCGCTCGTGGTGGACTTCGCCCTCGACCGCCTCGAGGGCAACCACCTGCGCGTGCTGGACGAGCTGCTGGACGTGTACGGCTTCAACATCACCTACGAGATCTCGGGCCGCGCCGACCCGGTCAGGGCCGACTCGTGCAACGTCATGACGTGCTCCTTCGTCGGCAACTGCTTCGCCTCCGCCGACTTCACGTGAGTACACGCTCGCTTTCTGGGTTGTTAGATAGCAGATAAGTTTTAGGACGATTCTGACGAAAGCGTCTTGTAACGAACTCTCCTTGACTCGACTGTCCCTGACTTATCACAACGTTACTGATGCTCACAAAGAACCAAGGAGACTTGCATTATATTAAAAGTTTGTGACTTAGTGTTGGTTAACCTGATATAGATCTCGTTTGTCAACGCATTCAGCGCTTTTACTTGGGGCATAAGCCACGTTTTCATCTAGCTAAGACACTAACTACGGACTATCAGCAAGCTACATAGCAAAAAGATAATTAAAATAGATTGAGCTTTCAGTAGATTCGAAACGTGCACTTATCAGTTGATGTTTTATTTCGAACTATTTTTATTAATTGTAATGTGACAAACTATAAAAGAGCTCTTTGACTGTATTTTCGCTCATTTCTGAAACTAATGGGAGAAGCACGTTTTGTGTGGCACTTATTACCCTTCTCGCATCTGCTTCTCACAAAATTCCCTATATTCTTTCACATATCTATCTTTTGATGTTAATGGAAACATTTCAAGATTCCCGGCTCTTGATTCTTCTAATACATCGGGCGTAGTCCTATTACATCCAAATTACCTTCCATTTCAAGATTCTTCATAAGGATAGAACCTGATATTCTCGTTACCAACAAAGAGAATGTACCACAAGAACAACTATCAACAATTATTTAGCCATGTCATCAGAACAAGTGATAGTGATAACCACACTACAGTTACTGTTAGTTATGTTATTTAAAAACGTGAAGAAAAAGAAAATCTAGAGACATTTTAGAGTTCTTTGTAGAAATTATATTTATTACTCCAAAAAGTAAGCGAAAACCACTCAAATTTTTCGACAACGTGCACACTACCTTATTTATAGATCTGTCTTTGAATAAGAGATTTTATCAAGAAAATAATCTCTGTCTTTAGTACTTAAACGTACTTTGCTCTGTCCGAGAAAAACGTCAATGTAACAATTTGAAGTCATTTTTGAGAAAATTTTGAAAAGGTTAAGACTTTGTGGGAAGTACCCCGAAAAATAAATATATCCATTTCAAAGTCTTAGTTCCACAAGTTCAGTCAGATTGGTCAAGGAATATCAATTTTGGAGAACACAAAAAAGAGTCTCGAATAAAATATTGTACACCACACGGCAAAAGACACTTTTCGGGACTGGAGAGGATTTTCATTGCAATGAGCAATGAAATGCAATGAGCACAACATTGTGACAAAATTTTTAATATCATCGAATGCAACAAGTGATCGTTTCTACTTGGCGAAACTGTTTAAAGTAAAAATTGATGAAACTAAATCGATGAATTAAAAAAAAATTAATGCAATGAAAATAGTCTCAAGGTCGCGATTCGCCGATTTCCAGATCTCCACTTTTCTTAATCATTGTACATTTTTAATTGATAATTTGTTAAAAGATAAACCGATTCGTCGTACTGGTAGCAACAGAGACGTATATGAAACATTCATTAATGAACTTTAATCGTCGTGCAGAAAAGAAACCTAATATAACGGAAGGATAATGAGAATAACTTACATAAGGAGATGATCTCTCTATTATGAATCTATGCTGTAATGATAATACCATCCGAACTAAAATCTCCGTACATAAGGCTTCTCTTGAATCCCTAACTTTCAAATGATTTTGTATTAAATTGTGGGAATTTATTAACAAGCGCAGTTCTTGAGAGCTCATTTGGGTCAAATTTAATGTGGATAATGTCCGCTGATTGAAAATATTATATTTGCGAATGTGTGAACAACGCCACATTTTGTCGTTCCGATTTGTCATGGGGCGATCGCGTGCTTATCAATATCTAATTCCGCAACCCATTTTTTTTCAGAAAATATTAATTCGATTGAATATTATTCAGTGGAAAAATACGTCATTTATGAATAAATTATAATGTTATGATTGCAATGAGTTCTCTGTGAATTTATATTCCATTGTAAATGTGATGCGGGAAAAATTCAGGGTGAAGTTTTTAATATATTAATTGGGAAATGAAGATTATTTCACTATTTAAATTTGAATAGAATTTTATTATGTAATTTGAATAATTTATTATTGGCATTTTAAAACAGACTCCTAACAAATTGTGTAAATCCCGGGAGAAACAAATTGGGATTTTTGTTAGAACTCTCCAGAACTGTATGTCCGTATACACGTTTAGGAGTCTTATGCTGACTATTATCGCATGTTCCTCAGAACAATGAAACATTCTGCATTATCATTTACTGCTTTTCCTTGTGAGTTGCTACTAAATGGGTCATGTTTGTTAATAACCTCATGTGAGCATTTGATACAACTAGAGAAAAAATCGGTAAAAATATGTCTCTCTGAAAGATCTGCTCTGTCGAAGAAATTGCTGACACATTCACGTGAATGTTCTCGCGTTTTCAATACTAGTTTCAATATTTTCAATATTTAGATTTAGTTTTCAATATTTGCATCAATGTGATCTTAACCATATCTAGGCACTAACATAATACAAGCATATTGTCCTATTATAATACAAAACTTGCAAGTATCTTTACTTCATTGCCGAGTGGTACCTACATAGTAAAGGGAAATTATTGTAGAGTGAAGAGTTTTTGTCAGAAAAATAATTATTGTGGGTGTCTAATGTAGACAAAAAGGATAGTTCTTGTTCCTATAGTCGTTAAATAACTTCCATTGGTCGGTTATATTGTCAGAATTCAAGTTCTGTAAGTCCTTGAAACTAAAAAAGCGTGCTTAAAGCGAAACGTGTGTTTGACAATCTCTCTACTTTGTCTCTCCGTCCCTCCGTCGTCAACACTTGCGCCTAAACTGCTCAGATGCTTTTCTCCAAAACTGATATTCCTTGATCAATCTGAATGAACCTGTGGGCCTAAGAATTTGAAATGGATATTTTTCTTTTTCGGGGTACTTCACATGAAGTCTAAGCATTTCAAAATTTTCTAAAAAATGCCTCCAAATTTTTACATTGATTTTTTCTTGGATAGAGCAAAGTATGCTTAGATACTAAAGATAGAGATTATTTTCTTAATAAAATCTCTTATTCAAAGACAGACCTTTAAATAAGATCATGCACAAGTTTTCAAAAAACATGAGTAGTTTTCGCATAATTTTAGGTGGAATAAATGCAATTTCAAAAACAACAACATCTAAAAAAGTTCTCTATTTTTTTCTTTATTTTGTTTCGAATGGAGCAAAGTGTGGTAATAAAAATGGTTCTATTTTGGTAATTTCTCTGTACTTTCGAAAACTGCAAAATAACAGAGAATAAATTAAAGTCGTATGTGTACTTTATTTGACATTTTCGGTCGCCTGTCGGACTTTTCCAATCAGCTTTGTCCTCCATGCCTGTACCTTAATTCTAACACTTGGCAGGTAGGAGAGAAATGTGGCGGACTTCACGTATTCTCTTCATGGAATTAGCAAACCCCGTCTGCCGGAGCTTTTCGTTGCCACAAAGCTACAGAAAACTGAGACAATTTTAACGGAAATTATTCTATGTTTGCGCCGCCTGGGAATCAAAAGAATTAAAATAATAAAAAAAAATTAAGGGGTCGCAACTTTTCTTGTCGGATGTTCCTACGGGCTGCGACCACTACCCAACTCAGAATACGTTGGAGAACCGAACAATCCTGGAAGAGTTGTGTTGAAGAGCACGTTCTTTCAGTGTTTTATTATAAAGAAAATAAATACATTTGCTTACTTCTATTCCAGAACACACCGTTTTATTATTATAGATTTATGTTAGGATAATTTTTTTCTATTTGAAATTATTCAACAAAGGTGGATTATACCACTATTACCACTATTGTGTTTGGTGTACATAAAATTATTCAATTACACGATAATCACTCTGTGGGATGGCAACACTGATGACGGACATTTTCCTTCCGAGTGATCCAAGCCCTGCGTCTCATATTGTAAATACCGTCGTCCAGGCATTAAAATCTCTAGTGATCTGAGTGATCATTGGCGACACATTTTGCAGTCATCACGGCTGCATTCAGCGGTGGGCATGGTGTTTGCGCAGCAGTCGCTCGAAAATTTTATTTGTTGTCCAAGTACTTAAAAATACTTCGAAACAAATTCGAAAATATTCGTTAAAAGTTTTTTTACAAATATAAGTTTGGAACAACAATATGTCAAAAATTGTAGAGAATTATTTCAAAAATTAGAAAGATATCTTTAAAAAGGGAAATGGAAAAGACATGATTTGTAATTTTTGGAGTTAAAGGAGGTTAAATTGAAAATCCTGAAAGATCAACATAGATAAACTGTGTAAGATCAAGAAAGCTTAAATAACAGATTTAGTATGATTTTGGTTGAAACATAAATGATCACGGATCTCAAGAAACACGTACACAGATTGATTAACATTGATTTGATTGACATTGATTGACATTGATTTCTTGTTTTCTTGATTTCTTTCTATTTGACGATTCATATCTCGTATATACAAGAGTCTGAACAATGTTAATTCTAATGTAATGAAATCAAAATCGGAGTGTCTGTTTGTCATTTCGTAATATCTACCTTTTTTGTAATCTCATTTCATTATTGAGATGTACGTAATAAAAAGCAGTTAAATTTTTTATATATTTGTTTTTCTGTCTGTCCAAGGTAATATCTCGGAGTAGATAAAACATTTCGATAAGATTTTCACTGAAAATTAGTGTATTTTGTGAAGCTTAATTAAGGCTATATTTTATTCAAATAAGTCTTCTGTTAAGTAAAGGTAAATGTTCGTTTTTTCATACATAATTTTTATTTTATTCCAGTCGTAATAAAATTTTGTATACGCGACATTCAAATGTAGAAACAATTCCTGTCTGTGAAATTTCATAAAAAACATTTTAACTTCCCACTCTTAGTTCAAAATTTAAGTGAGTTATCCAGTAGCTCTTTTCTGTTGTAAGGTCTTACATTTTTTGAGAATATTTACAAAATGAAGGAATTGAAAAACATTAAACGTTTCTTATAGTCTATAAAAATGCTTACTAAATACGATTTCATTCATTCCCATAGCGCCAGAACGCGTTTTGTAATTGCAGGTTGAAATTGTTCGTAGAAGATTGTCTGGCGTATGCACCAACTCTTCTGTTTACAGCCCCCATAGGCGTCGTAGTAACGGTGATGGTTGGGTGGGAGAGGCAGGTGAAGGGGCAGGAGAGGTAGGGATAGGAGAGGACGATGAAGAATAGCGTTGAGAATGTTGCAAGTGTGACGCAGACTAGGATGGGGACACACTATATAGAAGTTATTTATTTTCGTATATAATATACGATTGTGGCAATTACGCGGGCCTCACAGGATACTCCATGAACTAGTATTATAATAACGTATTTATTTATGCCAACGTTTCCATGCTTATTTCACCTTCTTCAGGGCTATTAGATGCGTGTTTGTTATTTAAAATAATAATTTACAAAGTTATAAGAACAAGTGAATACATTTTTGGTCTTCCACCTTATTTTTAGACTGACGTTAAAATAAATAAATAGATAAATAAATGGAAAAATAAATGGATAAATAAATAGAAAAATAAGTAAATGTCGTCTTAAAATATATACATTCAAAGGAAAACGATCACACGCATAGAGAAATGGAAATATGTTTTCACCTTTAACTTGGACTCATGTACTATTGACATTATTTCTAGGTAATTTAGTGTGTCATTGATGCTCTATTGAACGGAAAACCGCAGCAACCGGCAGTTTGTATCGATAATTTATAAATTAATTATTAATTTCCCGAGATAAATCGTGGTATTTTCGGCGTGTGATTTATTCTCATTTGAATTCAACAGCCGGTATGATAATTGCTCGGATATAAAGTGATGTAATGTAACTCTAGTGTCATCCATATAATGGACAAAATTAGTTGAAAGATTGTGCTTTCGAATATATTTCACAATACAACAGCGGATATTACGTTTTGTTAAGTGTTGTATTAGACTTCTTTCTATTCCAAATTGAAAAAGCTAATTCGAAGACGCTTTACCAATGTCATGTTGTGAATTTACAATAGTTCTCTAAAAGTCTTTCATAATTTAGTGCAAATTCACTCAGTCTAACACCAATTGCTTAATCGAATTTCGAGAATATTTATCTTTCTTCGTCGAAATTTGGTATTAATTTTACATTAACATGACACAAAATAGGCTGCGTGGGAAAATAAAATATTTCTTCTTCTCCCCATGGCGCTAATAATGATGTTACGCACTTAATTGAAATCTCATTACATCTATTACAAGAAATGCGTATAAAATGCAGGATAGCAGAGTGGGTGATCAGCTGAATACTGGCAACTAAATGTTCAAAACAAAAGCAGTAAGTATTCAGCTAGATGATTTTTTTCATATTATCGACGGAGTGATTAAATTATTGTCTACCTTAATACAACATTACTTTATATAATCTGACACTAAGGAAGTGTTTAAAAGGAATTATAAAATATTGGTTAGTTTGTTTAAATTCAAAATTGGGAATGTCAGTCAGCTTTCTCTAAATTTTAGGTAGAGTGAAAATTAACAGTTTTATGAAATTTTATACAGTTTATAGTTGCCGGGAATTCTAATTAATCTCATTTCAGCACTTGCCTTAAGCGGATTGTTCCCCTACATCGGATGCAGTTGAATATATTTTATAATGTAAAAGCACGAATTTAATTAAGCAACTTTTTACTGAAAACAAAATAGCTTATTATTCAGTAACGAATGCGATAACACGAAATCCTCGCACGTTTCGTTCATATGTATTGCAAGATATTTTTATGTAGGGTGAGATGTTCACAAGAATATATCGTCCCACTAACGTTTCTTTTTTGTGCAGAAATGAAGCAACACTGAAACCACTCAGGTACACAATATAATATCACATCTTTATAAATACTTTTGCATGCAAAAACACTAAAAGTGTTGCATTCTACATTGGGCAAATGTTCATAACTTATTCAGGGGTAACGATTTAGTATAATTTTTCGAATAATCTGCAATGCACCTGCTGAGCAGTATGCAGTCCTGAAATTCCACTGACTCGGGTTGCTCAGGTTGACTGACAAAAAAGGCAATGCGCTGAAGATTTTGAAACACAATGAGCGTCTTGAGAGCTTATTGAGGGCATCAACTCACAAGATTGATTCTCTATTACGATGTGTTACGAGAGGTGCAGTGTTCACATTTATCCCAGATAGAGTGAACTACTGAATAGAAGTTTGGCCCTCCAAGTTGGGAGTTGACATTAGGCTGACAGCCGATTGTAAAAATCGCAGTCAAACGATAATGTATCGTAGTAAGTGATCCGAAAATGTCGACCCCAGCAAACTGGGATAGGATTTAGAAGTTTATGAGAGTGGAATAGTACATGGAATTAATTTAGAACGTATGCGCGTGTTGCAAGGAGTGCAACGGGCAGTTACAAGTCGCCAGAAAAAGGCTCTCTTTGTATTGACAGAAATCATTCCAACACAATTCTATGTCTAAAACTTGGAACTTTAATTAAGAATGCCGTCAGCTCTATCAATTTGATGACTAAACAATTTACGTATGCAAAGTGAGTGATGTTTCTGAGCAAGTCAACGGCTAAGATCATTATTTCCGTAAGTGAAATGCATGTTTATTGCGGGAAGTGGTGGTGAGCTTCCACCGTTGAATGGAGAGTTTAGGCGCCGATCTACATCTGCCTGTGGGGATTTTTTCTAATCAGGTATCTACCACCAGCGTGGCACGAGACAAGCTCTAAGCATCCGATTGGTCTCCAAACAAGTGTGAGGTACGAGTATCTGAGTGTTAGTGCGTGTAAGTAAGCGGTAAGGATAGGACACGGAAGAAGAAGGAAAGCTCGCACGCGGTCTGACGCCTGTTTTCTAGGGTACTGCTCGGGCATTCGCTCAGTGTTGACCGAAGAAACAACGGAAAAGTACCGATCAAAGCAGCCGGCCGCTTGAATTCTCCTCTAGACAGCTCGTGAATTCGACCTAGCTATGTAGCTAGTGTGGAAAAACCGTACCGCCGTCGGTCCTCCAACACTAGTACTTGGTCAGAGGCACTGTAGTGTCATCAGTTGATGCCGTCTGGTAATAATAATTTTGTGTTTAGATGGAAAAATTATAAGTCATAAGTCACATTGTCATGACATGAGACACAAGATGACATAAAAAACTCTTGTTTGTTAATGTTTAGAAGGAGACAAATGGTCCATTTCTCTTGTAGTTTACGAAAAATGATGGTGACAAATTACAATAAGACAAAAACCGGAGAGTAATTTTTCATGACATCTTGATGCTTAAAATATCTGTAATGGAAAATTTTTTTAAAAGTGGCTTAGGGGTCATTCATAAATTATGTAACGCAAAAGGGGGATGGAAGGGGGTCTGAGGCAGCGTTACGCTACGTTACGTAGAGATAGGGAAGTGCGTTACAAGGGGAGGGGGGTATTGAAAATACTCGAAATTTGCGTTACGTAATTTATGGCCCGCTCCTTATAACAATTTGCCATCTTAACGTAGAATTTCAGGTATCAAAGATTATTATTGGAGTTTCAGCAGTAGAAGGTCCATTTCTATTTGCTTCTTGCATATCTCATCACCCTCTCCCGATCTCGCACCCCCTCCCCCGCCTGCCCGCGCCGTCCTCTCGAAAAATGAGCCGCGCTGATCCGCGAGAGGCCCACGCCAGTGGCAGAAGTTTATGTGCTTGTCACTCGTGCGTATATGTAAATTCTGCGTAGGCACGTTGCCACATGTCTGTTCGGATCTGGGCATCCGTCCCAGAAGCCTATCGACCCTCGTCCTAGGGGAGGAGGTTGAAGTGACTGCGTCACTTTCATCTGAATAGATCGAAAGTTTATAGGTGCTCATCACGAGAGGAAAGGATTATTTAGAACTACAAATCAAATCTAACCGTTAAAAATGCTTTTAAAATTGTGCCCCAAAAAATTCATTTTACTGAGTATGTTCTAAAAACAGAAATGAATTCGGATGCGGTTTTTGAAAGATTTTCATGTTTGTTTGTTTTTTTTTTTTTTTTGTTATTTTAGGTCTATTCGATTCAACGTTATGTTATGATAAAAGGATGTAGTGATGATAAGGGTGATAGGACGAACACATACAATCATGCCCGAGGTGGGACTCGAACCCGCGACCACCTTGGTCCGAGATCACTACGGCACTACTGCTTTAGCAATCTCGGGCACGGGGCCGACATTTTCATGTTTGTGCAACTTGTTACGCATATGTAATGTTGCGAGAGAGAACTTGTAGTGTAAACCACAGACGTGGAATTTTTCGAACGATTTTAAGGATAAGGTATGTTCTTTTATGTGAAATGTCCCAAATCCTGACGATTCTATTTCTTTATATTCTCCAATATTTTGCTCCTCAATTTCTGTGTAAAGTAATCTTAGTCAGGTACGTTTGGCAAATTAATTCTTACGATCTCTTGTGTCAGGTTCTTTGCGGCATCACAAATAGAAATACCGAGTACAATGTCTATATATAAACGTAATATCTTCACGATCTTACTTTATATTACTTATAATACTTCATATTAATATGCTCATTTTAACTTCAAGTACGGGTATCAGGCTACGTGGCTGCTCAGTCCTTAGTAGAAATTATCACTCCATCTTATAACTGGTCTCGCAGAATTTCCAATATTTCGTCGGGCCGACCGTCACATCTTATTTTCAATTTTTTTCTTATATTTAGATAATATCTTGCAGGCTCAATTAGTACTATTGGGGCATATCAACAAGCAGGTCTTATTCATAAATATAACAATAAAACAGGTATGTGTGTGTATTAGCTTAGATAAATAATAAAATTTCTCCGCTTAAATTGAGGTTTTGGCCAGTAAATTGAAAAATATTTTAGTTTTTCAACGTTTCGGAACGCATTATTCCTTTATCAGAGCTGCGATAAATATTACAGTTACCAGCAGAACACAAATCCGCGCGTGTTCAGAGGTAGATGAATTACTGACGCCCTCCTGAAACAGGTCGTGTTGGCCTGTCAGAATCGTAGCGTGTTCCACGCTGGGCACTACCTGACTAATGCACGTGGCCGCTTCCCACCAAAGCCTATTCACGTATGTGTCGTGCAGTACGAAATTAGCGTAGGTGAATGAGTAATGCGTGAACCTCTCTAATCAATATAATAATTCGCTACATTAACGTGTGTAAAGTGCCAATGTAATTACACTTCCTGAACGTGTTCTGTTTCGGGGGCTTCAAACAAGCAACCACATCTCATGTATTGTCTCTGTGTATGTTTGAATTTGTACCTGTTTTGTAACTGTTTCGCAAAACACAATAAAATCTCTGTGAATTACTCTAGAGAGACTGCAGAATTTCATCAAATTAGCTTATATGACTACTCGTATATATATTGGGAAACTTTGAAATTCAGAATGACTATTTTTAAACATATACTGAGGTTTTCCGTTTCGATCTAAGAAATTTTCTGAAAATATTTGGCTTGTGCAGAAAGTTGCTAAAGCAATCAAAGTGAAATTTAGAGAAAATTGAGAATTATAATTACTTTCACAAACTGTATATGTTAGAGTTCAATGCCAAAACGCACAATCGTGTTGACAGTACGTTATAAATTGTGATCCCGTTTAAACTCACATTGCAGAGTGTTTCACAATGTTACAAACTTCTAAGAGCATGTAGGGATGTCGTAGATGATTACTTTTTAGCAATGAACATATGTTGAGATATTGCATATAACCAAGTTAGTTGAAATATACTCCTGGTAGTCAAGTAACCCGTCAAGAACAAATGTTCGATTGGTTCATGAAATCGCTTTGCGTCGAAACGTGACACGTCAACACGAGCGCATAATGAGTTGCCTACCAATCAGGAGCATGACCAACTTTGTTAAATGAATTTTCCCCCAGACGATTGTTGGCAGAAAGTGATCATTTTCGATGCCTAGAAATCTGTAAGGTTTACTCTGCGACATCCTGTACGAGAGCAATTTCTTAAGAACATTGTAAAATAAATTCCATTTTATATTAATTTGCTTCCTCGAAGATTAAAGAGGTTATTAACTCTCTTCCTGGGCCTGTATCCGAGTGCAGGCACGCTCCGTAGAGGTGCTACCGTCTTCACAAACAACGGAGAAGGAAGGAGGCCGCAGGTTAAACGGGTCCCCGGTTTAATTAAAAGCCCATTTGGGAGATAAAAACTAATGGTCGCGAAGCTGCGAGAGGAGGAAGAAGACAAAGACGAATCGCAAGACAGTTGCCTGGAGAAACTGGGAGAGCGAGAATGAACGAGGAGGAAGACTGGGGGAGATGAAGAGTAAAGAATGATGAACAAAATAAGGCTGCATGAAGAACGTTATGATGATTGCAGATACATTAGGAGAAAAGCAGAATAGAAAATAAAAATGAAGGGAAAAGATTGAAAAAGAGAGCGATTATAAAGAAAGGGAAAATAAAGAGAACATGAAAAAATGGGATGGAGGAGCCGAAAAAAGGATTTTGTGGTAGTAAAGAAACGACTGATAGGAGAAGACTAATACTGATAAGAGAAGACAATAAGATGGTGGCATAAGCAATTTATTCAAAGGTAAAACAAGAAAGATGTTGAATTATAGAAGAATGTGATACCGTCCCTCCGCTCTTCCTGCCCCTTCCTTTCTCCTGCAACGCCTCGCCAATTCCCGTCCCTCCCTCTCCACAGCTCCCCCCAGCAATTTTGCTTTTCCTTACTTCCTTTCGCCATCGCTTCTACGCTCCCGGCCCCACATTCTATCGCTTATTCTCACCTTGCTCCTGCCGCCCCGTGAGCCTGCGACCTGCTTCCCCTGCTCTGCCGCCTCACCGTCTCCACTTTCCCGTCATTCGGTGCCTCGCCTCAACTCATCTCGTCTATCGCCGTCCCCTTCACCTTACTCATCTCATCTTGTGTTCTCCCGCCTCGTCTCGCCTCGCGTTGGTCTGCTGCGCTCCATTTTGCCGTGGAGTTGTCCTCCCTCTCTCCAACTCCTCCCCGCCTCACCCAGCCTCGTACCATGCGTCTTTCTGCCTACCGCTCCTCAACTAAACTCACCCCACCACAGCCAGCATTGCCCTGCCACGTCACACCTTACCTTGTGTCACCTGGCGTGTCCCTGTCACACTTCACTCCTCCCCCCCCCTTGCCCTGCCACATTCCACCTTCCCTCTTGTCGCTTCGCCACTCCCCGTCACTGCTCCGCCGTCTTCCTCTCTCCTCTTCCTCCGTCGCCTCCCCTCGCGGCCCATCCCTTCGGCTTCCCCGATACAAAGTCACCCTGCCTCGCCCCATCTTACCCCACGCCTGCCACACCCCACCCTGCTTCGCCCCGATACTCGCTGCCAGGCCACTTTCCTTTATGGCATCCTTCCTCGCTCCACCTCTCCCGCTCCCCATGCCTGCCACAATCCACTCCACCTCGCTCTGCATCACCCTGCCACACCCCCACGATCCCTCATGTCACCCTGTCTTTCTCCACCTTACCCACATCCTCTCTATTTCAGCCACGCATTGCCCCTCCACACCAGACCTTTTCTCATGTCACCCAGCCTCGTCCCACCTTGCCCACATCCTCTCTATTTCGGTCCCGCATTGCCCAGCCACACCACACCTTTTCTCATGTCACCCAGCCTCGCCTCACCTTACCCATATCCTCTGCATTTCGGCTGCGCATTGCCCCTCCACACCAGACCTTTTCTCATGTCACCCAGCCTCGCCCCACCTTACGCATCCCCCCCCTTGCCACCCCGCCCCGCATAGCACCTCCTCCCGTCACCTTCCCTCTTGTCGCCTCACCTTCCCTCCTGTCGCTTCGCCACTTCTCGACACAGCTCCACCCTCTTCCTCTCTCCTCTTCCTACCACCGTCCTCCCTCGCCTCCCCTCGCGGCCCATCCCTTCGGCTTCCTCGATACAAAGCCGCGCGCGTCTCGAGGCCTCGAGATTGCCCCTTTATTCGGTGACCAAGATTTAATTACGGACAAATTACAGCGGAAAACCACGTGGCGAACACGGCGTCTCGGTGGGTTAATTAAGAAAGATCCCCCCGCCTCCCCTCCCGCTTCCCCTTCCCAAACTTCTGCTGAACGTCACGAGCCGCGCCACCTTCGCTCTCTCATCCGTCTGCGCTCCCAAACTGGCGTTTTATTCATTTTCCCAGTAATGTTTTAGAATCGATCAGCCTTCACATTCTAACCGTGCAAGAGCGTTCATGGTTAAGTAAACTATGTTATTTTAATAACGTGTCTTGTAATTTGGCAACTTCAGGATGACACGAAATTGTTTCATAATTGGCACAAAATATTTAAACACTTCTTTATTTTTTATTGTAATGTACATATAATACAATATTATTTAATTGTAATGTGTTAATTTTATTAACTAATGCATGTTTGGGTGAAATTTGGCTTTTATTAATTGTTGATTATTCATGGTTTCCTTTCATTCATATTTCTTACACGAATTACATTTAAGCCTCCGATGGGCACGTGGGGTCTTTGGGGTCCCCACAGCTATTTGCTGTCTTAGAGCCGGAAAAAAAACGGCCTCAGTTCCGTTTGATCTCGGCGGCGATACCAGGTGCGCCGATACTACTGTGTCCGAGAATGCCAGTTCCGTGACTACCATTATCGAGAACGAACGATACCGAAACTTGACCTGTTATCGGTGTGCGCCGACCGCGTCGAATAAATACTGGAGGCGTTACCGGAGTATCGCCACCGTTTAGTATAGCTCAAACTTGAGGCAGTCTGGCGGTATGTCTTGTTGAATAAGGCAAAATATTTTTGCGATTTGCGAGATTTGTACGTCGACTAATGCACAAGCAATCTGGAAATTTTTGTCGATAGCCTTCGGCTTTTGACATGAATATAATAAAAATAATATAAAAATAACAATTATGACGAATATTTATTTCGCCTTTTCACGTTAAAATATTTTAAGGCATATTTAACTTTCTGAGATGTTTTTCTTGAATTGTATTTCTATGGTTTTATGTTTAGGGAAAAAGAGTTTTGTGCATGTTCCTTTATTTTGCTCTAATATATTATATGATATAATAATTTCACTTTCGATGTTTCAATATAATTTATCAATACGTAAATATTAAAAATAATGCTCCAATGAAAGTATTAAACACATTGCAGTTTCTTTCTAGTGTAGTGGCATGATATGCCGTGATAATTAAAATGGTATTATTGTGTCGGCTTCCTCTTCGGGAATGTTAATGCAAGGGGTGGTATGGGAAGGTTAACGACGAGAGAGATCTGTCGTAATGAATGGCAGGCAAAATGGGAGTACTTAGTGAAATCCTAACGCAACGTTGCTTCAGGCAGTACAATCCCTCATGGCCTGTCCAGGATTTAATTCCTCACATCAGCATTCGTAAGATAAACGCGCTGGCTATTCATGAAACACCTGACGCTGGACATATATTACTAATAGTAACAGCATATGTTATTTGAAGATATGTTTTTACAATTATTTTCAATTTTTCCCTTGGATACTGAGGTAAAGAGATACTCCGCAGAATTTTGGATGAAAGAGTGTAGTTGTTGTTGGTTTTGTATTTTGGTAGTTTGGGTGAAATATGTTTCAATCCTGTTACCCTACAGCAAATAGCCAATATTGTGGTCAATGCCATGAGTCTATGAAAATGAGAGAAAGCTCCAATAACGACATGAGGGTAGGTGAAGTCTTCCAACACCTATTAATTCTTTCAAATTTGTATTTCTGTGTTGAATGCAGTCAGATTGTCCTGCGTGAATATCACCAAGAAAGTACTTTGAACGTACTCAAACGTACCTAAGAAGTTACCTTAAACATCTTAATCATAGCGTATAACGCATTTTACCTACACTAATTTTACCAAATCGAATTGAATTTTAATACGTTTATGGTGACACCAACACGATATAATTCACGACGTTTCTTGTCACGTCAGGTATTATCAAAGAGAACAGACGCCACCTTGACAATATCGAACGTCAGAAATTGAAGTGGATAAGATGTCAGGAATACATGTTATAATATAGGCATAAATCTTAGAAGATTACAGGACGAAGCATAATTAATTTTGTTTTTCATTTACCTTGGGATCCATAGTTTACTAGAAGGTTTCACAAAACGACAATACAAAATACACAAATATGAAACCAAAGCTAATTATAATTTATACCCAGGGAGAATAATTGTTGTGAACTTTAAAAAATAACAGTATTTCGATGAGTAAAGAAATATAATCTATAGAAATTTTAAAAAATAGATTCCAAATTTCAAAATCGTTTACATACGGAGAAGGAATTCAATTTATCCTATTTTTTCATTAATTTAATCATTTATACCAGTTACTTACCTACTTCACATTCAAGAGATCTCTTAGTTTTTTTCAAGATTTCGTAATTTGCGGATCAATGTTTGTTCTTACTTTAAATATTTAAAAGATCAGTTTATGAATCTCAGCTTCTCCCCTTCTCCGGAAACAGCCAGGATCTACTTTGTATAGTTCTCTCCTCAAATTTTTTGTCTTTTTCTCAAAATCCATTCACACACGTCTACTGAGTTTCATCGTCCGGTCTCTTGGTGCCTCTCTTCTCCACAACAATTGCACCTCAAAACAAAACAATAGTAATCTACATCATAAAGCAAGGAAGTCGACCTTTTCATGATGAAACAGGAGAGTTCACCTCCTGTCGGAGTCTTGAATGTGTGGGAATCCTGTCGAGTCTTGAGAAGTGTCTTTTGCCGTGTGATGTACATTATTTTATTCGAGGCCCTATTTTGTACATGTTTTCCTACAATTAAATAATAACATGATAAATCGTGGTGTAATTATCATCCTATCATTTGATATGTTGGCACACATGAATTGTTGATCATTTTTTTAATGGTAACGAGAATGTCAGGTTCTATCGATGTGATGAGTCTTGAAATGTAAGATAATTTGGAAATGATAAGAACTTCGCCCTATATTTATCAGAAGCAAAAGCCGCAACTTTTGACACGTTTCCATTAAAATCAAAAGATAGATATGTGAAATAATGTAGGGAATTTTGTAAGTGACGAAGGGTAAGAAGTGTCACAGAAAACGCGCTTCTCCCGTTATTTTCAGAAATAAATGGAAAGTATCAACAAAGACCTCTTTAGTAAGTTGTTCGACTGCATTTAATGTAAATAGTTTCAATTAAAATACCAATAAATAAGTGCGCGTTTTGAATACATTGAAAACTAACTCGACATGTTTTGACATGAAACATTCGCTATGTGGCTTGCTGATTGTTGTTTGTTTTTTAGCGAGAAGAAGACGTGGCTTGTGCCACAAGTAAAAGCGCTGTATGCGTTGACAAATGAGATCTATAACAGGTTAACCAACATTAAGACACGAAATTTTAATATAATGCATGGCTCCTGGGTTCTTCGTAGACAGCAGTTACATGGTGAAAAGGTGGTGACAGTGGAGTCTAGAAACATTTACGACGCTTTCAACAGAATAGTCTTATAGTGAACAAGTTTAATGCTGCGAAACAGAACAACAATGAGCTACTTTCCTGACAGTCTCGAATAAATATCACTACGTGCCATTATGCATTCTTTCTCTATTTCAGCACATTTCTTTTAAAAGCAAATATGTCCATGAAAGTTCATTACAGTGTCATTTGTATATTAAATTAGTAACAATGTCATTCTTCTTAGATTCAAAAACTCTTCTCAAATATTTATCTTTTTAAAAATTGACAATTCTCGTCAGCACAGTTCCAAATGCCCGTTTCTATTTTGTAAATCTCGTGACACAGAGAGTAGTCACAATATTCTACGGTATTGTTCATATCTTAAACACAACAATAAAGTCGTGCCATTAGCCGGTTTATTTCATTATTGAATTATTTTAATGGCCATTTTTAATGTCCATTTAATGTTAATGCATGTTTGTCGTGAATTGTAGTAAAATTCTTTTAATACTTGTATTAAAATTCTGAAAACTTAATAGCAAAACTGAAAAACCTTATCTGGTGCAGATCAAGATAATAATTTGCAAACTATCCATTTTAATTTGTAAAATGAAATTATAGGCAAAATTACCTTCGTCTGAGATATTTTGATCATATTTATAGAAGTATCTACCAGATGATAAATAAAATAAAAAAGTACTAATTACGGAAGTATGAAAAGCTAAATTTCTTTAACCTAGATTAAAAAATACTTTCATGATCAAAGATATTTCAAAAGCGATAACTTTAAATTTTTAATGTAATCATGTGATTGGCTTCGCACTATCAACAGTTAACTTTAATTTGAATTATATGCTACAATACGAAACTTTTTTTAAATTTTTTCTGATTCTCATCTGAAAAAGATTTTCAGCACTTTTTTTAAGTTGTCACTACTTTATTCGTCACGTTTTATTTAATTTGTCGAGCGTCAGACCAACTACATTAAACAGTACCTTTCAGAACGGCATCTTTAAAGCAAAACGCAAAGCTACTTCTTGTACACCCCTGACGGTTGTCTCTTAATGTGAAATGAAATTTCGCATATTTTATTTTCTTTCGAGCCGAGATGAGAATTAAAATACGAAGGAATTCTGGCTTTTTGTGTGGGCGCCGCTTGTGATTAACAAGTCACACTTGAAAGAGGTGCATATTTTTTTTCCATTTAGATTTGTCGGACGGTGGCAAGCAAATTATTACACATGGCTATGGAGCACAAGAAAGGAGTTAATATCTTTTTCCGATTTTATTTCGCTGGTGTTGTGGTGATGGACTGCGTTATTTTATTTTTATTTTTTTTAAAGGTGTTTAACAACATAATGGGCTTTTGCTTAAATCGTGGAACATTTGGCGTCCTTAGGGGATTTTCCAGCCTTTGTCGGTTGTTGGCCTGTTCATAAACTCGCATGAGTGGGCAGTTTTATTTCATTTCGACAATGGAATAATTTCTTTGTGTGTGGTTTGCTGCGTTCGGGCTTGAATCGTTGTGCACACAAATTAATCATTCCTATGAAGATAAAATGAAATGCTGTGTTGGGTAGTAGAAGTATATTTTCAATTAGTGGTATTTCGAGTTTGTTATTAATGCTTTATTGTCGGTTCGAAATCGGAGTGTGAAATGTGACGGTCCGTATTGTAATGTTGTCTCACTGCTTGCAACGTATTGGTAGTGAATTACACATAACGTCCGTTACAAAAGTGGGTCTTTAGAGGTCTTTAGAATGTGATTTTTAGAATGTATTATTATGTCATTTTCTGTGACAAATCAGCCCTGACTGAATAGTCTCAAAATTCACAATTTTCGTTTTAAATGCAGTTATTCAAGTTTAGTCGTTCTTTCAATCGCACGGAACAGTTCTTTACGACCTCGTGAAATTTGTTTATTCTGGTCCTCTTCCCGGTGCTGCAAGAATTTTTGTCCGCAAGTCCTTTTTTACATTCACCTTATTATTTTTCCAACATTGATAATTATGCTATTACAGTAACATTGCGAGAGGAAATTCTGTTTCTAGAAATATTGTTAAAAATATTGCTTTGATAATTTAATATGCTAAATTACGTATACGATTCGGAAATGCTCTAAATTACACAGCTGAACAAAAAAAACTTTTTTTCACTTGCCCAGGATTTTGCATCGAATTTACAGTAAAACGGGTGCGCTGAATCCAGATATGTCATTAGTTTCGTTGAATTGGCTCTAGGTTTTGAGCGAGGAACATTGTAATGAACAATAGTATCACAAAACTCACAGCATCTAATGCAAATTTCTATCTTCATACAAACACTTTTTTTATTTTAAACATTGAATATCGCATTAATTTTAGGATACTTTAATTGAGCATCATTTTATTAATACATTTTCTTTTGTTACAAAACAATGAGTTCTTCAGGAAGACCTTGTTTGAACGGCTTTAACGTATTTGACTAAATTTGTGGGAAATTTACGCTACAAAAACCGAAAAGAAATATTACAAACTTAGTAGAAAAATATATGAAACATATTTTAATATAAAACTGGGTAATTAAGATAAGTCGTGGACTCCTGATGTGGTACGCAAAACGTGTGTGGAGTGTCTCTGTCAGTGGAAAACTGAAGAGTTTAAAATTTGGTGTATTGATGGTATTGTGAGAGCCCTAAAATCATGATGATCGTTATTTTTATTCTGTAAACGTAAAAGCCTTCAATCGTTACAAGAAAACGAACAGGGCGTATATGATTTGACGGGCGCTCCTGATTTGAAATTACCAAAGCGGCCTGTGCCACATGGACCTCATATTCACCACACTCACACTCTGTCTGATTGTGAGGATATACAGATTCCGGGGTGCATTTCGAAAGTTAGCAGTGGCAGTGAATACGATGGAAGTGTTGTTACAAAAGAGCACTTCTCCCAAGATAAGCTCAGTGATTTAATACGCGACCTCAGTTTGCCAAACAAAGCTGAACGTTTAGCATTCTGACTTAAAGAAAAGAAATGCCTGACACTGGAAGCGAAAATAACACATTACTTGTTATTGCTGCAGGCTTTGTCATATTTGTCAAGAACGTTTTGGGTAATCATAAAGCAGAAAATAATCTAAAACTGGTGCCAGATTTGCTTTTAAACTTTCAATATTTGGATGCATCTATGAGCATTAAGGTCTCCATAACCATCCAGACAAATTTCCAGAACATTTTTGCAATATGTGTGAGGCACAAAGCGAGTTCCATCAAGAAATAATGGTAATGGAATTTAGACATCAGGGCAGATGGGATAAACACAATGGCAGACTACTACAGGAGCCATCAACGTAATTGCTGTGAAAAGGAGTAGTTTTGAAGTAATTTAATTTAAAAAGGCAATTTTGTCTCAATAATAGCTCCAATTTCTTGAATTCAATCCTCGTGTGCATAAAAAATCTGTACAAAAAGTAGTGTTGTTTCCATTTCTAGCGAACTCTGTACTGTCGGAAATTTAAAAAAATTACTTACAAACTACAATATTAAAATAATTATTTTGGTCTTAAATAAAATCTTTTTTCAAAAACTCAATCTCAAAAAAGGTACAATGTTTTGCAAAAACTATTAGTTTTTACGTAATTGCTACTTGAAGTTCACGTAATTTATAAAAAATCTTTCTTTCAAAAACCATTTTAATTTTTTTCTTCAATTTTTCCGAGCATAAAATAAGGAACGTTTAAATATATAGCACATGTCTCATTTTGATTAAACACCCTGAATTTTCGAACATTTCAAAGCTACAAATGCGAGAAAATGTGTTGTCTCTCTTTCCTTCATCTCTCCTCCTTCTATTTCTTCTTCTTTGCCTCATTCTTCTTCTTTACCTCTTTCTAATTCGTCTTTCTACTAACCACTTTTTACTCATTCGTCTCTTTCTTCGTTGTTTCTTTCTTCTCCTTTTCTTCTTTTTCTCCTACCTAATCTTTTTCGGTTTGTTCTTCTCTTCCTCTGCCTCCTCCACCTGCTTGTCCTCATTATTTTCTTCTCATCGACCTCCCTTCTTATAGTAAATTTTATGATGATTATTGTAATAATTGTATTTTGGATTGGTGACCTCTCTGTTGATCAAGGATTTTGTCATCGAGTTTTCCTTGATCGACACAGGAAATGCTGAGATGGTTCTTTGGTTTTTTTCTGAGCTGTACGAGCAAGGTTGTCTTTCTCAACAAGATATGAAAAGACATGAAAGGGTTTAAATGCCCGTGAGCAAGTGGACTGTGGGTGGGGTTTGTGGGCACTTAAACTCATTTCCCTCCAATAACAGAAAATAAAAAGCAATCCAATAAAAAACGATGCATTTAATAACAAAACCTAAGTTTACATTATGGTTCAATAATTCTTGTTGAGTTTACAACACTATCTCTAAAGTTGTCCTTCCATTAATCTGATTAGTTTCAGATCTTGTTTGTTAAGCAGTTCAAATTTCTAGTGGATAACTTGGCAACACACAAAGCATTTGGAAGACTGTTCGTTAATGAAAGAACATATTGTAATAAACAGAGCTTTCAATATACGTAATAATACTTAAAAGGAGCTCGTTTGTGAAAAGGAGCATATCTGTGATAATCAGATTTGGTAATACTCATAAAAACACTTGTAAAGAGTTCGATTACGAACAAAGGTTACCTGAAATACAAATTGCACATAAAAGGAACATCACGAGATAAATAACTTGCTAGCTTGGAGTTTACCATTACAGAGTTCATACAATACGTCGTTAGTGACCAATTAGCAGCGTCTGGAAGTTGCCAGTTGCGTTGACTTTGATCATCCGTGAGAAATGTGCCCACGAACAGCCATGCACACCAGTCAAGGAACCATTTTTTACCAGCAAGTAAATTGACCGGTTGTACCGCATACCAGTCTTGGCGAATATTGTATATCGTTTATACAAACTTTATACTCCAAAGTTTTTCTAGTTATTTCAAGTCCTTCTTTAGACTCACAAAGAGATAAAAAGGGGCGCAGTAGTTATACTCCAGAGTGATTGTTTCACTTGGCGGCGTGCAAACATATTTTAATGCAACACGTGACTTGTGTTAAGTAGTTTGAATTAATAAATATCACAAAATAAATAGCACTGTTCTGTTAGCACTTGAGAATTTTATGCGTACTGTAAGCAAAGGGATCACCCCGATAATGGGTGATTAGATGCAATAGAGCATGCGCACCAACACCATTGCCTCGTGTTGAACAAATGACACTTCAACGGATACGAGGACTAACTGCCATTACCCTCTCATCACTATTCATTGCCTAGGGAAGGAGACTCCACTAGCTCTACGACAATTAGTTTCATTCTAAAGTAATATAAGTTCGCTTTATCCGACAACGTATCTTGCATTTGTTAACCTTTTGACATATGATACCTTTTACATTTTTCAGTTATGATCTACTGCAATTGAAGGGTTAGAAACAACATGGTAACCCACATGAGGTTCGTTCTTCACCAACAGCGATGCTACCGTGAATAATAAACAAAGCAAAAATTTAACTTTGTTAAAAATTTTGCTTTAAGAAACACTAGTCTTCATTCTTTCGAGAAATATATCCCAAGACAAAACATTCGATGCGCTAGAGATTTCTAAGGTACCATTCGAAATTATTCTTTTCATTTTTACATTGTGTGTTACTATGTAATTACCTCCAACCCTTCAATTCATGCGTAATGCATGCAATGTGTCGGTGTTCCTAGGCACTACCCCTGCGCGTTCTTCTGAAGCCTTCCGCTTCATAAGCGAGGGATTAGGGCCTTGGTCGAGAGAAAGATATTATTGCTCAGGGATACTAGAGAAAATTTCAAAAGTGTTTCGCGGATGCAGAAAACTATTGAATACCGAATGCAGCGGTGCCAAGGTCTTCTCCTGGTGTCAGTGGCACGCGTCGTGGCACCGTTGCATGCACGAGCTTTTCTGCGCAACTAGCGTCGGGAAAAGAAACTATTAGTAGTAATCCCGCAGGTTTACAATAGGGATGGCGTTGTCTCTGGTGGCGGGGTGACGAACTGCATGGAGGGGCGATTTCGTCGTGGCACTCGTGCCACGAATTCTGGATCGACCTTGACAACACTGACCTAATGCGTGCGACTCGTTGGTGTCACCAGGCACAACCACTGCGTTCTTCTGAAGTCTTCCGCTTCATAAGCGGGCGATTGAGGCTTTGGTCGAGAGAATGATGTAATTGCCTAGGAATACTAGAGAAAAATTCAAAAATGTTCGTCGGATGCAGAGATCTACCGATTGTCTAATGCTTGCGATGCGTGGGTGTCCGCAGGCACTACCACTGCGCGTGCTTCAAGGGCTTCTCCGGCGAGGACTGCGGGCGCGGCCCGCTCTGCCAGCCCGGCCGCCACATCTGCCAGAACGGCGCCACCTGCCGGTGAGTCCCCTCGCACGCCACGCCACGGCAGCGCGCCCTCCCCTTCACACGCCCCTCCCTTCTCTCTACCCCTCCGTTCCCACCCTCTCACGCTCTCTCCGTCCGTTCCTCCGTCCCCACCCTCTCACGCTCTCTCCGTCTGTTCCTCCGTCCCCACCCTCTCACGCTCTTTCCGTCTGTTCCTCCGTCCCCACCCTCTCACGCTCTCTCCGGCCGTTCCTCCGTCCCCACCCTATCACGCTCTTTTCATCCGTTCCTCCGTCCCCATCCTCTCAGGATCTCTCCATCCGTTACTCCGTACCATCTTCTGTTTGTTTCTTTTATTGTTCTTTTTTGTCCGGAATTGGCCATCTCTGGACCACGCGAACGTGCAACCAACCGGGGCTCAGTGTTATACAGAATAGGTGTATGTGACTTTTATGGAGGTATCAGCATTTTGATGCTGAATTCATTTTTACACCCAGGGTTGTTAGCCCTGGGGGACTAATCTTCTGTTTATTATTATTATTAATATTATTATTATTACCTTATTTTATGACTAAAGATGTTGAGTCGGCGGAATAGAAAGTCTATTTCAGGTTGCAACCAGTTCCCTCAGGAATAGATATAGGGATTATCAAATGAAGAAATAAGGTGAGTTTAAAAACATTAAAACACAGTTCTGTTTACAGTTTCCTCATCCACTATTTGCTGTAAGGGTTTCTCCCAGAAAGTGTTGGGAAAATACTGATTAACACTAGGTCATCGACATTGACAATTTCAATTTTTTTTTATTTTTACTCACTTTGATCTTATTAATTATTCCGTTACAAATATATAAGCAACATAACATCCAAAACTATAAATGCATGTTTTTACAAGTGTTTAATCATTGAAAACATGTACATTTCTAGAGGCCTGCATTAGTACCGTGCATTAAAATAATCTAACAAGCGGGAAAGGACGCGGATTCAACAACGGTATTTACATGTCATACGCGAGTATAATGATCATTTAATGCACACTTTTCATCACCTTCTCTCAAATGTTGCATTATTTACAGCTCGCTTGTGCGCCGCGTCGTATTAATAGTAATATACACTGAGTGCAAAGATGAGAGGATGCTGGGACGAAATAATGTAATATACGGTGTATTAGCTTACCGCGTATCCAGTATGTATGATATTTTGCCGCATGTTGCCTAAATCCAGGTTGTATCTCTTGGCAAAATTTGCATTAACACGATATACGCGTTTGCACGTGCGTGTGCGTGCGATATCGTGCGCCCATGCGTGTTTCCTCACCAGCGCGCACATCTGAATTTGCGCAGTTACTTTTCAGAAGCCTTCCGCTTCATAAGCGGGGGATTAGCGCCTTAGTCGAAAGAATGATATAATTGGCTAGAGATACCGGAGCCAAAAATCAGAAATGTTTCGCAAATGGTAAAAACTATTGAATACCTAAGTAATTTCAACATCATTGTTTTGTTTTTCATTAGTTTCTGCCATCGGGCAACATAGGGCTAGTTTTAGAATAAAGTTTATGTTTATGTACTGTATCTATCTTCAGTTATCTCATAATAAGTGTTACCCGCTTGTAGTGCTTGCAGAGAGTTCAAAGTGGATCATTTTTTTCCAATGAACATTTGATGAAATCTCATGTAACAATTTTATTCACGCGTCACTTTCTCCCAACGGATAGGCGACTCATTGTTCATTAGTGTTGGACAGGTACGCAAAGTCTCTTTGCAAAACACTAGCCAGCCATACGTGCACACCAGTGCCTGTATCAAATGTCATACGAGTGACTTTGTTACACGAAATTCCCCACCACATCTTCATTAGCAGAATGTGATCATCTTCGACCCACACACAGCCCTAGAAGTTTGAAACATTTATTCTAGAGGCTGTGTGTGCATTTGATTAAGAGCGAAGGTCTCTCGCCGCTGATTACAAGGAAAAATGGTTGGGACGAGTTTTCATGGCGCCTCGGTCTGCATTAAGGAAAATGAGAGGAGAGGTGATGACGATGGCGATGAATAAGAATCGAATGGGCGCTGTTAAAGAGGGTGTGAGTGGGGCATTCGCCACAAAGGGACAAAGAAAATCACTGACGAGAACAGTCGTCCTACGACTTCGATTTCGGCAGGAGCCACTTACCACTTACTGATGCTACGAGAGTTATAGCCCAAACTTACCGACAGAACGTAATACGGAACGTACTCCAGAGCGAGAGAGAGCGTACATATTTAATTAGAGTTGAGAAAATAGCCCTCCCGTGACCCCGATAAGCTGTAAACTGGACCTCCGTTAGACACTCAGACAGTGTCCAGGGAATTTCAATAACTGATGCAACTTCCTCTGCTCTATCCTGATACAATTTTCTTTCACATAATTCTCAGGGTTGTAGTGGTCCTTCCGACCCTTTCTAATGTTTTTTTATTTAATAGGTAATTATTAACATTTATATATAATTTCAATTCTTTTAACTATGTGTTTAGGCTCAAGGCCTTTAAGACATTACAATACCTATATCCTACCGCATTCTAACCTTTCGAATTCTGACATTCACCCTGAATGATCTCTTCATTACATCAAATCGCGGAAAGGAGATCATAAGGTACGGCTAAGGAAAAAAACCCTGAAGGGAGAAAACCTGCCGTCAGAAGACGAGTACATGCTAATCTACTAGAAGTTTTCTAAACTATTTATTTATTTCCTTTCGTGGGCATCTTCTCCATCCAGCATTTGGCCTCCTCATCCCTTAAAATCAAACAGTGTCACAGAAGATCGCTCTCAACCCCTCCTCTCCGCTTACTCGGGGGGAAAAAATAATTATTTCTAATATTGAGGGCTGCCTCGCTCGGCGCGTTCATCTATTATTATTGACTACCCAACGCGCAAATGCTATTGCGATCGGGGACGCCTCTTACCTCCGTGTCTCCACCCACTATCTGGGAACAGAAGAGAGTATCGTTTCTAAGAAACTATTGCAAGGCGTTCATTACCAGTTTAAGATTTCTTATTTGAAATTTATATATTTTTTTAAGGTCGCTTTGGTCATGTAGCGACCACTGTGACTTTTAAACTGTAGTGGAAACACGTAAGTACAACACAAACACACCCATGTCCGAGGCGGGACTCGATCCGGCGACCCTCCGGTCCGAGATCACTATTGCACTATTGCCTTAGTGACCTCGGTCATCGGCCCGACTTCTATTGTTTGTATGTGTTCACTTCTGCTATAAACTCAGTGTGTCGCTTTTATTTGAGTTTCATTTAACAAGTCTGTTCGAGTATTTTGTTGACTAGCCATCGACATATTTCACTCAAGCACACTACTGTCTCCCTGCGTGCAACGTGTCTGTGACCTTGCAGTCGCCATTATACTCGATCCTTTATACCCAAGTAGTGTAGCCTTGCCTTTAGCGTAACGGCCTTACACCTCGTAACTCGTATGAAGTTGCCTTGGCGCTCGCTCCTACCAAGAAACAATATTTCTGTACGAAAATATTATTGTATATACCTATCCTGTTGTTCATGGGTATTGGTGCATAAATGAATAATATATTATATCAGTTTGCCAACGTTTCGGAGTCTTATATCTCCATCATCTGGGCCAAATACATTAACAACACGGTTAGAACAATGTATAAACACTAATTGTTAACAATTGTTAATGTATTTAGCCTTGATGTAATAAAACTCTGAAACGTTGGCAAACTGGCATAATATTGTCTTCATTTATGAACCAATGTACAAGAGGTTGAATTCTACTGCAGATGGTCGTGAACAGCAAATTGTATGTATCTGCAAGGTCTAATGTACTCATCTCTGCTCCTGCTAATTCGTGAATTGTCCGGTTAAAGTCCGCAGTATCAAACATTTTTGTGTAAATTTTGAACTAGAAACAGCTTCAAAGCATACTTCAGACTTAAGGCGGATGAAATCCACACTACTTGACACGTGATTGCTAGCATATGTGAAGTACTTTACGTTGACGGGTGATTGCAGGTTGAATGTGATAAAGAGGAATCAGATTACTGGGGGCAAGCCTCTAAGTTTAGCTAGGGAAAAGATATGCCGTAGTCGCGGCGTAGTCAAAACAACTTTGGCAGCATATGGGTGCGCATTATCGTGCAACAGAATGATGTCTGTCAACATTTTTGCGCGTTTGGTCTTGACGCGCTTTTCGCAAAGTTTCCACTGTGTTCATTACGTCCAACAGACATTCTGGCATGAAGTTCACCTCTGACGTTCCTTGCGTTGTCAACAAACCCACTACGCCTCGGTGTTTCCTTTCCCGGCCACAATAGTGATGTCTAGACATCGAATGTTTAGGAACTAAAACATCGTCTTTTAAGCGCCTAAAAAGGCTCTGAAAATGTTAAGAATAAGGAGAAAAAAAGACATTGTCATAAATAACATTCACAATAAAATTAAAAATTATTTGTATAACTCCATACATATTTACAACTCTTCTACATTTTATTACCACTGCAATATATTATCAGTAACTTTTCAAGGATCACAATTTCAAATCTGCAACCCTTGGGAGCCAAAATCAGTTTGAATACAGAGAAGGATTTCTGAACACCTATTGATGTGTCTGGCATATATTTTAGAAGTCCAACATTAGTAACACTGAAACCTTCTGGGAATTTACATTTATTTCAATTCAAAAGGTGCCCTCGGTGTATTGCCAGTCGACTATTTTCTCAGAACATGGCTAGTATTCTTGAAATAGGGAAATGAAGAAAAGTATGCTGGTATACTTTAGGAATTTTTCGTATTTCAAAATACAAATACGTGAATTAAAGGTTTCGTAATGAATGGTCAGGTTGGACCATGGCCGATTTTTTGATATTTTAGCATTGTATATAAAAATAATACATGAAAGGCAAAAACGTGCAATAATTCTAAAGAAAAGGCATTTATGCAAAAAAAGGCATTTAAACTAAAATAAGCAAAAATAAGCATTATAAAACTTCGTCATATCTCATCATTTGCCATGGTTCGTGCACATATATTATCAGCCTTTAAATAAGTCCGCTAGAATAAAATAGGCATTTCCCGAAATATCCGATGTCTAGTGATGTCAGATGCACACAGACTCGCTGACCGCACTTTAATAACATCTAACAGACGTCTAGCATGGATCTCCTGCGTGGGCTACTATCCCACACTTAAACCCGTTCCACTGGGGGGAACAAGTCCCCGGAGCGAGCACCTAAGCTTTCGCCTTTATCCGCACCCCCCCGCCGACGTACGTCGACAGGCCGGTAACCAGTTAGCCCTCATGGCAACCTCTCCACACTATATCTGAGTAATGGCCCGTCCTGCCAGCTCAGAGCTACTAGTTACCCGGGCTAGTAACGGAGTCAAAACGATGCGCCGCTCACATGTGACGGGAACAAGTCCTCCTCTATGCCCAGAGTATCGGGCCCGAACTAAGGCTCTAACTAAGTACCCGAATCTACGTTTCGGGCGGCTCGGGGCCCCCATCCCGTCTCCCCACTGTCTGCACATTTAGGCTAGCGAAGTGGGTATCGCCGCAACCTGGGCAACCTGACGGTAAGTCTCAGAGTCCCGTCGGACTTTTATTGGTGAATTCCAGAGTATTCTGAAGAATCTCTTTTACCCGATCATGCCCAAACGTTTACATGCCATGGGCCCAACTGGTGGGTTGATGGGTTGATGGATTGAGACAAACAACCAGAAGCTGAGCATTGCCTACTCAGTGCCTCCACCTTGTAGCTAATGACGTGAGTGTCGCCATGAAACTAAGGGTCTGGGTGGCCGTGATCTCTCTACCAGAGATCTTGTCCATCCACGCAGACAAGATTTTGCCTGCGGAGTAACAGACGTCTAGTGGACCGGCGAGCGCTCTGAACGTATGGAAGGGTCCCAATAGAGGGTGCTTCCGTGCACACACCTATCATCTTTACCAACGTCCGCGCTGCGCTCGTTATACGTTATGTCTTGTTTCCATTTGATTGACTATCAAGAACTTTTCGCTATTATGACATCTACTACCTTCACCATCGCATCCCTGTCACCATTGCAACAACGGCCACCATCTCCACTGTAATTTCCGTACAGAAACCGTAATACCGCCATTGATCATCGCTCCTTTCACCTGATCTGTTCTCCATAACATTTATTCTCTTTTATTTATTCTAAAATCAACACAATCCGCGGTCACTTTGACAGTTATCTTATTTCCAGCCGCCTACTTGGAGTCAGGGCACACACTCTTACCTCAGTTTTATTTCGACTTTCCAACAGTATCATCACTGCAATCATTGCTGTAGTTTCATGCGTGTAACATACCGTCCGCAATAAGGCAGTTGCAAGCAGTGGCATAGCTTTCCGTAAGGCTGCGGGGCAGAGTCTACGAAAATTGTTTCATTGCGGCTGTAGACAATTCGCGACAAGTGCGTATTTATTATCATAAACCTATCATATTTATTATCATAAACCTATGGAGGCTGATATAAAAGTGTTTTAGAACGAGTGGACTTTAAAATAACTCCGCTCGAGGTAGCTGTGAAATTAATTCAAATCATTTAATTGTCTTTAAAGTCTTTGGGGTTTTATTAAAATTAAATAAGTCATTAGACAGTCTTTGGTTAATATTTTATTAATTTAATAAAATTTTACGATTTATAGATATTATAACTCAATACGATTATTTTACACAATTTAATTATTTTCATGTATTCTTTGTTGATCAGACAGTGTTTAATTATTTTCATGTATTCTTTGTGCCAGAAACGCAAACTGTGCAAAATGGATCTCCTTGCTCTCGTTCCAGAATCTGTTCTCGTTGCTGCGCAGACTGACGGGCCTACTAGGAGGAAAACAGGCAGTTATAGATGTATGTCAATGGTGTCAAGGTCTCCTACTGGTGGCAGTGGCATGCCACGAGCTTCTCTGCGCCACTAGCGTAAGGAGAGGAAACTATTAGTAACCCTGCCGTTTTGCAATAGTGATGGCGTTGTCTCTTGCGGCGTAGTTATAAACTGCGTGGAGAGGCGATTTCGTCGTGGCACTCGTGCCATGGATTCCCACTCGTGGCATCGACCTTGACAACACTGATGTACGTCGTCGAAAGTGTTAGGGATATCTCATGATCAAGTGTCGGCAGCCAATTGTGGAGCAGCCCAGGACCTTAATTTCCGCTCGACGACCAGCGATCCCGGCTGCTTCCTTCGCCCCACCGCTCCTCCTGCCCTCGTCACTCCCGCCGCCGCTACCACCACTGTCACCAACACGCCAACGCCACACTCCGCTACCTTCGAGTAACTCCGCTGCCTGTGCTATCGCCTCCCGCCTCTGCCGCACCACCGCTCCGCCCCGCCTCCCCACCGCCCCGCAACCGACCCCATCGCCCTGCCACCGACCCATCGCCCCACCGACGTTACGCCTCCGTCCCGTCTCCGTCCCACCTCCGTCCCACCTCCGTCCCACCTCCGTCCCACCTCCGTCCCACCTCCGTCCCACCTCCGTCCCACCTCCGTCCCACCTCCGTCCCACCTCCGTCCCACCTCCGTCCCACTTCCGTCCCGCCTCCATCGCACTCCTACTCCCGCCCTCGCCCCAGCCCCGACCCGCCCCGCCCCGACCCGCCCCGACCCGACCCGCCCCGCCCCGACCCGCCCACGCCCCGCCCACGCCCCCACCCGCCCCGACCCCCGACCTGCCCCCGCCCCGCCCCCCGCCCCCGCCCCGCCCCCGCCCCGCCCCCCGCCCCGCCCCCGCCCCCGCCCCCGCCCCCGCCCCGCCCCCGCCCCGCCCCCGCCCCGCCCCCGCCCCGCCCCCGCCCCCGCCCCGCCCCCGCCCCGCCCCCGCCCCGCCCCCGCCCCGCCCCCGCCCCGCCCCCGCCCCGCCTGCGACCCGCCCGCAACTCGCCCCCGCACCGCCCCTACTCGCCCCCGCCCCGCCCCCGACCTGCCCCGACCCGCAACCCCGTCCACGCCCTACCCCGACCCGCCCCCGACCCTCAACCGCCGCCACGCCCCATCCCGACCCTTCACGCCTACGCCGCGGGGCCTGGAAAGGTTGGGACGCGCCGGTTATGGACAATAAGTCGAGCGTCGCGAAGGCTAGTTAATATTCAATAGTGCGGCGGGAGAGGCTTCATGCAAATGGGATCGCATCCCCGGGCGCCGCTATCAATGCCGCCCACACAATGTGGCGCGCCACGAGCCAGCGCCTGTAATCCCTCGCGGCGCGGCGCGGAGCGGCGCCCGAGGCGGGGCGGGGGCGGGGAGGGGAGGCGTGGGAGGGGACGCCCCGGGCGCCCAGCGTGGGGGCGCCAAGTGCCGCTCGGCGGGGTGTTGCAGGTCAGGGGTGGCCAAAGCCCGTGTTTGCGGTGCCCCGCCAACCTCGAGTGCCGGTGGTCGAACTCGGGCAGCGCAGAGCTCGCGCTCAGTCACCTTCAAGGTCCGGAATCGATCGAATCGAGGACGTAAACGCTCTGGTCATTGTGAAAAATGTCATTGTACTCGTTTTTAAATATTGTTCCATCAACTTTGCTTATTCATAATTTTTCTGTTTGTTGAGTGACTTTGTTACTGAATTAACAACGCAAGATACAAGGTTATTCAATTGCGTCAGCTAGTAATTAGGGTTTCTCAGTTATTTCATCGGGTCAAGTTTTGAAGCGTGTTTTCCGCAATATCATTACATTGTCCAATAAAAGTTTATTAAAATGCATGAAAATGACACCATACTTACGGTTTCGTATCACAGTAAAATGAGAATTATTACGAAAAGAATTTGAAAATTGGTTCATGTGTTGGCGAGTTCACATCGAAGTTTGTTTTAACAATAGAAAATCAGAATTTTCTTACCCAAAATACATCTTAGTTACAGTTCTTACAAACTATCGGCGTAAAGAAAGTAATTAATGATTAGTGAGTAGTACTTTTCAATTTTTAAATCTTTATAAAAGTAAATATTGGTAATTAAGTTTTAATTTTTTGGCATCATTTTAGGGATATTTCAAAATATAATTTCAAGGCTCCGAAACATGTAATGGATTTTAAAAATGATGTTTAAAATATTAAATGTACTGAAACTTGAAGGATTTATCGAAAGTGTGCACTATTTTCGCTTCTTTCAAAATTCCCAACGTCTACTTCGTCCTACGTCTCAAACCGTAGTCCACGTGATGCACGACCTCGTCTCTCCAGTGGCGCTTAGTTGGTGGTGGTGGGGGGGACAACTTGCTTGCTGCCCAACTTTATGGGATCTCCTATTTTTTTCGTTCAAATCATAAGACATATATTTATTTGTGATTCAGTATAGCCACTAGGAGATATTTCTGTTTTTTGGAGACATGAATTTGGTTTATTTGTCTAGTAGGGGGTGGAGTTCTGTTTGAAGTAAATGACGCCATGGATCTACAGGTCGAGGCCTCTTGTTTTCTTTGGACGTTTGTGTTTCTCATAGAAATGCAAGGCGAGAGTTCAGGCATAATGAATAGATAAGGCGCATCCATGGCAGAATCAACAGGATGAAAAAGTCGGTCTAGGTTCATCATTATTTTGCACCGAGACCAAAAATCAAATTTGGCAGGAGCGAAAGGAGCCCGAGGGTTCTAGGGTTCGAGTCCTGGGGACGGTGTCTTTTCGACACTAGTTACATAGCTAGGTACACGCGCAGGTACATACTATATATCTTGGTCGAATCCATCCATGATCATGAAGATTCTATCGGATTCTTTTCATATCGATAGTTTTCTTTGTTGTTGTTTTTTTTTTCAGACAAATAACTGGTGAATGCCGGAACTATACCTTAACAAACGGGCAACGGGATGATCTTGTATCTGTCCCTTCCCTTTACTCATTCTCACTTCAATGTACATGCACGACTTTACCTTATATATCAGAATACTATTTGGGCCCAGTAGAGCTTTTCCTGGCTGGGCCGGCGGCTAGATGAGGGAGTTTCCTGTAGAGGCACCCCTCCTCCCGCAAGCCCACAGTGTAGTTCAGCGCCTCAACTCGCGTTGAAGGAAGGAGGAAAAACTCCGTCTCTAGGAATATAACAACCACTACACTTACGGGATGAATGGCCTCTGTATTTGACTAAGCTGGAAACACTAAACAAATCAATTAATCTGAATTGGCATGTGGAGCGACTTATGACTGTTGAATGGAGACTGTAGAATGGACTGTAGAATGGAGTTTTAGCTATGCCGCTAAAACCTATCTTGAGCTGTCGTCTGATATTGCGTGATATAATGGCGGCTATTCCGGAAACTTTCCTTATCACAGAGACGGATCATATTGGATGTCAGATTAGTTCGTCGCCTGGCCTTAGTGATACGATTATAGACAGACTGCGAGAGGAGAGTGGCCAGCGTTCCACGGCCCGTTTTCAAGGTGTTGCTCCGGCTTCTAACGATCGCATGTAATCGGACGGTGTTATCTATCAACCTGCTAAGCGCCATTTTTGAAAAAAATGAGATCTGGACGTCACCAGTTGCATTGGACCATGTTCTAATTGTACGCAAAATTTGGCACCAAATCTGTGAAAATAGCCTTAGAATGAATGAAAAATGTAAACGCCATCAACCACATCAGGGATTTTATGTTTCGCAACAACCGGCTATAAACCTAGATCTTCAAATCTACTGTTCTTAATTTCACATTACGCAGGTAAGCGCCAGATATTCCACTCATGTCTGTGTAGTTTGGCGCTTCAATGAATGAAATAATTAAATTACAGTTTTTAGAGCCGAAAATGTAATAAAACCTTTAAACACGATTATCTCAAAACTTGTATGATGTTGATGCATAACAGCGTCCAATTAACGGAAGGGAATCTCTAACCGAGAAAAGGACCGATGGCTTTTACGTTTCTAAGTTGCATAGATTCGGCATTATAACTATTTGTAATGCTCAAACTCTTTGAGATTTGATCTTTGGGCTTATCACATCATATAGTGAAGTTGCTCTTACTTTCCTAGCTGGAATCTAGTACGATTCCAGCTAATTAATAATAAACTTCAAAGAATAACACATAGATTACTAGTATGTGTATAATATAGAATTTTATGGTTCTATATTCTGTTCACTAGGAACAATTGTGTGTGGATGTGAATATATGTGTCAGTCTACAAGGTGTAGCCTTCGGGCAATAAATGAAGCATTCATAATAACCGAAAAAACTACTCCCACTTCCAAAGAGATGATTGCATATTGTCTCTTTTTAACACAGTATTTCACGAAGCACGCATTCTAAATAAGAAACGTTTTGTATACCATTTTTGAAACTCCACTTAAAACACGCCATGTCAGACCTTCCCTCCCTGACTTTTATCGTGTCACCGATACTCGCAGCAAAATGAACAACGTGCACGCGCGAAATTGCGTGAACCAAAAATTACCAACACTAATGAGATTGCTTTCGGGGCTCCATCGGCGATATAACAAAGCAGCGAGTCTGCTGCCATCGACAGATAATTTAATGAGAATTTGCGCCCGAACGGAGCGCCGAGGGTTGAGGGCGGCGCTGGGCCCGTGCGGAATTTCGCGGCGCCGTCAATCCACGCAGCCCCCACCACATCAAACTGCCACGCCCACGCGCTCCGTTTCAACGGCGGAACCGCCCTCTGATTGAAACATTTGGCGCGAAACGTCTCTAAAATTCGTCCTAGAGGATGGCGTTGTTTGATAATAAAACCGCACGCAACAAAATCGGGTTATTGTAATGTCCTAGGGTCCGGGAGGTCGTAGGGTTACACTTTCGATGGTGGCAGGATTTTGGACACTAGCTTTTCAACTAGGTCGAATTCAACCACTGTCTGGAGCAGAATCGTGGGCCGACTGCTCTTGTCGGTAGTTGTCGTGGTTTCTCCGAACAACGCCAGGTGAATGCCGAAACAGACGGGCTATAGACAGCGCGCTATATATCCTTGACCTATTCTCACCCGTTACTTACACACACTCACACTAACATGCACTACACTACCACACATGTCGGGAGACCGGTTGTAGGCTTACAACTTGTCACGGTTGGGGCGATGCCCAGCTGGTGGGAGATACCTTGTTGGAGAAAAACCCCGCTACCCGACGGGAGGTCGTCGCCGCGTCTCGCCATCCATGCGGTAAGAGCACCGCCACTTCCCGATCAAAACACGCACCGCACTTACTGGTTTAATGACCTCAGTTGTTGACACGCACGGAATCACTAACAGTCAATCAATGAGCGCGCGACCCTGGTTCCGTGCGGAATTTCGCGGCGCCGTCAATCGACGCAGCCCACGCCACATCAAACTTCAACGCCCACGCGCCCCGTTTCGCCCTCTGATTGAAGCTTTTGGCGCGAAACGTCTCTAAAGTTGGTCCTAGAGGATGACGTTATTTCATAATAAAACCGCACGTAACAAAATCGAGTTATTGTAATGTTTTCTTCTTTGGTACCAACGGGAGGGGTGGATTGGTGCAACAACTGATGTCAGAGCAGTGTTTCTGACCGGGAGGTCCTAGTGTTACTCCCGATGGTGGCAGGATTTTCGACACTAGCTTTTCAGGTAGGTCGAATTCAACCGCTGTCTGGAGGAGAATCCTAGCAGCCGGCTGCTCTGATCGGTAGCTTTCCATGGTTTCTCCGATCAAAACCAGGCGAATGCCGGCGCAGTATCCTAATACGCCCTACATACAGTGCGCCATCTTTTCTTCCTTTTCCTTGTCCTACCCTCACCCGTTACGTACACACTTACACATACACGCACTACACCTCCACACATGTTGGGAGACCGTACGTGGGCTTACAACTTGTTACGGTTGGGGTAATACCCCGCTGGTGGGAGGTACCTGGTTTCGGAAAACTCTGCTAGCCGATGGTTGGTCGGCGCTGGATCTTGCCATCCAGCGGGGGGAAGACCCCCGCCACCTCTCGTGCAAAAAACATGCACTACACTTACGGAAACAGTTATCCTAGTCTTTGACGCAACAAACAATCAATCAATCATTGCGAGCGGTCCGTAGAGGATGGCGTCATTTGATAAAGCCGCACGTACCAAAATCGTCTTGTTGTAATATAGTTTTCTTCTTTGATACCGTACGACATACACATCTCTGCTTGGTACCGTTGTGAGAGAAAAGAACCATTACTTGATCACGCGTGTGTCCGTCGTTTTTCCAAGCATGAAGCCACGCGAAACAAAATTGTGTTTTTGTAATGTCGTTTTCTTCTTTGCTGCCATACTACATACACGTCTTTGATTGGTACCGTCGTGAGAAGAAAGAAGCTTTTATTCGATCACACTTGTTCCGTGTGTAGAGATAGCTCCGCGTGTGGAGAAGCAGTCGGGGATAAATTTAGCCTCTCGCGTGGCGTAACCATAGTAAACAAAGCGAAATTGCGAAACAAAAAAATTTCATTATGCAAGGTTTGTAATGAGTGAATAATTTGTGAATTTGATTACGTCATTACTGAAACGTAGTGTCCATACCCTAGGGGCGCTGAATACTCGTGCCCTAGTGCCTTTCTGAAAGTCTACAGGATATTTTATTAACAACCGTATGTATAAGCGCTTTTTTCTGGTAATTGGAAGCCAGTTATGTCAATAAAGAAAGTAATACATGATCATGCGAATATTTATTCATAAATTAATTAATGTGTAACAAGAAATCTAGTAAACAAAATTAAAAGAGCAGAAGTAAAAACCAAAAGGTAAGATAAAAACACTAGTAAAACACAATGTGTAGGAAGAAAATCTCCAGGTAAAATAGGCCTATGTTGTAAAAAGTGAATGTGCAATAAAAAGTCGAGAAGTGTAAATAAATCACATCAATCATTTTCTTCACCTTTGAATAAATATTAACTTCAGTACAACAATATTGTTCTAACGTTCAACGCTGTCCTTCGAGATTATCACAAAATTACGCACCTACAGCTTCCCCCAACACAGTCAACATGACTTTTCCTGCTGATGCTGTCAGAACGGTGTTCGTTTGTCTTTGACTCTCAATCACATTTAATCTGTTCTATCCGCTTGTAAAAATTCTTGCTATTCTTACAACTTTTACCAAACACATTAGTCATTCTAGAGTATATATTATCCTCATTATAATTATTATAGAGTATATGGTTTTTTACCTTCAGCAAGTACAAAACGAATCACAGAACGTTGTTCAATAAATGTGGAATTTTCAAGAGGACTCGCATCGTTTCCATCGTCCCCCTCGTCCCATCGTTCAGCTTAATTTTGAGGTTATGAACACAACAATGCTCATCCTCCAGATGATCAGGTCTTATTCCAGTGATGCCAACGTAAAATCATAAAATTACCAAACTTGTACTCACTGTTTTTCCCCCAGACCAATTTGTGTCTTTAATTATTGAATGTCCTTCGTACACTTGTACGCGAATGCGCCAACGCGCCAACGCGCCAACGCGCCAACACGCCAACACGCCAATGCGCGCAGAAATTGAATGAAAACTATGAATTTTCCGTCCATGTGAGAGATTTCTATGGTTATTACTCGTTCACTTTACATTTGCAGACGGCAGAATTAGGAACTAATGATGTTTTGAAAGTGAAGACCCGAGCACACAACCGACTGGTTGGGACTCGAATGGTCCCGATGTCAATCGGAATCTGACCAATCAGCTGTCTCCGAGGTAGCACAAGCGCTACGGACACAGCTGACAAATTATGACTAACTGACAGTGAGCTGGAGTCGGACCCTTTAATGATTAAGTAATATACAATATAATATATCACACCACACACTATTCACAACATTCACGTACAATATTTTTATTTCTTCTTTGCACTTATCTACTGCTTAATGGTTATGTTCTTGCCCCGCCGGGGTTCTGTGTGCTGCTCATCGCCATCTATATCGTATTAAACGGTTAGTATCTACTGCAGACTCGTGTTTCTCATTCAGTCGGTGGTGACCTCATGTAAACAGATCGCAGCTCCCTCTGCAAATGTAATGTGAACGAGTAATACATACACAGAAACACGGGGAAAATCCAGAACCAATGAAACAGTTTCGATTTTAATGAAAAAATGCAATTTTTTCCATCTATACTCACAATGCGCTTACCGAACCAATTCTCATACTTACTGAGTCACACTTTACAATACCACAGTAAGACTCCAAATATGAGGCCGCCTGCCATTAAATATTTGCTATTCACAACTTGCGTTATTGAACAGCATTTCTTTTAACATCCATGACGTGAAGTATTTGTGAAGAACGTTTTAGCTAAAACACAATTTTAATTGCAGTGTTATGAGTGTATTTTATTTGTTCTTTCTGAGCAGGGTGATTGATTGATTGATTGGTGATTCCGAGCGCGTCAACTTCCGAGCTCATAAATCCCTTCAATGGCATGCTTGTATTTATAGCGAGAGGGCCGGGTGGTCTTCCGCTGCTGGATGGCGAGATCCGGCGCCAACGTATTCGTCGGCCAGGGGGTCCCTAACCAGGCATCTCCCACCAACGTGGCATCGCCTCACTGTGAACAAGCTCTAAGCTCCCGACTGGTCTTTCGGCATGTGTGGTAGTATAGTCCATGAAAGTGCGTGTGTAAGTTAGGAGTGATGATGGACAAGGAAGAGGAAGTAAAGATTGCGCGTGGTCCGTGTCCCGTTTGTTGGGGTACTGCTCCGGCATTTGCCTGGTGTTGATCGGAGAAACCAAGGAAAAGGAGCAGCCGGCCGCTAGAATTCTCCTCCAGACGGGCTGAATTTGACCTAGCTAGTGTGGAAAATTGCCACCGTCGGGACTGGAACCCTGTGACCTCACGATCAGAGGCACTGCAGTGACTAGTGACATAGGTTGATTCTCTTAGCCACCTCGGCTGGTCGTAGCAGTGTACCTGTTACCTTTTGGAAAACTATTTTGTGTGGTTTTGTTCAATAGCATTTCTGTTGCTGCAGGTTACTAGTTTCATCTCAATACGATATATCCTCACCATCTGCACGAATGTGAAATATAAATGAAATACTGTCTGAAGGACACAATGTTTAACAAAGTTAAACGTCAAAAACATGTAATCTGCTTGGATTGTGGTTGGACACACTTGTATACACTCATTTATCCAGACATCACGAAAAAAACTTTGTAACAAACGCATTAGCATCAGGGAACCTCGAAAAGGATTTTACTATGAAAATGTGGACCTCGCTTTTTTAGACTGAATCCGATAATTTTCCTCTGTATTACGTTCATCCGGCGAAAAGTAAAAAGCTAGTGCAAACAAAAACAGGCTCTAGTTGTTTACTTAGCAAAAAAGATGAGATCTCATATGGATATACCAGGTAATAATATCAAGTATTTGTTTAAATTTTCTCTAGCAAACTATAACTTTGGTCTAAAATGCTTGTGCTTACGGTTTTTCTAGATCAGAGACAATGGAGATGGAGTATTAGCTTTTCATCTTGGACAAAAGGATGAAAGCGCGGTGAGGATGGGGAAAAGCAATTGCGTTCTATGTGTGGCCCTTAGTACTTTCTGAGGCGGTGCCCCAACTTGGTTCATTTCATCCCATCTACGTAGATCCTACACCGTGCCATATTCCATTATGAAACTTAACTAGTATGAGTGTTTGTCTGCTACATCTAAAATTTCTGCAAAACGTACACCACGAAAAGGAATGTCTAGGATATATTTGCTCGCTTTTGCAGTTATGGCAGACGTAATTTTTTTTTTTTATTTACATTTTAATATGTTTGCATGCTTTCACAAAATAATTTCTGAGCACATTACTTCTACAAATAACCGTTTTTATTGTTTCACTCCAGAGAGTACCCAATTAGAACGTTGGGGGACGCGAGATGTACTATTATGACGAGGGAATCGGCTTCATTTCCTGTGATTAATATCCGCAGTGAATTTAAGGATCACCCGCGTATGAGCTTCATATCCACGTCTGCTCCAAACAGAACAAAAAAACGCTTGCCTCGATTACTCCCTCGAAATTAAAGCTAATGATGAAAAACATCTAACATTCTGTTTCAATTAATGCATACCTCGATCAGCTACAATGGGCCATGGAGAATTTTCATTAAGTTTAATTGGAAAATGTATTCCGTTTTAATTTGCACTTGCGTCAGAAGGCCCACTAGAGACGCGAAACGCAAACAGCTGCTAACCCGAAGGCAGTGGAGCTAGGTTAAAAGTTTTCCCCCTAAATTAGGAGATGTATCACCTTCAGGAGTAAATTTAGGTCGGGAGGGAGTAATCTTTTTAGTTTTCTAAGAGTGTTTTCTATGATATAGCAATTTTGATACTTTCGTAATGATTTGTAAGAACGGTGCAATCATTTCTGTGGAGACCTTATGGAGAACCTAATACTCTTATAGCACAGTGTACTTGTATTGGTGTCTAGCATTTCAAACAACTGCATATTGAAATATTCCATTATCATCGTCTCATCAAGAGTGTGGTTGTAATTATGGCCTGTTCCAAATTTATATTAAGATTTGGGCGCCAGAAACAGGTTACATTAATTACTACCAAAGTTTTCCCATCTAATTTAAACAAAATTGTATAAACATCCAGCTAGCTTGGGTCGATGGGTCCGGATACAAATACTCGCTATCGCCTCGATAGCCGATTACCTGATCTGCCAACTATACAGTATGGCGTGGAATCTGAAATGTAATAATTATATGTTTCCAACTAATTAAAGATTATGATTGACAAATGAAAATTCCTTTCATTTCCAAAGAACAAAATTCAATAATTTATTTAACGTTAAGTTTTAACAATTAGTTTTATGGTCATGACCTTTTAAATACGTTATCTCTTTTGTACTGCAGTATTTCTTTACCGTTTTGCTTGCCGTCGCTCCGTAGTCGCTTCTCACTTGACCGTTGTTGGTTCCAAGTTTCGCTTCTTTCTTCCGGTCTTGCGCTGCTGCTGACACGTCCAGTCCACACTGCATAAACTATTTATCGGTTCTTATCCGATGCTCCCAGTTCCTAATCTTTCCCACTGGTTATGTAAAACATTAAAGTTCAACTGCAATATCCGAAAAACTGTACAAGTCCTCCGCGAATTCACTTCTGGCAAATAATTCTCAGAGCCCGAAAAAATTATTACTTCTCTCACAAAAAATATACAAGTCCCACTTTCCTAATATAATGTCCGCAAACGATCTTTACACCACGTCGTCTACTATCAAAATCCGCGATCTTCACTCCCCGACACCCAGAATCAGAATGTTCTGTTCAATGTATTTTTTAACCCTTTATGGTTCGGTAAGCGTCCCTCATTCTATTTTTTCAAAACACATCGGCAAAATTGGTCTGTCTAATCTTCACTAGCCAACCCGTGCGTGTCTTACGAATCCAAGTAGCCACGACCCCCGTCAGTCATTCGTTTTTGAACCAATCACATCTTATTTTCTTTAGCTATCTAGCCAGCGTCCTGACATCTTCAGGGCCTGTGTACTGTTTGTTGACCTTGCCAACCTCTGCGCTGTCGTTGCTAAGACCGTATACCGCCATATTGTATACCCATTTATCCACCCCATGTACAGCTAATATTATTAAATAAAATTTGTCATATTCTGATATATCACAATATACAACCGAATCTACTTTCTAACATTTTTTAAAATTTCGCAATGGCGTCATAACTTGAACATACTTTTGAATAACTTTTGAAGAAATGAAGGATTGTCAAGATCATTACGTCTCATTGCGGAAAAAATTAACGTTTGTGCCCTGTTATTCAGTAGAATTATCTAGTAGAAGTATATTAGCATTTAGTAGAGTTATCTAATATTCAGTTATTTATTTAGAATTCAGTAGAATTGTTCAGTAAAAGTATCTATTCGAACGTTAAAGAAAATAATTAGGCGTTCACTTTAAGGTGCGATGTACTTGCACACTATGCGGATATGCGGAATATAGACGTTTAGTACATCGCGTGAGGAAAAATGTTGAAAAAATATTTTCGAAGTGACTGTTATGACGGAATACGAGAAATATGAATGCAAAGAAAAAGGAAAAGGATATCATAGAAGAAAAGGTGGTTTACCTAAAAGAGATCTTCGCAAAATAATTACTTTGACGGAAAGACTACGATGAACAAGACGACGAATATGGAGAGAGAGACGAAGAACGCGCTGACGAAGAAAACAGAACAGTGATGAACACGGAAAACGAAGAGGACAGTAGAGTCTTCTCCGTATGGCAGTTAGTGGCGAATCCAGGGGGGAGACATGAGGGCCATGAACTAGAGTTTTCGTGCCTACTTTTATTAGGCAAAATTGATTTCAACATTCATTTATATTAGAATTATGTAATTATTTAAAAAATAATATTGTATTGTATCATATATACACTTTAAAAATAATATAAAATAAGAACAAATGTTTATTATTTAACACAAATCTGAGATGGCCTTCCCCCAAAACGATCGGCTGCAGCCACCCCTGATGGCAGGTGCGACGACGAGAGCGCAAAGGAGACGGAACGAGAGGAGGCGTGTGGGTAAGGGAGGGGGATAGACGGCGCAGCGCTGATGAGCAGAGACCGAACAATGAATACGAAGGAAAAGGGAAAAGATACCGTAGAAGACAAAGAAGCTTACCTGAAAGAGATCTTCGCAAAGGAATTAGTATGACGGGAAGATTACGATGGACAAGACGACGAATTAGTAAGGGGAGACGAAGAACACGCTGAGGAAGAATAACACAACAACGATGGACATGGCAAAACGAAGACCACTCTATGGCGCGAATTTTATAACTTTGTCTCTTTACGATGGAATATGTCACGGTATTTCGCGTCTTTCTCAGTTTCTCGCGCCTTTCTCAGTCTCCGTATACCGCTAAGATATCACATTATCGCGACGTTGTCAAGCATTACTTGCGATCATGCGACATCTAGCGGCACGACCGAGACAGCCGCGGAATGCCGTGTGATAATCCATCGTGTCCATAGGGGCTTGAGGGGCAAAGTTATAAAAACTCACTTCTGAGACCACACTGCCTGGCGGTCGTGAAGGAAAAGGGAAAAGATACCGTAGAAGAAAAAGAAGTTTATTGAAAAGAAATCTTCGCAAAATAAGACGGGAAGACCACGATGGACAAGACGACGAATATGGAGAGGGAGACGAAGAAGGCGCTGAGGAAGAAAAACACAACAATAATGAACAAGCCAAAATAAAGACAAGGACACTAGAATGTCCTCCATATGTCAGTCAGTGGTATATCCAAGGGGGGAGGGACATGGGGTCATGGTCCCCCCCCCCGAAAGCCTAACAATTGTTTGTTCCCTTCCTTCATTTGGCAAAATTGATTGAAATATTTATGTTAAAATTATGTAAATATTTAAAAAATAATATTTATAGTATCATATACACACTTTAAAAATGTAAAATAATACCAAATGTTTATTTTATAACAAAAGTCAGAGATGCCCCCCCTCCAAAACGATCGGCTGGATCTGCCCCTGGCGGCAGTTGTGTTGTGTTGTGCTCGCGACGACGCGACGAGAGCACAAAGGAGACGGAAGGAGAGGCGCAGGGGCGGAGGCGCAGCGCTGATGAGCGGAGACCGAAGACGTCGAGCGAGGCGGAGCGGCTCCTTCGGCGCGCAAAGGGAAACGCGAGACGACGTCGACGGCGCGCGGCGGAGGGGGGATCTGACGGCCCGGCCGGCGCGGCGCCCGAACAAATCATTTTCGTACGACGCCAAATATTTGCTACACGAGATGCCGGGCGCTCCCGCTGCCGCGTGCCGCGTTATTGGATTGTTCCCGTGCCCGCGCGTTAGGGCGGAGGAGGGGGACCTGGGGTGGACGAGGGCGGGGTGAGGAAGCGCTGATGGTCGTGGGTGGGGCGTGGGGAATCAGAGATGGACGAGGGCGGGGTGGGAGGAATCGGGGATGGACGAGGGCAGGGCGGGGGGAATCGGCGATGGACAAGGGTGGGGCGGAGGAATCGGGGATGGACGAGGGAGGGGCGGGGTAATAGGAAATGAACGAGGGAGGGGCGAGGGGAAACGGGTATGGACGAGGGCGGGTGGTGGAATCGGGGATGGACGAGGGCGGCGGGGAGAATCGGCGATGGACGGGGGCTTGGCGGGGGAATAGGGGATGGACGAGGGCGGGACGGGGGGAATCAGGGAAGGACGAGGGCGGAGCGGGGATAAACGAGGACGGGGCGGGGGGAATCGGGGATGGAAGAGGGAGGGGCGGAGGGGACGTGAGGTGGACGAGGGCGGGGCGCGGGCGCCGTGCTGCTCATTGGACCGGCAGGAGGAGGCGCGCATGCAGTGGCGGGAGCGTGGACCGACAAAGGTCTTTCAGGGCATCAGTTGATGTCATTGCAGGGCCTGTGAGCGGGAGGTTCTGTGTTCGGGGCCCGACGGTGGCAGCATTTTTCAAATAGCTCACTGAAGTGCCTCTGAAATGGGAGGTCCTAGGTTCGAGTTCCGACGCCATACTACCTCACTGAAGTGTCTCTGACCTGGAGGTCGTAGGGTTTGAGTTCTGACTGTGGCAGGATTTTCGACACTATCCAGATAGCTAGGTCGAGTTCTGTCGCTGTTTGGAGGAGAATCCTAGGGGCCAGCTGCCCTGATCCGTAGTTTCGGTTCCGTGGTTCCTCCGCTCAACGTCAGGCGAATGCCGGAGCAATAGCTTAACAAACGAGCCACGGACCGCGCGCGATCTTTCCTTCCTCTTCATTGTCCATTACTCATACTTACTTATACACTTACATGCACTACGCTACCACACATGCCGGCAGACCAGTCAGGAGCTTAGAGCTTCTCCCTGCTGGGATGGTGCCACGCTGGTGGGAAATACCTGGGTGAGGAAAATCCCTTCAAGTTGATGTAGGTCGGCGGCTGATTTCGCCAGCCATCTGGGGAAGATCACCTTCTGCGATAAAAGCATACACGTATGGGACTAATGGCATTAGCAGTTGGCGCCTCCGGAATGACTAATCGTTTAATTGATCAAGCGAAGGCGTGAAAACACAATTGAAACGTTCTTCCCTGAGTAATCTGTATTATATACCATTTATTATTGAACGCTTTAAAATTCCCGCTTTATTAAGTACCAAAGCCATTCCGGTATCCAGAGAAACACAAATGAGAGTCGGGGTGCGGCACGTATGAATAGACCTCAGAATAAATATATCTAAAGAAAAATTTTATATTTTAAAAACTAATACTACGTGTATTTAACATCGTATTATAATAAATAATTCCGAAAATAAGTGTATTATAATTTATTCAGTTTTAGAGCTATTGCAAAGACATTAGTATTTTGAATAGTTTCTTTCGGTTCTTTCCAAGGGGACACAGATTATCACATCGATTTTTGAAGTAATACTTTTAACACTATATTGCTCTGAGGGCACAAGCATTCTGTACATCGCAAGATAGTAAATCATGATTTAACTTATTTATGGGTCAGTAAGAGAACAAGTGTTTCCGCGCAGTGATTATGCATGGCGACGGAGAAGAATATTTTTACGATACGGTAAAGATACTGTAAAGATACGGTAAACGCAGAAAGAGTGAACTATCACTCAAAGATAAGAAGGGTTCTAATAATAAAATTCGTAAGCAATTAAACAAGAAATTCTTGCCATAACAGAGATCTCTCTTACTATAACTTAGTTTATGGCTGATTGGCAGTCCAGAAGACCTTGACGTCTTCTTGTGAGACTGGTCCTGTGCAAATGTACCTTTCCCTAGGGGCGCTGGGGCGCCAATTTTGCGTTTGATTTGAATACCAGAGAGAGCAGGCCTAGATACAATATCCGCAATATTATCCAGTAGTTCAAATCGAAACTCTGGTGCTAAATTGCTAGAGGATTTAATTTTGCCAGGATTGACCAAGTGCCTTTCCTGTAATCTGATGTACAGGCCGACAAGCGTCCGCATGCATGCCGTCGTTTTTTGGCACCTCAAAAATTCCCCTAGTTTTAACCGGGTTTGAGACCGCAAACGTGGGATCAGTAGCACGGCGTGATAACCACTATTCCATCAGAGCAGGTTAAACAGAGATAGAAGATAAAAATTACGCTTGCATCCATCGCCCATCCCCTCCACACACTTTCTGCGTGATTGTTAATGATATTAACTTCATCTGCTCGATTGAACACCCTTGGTGTGAATGTCGTCTTCAATCGCTGGGACCGCGATTCAAATTCCGTTCGAACCAAGTGGAGTCCCGATCATTGCGGGATGGACATTACATTAGACTGCGATTTGTTTGATAGAAGTACTGGTATTGTGTGGGTATTGTGCCGAAAAGTGAATAAAGCTTGTTCCTATTACTAGTTTATTAGCTCCCTTAGCACGTTGTGTACTCAGAATTCACGATAGGTGTATATAGGACACCGAAAAATCGATTCCTCGAATCATCTGTCCTGTCTGCCCCTCTGACCGTCTGTACTGTCCATTCTCTCTGCTCTTTCCAGTTTGTTTGGTCTTCTGTCTGGCCTATGTGCTGTCCCTCCTGCGTGCTGTCGATCTCTTTCTCCCTCTGTTCGATCTTTCGTCTGCCTGTGATAGGGCTAACATCGTTTACGCAATTTTCTCTAAATAGAACATACTTTCTCGCATTATTTGTAGCTATTGCAATTTTCAAAATTTTAGGGCATTCAACGAATATGTGTTTTACGCAAAATTACTCAAAAACTACTCATACATTCAAAAAATTGTGCATGGCCTTTTAAAGATCTTGCCTTGGAAAACGTATTTCATTAAGGAAAAAGTCTCCTTGTTAATATTGCAGTTGTAGAAAGATACTAAAAATAATTGAAATTTTGCAACTTTCGAAAAATTAGGAATTTCAACGAAAATTATATCTACCAATGAAACTTTTTCAGTGTCAACGAAACATTGCTTCTGGCTACATAGTGGGTTAGAGGAGTAATTAACTACAAAAAGACAAGATTTATCCACTTGTTCGTTACCAGGACCCGACAGTAAAAGTTTTTCTGTCGAAAATTTGCCATTTTCCGACGCACGACTACACTTGCACTTCTTACGAGGTCAGTCGAATATGTTCTGTTAACACATTGACTGTATTTTTTAAAAGAAACTTATTTCCCTTTGATAGTTTCTTTCTATACACGCAATTCGTCGAGAAACGAGTTTTATCTCCGAAGCTGGTGGTTGGAGGTAATGTGAATGGCGTGCTAAACCTGTAAATCAGAGTTCGAATCTCTTCGTGGAGAGCAACAAATTGCTGGTTGGACACAATTTTTCACTTTGAACTAGAATTTTAACAATTCGTAGCCGCGGCAGATAACACGAGAAGGAATGTGTTGTTGTAGCTGCACTAGCTCCGCGTATCGATATGCTGCGGCTGATTGTCAAACGCCGCTCGCCCGCGGGGGAGGACGGGGGAAGGGGGGGGCTGCGGCGTGTGGTCGGGGGTGGGGCGCTTTCCGCGGAGCGAGCAGCGAGAGTCCTCCAGCGCAGTCGGAATGCAGGCGCCGCCCCGCGCCGCCCCGCGCCGCCCCGCGCCGCCCCGCGCCGCCCCGCGCCGCCCCGCCCCGTGCCGTGCCGTGCCGCGCCGCGCCGCGCCGGCCGCTCCGAAGGCGGAAGCCTTTGATGTGGTTTTTATTGGGAGCGTTGGCCAGCGTAGCGCGGCAAGGCGACGCGTGGCCTGGAGGGGAGGGGCGGGGGCGGTTGGCGAGGCGTGGCGGGGTGGGGATGGTTGGGCGTGGCGGGAAGTGGCGTGACGGAGCAGGGAATGACATGGCGGGGAGGGGTGGAGCATGGCGGAGAAGGGTGGAGCATCGCTGGTAGGAGCGGAGCATGGCGGGTGATGTCTGGCGAGGCGGGGAGGGACGTAACGAGGATGGGCATGGCGTGGCGAGGCTGGCAAGGGCTTGGCGGGGCGGGCATGGGCGGGGCGAGGCGGGCATGACGGGATGGAGCGGGGCATGGCATGGCGGGACATGAAGGAGCGGGGCATGGTGAGTAGGGGCATGTTGGGACGGGGAATGTCGAGGCGGGGAATGTCGAGGCGGGGAATTTCGAGGCGCGGAATGGCGAGGCGGGGAATGGCGAGGCGGGGAATGGTGAGTTGGGGAATGGCGAGGCGGGGAATTGCGAGGCGGGGCATTGCATGACAAAGTGGGCGGGGAATGGTGGGACAGGACCGGGCGGGGCGGGACACGGTGTGGGGCAGGGCATGGCGGGGCGGGGCAGATCGGGCGGGATTTGGCGGGGCAGGTAGGAGCATGGTGGGGCGGGGAGGAGTATGGTGGGGCGGACAGGATATGACGGGGCTTGGAGGGGACTGGCGGAGAGTGGTGGAGCATGGAGTGGAGTGACGGGGTGGAACGTGGGGTAGAAGAGTGGAGGTACGCTGTATGGAGAGTCACTGGTAGTGAGCGTGGGATGGAAGGCGTGATGTGAAGGGCGTGACCTGACGGAGTGTCATTTTGAGGCGTAGCTTGGTGGAGGTTGACATGTGGTAGAACGCGTGGGGTGGAAGCCGAAACAGCGTGCCTTGGAGAAGCACGGTGTGGTTTGTTGTGACGTGACGTATCGTGTCGTGGTGTAGTTTGGTTTGCTGTGGCGTGACGTGGTGTACCGTGACGTGGTGTGGCGTGACGTCATGCGGCGTGATGGGTTGTGATGTGATGTGAGGTGGCGAGGCGTGGTAAGGCGTGCCGTGGCAGGGTGTGACGACACGATGCCATTATTACGATTGACATCGGAATCATTACCAAGAATCCTCTCTAGACCTATGGTCATCAAACCTCTAGTCACCAACCTCATCGTCACCAACTACCTCGTTACCAACCCCATCGTCACCAGCGCCGTCGTCACCGGCTTAGCTCCGCTCATCTCATTTGACATCGGAATCATTACCAAGAATCCTCTCTAAACCTACGGTCATCAAACCTCTAATCACCAACCTCATCGTCACCAGCTACCTCGTTACCAACCCCATCGTCACCAGCGCCGTCGTCACCGGCTTAGCTCCGCTCATCTCATTTGACATCGGAATCATTACCAAGAATCCTTTCTAGACCTACGGTCATCAAACCTCTAGTCACCAACCTAATCGTCACCAGCTACCTCGTTACCAACCCATCGTCACCAGCGCCGTCGTCACCGGCTTAGCTCCGCTCATCTCATTTGACATCGGAATCATTACCAAGAATCCTCTCTATACCTACGGTCATCAAACCTCTAATCACCAACCTCATCGTCACCAGCTACCTCGTTACCAACCCCATCGTCACCAGCGCCGTCGTCACCGGCTTAGCTCCGCTCATCTCATTTGACATCGGAATCATTACCAAGAATCCTTTCTAGACCTACGGTCATCAAACCTCTAGTCACCAACCTCATCGTCACCAGTTACCTCGTTACCAACTCCATCGTCACCAGCGCCGTCGTCACCGGCTTAGCTCCGCTCATCCGCGCTGCGCCCGCCGTGAATGCACGGCCCCCCTGGGAAGAGGCAACTTGAAAGCATCGTAACAGTTGGCGAGCTCCTCTGGGAACGTAATTAAATTTAGTTCGTCTACCGTCTGCTACCGTCCGCTGTAATTCGTTGAAGTAGTTAGGGAAATGTCTACCTATACACCCAGCCGTTTAACAACTTCATCTATTTTCGTAGCAGAAATTTAGCAGAACAGTTGCGAGTTGTTAAAATGAAAAGGAGGTTATGTCGAGAACTTGATGTGCTGGTGTCAGATGAGATTTGTGGACTGGTACTCTTGTTTCCTTATGCAACGATAACCAGATTTAAGTACGCCTTTCATCAAACTATTGTGAGAATCCTCAGTGAAAAATTAAATTTTTTATTAGTTTATAAAATTCATCTTAACATTTTAATACCTTTAAATACAGACAGTAGTATTATTTTCTGTGTATTTAATGTTTTCTATGCAAAATATAAGAAAAAATAAAAAAACGATAAGTGCAAGCATGATGTGTCTTTTGTTATCCCGTATGTTTGGTACTTCAATTGCGCAAATAAGCAAAGAAAATTTGTTAAGCGCTAAGTTTGAAGAAAAATTAATCCAGAATAGTTGAAATAAAAATTAACAGTTTAGAGACACTACATACGAAGATATTGATTTTCGTTTGAATTATTTTGTGTAGAATGTTGATATGTAGCCTGGAATCCAGAACCAACTTCAACGGATTTTAACGGTTTTCTACAGCGCGTAGAAACAGTTTTTTAAAAATTCATCACATGACTATGAGAGAAATGTTCACAAATGACTTAAGTAATTTTTTGTCGATGTAAGAAATACTATAGAATATCCTATATTTCAGTCTACATGATTTATTTTGAAATCAAGCAAATTATTTCATAGGTGGTGTTCACAGCACTTATTTTCACTATTATAATGTGAGAATTGGTGCATTCAATAATTGTAATAGATGTTCATGCTTTGCCACTCAGATATTGGAAGTATGATCACACGATAAATATGAGTTTATTTTCATCCTTGTTACTTTACAGTTACATTAATAACCTTGCATTTTAATCACCAAAAAATGGTATAAATATGATCTTGCATATTACTAGGAAATCCATTTATTCATGAAACACATTCCACCGTATTTCACGCAGTGGATTTAAGACTTGGCTTAAAAAATTACCAATAGGGGGGTTGTTGAGTATTTCACAGATGCTTTGATTGCTTGGCTGTCAGGGTGACGCCGCGTCGTTGGCTGAGAGGCCGACGTTTAGCACGTCATGCCTGTATTAGCCAACGATGCGGCGTCAACCGGACAGTCAATAAATCATGGACTCTAGCCGCGAAAGCTGACGTTACATTTAACACCTGCGATTTTTATGAACATTCTATTAAAGAAGTGCAATTCGAGTTCTGAGATAAAGTAGAGGTTTGAGTGTTGATACATTTAATGAAATACAAAATTCCTACAGAGATTTAGTCTCCCAGAAAGGAGAGTTCTGCAACTCTTGGCAGCCTGGACGCAGCCCTGACGCTAGATGCTGACATCCATTGCACGGTGCTCTGCGCGAACGCACGGCTTCTGGGCGGGCGGGGGAGCGGAGCGCGGAGATCAGTAAGACGTTAAGCGGAGGGCGGCGTGGAGGAACTCCGGGCCCATCGCTCACCGGGGGCGGCTTTGTCTCCCGCGCCTCCGAGGCTTCCTCCCCCTCCCCCTCCCAGACGTCGCCGTCGCCGACGCGCGCGGAAGTTGCGCTCTCTAGTTTGCGCGTTGCGGCCGCGGACGAATCTTGGCGCGGAGGCATCGGGCGCTGTGTTGCGTGGCAGGGCTGTGCCAGCCGGCTGTGCCAGACGAGGTGCGCAGAAAATCGCGCATTGGAGCGAGTTGGGTAGTGGCATGTTGAGTAGGGCGGGTTGAGCAGTAGCTGTTTGGGGACAGGGGGTTGGGCGGTGACGGGTTGGGCAGTGACGGGTTGGGCAGTGACGGGTTGGGCAGTGACGGGTTGGGCGGTGACGGATTGGGCAGTGATGGGTTGGGCAGTGACTGGTTGGGCAGTGACGGGTTGGGCAGTGACTGGTTGGACAATGACGGGTTGGGCAGTGACGTGTAGCGCAGTGACGGGTTTGTTCAATGACTGGTTGGGCAGTGACTGGTTGGGCGGTGACGGGTTGGGTAGTGACGGGTTGGGTAATGACGGGTTGGGCGGTGACGGGTAGGGCAATGACGAGTTGGGCAGTGGCGGATTAGAAAGTGGTGATTTACGATGTACATTTTTAACATTTGAGGACTCATGCATCGATATTCTTTCTTCCATTTACTGTTTATTTATTGGTAAATATTATGTAATACACGCACGAAACCATCCTTGTTCAACACGTACCGTTTAATAGCAATTAACTATGATCAATCAATACTGTTGCCATTCCGCGTCTGTAGAATAATCTCAAGTGTAAGTTCCATAAATTTGTTCCAAAAACGAATGTAAGCAACTCGGACAACTGTCTTCGATGCCCTAAGCGATGCCCTAATGTCGGATTAAATTTGAATGATCATCTTGTCCGTCAAAATTTTTTTGTGTACGGAAAACTTCACTTTCTGTGTTAGGTAAATAATTATTGCTAGCGAGTTTAGATCTTTTAAAAACTCAAACGCATTTAATATTATTTTTCTGTTTAAATAATTTGACTAGGAACGTACTGAATCTTTATTTTCAAGACTGAAAGAGATGGCTCAGAGCATCAGCTGATGTCACTGCAGTTCCTCTTCCCGGAAGATCCTAGGTTCGCGTACCGACGGTGGCAAGATTTTCGTCTATAGCTAGGCCAAGTTCTGTCGCTGTCTGGAGGAGAGTTCTAGCGGTCGCCTGCTCTGGTCGATAGTTTTTCATGGTTTCTCCTATCAGCACCGAGCGAATGCCGGAGCAATACCCTAACAAACGAGCCACAGACCACACGCAATCTTTTGTACCTCTTCCTTTTCCCATCCTCTCCCTTTAAAGCAAACGTGCACCATGCTAACATACATATCGGGAGACCGATCGGGAGCTTAGAGCTTGTCCCGGCTGGGGCGGAGCTACCTGGTTGGGGAAACACCCGCTGGTCGACAGATCTCGTCATCCAGCGGCGGAAGATCACCGCCAACAACCGATGAAAAAACATGCACTATCCTTTCGGAACGAATGAACTCGGTAGTTGACGCGCCCGGAATCACTAACAATCAATCAGCTTATTTGCAAGAACGCACTTCAATCTGCAAGTGACAAGAATCTCTTAAACACACAATTGCGTAGAAAGGATGGTGGCAGTACGAGGCGTGAACGGCTTCCAGAGGCAGGGCGCTGGGAGTGTGGGAGGGAGCCGAGCGTGGACAGGAACGCGTGCAGGTGCCGGCACAGGGGATGTGACAGATGTTGGGGGACAGCAGCGCTCTGCAGCGTTGCAGATCAATGCGATTAGCGGACGAAGCCACCCCCGCCCCCACCCGCCCTCCTGGCATTCTCCGTGCTCACTCTTCCCCTCTGCACCCGCCCCTCCCCGACCTCACTCACCCTTCCCTCTGCACCCGCCCCTCCTGGACCTCGCACTCACCCCTGCCCCCTTCCCGCCCGACCGCCCTCCACGCACCGCCTCCGCCCCCAGCACGCTCCCACCACGCCCTATCCTGCCCTCGATTTCGCTCCACCACGCCTCCACACCAGCCCCGCACCCTCCCCCACACCCGTCCCCCTCACACCCGCCTCCCTCACACCTGCCCCCACCGCCCACCCCACCCCCGCCCCCTCACGCCCACCCCCTCACACCCGTCCTCCTCACACCTGCCCCCTCACACCCGCCCCACACCCGCCCCAACCCACTCACACCCTCCCCCACACCCATCCCACACCACCCCCACACCTTCCTCCTCCCCCTCCCCACCCCGCTCCCGCACCACTGCCCGACCCACCCCACCCGTCCCCATCCACACCCCGCCCCCTCCGCCCCGCCCCAGCCCCTCCATCTCGACTCCGGAACAATCTCGATCCCGCGTCACCCCGCCCCTGACATCAGCTCTCCCTGTCACATCCTTCCCCAGCTTTTCCCTCTCCCCCCTCTCTCCCTCACGCCAGCCCTTCCTCTCCAGGTGCCCGCCTCGCCCCGTTCCCCAGTTGCGACCTCTGTCCGCCGTGTCGTGGCGTTCCCCGTCCTTCCCCGCCGCTGCCTCTCCCCTCCTCCTCCTCCACCTCTGCCCGGCGCGTTGTCCGCTGGCTTTTCCGGCGGCGCCGGTGGTGATTAACGCGAAGCCGCTTAGTCGCCGCCCTCTGGCGGACAGGAAGCGCTCGCGGAGCGGGTCCCGTGCGCGCGGCCCCTCATCGCTGCGATGCTCGTCCAAATGCAACGCTGCCTGCGGACGACGAAAAACTCATCAAAACTATTTTTTTGAATATTACATTTATATTTATTTGAACTGCAATTGAGTATGACCCGGTGGCGGATATCGGAATTATAAGCTACATTTTCTGTTGCAAGAGATCGTTCATAATCGGGCGTTTTACGGCACAAATGATGACTACATATCGGATGTTTAGGTCCTAAAAATCGTCTTTAGGCGCCTAAAAAGGCAATGAAAAGGTCAAGAAAAAAGGCACAGTTATGTGTTAGACACACAATGAAGTGAAAAACTGCTTGTAATATTGTCTATATTAGTTTGTAAACTTAAATGCACAAAACATATACGTACATTTTAATGTGAAAGATGTGTATATTTACATATTTACAATTCTTCTAAATTTAATTTTAATAGTTTGCATTGCAATATACTACATGTAATTTTTCAAATATCAGAATTTAAAATTCGCGACGATTGGGAGACAGAATCAGTTTGAATGCGGAGAAGGATTCGGTATACGTGAATGTTGGCAACGTGTTACACGTATTGATGCATAAAATAGTTGCAAATAATTAGTTTTAAGTATAAATGTACTGTGAGTTTATGCCCAACAAATAATAGAAACATTTTAAAATCACGATAAAGGAAGAACTGTGGGGTAATTAATTCAACGTTTTGAATTGTATAAAAAAAGTTTTATGCGTAAATGCCTAGGTGGTTTGATTGCTTTTTCATTGTGGGCTTTGGATTTTCTGGCAGCTCTGTTATTTTTGCAGCGAATCAACTGATGCTGGTAAATGGAAAATTAGAAATCGATATTCAGAGTTTTAGAATTAGTAATCATGATGATCTAGACATAATGAATAGAATCACTCGAAATTAAAAGGATTTTTTCTATATAAAAATATTGAAGTAAATATCTCATTAAATTATTTGTACCGTGGTTCTTGTCAAACGTTTAACCATAAGACGCATTAGATAAGAGTAACAAAGTATACATAAAAGATGACGTGTGTTTAGGATTCAGTTTCTTTTTCAAATTTGATAAGCAATGTAAATGTAGGAGGAAAACTCGAGGTCCATACAGAACAATATGCATTGACCATTTAAACCATTTAAATGCGTTTACTAGGATAATTAAATTAAATATATTAGAAATCGAGAACATTTTTATTTTTAAAGACATTTGCTTCCTTTATCTTTAGAAATCTCTTTCTCAATTATTTTTTTATCTTGTCTCTAATTTTGGAGCATATATGTTAACACTCGTTGATGAAGAGATTGATTTTAGTGAGTTATGATAGCTTTCATCACAAGCTATCAGAACCGAGTGCTTTCAAAAAATGAATGAAAATGAAAGGGCAAAATTCAGGAACATATCGTTCAATTAACCTTCGGTTATCGTTTAATTTTTTTCATTGGTCCAGCAGCGTTTTCCCATTCAGTTTCCGATAGCTTCAGATCATTGTTTTCAGAAGCACTATTAAGTAACCAATTTTCTATCTTTGATTGATGCATAACATACCTATATATGAAACACATTTGTTCCGATTTTCAGTTCGGAAATAAACTCTTCAGTAAAATCAGACACAGACATCGCTTGCCACCAGAATCACACAACATTCTACAAACAGTCTGCGTTTGGTGTAGCCGGCAGATACAAACTCTGCATCGAAAAAGAGGATGGAAACTTTCCGTTGGGGGAGGATCCAAGGAGGTTGAATTGTAAAACGCACTTGGAGCCTTTCCAGCGGCAGCCGGCTCTACGAAAGCTCTTGAAGGTTGGCAGCAGGGCCACGACGTACAGCACCACGGAAGGGAGGGGAGGGGGAAGGGAATAGAGGAGAGCGAGGAGGGGATAAAACTTGGTACTTGAAGAAGAAAGGAGGAGGGTGAAGCTGCGTAGGAAAAAACTGATAGGAATACGAGGAGAGCGGAACACTTCTTTTGGACCGTGGTTCTGTTCTTTCAACAATAGAACTGAAGGGATCGAAGCGGTAGGAAGGAGTAAGAAGATAACGTTTGGAAGTCGATAATCAAGCGCCACTGGGCCAATTGCACAGGAAATGCAATTAAAAGAAAGGTATTTGAGAACATGGAGCAGCCACTTATCCATCCACAGCAAACTTTGCACGTGTCCAAAGTTCCACATAACTTTTCACAATCAAAAATATTCCGGTAGACTAATAGCTGAAAACAATTTTGTATAAAGAACACCACAAAATAAATGAGCATAGTGTTCATTTCTTTAGATATACATTGATAAACGAAAAGTAATATGTAAGTTTTGAAAAGAGGAATAAATGGTTTAGATGCATGTGTAAAAACGGGATTAACACACTGTTGTTTACACGGCTCATTCAACAATATTGAGCCACCCACGCTATCCAAACACTTTTTATAAAACATCCTAAAGTTACGTTAGAGACAGCTTAAACCTTCATTTTCAGTTGAAAATTTCGGCAAAACTTCTACCTGGTAGTTATCCCGTTATCAAAATACCTTCTCATATCTATGCGCCACATTTAATAACTGAAAATGGTATGTTATGAAGTGCCATGTTTGTTACTTTCGGGAACCGACCCCGGGTCAGTACAGTGAAATAGCGCGGATGATGCTACGTTCCAGTGTAGACATGTCAAGATTTTCGTCTCTAGCTAAATCACCGCTGTCGACCATTGTCTAGTTGATAATTTTAGAGGCAGGTTGTTTTGATCGTGGTTTTTTCTTATCAATTCCAATCGGATACATAAAAAGTACCCTAATCCAGAGATGCTCAATCTAGTGGCCCATTTGGCATGCCCCGGTTCACGTAGTCCGCCGCTTGGCGAGGCAACCCGCCTCGAGGCAGTGCGCTCGGGCATGATCGGCTCTAGTCACGTGAAAGGCGAATGGCTTGCGGGCCACTGCTGGCAGTCTGGTCGCAGCTCGAGTAGCCTTGATCTATACAGGTGGCCACGATTCCCGTGAAATTCACCCTTGTCGGTCGAGTGCTCATTCGCTACCTTAGAACTAGAACAGGGGTGTCCAACTTGCAAGACCGCTCGGCCCAAATATTTTAATGTGGTCGTGGGCCATGTTCTCATTACTCGGACAACCCACATCCGACTCCCCGTATTGTTGATCTCGGCACTTGGCCCGGATGCTCTGACACAAGGGCATATTGAAGACATTCTCGAGGCACAGAACGCGGGATCATCCTGTCATTCGGATTCTGGTTCGTTACAGCAACGGGCGCAGATACCGGTTTTCGTTTCCCGAATTTATTTTGTTTCCCGACAATTCTGGAGAGAATTGTTCTGCGCATGCGCCGGCATCCAATGACGGGCTTTCAATTGACGGGTCCCGTCATTCTCCATGTTTTGGCGTCTACGACATATGTGTTCATAGCTTACGCTTTACGTAATTTTCGCCGCCACTACTATACACGAATTCGACACTAATACGTATGATTTAGACCTACTTTGGGGATGAAGACATGTGTATTACATATTCGTATGACAATCAGATTTCATGTATTATATGTATTTCTATCTGGAAATCCGAATAAAAACACGAATGAGTCAGAAGATTCACAGATTTTCAGTAAAAGCTTTTAGGAGCTGTTAGAGGTTTTTCAGTTCCAACCAGTTCCTAGTTGTACGTATGTTTTCGATTGCACGAATTGCCAAAACGTATTTTTCTGGAGATACGTTATTTCTGACTGACGACAATGATTACGAACTACGACTTCGGATTTTCCGTCTTGCAAAATCTCTCTCTAATAATTAATTCTGTTTTTAATTTTCCTCCCTAACGCTGGAAAATTCGTCGGAAGCAGAGCGCGAGTGTCGTTGCTGGCGGGAGCGTCCGTCTGCTCCGTAGTCGCGGCCGCCGGCAGGTGGTCGCGCGGCGCGCGGCGGCGCTGTAATCGAATTCCTCCGGAGAGCGCCGACGGGGTGGGGCGGGGAGAAAGGAGGGACGCGATTCTTAAGAACCGCGGGTGGAGGTGTGAGGTGGCGGTGGTGGCGGCGATGGAAGGAATGCAGACAGAGAGAGAGAGAGAGAGAGGGAGGGATAGAGAGAGGGAGAGGGAAAGAGACAGAGGAATAGTGAGAGAGGGATAGAGAAGAATAGAGAGAGGAATAGTGAGAGAGGGAGAGGGATAGGGAGTCAGGGATAGAGAGAGAGGGATAGAGAGAGAGGGGGTGCAAATGAAATGGTCGCTGTGAATGGAGGTAGTGAGAATAAGAGAAAAGATGACAATGGAAGAAAATGTTAAAGGAATAGAGGGATGGTGAGGTGAAGGATCGGACTGGAAAAAACCGGATAGGAGGAGACAAATAAACACATTTTGGACAAAGTAGTATTAAAGCGAAGAGCGAGCAATGAGACAGGCACGGAGTTTGGTAGGCGACGGCACGAGCACGGAGTGGGGTGGCTCGAAGGCCGGATAAAGAGGGCATGTGGCTGGGGTGAACGCAGAAGGAGGGGGCGTGGTGATGGAGTGCGTTGGGGGCGGCGGCGGTGGCTTAGGAAGTCGTGGCGCCTATACAGAACACGGCGGAGGTGGTGGTGCGAGCGGGGCGGAGGGGGCGGCATTCTTAGGCGCTTCGGCGCGGAATTCGCGCCTGAGGCACGCGGACCGCCTCCGCCGCCGCCGCCGCCGGCATTTTACGAGCCCTGCGGCCGCGGGGGTGGGGGGTGAAGGCGGCGGCGTAGCTTCGGCGTCTTCCTCCCGCGCGCGGAGAGTTACGCGCGGCTAATCAACCCGCGCGCAGCCATCGACGCGGCCCTTCTACGGAGCACCCCGCCACGCCACGCTCCGCCGCGCCTCGCCATGCCACGCCACGCCTCGCCACGCTCCTCCACGCCCAGCCACGCCTCGCCACTCCCCACCCAGTTCCGTCCCTCCCCGCCCTTCCCCGTTCCGCCCTGCCCCGTCACGCCTCCCCATGCCACGCCACGTCACGCACCGCACCTCCACGCTTCACCACGCCTCGCCACGCCCCGCCACTCCCCGCCACGGTCCCGCCACTCCCCGCCACGGTCCCGCCACGACCAGCCACGCCTCCCCATTCCCCACCCAGCTCCGCCCCTCCCCTCCCCGCCCCATCCACGCCCCTCCCCTCCCCGCCCTCCCCGCCCCTCCCCACCCCTCCCCGCTCCTCCCCGCTCCGCCCTTCCCCCCTCCGCCATGCCCCACCACGCCTCTCCTTGCCACGCCACGTCACCCTCACCAGGCTCCGCCATCCTCACCACGCCCCGCCACCCGACGCCAACACTGCAAGGCTCTGCCCCGCCACGCCTCGACCCGCGCTTGCTCCGCCGTGTCACGCCCACCCCACGTTCCATCCCATCCCATCACGCCCCGCCACACCACGCACCGCCATGGCACGCCTCACCACGCCCTGTCCCGCTCCGCCAACTCCACGCATGCCACGTCCCGTCCCGCTCCACCACAACCCCGCCCTGCCCCGAACCATCCCGTCACGCCACGCTCTTCCCCGCCACTTCCCGCTATTCCCCGCTTCTGCCCGCACTCCCCGCCCCCCACCCTGCTCTGCCCGCCTCCCATTACTGGCTCTAGGTGTTGTCGATACTTCTTGCGCGTATTTTGCAGCCTTGCATCAGCAAATAAACTGATGCTACAACCATTTTGCACCACTAAGAATGGTCTAAATTGTTCACAAACTTAAGCTCTATAAACATTATTACTTCGAAATGAAGTCGAGATTATAAAAATCATTAAGTATATTAATCACGTCGAGATCAACGAAGCCTCCATATAAAATTATAAGGCAAACAAAATTTTAAGAGTGATAATTGTTCGGAAAAAAGGTAGAACATACACACTAAGATATTTTAGGGAAATAGTATCTATTAACGTGAATTTATTAGGAAACACTTACTACTATAAGTAATATTTCCAGCTATTGTAGTTAATCCAGAATTATTTTGTACAGTAGAATCTAATGCATTCTTGGCGTGAAAAACAATACCGTGAATTTGTCGTTTCTCTGAATAATTAACACTAATTTAAAATTGAAAGTAATGCAACTGCGTTTTGTTCAATAGCAAATTCCTTTTTTTCAAGTGCGTGTAGTATATAAGTAAGTCGTAAACCAAAGTATTGTTGCTGAAGATTAGTTTTCTTTCGAGATTCATTTAAATGCTGGTAAATAATTTATTTGCGCATATTTGTTTCAATATAAAACATTGTGGAAGCTTGTTATTCAATACTACGTACCTTTATACCGTAAATATACATATGAACCAGCATTTTAATATTCTGGAAGTCTGAAACACCTGCTTGGATAATTTGAATCATGCACAAGCTCAAGAAAGCGATGAAATTATTCCCGATCCAACAAACCGATGCAGCAGAGGTAACGGATGAGAAATTAAAACGAGCTCTGTCAAGAAAATCCCATAATTTCCTCTCCAACGAGCCTGAACAATTTACGTGGAATCGTATCACTTATATTTTCGTCCGATTCCTCTTGTAAAGGGAAAACTGTTTCTAAAGGGAGAACGGAACAGAGAAAGAGGCTGCAATTTAGAAGTGAGCTGTCAGGCACTTTCTCTCAGTTTCCTTCTTCCTCCGTGATTCGATTTTTCGGGTCACCGATCTTCCTGCTTGACAAGTCGAAGATCTCGCGATAATTGGAGTGTCATTATAACAGCAGATAACGCCGTTGAGGCAGCTACGCTATAGGTCCCTGGTGGCAAAAAACTCATCTGCATAAGATATATAACTGGATGTTGGTATGTATATAAGAGCTAAACTCCGACACCGTTGCACCTATCTCCATGAAAGATAACACTTCTACGTGGTTTTTTTCACCCAAAAAGTGAAACGTACTGCAAATTCTGTTGCAACTCCCTTACATCGCGCTGTAGAACAAAACTAAATATTCACGTCAAATGCAACCCGCAGCACATTCGGTAGCGTTTTGAATCTATATCGTTAAATAACTCCTAAACAAGGCGTTCTAGGGCCTTAAAATCTAAAATTTTGAGGCAAAGAAACGTTTCTTACACCGTAATTTACAGAATGAGCTCTTCTCGAATATTCTATTACATTTTTGCTGGTCCGACGTTTCCCGATATTACCTTACCTGCTCAGAGACATGCAGAATCTGCAATTTAATGTGAAGGAGATGGATAGAGAGCGGCAGAGACATAACAGAGACAGACAGACAGACAAGAACAGAGTGTGGGAAGGAGGGAGAGACAGTGAGAAAGGGAGATAGGAGGGGAAAGAGGGAGATGAAGTGCAGAACGTCTGCCGGGTATTCCTAGTCTTTCCTAGTTTGAGGCAAAAATCCGCGTTTTACAACTTTAAATTCTGGGGTAGGTGAAAAAAGAGTGTCTCAGTAGTCCGTTTATAGTAAATTACTAAAATACCAATAAGTGCTAAAACCAGTACGGAAGTATGGCATAAAGCTTTGGGGCTGTGCCAAAAACGTTTATGTGCAGAAAATACAAGGAAAATCAGAATAAGATATTGCACAATGCGGTCGATTCACATATTTATTTGTGAATGGACAGGCTGCATCGTGACTTGAACGTCAAAATGTAGAAGAAGTAATTAAAGAGTATGCAGTAAAACAACAGAGACGTCTACAGTCGCAAAAACATTGTGGCATCAAAACTCCTCGATTTTACTGAAACAATAAGAAGATTAAAAAGGAGAAAACGTATTGACTTTCGGGAGCGTGATTTATTCCCTGAAATGAACTTTACTGATCTCTGAAGATGGCCAAGTGTACCACAAAATTTGTTAATGTTTTATATTGTTAAATCTAACACTTCTTACATTTCCTATAGTTGCGTTAATAAATAATTTTAAAAAAATTATAAGAAGATATACATAAAACAGTTGTCAATTTTACTACATTCTGTACTTGCGTTATGCTGTGCTGCACACGATTTGAGATTGATATTGCTCTGGTGACGATGCGATAAACCCTATTGGCACGAACTGAAACTATGACAAGCTATAACATCTGAGAACAATAGAGAGATTCTGAGAACGACAGTGTTATCAAAAGTTTCTGTACTGCTCTATCATTAAAATGGATCAGTAAAATGGATGGAATGGAATGGATCAATAAAATCAGTGGATTAAATCAATGGAATAACAATTCTAAGAAATTGACCACGTGTACCGAAAGGCCACTCAAGCCCACTTTTCTTGCGTAATATAATATTTATCAATTGTACAATTTGATAATTCGTACTAGTTTTGATGTTTTCTATTATCTTATCATGTGCATGTGTTTTCAGTGTACCTTTATTTGTATAAATCATAATTTTATCTATATTTGTAGGAAAAGTATTGTTTGCGTGATAATTCACGTTCTGCACAAATTCGACAAAAGTTTTGCTGCCTCCAACAATAAGAACGAACATCAGTCAGCTTATGTCGGAGATAGATAACTATTATTATTATTATTATTATTATATAATTTGCATGTCAGTTATATTATCTTATTTGTGTAATTAGCTGCCACCGGGTTATATTCAATTGCAGTGTAAATAATAGTACATTATGAAACGATGATGTAATGATGGTCATAAATACAAGAGTATCGTAAACTTCATACGAGTGTATTAATGCCCATTACATCAAGTTTCATACGTTATTTTTTCTATGACTTTTATAAGTTAAACTTTTAATTGAATAGTTTCGTGACAGTTGATTCAGCCAAGGCCACCTAGCGGAGAGCTACCTAAATCTACCCTCGCATGCTGCCGCAAGAAGCACGGGAGTACTGCGCTTGTCAAATAGGATCAAAGTGAAATTACGATCCAACTTATTGTAAATAATATTCCACGAAAAATACTACTAATAAAAGAAATTAAAACTATTGAGCATAATACAATATCAAATGCAATTTTAATGTACACAATCAAATGAAACATTTGCTAAAACGATTCTCAATGATTAATTAACCCTTTGCGGTCCTCTGTCCCGTGTGGCGGGACGCAGCATTTTCCTCGTTGCAGACCCTTTAAATCCCCAGGTAGCTAGTTGCATCGGTCCGGCGTCCCGCGGCATAAGAAACTGTATTCAGATTTCAAATTGTTTTTCGTATTGTTACAAACAAAATATTTTAATTTATTTGCCTAATTCATAATATATATTTTTGTAACTTAACGTTTGGTGCGGAGAGCTTCACCCCATTACCAATAAGACCTGTATATTACAACATATGAACGAAGTCCGAGTAATCATTATTGTCATTTCCTTCACACTCCTCGCAATAACTCGAGAAAATGTTTTTAAATTCTTACTTTCCTGAACATTGTTAAATGTCAGAATTGTTTACCGATTCACTCATTTCAAGCTGTGACAATCTTGACCGCTTACTTCCCGATGTCATCATTAATAGCATTGCAGCCACGTAAGCAAAGTGATTTGAAACCACATAAAATGGGTGAAGTCTGGCTACAATGAAGGAAAATACTACCTAATCTCTTCTCAAGATAATTAGTTGTGACGGTGCCATTTACCTGAGTGAAATAACACAGAGTTAAATATAGGTCCCCGCCCTACGGGACAAAGGACCAGAACCAGGAAAAAAAGTCCCGTGGCGTGGGACACCGGACCGCCAGACGAAGAAAACGGAAAAGCGAAAGAACCGCAAAGGGTTAAGTGTTAATACTTCGTTTGTAAACATCTCTATGATTGGTCAAGAACCTGTATCATAATGAAAACTGTATCGAAATGAGTATCATTGTGCAACTGGTTGCAGCCACGACTTCAGCATTATTACAATAGGAGTAGAAAAATGTATCTTATCTTGATGTATATCCAGAACAGGCGCACTCGGGGTGTGCCACAGGGCTCTGATCCCGGGCGCGGGCGCTCGCGGGTCGATCGACGCGTGGTGCGTAGCGGCGCGTGCGGGCCGCAATATCACGCGCTGCGTCATAAAGAGCTTAAGTTGCCCTTGTTTGCTGACGGACGGGCAAGCGACGATCATTCAGCTCGCGTCCGACACGTGCCGACGGTTCCGACCGGCTCGACGCCAGGTGCGCGCCGCGTCTGTTTACTGTTGCAAAAGGTTCCGGCGCGGCCGCGCGCCGCGCAAATAACCGAATTGCGCGCGTGTCACGTTGGCGATCATCCGCGCGCGGCCGGGAAATAAGCTGCGTGGGACGCGGCTGGTCATCCAACTTCAAAACGGCTCAGTTCGCTCATCGCTCTGTCTGTTGCACCCCCGCAGCGGGGGGGGGGCGTGTCCACGTAGGTGGCCACGTCCTCTGGTGGAAAACAGACGACCACCCGTACCTCGAGTCTTGCGGCCCCATCTCAGGTTGTTAGCCTAACGTGGAGGCAGTGAGTAGGAAAGCCAAGCTCCGGGCCGTCGGTTCAACCCGGCTGACCACCAGTCGGGCCCCTGGCGCGTTGACCTAGAGTCCGTTCGACCTCAGGGCAGGATCGGGTGAAGGACGCCCCTCGGGGTGCTCTGGAATCCACAAATAAAAGTCCGGCTGTTAAACGACCATCAGCCAGGTTGCCTTGGTCGGTAGCCTAACGTGTAGGCAGTGGGACGGCGAGTTGGGGGCCCCAGGCCTCCCGGGCGTCGGTCCGAGCGGTCCCCAGTTGGGCACTTGGCTTCGTCGTAGCAGTGGCCCAATACTCTAGGCAAAGAGGAGGGACGCGGTGACCTGGCGCATGTGAGTGGCGCGTTGTCATACAGGAAATATTTACTCCGGTACTATCCCGGATAGCTAGTAGCTCTGAGCTGGCAGAGCGGCCCCACCCAGGCATCGAATGGGCAGGTTGCCGAGAGGGCAAACTGGGTACCAGCCGGATCCGGCTACCCGCCCGGCGGCGTCCTTGTACGCAACCGTTGGGTGAGGAAAAAGGCCAAAGAGCCATAGGAGCCCATCCCGGGGACTTGTCCCCCAGGTAGAACAAGGACCAGCGGAAGTTGTAGGACCGGGAGACATAATGTCTGTTGCAGTTGTCCCCGCAGGGGAGGAGGCCGTGGCTGCGTAGGTGGACACGACCTCTGGTGGAGAGTTGGAGACCACCACCCGGACCTGTAGTTTCACGGCGACACTCACGTCGTTAGTCTCAAGGTGGAGGCAGTGAGCAGGCGATGCTAAGCTCCTTGTTGACGGTCCAACCCGGCAACCCACCAGTTGGGTCCCTGGCGCGTCGACCTTAAGGCAGGATTGGGGGAAGGAGACCTAGGGTACTCTGGAATCCACATATGGAAGTCCGGTGGGACATTACCTACCGTCAGGTTGCCTTGGTTACGGTCCAACCCACATCGATAGCCTGAAGGTGCAGGCTGTGGGGAGACGGGATGGGGGTCCCGCCCGGACCTTGGTTCGGGTGACCCCTAGTTGGTCTCTTTGCTTCGTCGTGGCAGTGGCCCGATACTCTGGGCACAAAGGAGGGACGTGGTGTCTATGTATGTATAAATACATACATAGACACACATGTCTGTTGTAGAGACCCTGTTTGGGAGGTTGTAGGGTTCGGATATCGACGGTGGCGGACTTTTGATACTAGCTGCATTAGCTGGGTCGAATTCTATCGCTATCAGAAGGAGAATTCTAGCTTTCGACTGCGTTGATCGATAGTTTTCCGTGGTTTCTTCATTAATACCTGGAGAATGCCGGAGAAGTTTGCTAATAAAAGAGGCACGGGCCATGAGTGATATTTCCTTAACGGGCCGTCCATAAATTACGTCATGCAGATTTCAAGTATTTTCAATACCCCCTCTCCCCCTTGTAACGCACCCGTAACCTGCGCCTAAACACCTACGTGACGCAGCATAACGCTACCTCAGACCCTCTCCCCCCCCTTTAGCGTTACGTAAATTATGGAAGACCCCTAAGCTTCCTTGCTCTATCCTCCTCCGTTCGACACACACATACATGCACAACACTGCTACACTTGTCGGGATACCAGATGGGTGCTTCTAGCTTGTCTTATCTGAGATGATGACCTGCTGGTGCGAGATTCCTGGAGAGTAAAGTGCCCCTCAAACCGACGTACAGGTGGGCCCCTGATCGCATCAGTCATCGGAGGAGGAGCACCGCCATCTCCAAGAATGAAACGTTCACCACATTAACGGGACTAATGAACATAGCAATTAACGGGCCTTGAAGCATCAATTAAAGGCCAATAGGTCAAGGCTCACTTGCTCTTTTGAAATTATATTCTCGTGAATTAGCAAATCATCAGAGTATTCAAAAGGTAACTATCATGCAGTTTCAATTCAGAAATGTTTTGTTCTGTTAACAACTTACTAATACAAGTAGTGTGACAATATGTGGGCACACAGTAGTCATCTTTTAAAAAAATATGTTTTAGTGAACATAGAATTCTGCATATAGTACACTGCACAAGCACTAAGTACTGTCTGCTTATTTGAATCTGTTTATTTTTTATACGTACGGAATTTTTTGTATGAATCTTCAGATTAAGGAAGTTTCCGAGTTTTATATTAAGATAAACAAGTACGAAATGAATCAAGATTTTTTTTGCGAGTTAAGAGATTACAAATACCAAGGAAAAGTTCAAAATCTATTCTTTCTTGCTGTCAAATCATTTTTTGAACACATAAAGTTGACGCATGTCTCCAGCATCTACAATTTCATATAAATTAATGATATAGTATTCTGAATGTACCAAATTTCATGTTTTATTAATTGATCTCATTTCACTCCAAAAATTTCATAATATTTTGTTGCAATATTTTGTTTAGGTTATCCCAAAAATAATGAATGGTATGTGAAGTCGTAGGCTTCCGCGGCCACAGTCGTGTGAATTCTCTTGGCTGGCCGGGTGATGCCGCGTCGTAGGCTATGTGGCTGACGTTTGACCATCTTGTGATCTTCCTCAGGGCTGGTCTGCGTCGGAGTGGTCAGCGCTCGAGCACAGAATAGAAAGTAAACAGAAGGGAAACTCGCGTGCATTCCGCGTGCCAATTCATGCGCAGTGTCGCCATGAATCAACAGTTTGTATGTGCATGTCACGACAGCCCGTTATTGACCAGCAGTGCTCCGGTCTCGTGGCCAGGGGTTAAGGGTTACGTGTGATTATCACATATTGTGTGACATTCCTACGCCGTATTCTGGTCTTCTCAACCTGAGAAATGAGCTTTTTTATCATCACTGAAAGCAGCATGCACTGAAACATTGCAAAGAAACGCTCACTATAGTCTTGCCCGACCGAATATCGAACCCGGGGTCGCGTCATAGAAAGCGAGCTCGCTGATCAATGAGCTACCCACGAGGCCAATTATTTATATATTTTTATACAAATTTAATTATTTATATATTCACAATTATTTCAAATCAATTTGGTTACATTCATTTGAAATTATGAAGAAGTTGTGATCATCATGTAAAGAAGCGAGTTACAGTCTCATTTCCATATTATATGATATTTAAAACCTTTGAAGTGAAACGTATTGGGTAGAGTAAAACAACGATGACAACAATACAGTGGTGAAACTCAAACGTTAATGAAAATTTGAAATGTTTGTTTATTAAAGTTGTTGGTGAAATTTTCTAACTACAAAAATACGTTGTTATGTACCTTGTGTTTTTAACACTCTATAATGCAAATAAGTGCTTTTGTACTGAAATTCCGATTTTTTCCCCTTTTTTATTTCTGTAACGGAAATGTCAGTTAGACCAGGAAGGTCATGTGGGACAATCAGCGTGCGGCAGTGAGAGCAAGAGAGAGCGAGAGAACTCGAGAGTGCGAGAGAACGCGAGAGTGCCAGAGAATGCGAGAGAGAGAGAGAGAGAGAGAACGCGAGAGTGCCAGACAATGCGCGCGCGCGAGAGAGAGAGAGAGAGAGAGAGAACGCGAGAGAACGAGAGAACGTGAGAGAAAGAGAGAGAAAACGAGATAAAGCTAGTATAAAGGAGAGAAGAGAAAGTGGGGAAGAGAGGAGAGAAAGAGGGGGGAGGGAGGGAAAAGATAGATACCCATTCAATTCCGTGATTTAATCTAACATTGAGACGCTCTACAGTACGTTTTCACATTAATAACGAACATTTTCGTGAAACTAATCACATTTGCAGAAAGTGGAGTACTCATCGTTGGGAGAGCGTTTTCAATATAAAAATCTTCCACAACGCTCTTGTCTCTTCATCCGAACGGTATACTGCGGAAATGTCCGGGTCGTGAGTAATTTTGACAACGGGCGCACGTGCGTAAATTTGCCTGTGCTTCCCTGCGTCCCTGCCTCTGCCGCAACCCTCTCTCTCCCTCTCCCCTGTCCCTGCCGCAGCCGCGCCGGTGTCGGGCAACCGCACTCCCCCTCCGCCCCCCTTCCCCCCGCCCCACGCCTCCTTCCGGTCGCGCGCCGCCGCACTCGCGTGCACGCTTTGTGGCGGGCCACCGCGCGGCCCTCGGCGGGGCACAAAGCCACCTGCGACGGGGCACGGCATCGGAGGGCGCGGGTGCAGAGAATAATATATTAGTCGAAAGGCAGATGAACGTTGTGATGGGAGGAGAAAACGCGATGGGAGAGAGTTTTATTATGCAAGAGGAGATTTTGGTGCAAGAGGATTATAGAAAGAGAGATAATATGGGAGTGATTCTATGATGGAAAGAGAATGATGTGATGGGAGGAGGATGCTTGGATGGGAAGTGGATGCTGGGATGGGAAGTGGATGCTGGGATGGGAAGTGGATGCTGGGATGGGAAGTGGATGCTGGGAAGGGAAGTGGATGATGAGATGGGAAGTGGATGCTGGATTTAAGAGGACGCTATGATAGGAACATAGAAAGTGAATGCTGGAATTAGAAGTGAATCCGAGGATGGAAAGAGAACGCTAACAAATGAAGAGGATTATTGAGTACCTCTGATAATTTAAAGTAAAAGTAAAATGTAGACTTCATTTATGGACGAAAACTCTCTGTTAATTCTTTTTCTCTCTTGAACATTTTGCTTTGAAGAAGATTCAATTCATGGATTTCGAAAATTTATTATATGCTTTAATAGGTGGTATTTTTTTGTTTTAAAAATACAATTCGAAAAGGTAACCATTAAACAATAGAATTGATAATTAAAAAAAATCGGGTTTAATAAATCGATGTTGAATCGAAGATTTAAAAAAAAATCATTTTTTGAAAACGTCGACATCGATATCGCATCTGTAGATCCATCTCGTCCTCTCCAGCGCTGCCCGCTACGCTAACCCACCAGTTTTCCAAAACAACACTGCACATGGCCGTTATTGTATCAAATGATTTTAATGTACTTACGCGAGTTGTACTGTAGTACGTGGTTAATTAATAATTTTGGAAATTCTACAAGTGTCTTGTCTTTACTTCCCAATTTTCTTTTTAAAATTCGAAAAATAATTGAAATAATTGTATAAACATGTAAGTGAACAGAGTTGTTACCACCAGAGTAGTAGTCTCTAATGTACGATTATAATGCCTCTTTGGCACAAATCTAGTCTAAGCTTGTCTAAGCAAATCTAGTCTAAGCCTCAGTTGAGCACGCTGGTTTATTTTTCTCCAAAACTTGCCACGTTGAGGGCAGAAAAAAACAAGAAAAATACATTCAAACTGAAATGTTACATCATTACACCGCTAGGGCACAGAGCTGACCAAGCGAACGAGCCAGTCAGCTGGCAAGACGGAGCCGCAACGAATTCCCGGGAGATGATAGTTTGTTACAATCTTGGTTGAAACGCGGGCCATTGATATGAACGCTGAGAGTGTTTTTTTTCTTGTGTCAAGAGCTTGTTATTATCTACATAATCAGTGCATTATTAAATATCCGAGACCTCGCTGATGATCATTTTTTGGATGCTGGCATCCTGCAGAAAAACTGGGACCGGTCTTCAAAACGAGATCAGCTGATGTACTTAATTAAAACAGTGAATATAAACGCAATCAGGTGGCATCTAATTCTGTGAGGTATTTAGTGTTTGCAACAAGGTTCTAACGCTTGTTTGTGCTGACAACGTAATTGTTATATTATTCTAGGTCACACAATCTTGTGTCGCTGCGGAGGTTATCCTTTTTCAACATGCAGTAGCACAAATTTCATCTCGTTGCTCTCCGAAAACTGCCAAAAACTATTTCCTAGTCTTAACAGGAGCATTATTTATTGATTATAAATAACTGTTATTTTCTATTAGATTGTATGAAGATTGAGTGATAATTATGCATATTTGTAAATGTATTTTCAGCCTAAGCTAAGACAACATTGCCATCATGGCTGTAAATATTTCCCTATAAGTGAAGAGAAATGAGCGTTTAAATTTACGCAATAAACTGTTAGAAACGAAACTGGAAAACAGCTGGAAGAGTGTAAGTAACCGTAGGGTGTAACATTCATGCATCGTTTGAAACCGTCAATTTTTTGTAGAACTTTCTGAAAAAAGCAATATTGATTCTCCACTCAGAATAAACATACAAGCAAACAACGTTGATATTTATAAATCTGGCAACTACGTGCTGTGAAAACCGTGCACCGAACGCTTGCAAGGTTGCAATTGGCAAACACGAATCTCTGATTTCTAAAAGCCATTAACTACTTTTTTAGACTCGACACAGAACAATCGTTTTATGGTAATCGGATTCACGCATTACTTGTGTGTTCGGAGTCCCCACAAAAACGGTGCATTTCGCATACGTCGACGGCGTCGTTCCAGACTCGAGAGCGGTCGAATTGGACGCGATAGCGCGGAATTTAACATGGCGTGTGAAATATTCGTTAAGCCTTGAGCTCGGGTGGTGCAATCCGGCAGCTATCGGACGTCGCTCGTTACCTGCTGGATTGCTCTTGACGGTGATTAACTTCTCCCTTCTCTCTCACCCTCTCTTTCTCTGTCTCTCCCTTCCTCACTTTCCTTGTCTATTTTGTTCTCTCGTATCTTACCTACCTCTCCCCCTCCCTTTTTCTTCTTCCCTTCTCGCTCTTTTTTATCTCATTTACTCTCCGTTTCCTTTCCTTTCTCTCTCTCTCTCTCCCCTTCCTCTCTCCCTACTTCGCCCTCCCTTACTTTCCTTGTCTATTTTCCCCTCTCTCTTGTTTCTTACCTTCCTCTCCCCCTCCTCTTATCTCCTTCCCTTCTCGCCTCTTTTATTTTATTTCTCTCCTTTTTTATTTCATTTCTCTCTCGTTTTTCTCTCCTTTTTATCTCTCGTTCTTTCTTCATCCCTTCCTCTCGACGTCCTTCTCTCTCTCCTCTCCTTCCTTTCTCTCTCTCCCTCATCTTCATTTTCCCCTTTTCTCTCTTTCTCCCCTTCCTTCTGATTCTCACTTACTTCTTTTTCCATCTCTCTTCCTCGTCCCTCCTTGTCTGTCTCTCCCATGCTCCCTCTATATTTTCTTCCCTCTCTCCGTCAAAATTTCTAGGGCTCCTTCTCTTTAAAAGAGTGTTGAGAGCGAGGTAGTGCAGGATTGAGATACCTCACGCAATTTCTGAAATATGAAACTGAATTATTATTTGATTCCTTGTCGGGACAGTTAAGAGAAATTATTTCAACTGCTAATATATATATATATATATATATATATATATATATATATATATATATATATATATAATATCATGTCATGTCCTTCTATTATTAGTACGTACAATACCCGTAGCAGTGATAAGGAGTCACCTATCGCCGGTATGGCGTGCTGCATACATCGCTCCAGTTAGTGAAACTGCCCTGACCACATTTCAGTACAGTCCTTCAGCTTACATTGACACCGCTCGTTGACACTCTTCTCGCGTTAGTTGTCGGTATTGAATTGAATTGAATTGCCTTATTTTACGTGGCGAGACTCAGGCCATGAGGCCTGCTCTTCCGTAGCAGCTCCCTTCACCATTCCATGGGCGACGAAACAGGCGTCTTTGAATTTTTCTCAGAGCCTTCATTTAGGCTTGAGGATCTTTTACATGCGGTAAATCTACTAACATGGGACAGCCGGCTTTACTTCCCCTCCGAAGGAAGGCGTACGAAGGATTTTTTCGCCCCTAAAAATCCATGGCTTCGATCGGGTTTGAACCGGCGAATTGGGAATAACAGTCCGATACGCTAATCGTTACCGCAATCGCACCATCGCCGCCACAAGTTGATACTCCGGTCCACACAACCGTGATGCCACCTTCACAAACCACTCCGCTACGACTTATTTAACCCGTTAACGCCCAGCATCCTCATTTGAAGACGCTCATTTCTGGTCAACTCAAGTTAGCTTCTTTTGCAATACTTTGTTAATTTTATTTCTTCAGTAGATGTAGACATCCTAATAGATGATTGTGATAATTTAATGGATGACGATCTAGATATGATTGTGATTAGATGAGAATAGAGATGATTGTGATTAATAATTATCAGGGCAAAGGAAGGTACTTCAGCCAGTTTTTAACAAAATATGTCTGATTAGTAGCAATGGCACCTCAATGTGGCTGATGATCTTCCAAAGCCCAACACCTGCGGACATTTAATTGAAAATTCATTTGCATTTTTATAGAATGTTCTCTTCGTTTATTGCAAAGCTTGCATTAAATACACTTGTTAGTATGTAAACACAAGTCCTGTGAGGCTATCACAGGGAAATCATGAACTAAATGAAAGTACGCCCTCTAGGCAAAAATGAAAATGGCATTAAATATCAGCCACTCGTGAAAGCTGCACATTTACAAATTCTCGCAATGCGCAGGGAACGCTTGCAGAAAAATTCAGGTTATTAAAAGTTACAGCCTTTCTTGCTGCTCTCAGCGTGGCAGTTTTTGAAAAATTTCCTTACATCATTAAAAGTACTACCCTTGAATTGTTACTCATTTATTTTAATTATACAGTAAGGAAAGCACTAGTAATGCTAATGTAAGACTTTTACAAAACAGCGTAAAAGGTGCGTAAATTGTTGGTCTTTTTCACAGTACAGTAAAAATACCCAAACATTGTCCACAAAGTTAGAAATTGAAAAGAATAATGTTTTAAAAGTACACATAAAATTAGAACAAATTATCCTATGTAAAAGTGCATTTCATCATTAAAGGACAAACAAAAAAACTTTAACGAATTAAAAGAAGATCTGAGAAAGGCGTTTTTTTCCTTGAGGAAAGAACTAGCAACGAATGATTTCGCTATTACTTTTAACACTAATGTAGTGTCTGTCGTCATCCACAATGGTTTTAAAATTCAGATTCGAAATTTCTATAAGGTAGAATTCAAAACGACATTCGGACCCCCGACGATTAAGAGGCTCTCGCCTTAGAGATTACGTATAGGTGGATCGGTGAATTCTTCTCCCTCCTCCGCTATTCCTTCTTTTATTCTTCTTCTCCTTGATGCCGAAAGAGTCGCTGTGGACTACGTTTGTGTCAACTTTCCCGTTTCCCATAAAACTCATCTATTGTTTATCGATATTTCTCTTTCCTTTTTTGAGACCAAACTGTCTCTGTTTTCTCCGTGATTTCATTTCTATTCGCAAATCTTGGCGAAGACAATCGTTTATGAGCAGTACCTTGGAGCATATTCTCTCCTTGTTTCCTTCCCTTTCATTCTCGGCCCATTCACTTTCGATTCCTTCTCCTTCCTTGTGCCCTTTCCCAACTCCTTTTCACGCTTGCCTGTCTTTTCCCGTACTCACACTTCCCATTCCCTATCCCCTCCGGACTCTTCTTCGTCCCTATTCCATCCCTGCTTTTCCCAAGTCCTATTCCGTCCCTACTCTTCTCAGTCCCTTTCCCCTTCCTCTCTTCTTTCGCTGTCCCTATCTTCTCCCTGCTCTTTCCAATCCTCCCCACACGCTATCCTTGCCCCTCCGCTTCCTACCTCCCGCGTCCTATCATAGTCCTGTTCTTTTCAGCTCCTCCACCACCTCTCCCTCCCTCTCCCGTTTTCCTGTGAGGCCCCATGAAGACGCAGCGCTGGTGGCGGCGGCGAAGAAGTGAAACCGGCGAGCGGCGACAGGTTAATGAATCCTCCCCCCTTCCCCGGCCCCTTCAGGCCCCGCTCAGCTCCCTCGTGACTCGTCTCGTCGCACTTCGCCCCGGCCGGCGCCCCCCCCCCTACCCTCACTGCCACGGCATTTGGAAGACGGAAACCAATGGAGGAATACGGAATGAAAAATATAGGCAAGAAAGGGATTCAACTTGCGGGTTTTTTCTCGCATGTAACACTTGCACTTACAGGCACTAGCTATATGGCGAGGATGCCAATCGAGAGCTTAGAAGTTGTTCCGGCTGGAGCGACGCTCGCTGGGGGAGATAACTGGAAATATGAAAACAGTTGAATGATGCTACTTATTCACTTTGGGGGGAATTATGAGAAGGAATTATGAAAGCGAATAATAAGGGGAAATATTAAAATACAAACCGATTCAAGTTTACATTTAGTTAATTAGTAAATAAGTACATCTGAATCAATAAAATTAGATAAAAAATATAATTATGTACCACGGACATTAACTGGTTCTAACGTTCTCAGGGCACAAAAAGCTCCTGCACCAAAGGCCGTTGGGCATTTTGTCGTCGCTATATCATTAGAAACTTTGTAACGCCCTTGGTGCATAAATAACTATTATCTGTGAGAGGTTTCAGGCCGTGAGGTCTGCTCTTCCGCCTAACCACTGAAATATTTACATTTACATAATTACGATTGAGGCGTTCGGGCGGGGAATAATGATAACTGATTTCACGTTACTTACAAAAGTGCAGTGATCATATTAACTGACTGAAATGTGCTGCCCGAAGTGTGCTGCACATTGGAAACGAACGTGGAGAGACACCAACAGACGAGTCTAGTGAGCGGCGAGTGGCACGCGGGCCACTGCAGCGGACAACCACGGGCTCTCTGCCGCTAATTCTTGCTTTTGAGCTGCGCTCACGCGTAGGCTAGCGCACGCGCTCTCCATCGCTGGGGCCCGGGTTCGATGCCCCGCCCAACCGCGTGGAATTTGCGGTGGCCGAAGCGAGCGCTCGGCAGGTTTTGTCGGATTCTCCCTTTTCCTTTGCTTCGCATTCCAATATTGTCCCTTCGTCATTCAAATCATTCTCATTATTAATTACACATTGCATCATTAAACCTAGAAATACAAATGGGGAGGGGGGCTATGGAGCCCACCACCTTAATATTAATTTCAGTTCACTTGATTCATGTGGTCTACATTGTTGAGAATTAATGTAATTGTTTCTCTCTTCACGTTTCCTACAACAATGGCTGAAAATATGTGAATCACATGTTTTATATCTGGATTTTTCTATTGCGGATACGGCGAACTCTGCCTTTGTAGAAGACGAAGATTTTCATACTGTTTTTAATGGTTGTATTTTATCTTTCACCTTTCATTTGTATAAGAACATTTTGATGTTTGCGTTGGCAATGTCAACAGTATTTTTTTTCATAACGCCCCTGAATAGAATTGGAGTGAATGTGCGTCTATTTTTCAGTTGTTTTTTCACTGAATATGTCAGAAAGGTTGGCTCAATAGGAAATAAAAGATGTTTATGAAGAAGAGTATAATGTATCGGACTGAGGTAAAAAGTAGATTCTTTGAAGGAATTTGTATATTTAAGTGTTCTGTAAATTTACCAACTGTTGATAAGAACATACAAAATTTGTTTCGTACGAATTATACGAGTGGGATCAACGAGTCCTCTCCTTAGAAATGGATGTTACTATTTATACCTTATTATTTCTGGAGTTATGAGGTATAATAAATTACCGCACTCACGCAAATCTATTGTGCCATTGAGTCTATTACGTACCCCATATTTGAAACCTAAAATTATCAAAATAGGATTTGTATCAAATGCAATATACATTAGTGACAGAATAATAGGTACGGTATTTTATTTAAATTTATGTATTATAACAATAGATTTATCGTATGAATATACCATCAAATTATAGAATTGAAAGATTTTTATTGTTATGTGGCACATTGTTAAAGAAGAAAATGAGTTAACATGAAATAAGGAAAGTATACATTCAAAATGAGTTTATTAATAGTACAGTGAATTACAAGCGTGAACCACCATCCTTCCTCATGGAACGTCTTTGCACTAGAATCTAATGCGCACCACGATTTTTTAAAATTTATTTAACCAGATCAGAGAAAATTCCACTTTACAGGAAAGCTTTTATGTATTGTGATAAATGAATAATGAATTATTCTACTTTATTCTATTCGCTAGCTCAGGTTTTTTCTATACGATGACACCACGCTTACCTGCAGGCTGGGTGTCACCGGGTTCCCCTCTATACAGAGAAGTCTGAAGTCTGAATTTTTTTATATTACAAGGAATAGCATCTAATTTGGCACAACACTAATTTAATTTATTGAAATTGATTTGAATTTTAGATTAACAATATAAATTCTATTGATTTATTGCATGCATCTGGTTAACGCGGTACCGAATTGTCTGGCGTTGTGAAACGAGGCCTCACAGTTCGTATCACCCTTGGCTTCCGCGCCGAAAATCCCTCTTCGCACCAGTCGTCGCCGAAGTCATCTGCTTCTCTCTTGATGTTTTACTTTTACGCCTTGCACTACTGTTCCAAATTCTATTCTCCCTATTCACGGCGATGTCCTACTTAATTACTCAGACCACCTTCGCGCAGCTACCACCACGATGCCTGTCAACAAAACACAACTCTAGTTCAGAGCCTCCTCCTGCACGTAAACAAACATTCGTTACCTAGTAACCGGTTCGCACCGTCCAGAGTAGCGCGGTGTTTGTTTTCCTGTAATATTTTGTATATTACAGTATGAATTATAATCGACAGTGCTTCGAAGTTACGAGTAACCGTAAATTTGCGTACCATCATATCTCTATTTCTGATCGAGGATATCCTCACTATGATGATTGTTGTTGACTTTGTGAAATCGAAGGTAACAAGAAGAAATCAAAATATAGAGAAAGTGGTAAGACAAAAATTTATAAAGTTATGGGAACGGAACAGATATTTTGGGAGACGGGATTTCATACTTGTAGGAGAAACGCTGTATTTTTCGAGGTTAAAGTGGTTGATGGAAGGGGCAGTTTGGAGGTTAAAAAAGAATTTGGATGGCTGTAAGGAAATGTAATTAGCAATTGGTTGTATGTCTAGTTCTCTATGAAGTTGTCTATTAGATATATAACACGGGGCATATACCACGATTTTGAAGACTATATTTGGTCAAAAATGTGCGCATTAGATTTGCGTAAATACGGTATTTGAAGGGTCCCTATGCTCTATAGAATTAAAAAAAAACACGGACATAAGAGAGACGAGTCAACAACATGGTCGCAGCAAAGGTGAGGAGTGGCCAGGGGCGAAGCAGGAATGAGCGGAGTGGTGGAGAGCAAGGGTGGCGAGGTGGGCGGGGCAGGTGGGCGGGGCAGGTGGGCGGGGCACGTGGGCAGGGCAGGTGGGGGGCAGGTGGGCGTGGCAGGTGTGCAGGGTAGGTGGGCGGGACAGGTGGGCAGGGCAGGTGGGGGCAAGTGGGAGGCAGATGGGTGTGGCAGGTGGGCGGTGCTGCGAGCCGAGCAGGCGCATGCACCCCTATTTCCATGCAGGGCGCGACGCGGCGCGGCACAGGGCATCCAGCGTCCGGCGCGGGGGAGCGAGGGCGGGGGTTCCGCAGGGTCTCTTAATGTGCCCTTGGGCATGCGGCGTCGCGAACCCTTAACAGCCCCCCGAGCCCCTTCCGGCGGCGCTGTAAGGACGCAGCCGCTTTCACGCACACGTCCCGGCGCCGCGCCGCCCCGCGCCGCGCAGAAGGGCAGCCGGAGCTCTCTCTTTTAAGCAGCGGCCGCTTACATTGCATTACACGCGGAGCGGCGCGACGCGGCGCGGCGCGCGGCCTTAATTTCTAGCGGCGTCCCTAGTCGGCGAGTTCGCGTGGTAATTTAGCTATGAAGTGGGTTGCAGCTTTCGGAGGGTAAATGTGCGCCTTACGGGAAATGCTTTAGTGTATACCGACTCAGAGATATTTACGTGAATATATTAGAGAAAACATAATTAGAGGTATATACTCTTTCCACATTAATTCTTTGTTCCATTATTTGTTTATTCAGGGGTAAACGGTGAAACGTACATTGAATACGAGATTATTTAGTGTTTGAACAAACAAAAATTTATTGTGGGGGCCTTAATTTCTAGCGGCGTCCTTAGTCGGCGAGTTCGCGTAGTAATTTAGCTATGAAGTGGGTTGCAGCTTTCGGAGGGTAAATGTACGCCTTACGGGAAATGTTTTAGTGTATACCGACTCAGAGATTTTTACGTCTATGTACTGCATAAAACATAGTTAATCAATTAGAGGTAAATTGATCCGTATTTCAAGTATTCTTTCTATATTGATTCTTTGCTCCATTATTTGCTTTTTCAAGGGTAACCGTTCAAACGTACATTGGGTATGAGATTACTGACTGTTTCAAGAAACAAGAAAAATAATTCATCTGAGACATATTTTAACGTTTTCAGTCAAGAAAAACCGAAAAAGTATATTGTTTCTTTGAATTGTGAATTAATGACATGGCTTATTATCTTATATTAACCCGGCAGTGGTAATGCGGGGGTCTGTGGGACCCCCACGATCCTTTCTTCCCGCATGTTGTATTTCCCACGTTGGCTACCCTGACGATTGTTTGAGTACCTTTCTGGTTTTGTATCATTATATTTAGTGTGCTCTCAGTTTGCTAGTTTAGTGAGTTTTATCAGTGTTGTTTTCGGGTGCCCAGGGACTCCCGCGTTACCTTCTACAGTAGCAAAGATGTCTTCAGTCTCGTAAATTCTATTATTTTAGCAACGTATTGCATGCTGTATTTTTAAGTTAGGATTCCCCTGTAAAGTTAATACTGAAGTACTGTGAACATTTTAGGTCATCTTATATATTAAGAAAGGAGTGGAAGAATACGTCAATTTTTGCTGAAAGCGGGAACAGAATATCGTTACTCACCGCCCTGGGAAAAGCAGTCTGCACGCAATTCCAATAGACCAGGATTATGTTGTCTTTGTTTATTAATTTGGATATGATTGAGAGAATTACAGAATCCACCAACATTAATATTGAAAAAAATTTAGAGAGGAATAAAAATCATCGCAGAACCTATAAGACAAAGGGGAAATGAAGGCAGTAATTGGGCTAGGTATTTTGGCTGAGTCTGTGAAATCAGGGCATCAAAATCTTGCTGAATTGTGGTATGTGGATAATATGGGTATTGAAATTTTCCATTGTACTTTAAATTTGAAAAGATTTCAATTTTTGCTAAGAAACATAGACTTGGATGTGACAGCACGCGCAGACCGGTAGAAAAATTAGCTCCAAATATGGTATACTTTTCTGATGAATTCTCAGAGTTGTTTAGCAACTAAATTCGTAATAAATTGTTTAATTACACGCAAACAATTGTTAATAATAGAAGAAGAATATTATATGAATTATTTTTTAAGAATTTAGCATATACATGAAAAGAGTGTGGGGGTTCTAGAGACGCCCCACGTTACCACTTTTGTTTCAAAAAGTCACGTTACCACTGCAGGGTTAAGGAATTATTTGTATAAAATTTATATTCCAGACATATATTGGTTTTCATTTTCTAGAAAAGAACTTATTTAAAAATGAAGAGTATGATTATAAATTAAGTCGGCGCCTAACTTTCACTCTCATATATACGATATTGAAATCAAGTGCTGTAGTGTGACGCATTTCTAGTACTAAAGCTTTCAATCTAAATCTTACATAAAAGGGTATTACTTATCCAATTACAGAAGAGATGTGTTACTATAATTTGAAAAAAAGCAGCCAATTTTCTCTTCCAATTTTGCAAAGAATCTTATGAGAGGATCAGTTTGACAAACGAGCCGTGTCGAACGAGCCGTGTCGAGAGGTACGTGGGAGACATTGTTCCGGCTACGCGGTCGTGGGACATGCTCACGTGCTCAGGTACGTAATGTTCACGAGGATGTCAAATTAACGTCGCCAGCACCGTCTCACACGTCAGATTTCAGAGAACAAAATTGCGAGAATAGAGACGGCAGAATGGCATGGGAAATTGTGGGACACTGAACGCTCTTAGTGCGCAGGACCACCTCCCGTGACGAGGCGATCGAAGCGAGACGATCGTGGTGAGAGGGTCGTAGCGTGCAAAATGATGATGCAAAAATCGAGGTGCGAAGATAATGACCAGATCATGGTGCGAAGATCGTGGCGCGGAGATCATGGCGCGAAGACCGTGGCGCGAAGACCGTGGCGCGAAGACCGTGGCGCGAAGATCGTGGCGCGAAGATCGTGGCGCGAAGACCGTGGCGCGAAGACCGTGGCGCGAAGACCGTGGCGCGAAGATCGTGGCGCGAAGATCGTGGCGCGAAGATCGTGGCGCGAAGATCGTGGCGCGAAGATCGTGGCGCGAAGATCGTGGCGCGAAGATCGTGGCGCGAAGATCGTGGCGCGAAGATCGTGGCGCGAAGATCGTGGCGCGAAGATCGTGGCGCAAAGATCGTGGCGCAAAGATCGCGGCAAGAGGATCGTGAGATGATAGGATACGATCGCATGCATGTTCACGAAGATTTGTGAAGCCAAGGTCACGATGAGTTTGCAAGGCCAGATTTAAGAGTGGAGAACCTCTAGAATAGAAAGAGGATGACGAGAAAGGGACAGCAGGACGGCGAAGGTCTCCGATCGCTCTGAGGCGGCAGGGCGCCTTCCGGCTCCAGCCCGCGCCGCCGCCCGAGATTATCAGTGGCCTCCGGCGCTCCCAAAATTACGACGTTCCCTCCTTTCCCCTCCCCGCTCTTCCCGCCCCACCCCGTCTACCTTCCCCTCCCGACCCCCTCCCCTTCCAGCACCCTCCCTTCCCATCTCTCCCCCTCCAGCTCCCTTCCCGTCCCCTCCTTTTCCTTCCCCTTCCTTCCTATCCCCTCCATTCCCCATTCCCACCCCTCCCTTCCATTTCTCTCCCTTCCACTCCCCTCCCTTCCCATCCCCTCCTTCCCCTCCCATCCCTTCCCCACCATTCCTCTCCCTTCCCTTCCTACACCTTCCCCACCCTGCCTTCCTCGCCCTGCCTTCCCCTCCCCATCTCCCTCGCGGCGTCGCGTCGGAGTCAATAATCTTTTTCTGCGGCCCGCGCGACGAAGCGGAGCGGAGCGGCGTCGGGGACTGCGAGAACTCCACAGATCCGCCGCCCACGCCCCCAGCTCCGCCTCCCCCACACGCCAAAGAATCAGATGGAGAGGCTCACTTGAAGATGTTGAGGAGGTGCCGAGATTTACAGGGTGTCGAAGAAATCTCTGTCGGGTGCCAAGCCCTCTGATAACCGGCAGCGCTCCCGCGGTCCGTCACTTCTTACGGCACGCAAGTACAAAAGTGCCTTCGTGTTGCTGTCGTCTTGTTGTCGTTGCTTCGTTACTTTTAAAGATTGCCGTTATAACGTTGTCAGTTGTTAATCTCGATGCCAAGCAACAATGTGACATATGACGCTTGCATTAGAACAGAACTAACAGAACGAGTCCATTAGAGTTGGGAGGAGAATCAAATTGTTTGTCGTATACCTCGAACTTGTTTAATTGAGACCAGAAGTGGTAAATGGAGTATTTATGATGGAAACCCTTAGCACAAAATATTGTGTTGAATATTTGTGCCTCGAATCGAAGTATGTATGGCTGAAATTCTTGATCCAAATGTTCATCGAATCTAATAATCGAAATTATTAAAAATAATTTGTTAATTTGTTAATCAAGAGAGTGTATAATGTATTCCTTATAATAGTTGATGTTTATCTTCTTGTAATCATAATTTCATTTTGATATTAACATTTTATCTCTCCTTGATGAGAAATTACCGGTGGTAGACCATCGGAAGACGCAATGTAATGATTCTGACAATAGACCGTCTACAAATATACCTTTCTTTTCTTTGCATATATTCGTACAGTTATAGGATAATAAATTGCTCCATGATTAATTGTTATTGCTTGACACATACCGTGCGGACAATTTGTGGGCCGTCTGCTGCCACAGAAATCTAATCCTGCCGATGGGTCTTCGCTGACTGACTTAACTGCCTAGTGTGCCCATATGGGCACGCTGTACGAACCTGTAGATAGTTCAAAATTTCACCTTGAAATATTACAGTAAAGCAATTAGAACTTCATGTTGTTTTCCATAAGATTGTAAAATGTGTCATGATGTGTATTTCAAAATTTTGAGAAGAACAAATTATTTTAACTATTTTTAAGTATACAATAGTGTTTAAGTATAAAAGTTTTTTAAAATAATTCAGGCTAACGATCCGGCAGTCCAACTACAAACGGGCAAGGCTTTCCAATCGCTTCTTACCCGATTTTCAAAGATTTTCTTGACCGATGATAAATTTATGGGAGTATAAAAGATTGGTGCACAAGAGATGCATTAACCCGGCAGTAGGCACGTGGGGTGCCTGAGTCACCCTAGCATTGTTTCGGAGCTCACTATACCTTCAGTTTTATTTCTAATCTTGCGAGCTTCTCAATACCTTTCGAGGAAAGCTTTGTCCACATATCTCAACCCTTCTCTTTCAACTGCTTCCTGTCCTTTCCTGGAAATTTCGTCGCAAAGATGATGGCGCGGCGCGTGGGGGCCACCGAGTCACCTCGCGCAACCTTTGTTATCGCTTCCTGCCATGCTGTTCGCAGTAGTTTTCAGCAGGACGACAAAGAGAGACATTGTATTTTCAAATATACACTACGGAAAGTGCTTTTGTTCTAGAATATTTTTTCATAACAAATATTTTAATGATACGATTATAATATACGTATATTTACACAATTATGATATATTGTATGTATATTTGTATATATTTATTTATATTGTAATGTATGTTGGACTCTGAAATATGTTTACATCATATTTTACATCATTTTATTTATATTCTTATAATTTTTACTGTTTTTTAGGCTCAGAAGAGATTTCGTTCTATACGCAATGAGGAGAAAATCTTGAGCTCCTGCTTTGTAAAAGTTATTTGCAAATAAACATTCTTGAAAATTAAAATTTTGTTTGTACTTGTTTCCAAACTATGTATAAAACTCAGAAAAAACAAGTATTCATTAAAGAAACAAAATAGTTTGTAATTACTTGTTTTCTTGACATTTTTACTGTGGGGAGACTGAGGCACCCCGCGCGCCTCAATTTGTTACAAAACGTGGCGCGCCTACTGCCGGGTTAACAAATGAACCATGTATTACAAATGGGTTGTCGTTGTGAAAGAATCGTCACTTGCGAATTGTGAGCTTTCGGAACATCTGAATTGTTCCTACTGTGAATTTTGGTTGAGAATATTTGAAGCATTAAGAGTTTGAAAGGAATTCCCTCTTAGTTTCATTATGAAATTTCCTAACATTGAAATGAGCCATTCTGATATTACTAGATTAAATCTACGTTACAATTAAAATATATCTGCAAGACTCGATTCGGGAAAAATACGACTAAATTCAAGTGATAAAATGAATGTTGTACTTGAAAGCGGAGTCGGTGTACTACATAAAATTATTATATACCGCATCCATCAACGAACCTCTTCAGGCGCAATCATTACAATTTTTCTCCTAGTTATCAAAGCAATAGGGGACAAAAAGTAAGTCTTAATTTTCTTCGGAAACAAACGCACAATTAAATGATATCACATACGACCGTTTTGTATTTTGTTTCAAGAAATTGTATACTTATTGACGGCTGGATCGTGAGAATATGAGAATGATCATCGGTTCGTCTTGATAACAACTTTCATGGTCAAACATTTACGACAAAGGAATTTTATGATCTGAAAATATAAGTTTTGAGAGCTAACAGAAATTTTTGTTATCTTATCACAAATTAATAAATCTTAAAACCATGTTCCGTCAAGTTAATACGCGAGTACCTAAATCCTCAACCTCCAAGAGCTTAGTATTTATTTTTTTAAAAACCTTCTGAGAACCGTATTTTAGTGAAACATGATGTAGGAAGGGCAAATCGATTCCGCCTATTGAATTTCAAATCGGGCGACTAACTTCCCGCCGCCCCGGATTGCTACAGCTTTTAGTTAAGGTCCGTGAGGCCCAGGTAGCACTACGCTGCCCCGAGCGTCTGGCCCAGAGCGCCTAGCGATGCGAAGCACGGCAGCGTCCCCCCACTCCCCGCCCTGTTTACTTAGTGCCAATCCGTTTTAACACGCGATGAATAATTGAATTACGCGGGTGAAGTCTTTTCTCTCCGCGCCGCGCGCTGCCTTGCCTCCTCTTACCGTTCCCGGGCCCTCCGCGCGGCTGCTCGGCGGCTGTAATTGTATGAGCGCAGGTGCGCCCCCTGCCGGTGCCCTAGTCAGTCCCCGGCCTCTCCTCTTCCCGTCCGCCGCTCCGCGCAAGCCACACCCACCTCAGTCCTTGCCGCACCTTCAGTCGCTGCATCGCCTCATTCTCCGCCGCCGCTTCACTCCCCGCCACCACTTCAATCCCCGCCACCACTTCCCTCCCCGCCACCACTTCCCTCCCCACCACCACTTCCCTCGACGCCACCACTTCCCTCCCAGCCACCACTTCCCTCCCAGCCACCACTTCCCTCCCAGCCACCACTTCCCTCCCCGCCACCACTTCTAACCCGTTTCGCCTCATTCCCAGTCATGTCCCCTCCATCGCCTAACTCCTCCCTCCACTTCAATCCTCGCTTTACTTCCCACCACCACTTCAACCCCTCCATCGTCTTTCTCCCCGTCATCGCTTCTCCGCCCACCGCCAGTTCCCTCTCCGTCACCACGTCCCTCCCTTCGACCACTTCAATCCTAGACTCACCTCCCGCCACCACTTCAATCCCGTTTCACCTCATTCCCAGTCATCACTTTAGTCTCCTCCAGTGCCTCACTCCCCGCCTCCACTTCACTCCCCGCCACCACCTCCTTCCCCGCCATCACTTAAATTCTCGCCTCACTTCCCGCGGACGTTTTAAACCCCTCCATCGCCTTTCTCCCCGTCACACCTTCCCTCCCCGCTACCACTTTAATCCCTTTAATGCCGTTTCGTCTCATTCCCAGTCACCACTTCACTCCCCTCCAGCGCATCACTTCCATCCATGGCTTCACTCCCCGTCAGCACTGCAAGTCCCCTCCACAGATGCCAAAGATCATCTCTTCATTATTCCTCGCCCTATTTTCCATCTCTCCTCCGCTACCTTTCTACTCGCCCCTCCAAGCTAACGCTTCCACTCAATTGCTACTTCTCTTCGTTCTTTCTCACTTCCTACTATCTTACGCTAATCCTTTCCTTTCTCTCACTCACCATGCACTCTCTTCTTCATCTCGTTGCCGTTCACTAGCCACTTGTCTCCACGGCCGCCACCTCTCCACCGCACACCACCCTACACCACCTCGCGGCACGGGGCCTAGCTACTCCACACTTCCTCCCCTGCCCCTGCCCTCCCCCAGCCCAAACCCCCCTCATCACCCAAACCAACCACCCCACTCAACCTCATCTCTACCCACCTCACCCCATCTCACCTCCTCACCCCACCTCACCTCACCCCAAGTCACCCCCTTCACCCCACCTCACCCACCTCACCTCTCTCACCCCACCTCTCCTCCATCACCCCATCTCACCCCTCTTACCCCCTCACCCCACCTCACATCACCCCATGTCACCTCCTTCACTCCACCTCACCCCCTCACCCCACCTCTCGACAAGTCACCCTACTTTACCCCACCTCACTCCACTACACACATCACACCAGACCATACAACGCGCCGCACAGCGTTGCTAGGCTACTCCAGGGCCTCCCTCTGTCCCCTCGCCCATCCCACCCCACCCCAGCCCTGCACGCCCTGCAGCCCTGCGTCGCCTCTATGGCTCCTTCCTCTCCTATTCTGCCTCCGAGAGCCTGCGGTAGCGTTTTCTACAGGCCTCTTCAACTTCACTCCACCACATGCTCTCGACCTCGGGTTCAGAGAAGAGCAACTCCCGTTTGCCTCCAGCCTCGTTAGGTTTTTATGCGTATACCATTGTTCTTCTCACGCTTTTGTGTGTCGACTCGTCAAAGTGCAAGTATAACTTCTGATTTTATGGGCTGTAAGTACTCGTACCAAATAAACAATATATGAAATGATTATTTTCAAAAGATGATGCTAGAAATAATCTGAGCTCGGGAGAAAGGGAAATGTGTATGTTGGCAGTTCTGAGGACGCCCCCATCTCTGTATCTGGCACCGTATTTCGCAGCAAACCCTCTGAGGAGTGGTTAGGTAGATGGCTCCTCTTACCTAGCGCCCTGAATTTGAAAAAAAAAACATATTGGCAACCATTTACTAAATTACTCATAAATATTCGAACTGAAATTTATGATGGCATTTCAATATAACGAGATTTATATTTAAACATTCAATATTGTGTTTACGCTAAATATTCCTGAAAAAGTAGCAATCGGCAAGAAAGATTATTAACACGTACTACTCAAAAATATTGTGAAATAAAAATATTGCAAATGCATGCTTAATCCACGAGTCATCAGGTGGCGATTTAAAAATAAACCCAACATCACGAAAAACATTCGAAAAGTAGCAATAACTAAATGAACAATTTTGAAAGTGTTTGACACCTATTCAGTTAGGGTCAGAAAGTGCATTTCTTTGATAACACATTTGCTCACACTCATTCAAATTTCTTTCTCTGACTTTTATTATCTTTGGACATTAAGTTGCTTATTTTCTCATCTATTTCTAAACATTAAGCTTCTTTAGAAACGTTTCGAGGAATTCTGATACTAATAGTGTTAGTTTATATTCACAGAATAATTCAATGTGAGAATTCACAGAGCAAATGTATTGAACTAATGAAAGAAAAATACGTCCCTTTAGCGCGAATAACGGGAATGTTCATTAATTTCTTGCTGGTAGGCACCGTGATCGACTGCAGTTTGAATCAGTACCATCGGGCACTTTGCACATGAGTAAAATTCATATAACCATGTTGTCCATGTAACTTGTTTTCAAAGAGGAGAAAAAAATGTTACAAAAGCATGACACACGTTGAAAGCAGAGAACAATGCAAATGGAACTGCGAGTTCTCCTTCAGACCCGTAATACAACACTCGCCCATGGCGGAATTTCTTTGCACACGCATAGCACCGCAAAACGATGCCCTCGCGGCAGAAACTGAAGTAGAGAAAAGCTCTCACCGCTAGAGACGGCAAAAAATCATGGATGTTTTTAAAACATCGACATTTTCGAGCAGAAACATCGATATTATAATAACGATGTTTTGCTTTCGACATTTTCATCAGAACTATATACTTGTTCAGAAATGTGTTTTCTAAAACAATTTATTATAAAAAAATTAAATTTCCAATATTTTCTTTGCGGATTGCTCGCAATCAACAGTCATTGACAACTGTCACTGTTGTTGAGCCCTGGATGGTATGAAACCAGTTGCTATTTGCAATCTTCCTCCAGTGTTGTTACTTTTTTTATTCTTTTGTACGTAGTACTATCGTTAAACTGTATTTTGAACCTTGACTTCCTTAGAACACTGATTAGAAAATGAATATGACACTCAAATTTAAGGCAGAATATACTTTAAACTGACGTTGACGTGTTATGTATCCTTTTAGAGCCAGGAATTTTACTTCGATTTGTTTCATCAAATTTAAAACATAGATATTTTAAACATCGAAGTTTTTGTTGATGTTTTCATCGGCATTCAAAACCTGTTGGTGATGTATCGAAGTGTCGATGTATCGATGTTTTTTCAAAAATTTGTAATCACTACTCACAGTTGCCCGTTGCTTCTCTCGCAGAGACGCACACCCCCATCGCTCTACACTGGACACAGAGCCAGAGTCTTGCCAACTGAAAAACATCGAAAATCCGTTTTTTCTTTATTTGGCAGTTGCTTCAAAGGCAATATACACATTGCTTACGAAAGTGTTAACTTTTTACAAGGTTTCAGATCGTTACGTCCACGGACAGGCAGTCCAGTTCCAGAGGTCAATTGGTATATACGGAAGGTCTAGTAGGTGAACGCAACACTTAAAAGGTATATCAGTTCCAATTCAAAGTTTCAGAAAGTGATTGTTTCTCACCATGTATCCATGTGCAAATATTTGAAACACCTAGAAAGGAATCAGAGGGCTAACGAAATACTCTGCACTCAGTGATTGGTAGGGCATGAACGAGTACAACACCTAATTACTGAGTCCTAACAAATTAATCAAAAGCAAGTAGAGCGATTGACTCCAAATTACCAAAATTGTAAAGATCGCAGACATATTGACAAATACCTGCGGTTTTTGAGTTACAGATTAAAACTGCGGACTCCATGAGTAGGTGAAAGTAAAAACTGAATATTACAGCATCTTTTAATTTCTCACACTTCGTAAGAAAAGAATGTTATATTCTCTTGCGCCGGCGAATTTTTGGCAGAAAAACTTCCATTGCCGAGCCCTGGTAACGAAAAAGTTGATAAATCCTGATAATTCATTTAGGAAAAGACTATCCCTAACACGTGGTGGGGAAGTAACATATTTTGTGGGTCCTTGATACTGAAAAACCGATTGACACCAAAAGGTCATTCTGTCTGTCTGGCCGTATTCAACCCTAGCACATACGCCGTTCTGCCGATTTTCTCCAAAATTCATATTTTCTAAACAATCTGAACGAACTCAAAGCTTTGGAAGTTTCAAACAAATATTTTGATTTTTGAGGGGATTTTATATGAAGTCTCAAACCATTTTCAAAATTTTACAAAAAGTGACACAAAATGTTATGATTTAACTTTGTCTTTGGATAGTGTAAAGAACTTGGACCTGATATATCATTGAACCTGATATACCACTTAAAAGAGTGGTGTAAGTTGAAATCCCAGACTTTTCGAAAATTGCGAAAATTTATTTTTTTTGGCGTCACCCTACAACTACAATATTGAAGATTGAGATATTTTTCTGAAAAAAAAATTGTTCCCTAGAAACAGATCTTCAAATAAGGTCTTGTACAAGTTTTAACGTAATTTTGGGCGAAATATAAGCAGTATTTTAAATTTTTTTAAAACATCATTTCTCTGAAACCAAATTTGTATCTTTAAATGATCTCCTTGTATGTATCAAAGGAAGGTAAAACGTATGGTGCTAGTCTCATTTTCTGTGTACTCTGTATGTTCGGAAGTTGCAAAAAGTTACCATTTCAAAACAACAACATTTGAAATAGAGATTTTTGTTTTAGACAAAATATGTTCCAAACAATGAGCTCTCTAAAAAGGTCATGAAAAGTATTTTGAAAACACAAGTAGTGTTCGCGTAATTTGGGCTTGAAATTAATGCAGTTTATAAAAAACTTTTTTCAAAAATCGTTCCAAATTTGTTTCTTCAATTTTCATTAACGGATAGAAAAGATGCTTAAAAGAATGCCGAGGTTCTTATTTTCGTTGACACTGATTTTTTTTAAATTGCAAATTTAGAAGTAACGCGAGAAAGTATGTGCTGTTGTAGCACCTTTAGTTTTTATTACATATTATGTACTTAGGGCTTTAAAACTTTACACTTCATATTATGATTTCATTTTAGACATAGTATACTGGTATAATGATAAGGTTGTAGACATTGCGATATGTATTTTATTTTAAATCAATATCAATTAGACACTCTTGTGTGTTAGACCAATTTTTATTAAATGTTTTTGACAAGTAAAACACATTTCATGACACATTTTTGTCATGGCCATGCGATAGATTATAGATGCGGCGATGGTAAAACCAAAATACGTCATTTGAATAATTTCGAGAACATAATTGATTGTTAGCAAAAATCTACAGATATGTAGGTAATAAAGTAATAGTAATAAACAGCTGGGAAATAGTTATGAAACAACAAGAAGCGCGCAAACGGTTCTTAAATATTAACGTATCACATGCAGGGCTTGCCTCCTCGCACAGTGATTCATGTGTCCGCTTCGTACCATACGTGAACCGTTGAGAACAAAAGTGGTTAAATTTTGGAAGATTTGTGTTAAATGTACTGAGTTAGATGGTTTGAACTTTGTTCCATCACGGACTAAAATGGCGTGTGTAAAATTTCAATATTTCTTAGCTAGAGTCCAGCACAATGTAGAAGTGACCAACAAGTTGCTCATACCGCTGCATATAACTGTAGTGTAAGTAACAGGTGGCATGAAACAACAGCTTCCAGGTACTTCCAAGTAATAAGCTTCTTGTTATCTGCACCCATCACAGAAGACGCATCTCGTAAAAATCATTTAATAGCTTTTAGTAATACGTGAACAGGTGAAAATCGCAACTTCAAAATTGCTCTCATTTGGTTGAAAATCGTGACAAAGCCCTATTTTTCCACGACATTCTATCTCAGACGAAAATTTTCAGTGCCAATTTTTTGAATTTAAGTCATTTTTAGAAACAGTGTGTGCAGAACTGGTGAAAGTACACAAAAGAGTGAATTACTTAATAAGCACTTTTTCGTTCCAAAATATTTGTAGTAAGTTAAAACAATATTTCCTTACCGCTCTCACTCCCCTTTCGGCCATTTGTTTCTAAGCATTACAGTTTTACAACTTTTTTCCTTAATACGTCATTTTCCGGAAAGTATGTTGTTTGACTTACACCACGTTTGCCCTTAACGACTCATATGCCTTTGCGGGTCGGTACGCACTGCAGACGCGTTGTACTCCTAGCTCAGCTTCCATCTCAGCTTTTTCCGGCCATGCGCTTTTTGTGCTGTGGAACGCACCATTTGGACGTAGTATGAAGTTGTGAAAGAAACTTTTTTATGTGCATCCTGATTGAGCGCATCTACTGGATTGTTATTCATGCACGTGAAGGAACTTAAAGATATAGTAGTTTAGCTGAAACCAAAGCTATTTGGAGTACTGTCATTTGAAAACCAAATTTTTATTGCTTACATTTTTTTGCTTTTGATTGTGGACCTAATAATTGTTCTCATAATTTGTTTGCTAACTTCTATAGATTAACAGATATACATAATAAGTAGAGGGATGTGCAACTTGTCTCTTTCTATTATTTGAGAAAAGTCTTGTAATCTAAGAAGAGAAAGACGATTCATTCAACTGTCAAAGAAAAAATTGCTAGTACAGGACGGCTCGAGTGATTAAAGTACGAAAAAACCTAAAGGTATTTTGACACCTCTTTCTCCCCTCTGTCTCTTCAGATAAATAGACTCTCACACTGGACAAATCTATCCATGGCCATCTCATCAGAAAAATTGACTCGCGCACTTGATAAATCTAGCCATGACCACTCAAAAAAGTCACGCATCGCCACAGCTATTAATCATGTCTTACACTACGCTCGCCGTACCTGTTGCAACGCTACTTCTCGTCAATGAATCACCCCATGCCAACAAATGAACAAGAAATCCTGACATTTCCTGTATCGCTCAACCCCTCGATGACAAAAGTTCACCTCAGCTTCCTTTGCTACATCGTTTGCAAAGGCGCACCGTGGAAGCTGTAAGTTCACCTCAGCTTCCCTTGCTACATCGCTTCCAAAGGCGCAAGACCGTATTTAAACAAACCCTATACACCGTGGCTTGTGACAGTCGCACTGTGCGTCTGTGGGCCATTCCTCTCTCGACGCTACGTCTCGTGGATGTTTAACGCCACACCAATAACTGAACAAGAAATCTTGAAATTTCCTGTATCACTCAACCCCTCGATGACAAAAGTTCACCTCAGCTTCCCTTGCTACATCGCTTCCAAAGATGTAAGACCGTACTTTAAATAAACCCAGCACACCGTGGCTTGTGACAGCCGCACCGTGCCTCTGCAGGGCATACCTCTCTCGACGCTACTTCTCGTGAATTCTTAACGCCACACCAATAACTGAACAAGATATCCTGAAATTTCCTGTATCTCTCAACCTGTTGATGACGAAAATTCCCCTCAGCTTCCCTTGCTACACCGCTTCCAAAGGCGCAAGACCGTATTTAAACAAACCCAGCGCACCGTGGCGCGTGCCCGCCGCACCGTGCCGCTGCGGAGGCCGCTCGGCGTCGCTGCGTGTCGCGCCATTTGAAAGCGCGGCGCGGCGGCGCGCGGCCCGCGGCCCCGGGGCACCGGCACTTCCGCAGCGCTCGGCGACGCTTTTAATATCGTAAATAGTTTTGCGGCGCGGGCGGGGAGGCCGCCGGGGGGCAGGGCGCAAGCGAGAGCACGCGAGGGCGCGGCAGCAGCCACACGCGGATTCCCGCAGCATAGTTCCAAAACTTTCTCACGCGCGCCGTGCACGCCGCTCGTTCGTCAGACACATTCTTCTCCCGATCCGTCGCCCTCCCCCCCATCCACTCTTCCTCCCCTTCCTGCCCCTCTCCGCTCCGCCCCCTCCGCTGCGAACCGCCCGCGGCCGCCGCCGCCGCCGCCGCCCCCGCGTCGTGAATTTTTAACCCATGTAATCCGCGGACGCGAGCCCAGCTACGCATCCCGACAAATCGCGCCTCCGCTCCGCTCCGCTCTGCTTCCCCTTCTCCTCTCCTCCTCCTCTTCCTCCTCCTCTTCCGCTCGCCGCCGGACCTGATGAAACAAGCGTCGCGCGGGCGGGCGGGCGGGCCGGCGGCGTCAGGACTTTGTTTATGAATGAGGGCGTGCGCGAAATGTACTAATACGGCTATGCATAATGCATCCGGCGGGGCCGTTAGGGCCGGGAGGCGCCGCGGCCCCGCGGCGAGCGTGAGGGAGAGGGCGGCGACCGGCGCTCTCTTCTGACAACTCTCCTCTCGCTGCTCTCTACGCTTTGCTCCCCGCTCTAGGCTCTGTTCTTCCCGTTCGTGGACAACCAGTTCCTACCTCCTTCCGTTCTTTGCTTATATGTTGTGCTCTGGGTTCTGTACTCTGTTTTTTCTTTGTCCTTAACATACCTTCTGTTATTTCCATCCGAAATATTGTATCTTCCTTTTCTTTTTTACGTTGTCCGCTATTTTGCATCAGTTATCTACTATTTCTTGCTCCATTTTTTTTGCTCTCTTTCTTTTACGTTGTCATCTGATCTCTACCCTGTGCTTAACAATTTGCTCTCCGTTCTCTTCTCTTGCACTTCATTTTCTGCTGGTAGTGCTTTGCACTTACCTCACTGTTCTCTATTCTTTCTGTTTGATTTCTCTCTTCTTGCTCATAGCTCTTTCCTTGTCACCTATTGCCCTCCCCGCCGTGCGTTCTGTCTTCTTCAACTTGCTCTCCGCGCTCTACATTTCCACTCGCCTCCCCTTTCCGTTTTCCTCCCAGTGCCGCTATTTGTTCTCCGCCCCGCTGTCTCGTTGGCTGCTGCAGCAGCTATCAAGTGGCACCGCCGCCGCTGTAAATGTTAAGTGCGGGCGTTGCCGCGTTGATAATGTATTTATTCATTTAGCGGTCGCCGCGCGGGGGCTTTGTCGTGCGTGAGTTATCCGGCGCTGAAGGAGCGGCGGCGGCGGCGTGTTCGGCGATGTAATGCGTCGGGAAGCGAAGAAAGATTCGGAAATGGCCCTCCGCACTTGCGACGCGGGACGAGCGAGATTTTATGGAAATGAAGGGATTCGCTGAGTTCCCTTTATGTTCCGAGGATCGTCTGAATGTGATGGGAAGAAACATTTACTGCGGTAGTGAACTTTTCATTTATGCATAATGGAAGGACACTTTGACATTTGCGGAGAAAAGTCGTTCGGTTTGCTCTCGTAGAAACGTTTATTATCAACTTGTACATCAGATCTTATCTAGAATTCAGATTCATTTATTGGAGACCATCTTTTATTCAGAATCAGTTATATGAAACATTACATTTACTTACTTATTCATGATTATTCCTTGAACAGGATTTTGATGTATTTTATCAGCTAAATGGTTTGATGTTTAGATGGTCTTGCGTATTTGATGGTTTAAGTAAACGGGATCTTTGTTGCCCAGACATCTCCCCTTCCCAAGTTATTTAAAAATAATTTATTATGAACAAGTAGTGGATTCGGCAATGCATCTCTATTGTAATTTATTACACTTCACACGCTACTGGTCACGTTATTATTATTCACGATTATCGCTGTGCTCTGCAAAAAATTTAATAGATGAAAAACTTTCTCGCGAGTATTTGTTTTTATTTCCAGGTTTTTTGAAAATGGTTGTGAAATATTCTGTTTTTAAAACGTTCGTCCTGAAGTTTGGGTATGCATTCGCGATGAAATTTTCTTTGAGAAATTTGATTTACTTGTCCGAGGTAACGTTCAAGTAATAATTCCCGCCGATATTTCGCAATCGCAGGGGCAGAATATGCATTGAAGACGCGCTTAATACTTGAGTGTACGGTGGGTGGCATAAGCTTCTGTTCAGGGGCGCTTGAACCAGCATAAATCCTTAAAATCTTTATCAGTGCTCGTCTATGTGAGGCAGACATACATGTTCTTATTGCTGTATGCCTACGTTCTTCGTGCAAGTGCAATCTGTAAGTTGACAAAAATTTTTCTCAATAGTAGGGCACCGCATTAATTACCAACAAACACACATTAATTTTTAAGGATTAAATATACAGTAAAATATATAAGTTTCACGTATGTTATATTTACAGCGCATTGCAAAGAGGTAGCGCAAATCTTCCATGGCACAATTTCCATTCTTATATACAAACTTTATTGAGACATTAAATCGATTAAAATTACATTTTATGGCACGAACGATTGTGTCCTCGTTTTGTCTCCACATCACGGCTGATGTACATATTTGTCACGTGACACCTGTGTACCACAAATTCGATTATGGTAACATTGATTAACCAACCTGCTAAAATATTCTGGTGACACAGGTGCAAATAATATTATATTTCTTTACTTTTCGTAGAATGAAAATGGTTTCATTAATTTACATAAAAGTCCTTTCGTGGATTAATGGTCTTCTGATACCACCATCAATTAACAATTGCAACAAATATTGTTTACAGCTGCGAACACAATTAAAAAGTCAAAATATTTTCGCTTCGTAATTTATAATGTTACACAAAAGCGCAATGTAAGAAATATGTTGTAATTTGAGTTAAAAAACTCGCTCTAAATATCGCTCGTTTTATAATATTTGCTTACCCAACAAACCTTAATATTAAGTAGTAGTTGAATAATTCTCTGTTTAACCGCTCTTTCTAAATTTCTTGTTTTATGGGAAATTGAACTCACGGCCGTCAATTTCACCGAATAGCGTGATTGTTTGTTGATTGGAGGTTCTTAAGTCCATGAACGACATTCTAAAATATATGTTTTACTCTTCAATCGCAATATTTTTTCAGTTTTAACCATTTTCTTCTCCTTATTTCCATTTAACTTCCCTGTGCCAGCTGAGTGAATTTGTAATGCTTTTTTTCTAGAAAAACAGTTCATCAATAATTTACCCTAATTTACAAAATTTTGGTGTCAATCAGATTTATTCGAATTTCGTTTGGCGGTCGATTCTGGTGCGTTCGGTGAAGAGGAATTCTACTGTTGGAGGATAAGGATGTCGATCCAGCGTTCTTTCTATCCGTCGTAGGTGTGTGGGGGAACTATAATAGAGAAGTAATAGAGAAATCCTAGAAGCGGCACTAACGTTCTTATCTCCCACACGTGCCTATTCCCGCGGTGGCGATAGGACCCCTCATTCCTTCTCTCACTATTTCCATTTCCTATTTTCCTTTTATCTAGCGAGTGGATCCTGGTCGTCTTAGCCGCTCTGCACTCCTCAAGACACGCTGCACGGTGAGTCCAAAAGTCGAATACGGAGGTGAAATAACCGAAGGGCTCAGACAGAAATGTTCATATCGCATTTCTGCGAATCTAATGTAGTACACAAAATCGTAGTGGGCATTAGATTTGATGGCACATTATATTCGGGGTCAAATCCCTTTCGTAGAACGCCAGTAACTTCATTGTTTTCGTTTATTGCGTCTTAATGGATTGCTGGAGTTTTCAAATTCACCTTAATTTCATTTAACATTTGCTTATCATTGAGGTTTTCATTCATGATATGGATGACAAACAGAAGAACGTCTTGTGATGCTTCATTAAAGCGTAAGAAATAACAGTAAAGGATTTAGAATGCTAATTATGTACGCAATAAATTCATTGTTGTATTACATAAATTTAAATACAATAGCATGTCTATATTCTGTATTTGGTGCGCATTACATTCGATAAATAACATTTTTTCATAATTTTAAGTTTCAAGTATGGGGTGCGCATTAGTTTCTATGGGGCATTAGATTCGTGTAAATACGTTAATTCTTGTGGAGTAGAGATACAATTCGTTTAACCAAGCCACGCCAAGGTTCGGACGGTTCCATGCATTACCAGCGGAGTGGACGGGGGGGACTACGGAGTCCACCGCTTAAGTTTTGTTCTTGTTTTGACCATATAAATATTATTAAATTGATAAAACTAATAATATACATATGCATTAATTTATAATAAAAGCAATAATCAATTTCTGGCTCTGTATATGATAAAATGTTGACTTGCATCAATGTAAGTATTTAATGACAAAATCTGTTGTATGTTTTGTGAAATAAAGGCTTGTGAATGTTCATATAATAGTTAATTATTAAACTACATTAAGATTTGAAATACTACAGATATTTCCAAAACGTATTCTGGATGTTTGGTTTCTGAGTAAAAAGTGCTGAATTTTTTATCCACATCCAAAGACGCGGTATTTATTCACATGACAACAAACACTCCTTTGAATAAATTGCGTCATATATCGATCGAAAAGGACATCATAAAACAATACCTACTATTTGCAACTTCTTAAAGAATTTAAACCACGCCAAGGCAGTAAAATGTTATCCTATATTCCGTGAGAACACTTACATATTTTAATTAACATAATTTAACTAACAATATTTTAACATTAACATATCTTTTAAGAACGTGCATTACTTAACAAAGGACGTGTCAGTAAAATAGGGGCATTATGTGTATTAGTAAAATCAGAGGTGCAAATGAACATCAAATTTTGTGTGTGTTAATGTAAGACCAACGCCTAAATTTTAATGTAAATATTTTGCTGCACTATCTTTAAGTGAAAAAAATCAGATGCAACGAGCCATTTCTCATCCTTATGTACATCAATTTTAATATTTTTATCTCCATGATTTTTTTAGTATTTTTGATATCAAATTTGTGATCAACAGCCTCAAAAAGATAGTATTAGTTCGGAATTATCGACATGTTGAACGCTTGGTCTACTGTTGTTTCTTCTCAAGCTAATGTGCCCGAACTACATCTGTACGTGTACTTTTTTCCCCCTCAGTAGTCTGATATTCTACAGTACTTTGTGTCAATAACGCAGAATTCATCCCTGTGATATGATTGAGTCATTAACTCTTCCTATGAGTTTTACAAGATTTGAAATATCTAATTATTTTCGGACTTGTTCTTTTCGTCTGTTCTAAAAGGTTGCGATCACGAACCACTCTTAGAAATTTCATTTATGGTGATTCAGTTTTACGGGTTTCTGATTCTTCCGTACTCCAATTCTCGCATCTGTTAAGGAGCATTAACGCATCATTAATTTATAAAATGTTACAGTTGTTGCATTCCTAAATATAAGCATTAAAGAGAGTGCCACACTTTTGGAATATGAAAATACTATTTATAACATTTAAGAGTGTGGTTGTCGTAAAATAATTTGAGTATGGAATGACCTATTTATTTCAGACTTCAATATTTTCTGAACGCACAAACCGTAAATTGCAAACAAATTTCGATCCATATTGAGATTTTATTTGATTAAGATGAACGATCAGTGAGTAACATTTTAAGAACATTTTCGGATCCAGTTACAAAATAGAGAACAGGCAATTTATTGTATGCCAATATGTTAAGAAAATAGTGGAGTACATAATAAATAGGCCATTACTTATAATAATTATATTTATTTATAGAGCATACAAAGTATCTTTAAGAACAAAGCCCTCCTGCATCAGCAGGGTGAAATTTTCGCCTTCACATTTACACAAAACAAAATTGCTAATACAATTTTACACAAAATGAAAATTTTCGCAAAATCATAATTATTTTAGGAGTTTGTAACTGAACCTCAGGTTTTGACCACTTTTTCACCGTTTGGTCACACTGCTCGGAATCCCCCACGTGGTCACGACCCGTCAACAACTCCATCTCGTCACCGCCGGCGGCGGCGTTGCGTCCGCCTTCCCCTCTCCCCCACTCCACCACAATTTCCGCCCACGCCCTCGACGCTTGCCCCCGTGGGCGTCAGACTGCCTCCCCTCCTACCCACGCGATGGCCGTCGCTTCGGGTGATATTCTGCATTCGAAATGTAGCGACGTCAACCTGCATATAAACCTATAAGCCCCGGATTCTTACAGTATTTTCTGTTTAAACACAACCAGTGATGGGATTCTTGTGGGCTCGGATTCTTCGTAGGATGCTAAGCAGAGTTCGGATTCTGATGACATGTCATCATTCCATTGGTGCATTCTAGATGAAGCCAACTTGTAACTGAATGTTTATCACGTCATACAGATTATTGAAGTGTATAGTTATTTGGTCATTTTTGTCATTTTTTGTCATTTTTCAATTTCTAGGTTATTTTTGGATTGATACATCATTTTTCTCATTTTTTACTAAGTTTGTTTCCTTTTTGTATTTTTTGTTAGGGAATGTTTCATGAATTTACAATGACACACCAGAACAAAGGTTTTTTTTATCATGTACATGATGAATTTACAACTGCACTGGACTCCGTTTTTCGAACTCTCAAAATTACCCGAGTTATCGGTAACTCCTTCGACCTTTCTAAAATGACGGTTGGAAGATCGGAGCTAAGAATTACATTTCTTCTTAAAATATAGACTTTATATTAATGTAATTTTATATATTTATAAACTTTATTTAAAATTGTCAAATTCATTAAAGAAATATTTGATAACACACATGTTTGAGTATTTTAAATCATTTTATAGGTCATTTTCAAAGAATTTTTATGTTATTAGAATCGGAGCTCTGCTCACAAGGTATTTTAAATTCTCACACACACCTCGGTGGCTGGAAATAAATACCTTTTCCATTCAAGTAGTTTTGTTACCGAGCTACAGACACGAAGACTTTTTAAAATCGTCAGCTTCATTGAACAAAACTTTTTCCATGCATATCACTGTTTGTTTTTTGTTTTATTTAAAAAACAATCACGTATGTAAATACCTTAGTGCCTACAATAGCACCTGTTAGAATCTAAAATAAATGTATTATGTAATTCAATGTTTAAGTAAATTGTGATTTTCCTTGGGACAAATCTAAAAACATTTGTTTATATGAAAAATACAAAACCCTAAACGAGCTCAACTGAAAACTTTCACATTTTACAAACTTAATGATTTTTTACTCTCATCCGCAATGAGTGACCGAGTAAGAGTTTCATGTATGCGGGCGCGTCAGCTCTAGGTCATTAGTACTTAAGTGTGGTGCATGTTATGTCTGGAGAGGCAGTGCTGTTTCTACCCCGTTAGAATGACAGATTCGACACTAGCACATACGTCGGCTTGCGAGCTGTCTCCATCCAAGTATCTACCCTAGCGGAGCGCCGCCTCAGTCGGAATGGGCTGAAAGCTCCCGACTTGTCTCTCGACATGTGGGGTAGTGAAGTGCGTATACATGAAAGTGTGTTTGCAAGGGTAGAGGATGTGTCTAGGTAAAGGAATGACAGATCGTGCGCGCTCCGTGGTCTATTTAGCAATATATTGCTCGGGCTGCAGTGGTATTAGCAAGCTTGATATTGACGGAAGAAACCACAGAAAACCAACGATCAACGCAGCCGGCGCTGGTAATCACCTCCAAACATGGGCTGAATATGACTACAAGCTGACATCCTCCATCGTCGGAACCTGCACAAAGCACCTCATGGTCAGAGACACTGCATTGGGAACAGTTGTTCCACCAAACAATCTCCATCGGTCCTCAATCCCATTGATCTAGATTCCAATGATTCGTTCCACACCGACCAAAGGAACGTTTGCTCCCTCTGACACTTTCACCGGAAGCTTCGACCACGCGATGCTTTTCCGCTACAACTTATCCTCTCTGCTGCGAATCCGTCCGCTTCGCCGCGCGCCCGCCCATACGTCTCTTCCCCAATCCGCCCCCAATCCCGCTCCCTCGTCTGCCCCAGCCCCCACCCCAGTTCGGTCTCAGCCCAGCCCTAGCCTCAGCCCATACCCTATCCCGGCCCCGCCCTAGTCCCCGCCCTAGCCCGGCCCCCGCCCCACCCCACCCCCGCCCCGCTCCCGCCCCTCTTCCGCCCCGCCCCCGCCCCCGCATCGGCCCCATCCCCAGCCCAAGCCCCCGCCTCCGCCTCCACTCCCCGTCCCTGCCGCAGGCCAAGCTCCTGCCTCCACCCTCACCCCGTCGTAGTCCCTACCCTGCCCCGCCCTTGCCCCGACTTTAGCCCCAACCCCCGCCCCACCCCCGCCCCAACCCCCGCCCCAACCCCCGCCCCAACCCCCGCCCCAACCCCCGCCCCAACCCCCGCCCCACCCCCGCCCCAACCCCCGCCCCAACCCCCGCCCCAACCCCCGCCCCAGCCCCCGCCCCAGCCCCCGCCCCAGCCCCCGCCCCAGCCCCCGCCCCAGCCCCCGCCCCAGCCTCCAACCCCACCCCTGCCCCCGCCCAAACCCCGCCCCCGACTCCTCTTTCTCTCCCGGCCTCGCCTCCGCCCCGCACTAGCCCCGACCGTAACCCCAGTCCCCGCCTCCAACCCCGCCCTTTCCCCAACCCAAACCCCGCCACCGCCCCCTCTTTCTCTCCCGGCCTCGCCTCCGCCCCGTCCTAGCCCCGGCTCGTGTCCCCTCCGCCCCCGCCCCCGACCCCGCCCCCGCTCCCGCCTCCGCGTCGGCCTCGCCTCCGTCCCCGTGCGACGACAGCCCTAAGCCTCTTCGGAAAGTAACAAATCCCGCGCGCGGCCCAGGCGCGAGGCCAGGCCACGCCAGGCGGCGAGGGAAGAGGAGCGCCAGTCAAAAGAGGAGCCGCAGGAAGCGCGGATTAAAATTTCGCCCGGCCGCCCACGCGCCACGCGAGACACTGCGCGGACGGCGGCGGATACACGCTCGCCCGCGCTCACCTCCAGGGCGCGTCCCCGCCTCCGCCTCTCTCGCCTCCCACACCCCTTCCTCACTCGCATCCTCACCCATCGCAAACAAGCGGCGCTCAAAGACAATCTCAAACACTATTCGAAATTAAATGGTAATTTTAGGCTAATTAAATGCTGTGTTCCTGATCTTTTGTATTTCCCAAAATTGTGAGTGCTGCTACCTTTAGTCTAAACCCTACAGCGCCCACATAGAAAAAACAACTTTCCATCACTGGAAGACAACGAAAATGACATCAAAATTAAAAGCTAATCCTGGGCTTCAGGAAAAAAGTATCACAGCATTCATACTCTAGAAAAAAATCTGGGTTCCTGGTTTATTTGCCCAGAAGAACGTGAGTTAAATGTTTCTCCTTGTACAGCCCCTATTTTTGAAATATAAGGATTGAAACAATTTTTTTTCTTAGAGCTTAAAACTTCCCAGAGCTTAGCCTTAAATTTAGGATGCATTACCGTTGTTTTCCAATGATGAGAAATTGTATTTTATAGGTAAGTGCTGCTAGCTTTAGACAAAAGCCAGCAGCGCTCACGATTTTGGGCAATTCAAAAGAGAGTGAAGTTCAAGATTATAACATTTAATTAGATTAAAATTAACCTTTAATTTTGGATACAGTGTGGTTGAGATTAGTTTTTGTGCGCTGCTTGTTTGAGAGGGTTCACATACTCTGTTCCTGCGCTTCATTCTTCCCGCCTCGCTCTTCTCGCTCTATTCTTCCTTATTAATTCTCCACTTCTTCACCACCTCACCCACCCAATTTCATTCTTTCCTCCTTTTTTGTCCGCTTCGTTCTCATCTTTACTGCCTCATTTTTCTTCACGACTCGCTACCTCCAAATCGTACCCGTGTGAGCCTTCCCGTATTCTAACATTGTTAATTTGATCCATATGCTGTCTAACTGCCCCTGAAGGTCTTGATCTGCTCCACGTCTACCCTCACTCCAATACGCGTCCTCCGTCGTACAGCTGGTCTATCTCACTCGATGCAAGAGAGGGTCCACGCATACGTCCCTGTCCCATTGTTCTGTAGATACGAGTGCTTGGGAAAACCGGCAAGGGGTATGATTTACTCGGCTTCGGCCGTGACGCCCTCAGTGGGGCTTGGGTATCATCACGACAGTGAACTCATAACTCAGGGGAAATTGAGATTCGTGGGACCCGAGATGGGAAATACTTATATCCCCTGAATCTCAGAACTGGTAGGCCCAAGCGAGGGAGGGGATACTGTACCCCGATTCCTGCTACGTAACTGTTTATTACCTTTGAAGAATACATTGAACACCTACGACGAAATTAAGCTATTTTAACAATGATACTTAACAATTAGTTAATATTTGTATTATATGACTAAAACAGAAAATATGCTTAAAGTGTACTTCAGTTCTAGAGAACGTCGACGGAATACACTTCCTTTCTTACTTTACACAACGTTGTTACTGGTTATTGACGAAAATGAATTTACGAAAATTAGAATTCTTCTACTGGGGGGGGGGGGGCGCTGTTAATACAGTGTTCAGCCTTCGGAGGCATACTCGCTTGGGGATGTAGTTGTGAATATACGGCGCCTTAGAGCCTACGTAGCCAGTCTTGGTGTCGAGTTGTGATAACTAATGTGAAGCAAAAGGTGCCCTCAATGTCGCTATCAAAGCCGATTTTCCTCCGACCAGCGCATTTGCCCCACGTACTCCATCTGCTCGACTCCCACTCGTCCTCCGCTTCCACCTCCGCCTCCGCCATCGCCACCGCCTTCGCCTCCACTTCCGCCTCCGCCCACGCTCCCACCCCCGCCCCCGCCGCCACCGCCACCACCTCCGCCGCCGCCAACGCTACCGCCCCCGCCTCCGCCTCCGCCCCGCCTCTGCTACCGCTCCGCTACCGTTCCGCCAGCGCTCCGCCACCGCCGCCGCCGCCGCCGCCGCCACCGCCGTCACCGTCACCGCCGCCACCGCCACCGCGAGCCCCACTGCCACCGCGAGCGCCACTGCCACCGCCACCGCCATCGTCACCGCCGCCACCGCCACCGCGAGCGCCACTGCCACCGCTACCGCCACCGCCATCGTCACCACCACCGCTTCCACCTCCGCCTCCGTCCACACCCACACCTCCACCACCGCTGCCGCCGCCGAAACGCTGTGCTTTTGTTCGCGAGGTAAAATGAATCCGGAGACGCTACCATGTGACGCGCGGGCCGCGCTGCTCCGGCCGCGCCCGTCGCACAGGCGAAGGCGAGCAGGAGTATCGCAGGCGCTTTCATCGCCGCCCGAAAAGGATATTCGGTTGCGGCAGCGTGGCGTCAGGCGAGGTGGCAGAGCGAGCGAAACCTGCGCGGGGCTGGGATGGGAGAGGAGATGCCGGGCTGCTAAGGCCGTGGTGAGACGGGCGGGGCTGGGCGAACAAGAGCAGCAATGAGTGGCTGTGGGCTGGGGCATGTTGGTGCCGTGTGAAATTTGAGGAGATGGGCTGATAGGGGCGGCGCCGGAGGAAGAGAACTTGGCGGGGCTGGGCGGGGCTGGGCGGGGCTGGGCGGGGCTGGGCGGGGCTGGGCGGGGCTGGGCGGGGCTGGGCGGGGCTGGGCGGGGCTGGGCGGGGCTGGGCGAGGCGGGGACTATGCAAAGAGTCGGAGTGGGCGGAGCTCGGCTGGGCTGGTGGAACTTGAAGCGTGGTGGGGATCGGGTGGGCGGAGCAAAGACGGTTGACTAGGCGATGATGAGGGAGGGCGGGACTGGCCGAGTTAGGTGACTAAGGGTGTGCAGGGAACAGGTGGGGCTGGTCTGTGTTAGGTGATTATGTTGAGGGGGGAAGAGGCTGGATCGATTGGGACGGGACGATGAGGGACTGGATGACGCTGGGCTGGTTGACTAGAGGCGAGGAGGAGAGGGGCGGTATAACATCCCACTGCTGCCACCATTTTCTCCTGTAATATCACCGCTACTACTCATTTTATAATGTAGCAACATTTCAGTAAATTTCTTATTTTTATAATACTTATTATCAATGTCTTGTAGGTTTTCTTTTCAAAATCTTTATAATAATGAACTTCAGCATTTTAGAATGTTATAGTATTCATGTATTTCATTATATTATCATGTAACAATATTCATTATAAGAAGGTTGAATCACGACCAATTCTCTGTCTACATTCATTACCAATATCCATGTTGCTATCCTAATTAAAGACAAGTAAGGAACATTATCCGTTAATTGTTTACGAAACGTAAATAAACTTACGTAGTATATACTGAACGTTGCAGCGGCTCTGGGGAAGGAGCAGGGATGGGAGGGGCTGGGCTGCTGCAAGTCGAGGCGGGAGGGATAGAGGCGGGGTGAGGGTGTGGAGGCGGGGTGGGGGCGTGGAGGTGGGGTGGGTGTGTGGAGGTGGGGTGGGTGTGTGGAGGTGGAGTGGGGGGTGGAGGTGGGGTGGGGGCGTGGAGGCGGGGTGGGGGCGTCGAGGCGGGGTGGGGGCGTGAAGGCGGGCCGGGGTGTGGAGGCGGGCTGGGGGTGTGGAGGCGGGCCGGGGTGTGGAGGCGGGCTGGGGGTGTGGAGGCGGGCTGGGGGTGTGGAGGTAGGGAGGGGGTGTGGAGGTGGGGAGGGAGTGTGGAGGTGGGGAGGGGGTGTGGAGGCGGGCCGGGGTGTGGAGGCGGGCTGGGGGTGTGGAGGCGGGCTGGGGGTGTGGAGGTAGGGAGGGGGTGTGGAGGTGGGGAGGGAGTGTGGAGGTGGGGAGGGGGTGTGGAGGTGGGGAGGGGGAGTGGAGGCGGGGTGGGGGTGTGGAGGCGGCTGGGCGGGGTGGAGCCCGCGCCAAAGACAGACGGCTTCCTGACGCGTGGTTATCATGCGCGGCGCGGAGCGCGGCCCGCGCCGCTGCCAAGAACTGCGCTTGTGACAGCCCGCGCTGCGGAGCGGCTGCCCTCGCGTGCGGTCTCTCTGCGGCGGGCGCTGCTTTTGTCGTTAGCGAGGTCTCCAATATACGCTGCGGCCTTTCTCCTTTCTGCTTTTGTAATAGAAGTTGCTGAGTTCTTGACTGTGTGCTCGCACGAGATATGTGTACTCGACGAACGTTAAGCCGGCAAAGGTAGCTCAAGTCAGCTACTGATGTCACTGCACAGCCTCTGACCCGGAGGTCCTGGGGTACCAGTTCTGACGGTGGTAACATTTTTTATTCTAGCTACACAGCCGAGTGGATTTCAGTCACTGTCTGTAAGAGAATGAGGCCGGCTGATCTGATTGGTAGTTTTCCATTGTTTCTTCGATCAATACCAGCAAATGCTGAAGCAGTGCCCTCACAAACGTTGTTTCATTTGTCTATAAGCTTCATATGATTGTCAAGAAGCCAGGCACTATCTGCTCCCCTCGTTTACTTCCGTCGCCTGGTGCCACAAGCCATTCATCACGCAGCTCGCGCCCAACGTTCCGTGCACCATGTCTAATGTCATCTGTCTCGTGCTCCTGTTCAGACCTCAATAATGTTTAACAACAGCACGCAATGAGCATATGGATAATGAAAAAGGGTCAAATTCACGTCTTTCTTTAACCCATTAATGCCCACTGGCAGGATTTTCTGCCATGAATGTTATCTCCTCAGCGTCCGTTGCATACTTTTGCAAATTTTGTAAATTTTAGTTCTTCAGTAAACGTAGACATTCTAAACGAAACCTACAAGCAAGAGTTTTCATTCTTGAATGCCAGATGTTGGTTTAGCCGTGATCGCTAAGTCATTGTACATTCCTGGCCAGGGTGTATAATTTAGCAACATAACAATTGAATAGCACTAAAAGTTGCAAAAACATGCTACCAGAGGTCTGCAACGGCTTCTGTCCGGGCACGAACGCGAGCGCTATGCGAGCAGAATGATTCTGGACAGTAATGGGTTAAGTAGAAACACTTCACTAGTAGTTACGCGAAGTAACTAAATTGCGATAGATCGTAATTGTGAAATGCGTTGAATATTTTTAAGAATCTCGCTCATCCGCTTGGTCTCTATTGCCTTTCACACGCACCTCACGTTCGGAATTTATTATCAGGCGCATTGCTACTTTCTTTCATAAGCTAAGTTCATTTGACTTTTGGCCGTGTCATTTAGGGTAGTTACAATGTGGTTCAAGTTAAGAAGTAAGACTTGCGATCACTTAAAGAACTAGGTGTTTGAATAATAAATGTGTAGATATATGGAGTACTCGAAGTTGGATACATTTCGAACAAGCGACTTAGTATTAGCTGTTAATATGGGCAGAAGCAGGAGAACAATTAATCAACCCTCCGACGGGCGCGTCCCATCATTTCCCACCAGCTGGCGTGTGCGGCACTCTGTGCCACATTTATTATCCTCGATTTTTCTCGACGAAATAGTTATTACTTTTATTATGAAATGTGAAGAAAATATTCTTTAATTATGTTTTTATACATTTTATTTCAAAATATTGGAGTTAGGGACTTAATAATCCGTAAACGCAGTGTTCAATCGACTGTTTAGTGAATACAACATTTGTCGATACATACAATTTTACGGCACACAGCCCGAACGCACGTTACACAACACATACAACTTACATCTGCACTCTACGAGATGCAACGACCAACTGAACTGAACGACGTTCTTCCAACGAACACCAGTGGGGACATCCTGACTTCAATACATTACTGATTCAAACCCAACACAAAATAACTACCAAACGCAATAACAATATTAATAAGAGTCTGATTCATCACTCGCTTCCTCCGTGTCTTTTTACGTGTTACATGAAGGGGAATGTATACGGTGCCAACGTACCTTATTTATTTATTTATTTATTTATTTATTTATTTGTCAAAAAACGGTAAAAACTGTATATGACGTGTGGGGAAAAATAATTATCTGCGCACATTTTCTTGAGGGCCAGAATTAAAAAAAAACAACGAAAAATTGAATTTAGAAAATAATTATTTTAGAAAAAAAATAAAAATATTTGAAAAATGTTTGTTCCCGAATTATAGAAAATCAATTTCAACTGTAAATGAACTACAAGCAAAAGGAGTGCTCAACAAATCCTTCTAACGTTTCTTCAGAAACAACGCATTTAAATTTGAATTAGCAGTTAGTACCCCAAAATCTGTGTCATAAAGATCAATAACAAAACAGCAGTAAGAATTCTAATGGATAAAATACGCAAATATTATACGTACATGACGTGCGGTACGGAGTGCCGCAACCATTGAAGAGTGCAAATTACTAATGAATAACGGTCGATCGGCAGTGTCTAAAATCGTGCTTTGAGTTACATCCGGTTGAATATATAAAGAATGAAGAATAACTATGAGCTCAAGAGTGCGATACCAATTATTTACACGAAATCAACAAAAAAGTAAGAATGAGGCACTGAATGCCGCAACGTGCTCGCCGGAGGGTTAACATTATGACTTGGAAGTACTCGTAATATAACGGTTTACTTGGGTATATTAAGGAACTATCATAAACACATATCCATTTGGTGTTGTGTACTGGTACCCATGTAAGTGCTCGAGCGAGTCCGCAATTCACGTGGATCGAATGGAATTTGAACCCCATAACAGCAATCCATGGCGACCATCTGACCTAGACTCCAGAGCTAGCCATTTGAAAAGAGTAATGTTATGGTCTTACCACACCTCAGACCAACCTTGCTTCCCCTCCTCCGGACGCAAGTATTTTTTTACAAGCAACAAAACCATTTGGACAAATAAAATAAAATAGTCTCTTCCATTCAGGCACACGCAACTTCATGCGCTGCTAGTGTTCTCGTCCTCACCCTTACTTAGTTCCCTAGGAGATTCGACATTGGATAAATGGCTAAGTTGAATTCAACCGAGGAGAGATCTAACGGCTGATCGGTTGTTTTTCTTGGTTTCTCCGATCAACCCGGATTTCCGGAGGCCGGATAGGCAAATGCCTAACAAACAGATCGCAACCGACATTTCCTTCCCCTTCCTTGTCGTATTCTTGCCATTTACTTATACACACTTACACTGACATTCACTGTAGTACCACGAACGTTCTGGAAGACCAGTCGGAAGCTTAAAGCTTGTCCCGGCGGGGGCTGTGCTTCACTGGTGGGAGATACCTGGTTGGGGAAAACTGATAGATGAAATTATCTCACGCTTTGTTTATTACATTGCAGATCGTAGCAACGAGGACAGCATCTCTAGGTATTGTTGTGTTCCTGCTGAAAATAAAATAATGACGCTGGTTGCTATGTATTATATTATATTGAAACATGCGTTCGTGTATTCGTAAGAAATAAAGTCTGTTCATCTATAGAAAGTCTAACAGTCAATATTCTTAAAAAAACAGCACGTCGGCGTGTAGGTCGACGCCGGATCTTTGCATCCGGCAGGGGAAGATCTCCGCCACCTCCCGAGGAAAAACCATGCACTAATTTCATCAGAAGTTGACGCGCCCAGAATGACCAATCGATCAACCTACTACCTAGAAGGTGACCTCGAGAGCTTCTGTACCCGTGCTGCAAACCCTGGCCCTACTGCCCCCGCCGACCACTGACGATCTTTTACTCACGAACCCCAGTTTCTTCTTCTGTTGACCGTGCTTACAACCGCCCGCGCTGCTGCTCCCGTCACTACTCACTGCTCCACCTCTCGCCTTTATCCAAGACCAAGATCCCCGCTTCTTGACGCTCCCGCAACAGCTTAACAATCTCCGCCTCTTTCGATCCTCTAACCTCCTCTGCCTTCCCCGCTCTCATTGTCAACTCCCTTTCTTCCAAACGTGTGTTCCATCTCCGCTGCCAAACAGCCCCGGTGCCTCCCTGTGCTTGACATCCCCGATTCCTCTGCCTGCGAATATTTTGGGCACAGACTGCTGAAGCATGAGCATAAATGGATCACGTGTGAAATTCGCGAATGTAATTCAGTAGAAATATTTCAGTTGGGGTTACGTCAGGGATGCAAGTCAAGATAAGGCACACATTTTGTTGTGAAGTACTTCGGGAATTTGCATTGGCTGCATGTAAGGATGTTTTATGTTAACCAATGCTTCAACGTCGACTAGGAAATGCGCGAGCAACTCTTGACAAATAGACCAAAATCCAATTGGCATTCGTTTGCTACGCAAACTTAACAAATTAACGAAACACAACAACGTTAACCCGTACTTTTCAATCACCACCCATTACAAAGCGCATTCCACGGATGTTCAATTTGTCTATTTGGTGTAGCTTTTTGTTAAATGTTCGTGCACAGTCTCTGTCCTTCTCTTCAACCCAATTTCAGCTGCTGTGACCAGCTGCTCCTTTCAACGGATTGCCATTTACACCTCCGCCGGCGCCCCACCGGAGACGCATCTTTCATTCGCACTGCCACAACTACACCGCCCTTGCCCTCCCTGAACCGGTCAGATGTACGCCAAGTGAAAAGAAGGGAAGGGATAGTTGATTGATTGATTGTTCGTGATTCCGATCGCGTCAACTACAGAAGTCATTAGTCCCGTAAGTGTAGTATATGTTTTTCCTCGGGAGGTGGCGGTGATCTTTTCCCCGCTGGATGGCGAGATCCGGTGCCGACCAACCCGTCGACTGGCGGCGGTTTACCTCAATCAGGTATCTCCCACCAACGGGGCACCACTCCAGCCAAAACAAGCTCTAAGCTCCCTACTGGTCTCCCGGCACGTGTGGTAGTGTAGTGCATGTCAGTGTAAGTGTGTGTATAAGAGGAGATGATAGGACAAGAAGAGGAAGGAAAGATCGCACGCAGTCTGTAGCCCGTTTGATAGAGTACTGCTCCGGCATGCGCTTGGTGTTGATCGGAGAAACCACGGAAAACTACCGATCAGAGCAGACGGTCGCTAGAATTCTCCTCCAGACAGCGACTGAATTCGACCTAGCTGACAAGCCAGTGCGGAAAATCCTGCCACCGTCGGAACCTTCCGGTCAGAGGGAATGCGGTGACATCAGTTGATGCACTGAGCCACCTCTCCCGGTGGAAGGGATAGGGGCGGGGGAGGGGAAGCATGGGATCCAAAGAGATAGCACTGACTTAGGTGGCTCAGGGCATCAACTGAAGTCACTGCAGTGCCTCTGACCGGTTGCCGCGGGGTTCGAGTTCCGAAGGGGACAGGATTTTGACACTAGCTTAATAGGCTGGTCGAATTCCACTGCTTTCTTTAGAAGAAATCTGGTGCCTGCTCTGATCGGTAGTTTCTCCGATCAACACCATGCGAATGCCGGAGTAGTACCTTAAAAACGGGCCATGGACCGTGCGCGATCGTTGCTTCCTCTTCCTTGTCCAATCGGCACCCCTTACAGACACACTAACACGCACTACACTAACACACATGTCGGGATATCAATCGGGACTTTATAACTTGTCCCGGCTGGAGCGGTGCCCCGCGGTGGGGTGGTAAGTGGTTCGAAAAAACCCTGCTAGCCGACATATAGGTAGGCACTGGATCTCACCATCTAGCAGCGGGAGATTACAGCCATGTCCCGAGAAAATGCACTACACTTAGGGACCTAATGACTTGCAGTTGACGCACCCTGAATCACTAATCAATCAATCAATCAACTAAATAGATGGGAACAATTCAAAGGGAAGGAAGGGAGGAGAGAAAAGAACAAAAAGAGGAGAAAGGGAGGGATTGGGTGAGAAGGAATGCGGTTGATTCGCGACACACCGTCTCCATCCTTCTCTTCATCACAGTCCTGCCTCCTCTCTTGACGGCATCCCCCCTGCCCCCTCTTCGACCACGGCCGTCCAAACCCACACCGTCACTGCCACATCCACTCCAACTCCACCCGCTCCTCGCTGTCCCGGTCAGGCGCACGCCGAGGGGTGGGAAGTGAAGTGGAGGGGGGATAGGAGCGAGGGTCGCTGCCGCGACGGGGAAGACGCCGTCTGTAAATGGGACGTAATTTTCCGCGCGATGGGCTCCGGCGGCGCGCGCGGCGCATTGTATTTATTTATCTGTCGAGCCGCTTCTCCCCCCCTCCCCTCCGTCTCGACCGCACCCACCCCCTGCCTCACGCAGTGGGCGAATTGCGCTTCGAAAGTCGCACGGGCAAGCGAGATGCCAGGTTCGCCTCTTTGGGGAATTTTGTCCCAAAATGGGGACTTTTTTCTTCGTGGGAAAACATGGGGATCGTGAATCTTTGATGATGGTTTGGAAAACTATTTTCTTTCTGACTCGAGGTAGAAATATTCTCTCAATTGTTATGAATAAAAATAGACAGACAAGACAGGCTTAGAGAGAGTTAAAGGAAGTTAGTATAGAGTTTCGAGCAGCTCTAAGGAGGATGAGTGCTTGATTGGAATTATTTCGATTTAAGGGGACAGCCGATGGAACCCTCAGAGACAGTTCATCTCGTTTGTTATAATCTAAATAATATTTTACGTTTCTAATTTGAGGGATTTTGTTTCACTGAAGAGATCTGGGGAAATTCCATAGTAGTGGTGGAGAAAGACCTGGCAACCCTGCAAGAAGGGCGCGTCTTCTGCAGGCCACGTCGAGATACGGGTTTACGCCGCTGAAGGTTTTGAAACAAACGGTAGGTCCACTCTCTATTTGTATTAATGGTACGTCGAGTCTGTAAGTTTTATTCACTTCAATGATATTCAGCTTAGTTTCTGTTATCACTGTTAAGGGGCCATCCATAAATTGCGTAACGCTAAAGGGGGAGGGAGAGGGGTCTGAGGCAGCGTTACGCTGCGTTACATAGAGATAGGGACGTGCGTTACAATGGGGAGAGGGTAATGAAAATATACGAAATTTGCGTTACGAAATTTATGGACGGCCCCTAATAATCATCATTTTTTCTGTTTCCTTGATTCCACATTAAATAAAGAGGTCTGTGGTCTTTTTTATGTGGAATTCTAAACGACGAAATAATTCAAAAGTTTTCTTAATTTTTTATTTCTTCTGCAAACGACCCTTCATGATCATTCTTGATCTGTTAATCACATATGTGTAACAACACTTGAGTTTCCGGATGTGATTTCTGCAAATATTCAGTGAGGAGCTGATTTTAATTTGATAAAAGGGGAACTATTAATTTGGGCACCCGATAGTTGTCGCAACACCACAGCGTGCTAACAAGTTTTATATTCATTATATAATGAGTGTTTACTCTCTGTGTTGTCAGTGCTAAAACATAGGAGTTTACGACTTTGCATGCATTACAAAAAATGAGATGGCATCATGTAATGGTATTGACAACATGTTTCTTTGCAATATTACGAGTTTCCACGTACACTTGGACTGTTGGTATTAGCATTTAGGATGCAAATTATCAGCAGCTCTGAATGAAGTTTGGTCTCTGAAGTGAGCCCTTCTTTGACATTTGCTGTCGAAAGACATCAGACCATAGGTCAAGAGAGACTACTAAAAGAAGTTCGTCGGAAAGACATTTCTGTAGCAAAGGAAGGAACCTGCTCCATCTGTTGAAGCCTAATTATTGGAGATGACGTCGTCTCCGCGAATCGCCTGAAATATCGCTTCCAAACCTGGATTTGCACGCACACGGGAAATGAGATCTACTGACCTACTTATGCTGGTGCGGAAAGTGAAGCATCGCAAAATCGGCCACAACGTTGAAAACGTTAAGGATATTTTAGGAGGTGACAAGCCGGCAATGATGGCTTAGAGGTTGTCTCTGGAGCTTCTCTGACCAGGGGTCTTTGAGTTTGTGTCCCGACGGTGATGGATTTTCGACCGCTGGTTACCTACCTAGGACATATCCAACGACTGGCTGGACGAAATCTTCTAGGCTACGAGTTCTAGACGACTTCTAGAAGTCAGCTGCACTTTTCGGTGGCATTCCATGATTTCTACGACCGATAACAGGCAAATGTCGGAGAAGTAACCTAACAAATGGGCAACAGTCAACGGGCGATCTTTCCTTCCTCATTCTTGTTCCCTCCTCTCTCCTTAAGCTTTTCACTTACTCATACAAGCACATCACTACCAATCATACGGGGAAACTAGTCCGATTGTTCTAGCTTGTCTTGATGGGGGGAGTGACCCATTGGTTGAGGTACATGATGGTGGATACCCACAAGCTAACGTGTAGGTCGCCGAGGATTTCACCATCAAGCAGCGAGGAATATGGCCACCTCTCAGAATATACAATGCATTACACTTACGGTATTAATTACCAATGCAATTGCTATGCCTGGAAACCCAACTTTGTAAAAAAAAATTAACCTGAAACCATAGACAATGCAGAATCCCCCATATGGTTGACAAATTTTTCGAGGTAACATCATCGTTTTCTAAATTGGTCTCGATGACTCTACGGGTTTGTTTTCACTGTGTGATATTTGGTGCCGAAACCCGGGAGCTCGCAACAGCAAGTCAGCGCACTATCTTTCCTTTCTCATGTGTGGGAATTCTGATGCGGTGGTAATTCGGATGGGGCTTCATTCCTTCCTCATCCTTGTCCCTCCTCTCTCCTTACACTTTCACACTTACTCATACAAACACTACACCACTACTCATACTGAGACAGCAGTCGGGTTCTTCGAGCTTGTCTTGATAGGAAAGTAGCACCCGCTGGTTGAGGTACACGATGGTTGCAAGCCAATGTGTAGATCGACGCGGATTTCACTGTCCAGCCGGGAAGAATACTGCCACTTCCCGGAATATACCATGCACTACTCTTTAAGGTACTAATTACCAAAGCAGTTAATAAGCCATGAAATACCAACTTTGTAAAAAATCCAAACTGAAATCCTTGACAATTCACTCAGCGCGGACTCCCCCACCACACGGTTGAACAATGTTTTCGAGGTAACATCTCTAAATTAGTCTCGATGGCTCTACGGGTTAGTTTTCACTGTGCGACATTTGGTGCCGAAACCCGAGAGTTCGCCACGACGCGGCCGGCCGGCGTCGCCGGCGCCACGAAGCCGCAGCGTGCGTCACAGCGCGGCGGCGGCGGCGGCGCGCGACGCACAGTGCGTGGCGGCGGCGGCGCGCGCTCGCATCGATAACTCTGCGTCGGGCGTCGCGACGCCCGCCCGCTCGGGCTCCGCGTCGGGATATTTAAGCGTCGCCCACCGCCATCCGTTCCCATGGCGGCGCTGATGAGTCCGGCCGCCACGCTCGCGCCGCCCGAGACGGACGCAATTAGAGAGAGCGCGAGGGCGAGCGGGACGAACGGATACGGAGGGCGACGCCCGCGACAGAGACGGACGCCCCACGGCTCGGCGTCGTCGGGGACAGCCGGGCCGACGGAGCGTAAAATAACAAAGCGAAAGTGGGGCGGCAAGACTGGGCAAGGGGATCTGAAAGTCTTTCGGCGCTGTCGGATGTTTGGCAGGACTGATCGGAGTAGTTTAGTTCGTTATTGTGACCTAGATTCGACTGTGGCGGTTGGAATCTTCGATTTACTGTGTGTTGCTTGTTCAAAAATTTGTCTGGCGTAGATTCAGTATTTTGATATTAGACTAAGAGCACTTCTATTCTTTTGTATTTTTATGTAAAATAAATAATATTTTTTCTTCATATTACTGCGTTTGTAACCGCTATGAAGTATCTAGTCCCTTCGTTTAAAAGATGCCGATATGTTTTCAATAGAATTTTTCTTTCTTTAATTAAGACACTTCTTTTTCAATCGAAAAAGTAGAGAAAATGAATCGTTTTGAAAATACGGTTAAGTAGCTAAAGCGTTGGCGAGTATGATAACTACAATGCCAATGATTGAATTAGTCAGCTTACTTGATTTGCTTTATGGGAGTCGGGATAACATTTTACAACCAAGGTAGAGTTCGGAAAATTGTTTCACGATGAGGCTGAGAACATTTTTCCAACTGAATATTCCACATTATTAGTACCAAATTATGAATCTGCAGAAAACTTTGCTGTAAGACTCTAATTGACAGACGTATTCATACACGTGTGTTAATATGATTTACGAGATAATACATTAAATATATTTGAAACGAACGGTTGATGCTTTTGTTTCGTATTTTTGTGTAACTTTATAGCGATCTCTTCGATATTAAGAATTAGTTCATTCAACATCAGCATATAACACAATCTTCCAAATGTATACTCTAACATTTATTTTCAAACGCCCATTAATTTTAAGAAAAAATAAATGCAAGACTGAAAGCAACCTACACACTGTTTCCTAATCATTACAGTCACTTAAAAGCATCTTCAGATCACAAGAACTGTCTAGTTATGTAATTCGTAGTGTATGCTTATAGTTGTCTATTTGTAATACGAACGGATGTGAACTTTATTGTCATCTATTTTCAAAATTGTTTTACAAAAACCATAAGCATAAATTATTTTACAGTAGGCTACTTCAGATAATCGTGTGCTCGATAGGAATGCTAAGCTATAACATAACTGCTTCAGAAGTTGCGAAATCATGTTCTCATTTTTTGAGAAGATTTTGCAAACAAATATTAATCTTAAGCAACGAAAATAATAATATCATTATAATATTATTGCTGTGTAATATAAATATTATATTATTATAACAGTATTTTTAATATAAAAAAATGAAAATATTTTGTGTTTCGAAGAACTAATGTAAAAATTGTGTCTATTGATAAAATAATTCACATTCACAGATCTGGATAAACGGATTTTAGACATTTCAGTATAAAATTGCTCTACTTCGTCTCTGGAATTTATTGCATTCACGTACGTGTGATATTAACATCTCGCAGCTCGTTTGATCAACTATCCAGTTGCTGAATTTAGTTCCTTTTATGACAGTTTATTGTCACTCAATGGCCAAGTAAATAGCTGCTCTGACCGGAAGGCTCTAGAGTTCAAGTCCCGTCGGTGATAATTTTTTCTTACACTAATTAAATAGCTAGGTGGAGTTCAGGAGGAAAATTGTAGTGGCCGGGTTGATTGGTCCCCAGTTTTCCAACACAAGGCAAATGTAGAAGCTGTTCTCAAACAACGGGCTAAGGACCGCGCACAGTCTTTCCGGCCTCTTCCTTCTCCTGTCCTCTTACTTTTCAAACTCACAAACACACGTTTACGTATATATGCACTACACTACCATACGTATCAAGAGCGCAGTCGGCACCTTCGAGGTGTGGAAAACCCCGAATGCCGACGAATAGGTCGCCGCCAGATCTCATGAACCATATCACCTCCATCTCCGACGATAAAACATACACTTACGGAATTAATGACCATAGCAGTTGACGTGTCTGGAAACGTAAACTAATCAATCAACCAATATTCTGGTAATATCCAAAATTATTTATTTTCTTGCTTCCTTCTTGTTGAACGCTTGCTTGTTGGATATGACCTAGGTCTTTGTTCATTTGGTCAGCGAGAGACAATATTCCAACAATGACCGTAGAAGTTGACGGGTCTGGAACGTTAACTAATCAATCAACCTATATTCTGGTAATATCCAGAATTATTTATTTTCTTGCTTCACCCTTGTTGTATGTTGCTTGCTGGTGGATGTCAAGGTGTCTGTTCATTTGGTCGAGAGGCAACATTCCAACAAAGACCATAACACTTGACATGTCTGGAAACGTTAATTAATCAATCATCCAAACAGATAATCTGGTAATATACAAAATTATTTACTTTCTTGTTTCCCCTTTGTAATATGTTGCTTGCTTGTTGGGAGTGACCAATGTGTCTGTGTGTCTGGTCAGCGAGCGTCGCCATTCCAATTGTTCTAGTCGTTAATACGTCCATTAGCGCTGCAATTGCGTGTGCGTGGGGGCCCCATTAGGGGCTGCGGAGCGGCAGCGGGGGCGCGCGGCCCCGCGGGGCGGCGAGGGCGATGGGCGAATGGGCGAGAGCGGGCGACCGGAGCGGGGCGGTTGGGAGAGTGGGCGCCCGGGGAGGCGGCTGCCAATGGCCCCGGGGGCCCTGGGGAGCGACTGCTCTCGCGGCGCTGCTCACGCCCGCGGGGCCCCACGCACTCCACATCCACATGCACTCGAAGTTCCAAGTTCCTCACACATGCTGCCACCCAGGTCGTGAATTTATCAGCAACTTAGAATATTTTACATTTTAATTCTCCTTGTAGGTAGTCAAGGTTTGAGCAACCTCCGTCCCGGCCACCTCCTAGTCCTTGACCGGACGGTTGTTGATAATCCCACCAGAAGATAGGATATCCTCACATTCTTTCAACTTTCTTGTAACAATTATCACATCATCTAAGAGGTGCCTTATATAGAAATATTTTATTATAATATTCTCGTGTATTGTTAACCCGAGAGAGGTGGTGCGGGGTCTCTTGTGACCCACGTACGTTTGCTTAGCTGCAGTTGCCTAATTTTGTGAGTTAGAAGCTTTTCATTTCACATACCTTTCGCAGCATTCTTTAGCTTTTGTCTGAAAGATTTTCAAAATTTTATATGAAATAATTCATTTATAAATATTTGTGAAACCAATACAAACATCTTCAATTTCGTACTTTTTCTAAGTTGTGTTGATTGGCTTTGAAGCATTTTCAATAAATTGTTTGTTTTTAAGTGAGAAATGTTAGAAAATGAAACTCACTGAATTTTCTGATTCCTTTGTTGTTGAAATATTCAAGAAAATTTCAGTGGAGTCACTACATAAAATAAAAGATAAATGATAATTTTGCCCTTTTATTTGTTTCAATTTCTCATTTGCTGTTTGTTTATAATAGTGCATAAGTTATTACGACCTTGTAAATGATTGATTATTATTTAAATAACTAATTTCGCACTTATTTTTCGCTAAATATAATTTTATTAAAAATAACTTAAAGGGTCAGAAATGACCCCGCGCCACTCTAATGAAACTCTGGCAACCGCCACCTCTCCAGGGATAAGGGCCCCCACGCTAGGCTAAACCTCACGACATGGTTAAGAACTAGTGGTGCTCACACTTCTGAAACGTACTTTCTGGCTATTACTTAAGCGCAAAATCACATGAAAAGTACTCACATTTTCAAAACATTGTGCTTACCTTCTTTCAAAATTTATATTTAAGAAACAGATTTCAAGAGAAAATAGCTCTATCTTTAATAATTTAGTTGTAGGAAGACTCCGAAAGCATTTTGAACTGTTGCAATTTTCGAAAAAAATGGGTTTTTAACGAACATGGGACCTGTACCATTCTCTTAAATGTCCTTCACACTATCCAACAACAAATTTAGTCAAAAATGATGCAGCCATTTTTTGAAAATTTTGAAAATGTCCCAGCTGCTTCATGTAACCCCCCAAAATCAAAATATCAGTTTCAAATTTAAAGGGCCGTGACATCAGCCAAATCAATTGGGGAATATCAGTTTTGGAGAAAATCGGCTGAATGGTTTAGCCACTAGTCTTGTTCACAGAAGGACGGATAGATGGACGGACAGACAGACGGACGGACGCATTGCCATAATTCGATTTTTCGCTATCAAGGGATCATAAAGCACGTCCGATGATTGATTGATTGTTCCGGGCGCACAACTACTGAGGTCGTTAGTTCCGTAGGTATAGTGCATGTTCATCGGAAGGTGGCGATGATTTTTCCCGACTTGATGGCGAGATCCGACGCCAACATACCGTGGGGGTTCCCCAACCAGGTATCTCCCACCAGCGTAGCGCCACTCCAGCCGGGACAAGCTCTAAGGCCCCCACCGGTCTCCCGGCATGTAATGTAGTGTAGTGCATGTTAGTGTCGAGAAAGATCGCGAGCGGTCCGTTACCCGTTTGTTAGGGTACTGCTCCGGCTTTCGCCTGGTATTGAAGAGACCAGAGGAAACTACCGATCAGAACAGCCAGACGCTAGAATTGTCCTTCCGTCAACGCCGGAATTCGATCTAGCTGGTTAGCTAGTGTGGAAACTCCTCCCACCGTCAGGACTCGAACCCTAGGTCTTCCCGGTTAGAGGCACTTCAATGATGTCAGTTGATGCTCTGAACCATCTTCGCCGGTAATAACAGTTAAGTAACAGCTCTAATAATAATAATAATAATAATAATAATAATAATAATTATTATTATTATTATTATTATTATTATTGTGTACGATATTGTATGACCAACAAATTCAAACTGATCGCACGATAGCGGCAAACAAACCGGATATAGTTATTCGGGATTTGGAGAACAAATCGTGTTTACTTGTCGATGTTGCTGTACCTTGCGATCGTAACGTCGTTACCAAGGAGGCAGAGAAACGTCTTAAATACAAGAGTTTGGAAATCGAGATCAGCCGAATGTGGGGCGTAAAAGCACAGGTCGTACCGATAGTTATCGGAGCTCTGGGATTTGTTTCGCAAAATTTGTGTAAGAACTTGTCTAAACTCCCATGTCATTCAAAAGACTGGGAAGTGCAAGAAATCGCTTTATTTGGAACAGCCCACATTTTGCGCAAAGTATTGTAGAGGCACCGACAGCCCCTCGATCTACTCCTTAGGTAGCTGGTTGCAACCTGGAGTGGATTGTATATTCAGCCGACACATAACATCTTTAGTCGTGATTTAGAGGAATAGTAATAATAATGTGCCCGTAATTAACTGCGACAATCAGTTTCGTTGTGAAAAGATAACATAAGTTTCATACACGTTTTCTAGTAATCCATGACCTTCATTTACGTACGCCATTCCGCAAAAAATTTAAACGAATTGTGAAGAGTTCATTGGAATATCTACGAAGTGGATAAGACATGGCATAACATGCGTATCGTGTAATATCGTAAATAACAATTAAACATTTATTCAGCAATATACATTTTTAATAAAAATATCAGGGCCCCATTATCCAGTGCGGGCGCTAGGTTCGTGCTCAGTAAGTTTTAATCCACTTTTCTCCATGCCCCTCTACGTCCAGGCTCAGTGGCGCTCCTTCCCTTGCTCTTCCATTCCCCGCCATACCATGAAATTTAAAAAATATAAAAACTTTTCAATGGAGTAAAACACGTAAATTAATACGAATACATTTTTTCGTTTATTCATTGGGGCTTTGAATTCGTCAATCATTTTAAATGTCATTTTAGAGCAATAATATCTTGGCCGAATCTAACGATTAATTGTGTTTTATTCGATTTGTTTACGTATATGCATGTTCCTCAAGCAAGATAATCAGGTATGCTTTTGTGTAACTTTAATCAAATCAAAAGTTTTTATAAAAAGAGCTCTTGGGTTAAACCATTATGATTCAAACAGATTGTTCTCGAACCGTACAGTTTTTAAATCTGGAGTCGTTTTTAATGTATTTTTATTTTAACACAATGAATTAAAAAATCGCGGAAACAACTGTTTTGAAATAACTCCACAGAAAGGCATGTTTATTTGTAATTCATACGGCTCAGTAATACTTTAATTGTTATTGTAATAACACATATTGAAAACAAGATGAGCGTACGGTACATAACTCTTTAGGTGTCGTAGGCAGAATAACATCAGTATTATTTGAAGGTTTCAGAACAAAGTGCTAATAAATATTGTTGAAACACCTTGGTTGATAACAAATAAAAATTTGCACTAGGATCTGATAGTTGAAGCAGCTCGCGAGAAAACACGAAAAAATGTTTCATCAACACGACAATCCTGAAGAAATTCTTCTCTTGGACAACACTGATATAGAGACGATTAAAGAGAAAAATCGTTTCGTACTAGTGTGATGTGAGGTGTCGAAAGTACAATTTAGTTAGAGCATAAGAATGTGTGTTTTTAAATTCAATTCGAAAGCAAGACATGCTAACGGGAGGGCTATTAAGGTAACACTTATTCCATTTGTAGTTTCTGAAAAAACATTTGCTTATTAGTCTACAATACTAGATTAAAACGACTAGGGAGCAGATTTGAAGGAAATGCAATTTTTTTCTCTTCACTTTAGAACAATGATTTTTTGAATAGACATTAATTTTATGAGATGACAAAAGCAAATGACCCATTTTTGCATTTTTCGTTGATTTCGACTACTAAGCCCCTTTTTATCTTTTTACGTCATTTTTTAAAGCATTTTCTCCTGATTTCATCGATTTTAATATCGTTTTAATGGACTTGCTTCAGATAATATTCATGCCACAAATGTTCTCCACAGAGTTTCTGAGTAGTCTATTCGATTTCTTCGCTCAGAAATTGTAATGTCAGCCGTTGTGAGTATGTAATCTAAGGTTTCTGTGGCGCCTTTTAGCGCCATTGTCAGTTGGCGGATTTCGGGATAACTAAAGACAGATTTTCTGGTAAAGAACGGTTCAAACCAAAAGTTTGCAAGCTGAGTTCTCTTCAACGAAAGGCAGCAGGTTCGATTACATCAGTAACATATACAACAGCTCGAGTTGTTCATCTGAACTGGTTTGATCAATATTTTTACGTCATTTTCTTTGCTTTTAGAACATTTTAAAAACATTTTTATGAGCACTTTATTGATCATTTTTGGCGATGTTTTAGGTCCTCAAAATCCGCCCCTATTATGTTATTGTGTATCTATGTTTATGTACTTGGCGCATCAGTTCGTGAACGGATTCAGGCCTACCGGCGACGTCCCTGCCTTGCGTCCAAGGGTTAAGGGGGCACATGTGGGTAGCAGATAGACATACCCACCTGAGAAGTGAATTTTCTCGTCACCCAGCAACATGTACTGGGACATTGCAAAGAAAACGCGCACTATTGTCTTGCCTGGAGCGGTAATCGAACCCATCTCCGCGTAGTGGAAAACGAGCACGCTGACCAAGGGCTAGCCGCCAGGTAATTACGATGATTAACAAAGTTAAAAAAATATTACGATGGAAGTGTACTTCAACGTCAAATGTGTGTGTGTGTTGCCGCGTGTTCTGGCCAGCCCTGTCTCCCTCCTCGTGTGTGAAACCTCGCCTGCTCCAGTCTTTTGTGGTGGTGGCAGCAGAAGCGCATTCGCACTGCTCCCCCTCCCCCACCCCCTCGCGCTCTTTGGCTCGGCGTGGAACAATGCTCTCTCCGGCAGGCGGAGTTGCTCTCTCTGAAAGGAGCATAATCGCTGGCTTTTCGCGTTGCGCCGGCATTTCCAGGCACGTGATGGTGGAATAGACAGGTGAATAGGATGGATTCATGGCACACGATGATGCGTTGTTTTTTCAGAGGAAAAAAAGTTTCGAGTTGTGTGTATCTCATGTGAGAATACGCGAAATACTGTCGGAGTAAACGATTGTTTCTGTTGAAACAAACGCATATTTTTTTGTATTCCATTTTCGTAGTGTTAAATCTTCATAGATGGGAGGGTACTACAACTGGCTTTGAACAATAAATTATGTTGTACGGCTGCTCTAGAACAGGCGAGCAGAAGAGTGCTTTTTGTTACGCTGGTAAACGTTTTCAAAAGTGTATTCCGCTTGTGGAACCAACACGTGAGTTTTTGTAGTTGCTCATCTTTCTGTTATATCTCAAAAACATCAAAATAGAACACGCATTTCTAACGATTCTTTTGAGAATTCAACATTTTTTTCAAGTAAATAAATCTATAGTTTTTGCCAAGTTATGAATCTTGTAAATTGTTCTTACTGTAAAAGCTATAGCCCAAAGAAATACGATAAAATTATTTTATAATGAGGAGGAATGCTTATTAACAGCCTTTTCGTAGTAATTTTTAATATTAGTTGCACAAACTCAGACACGAATTTGGAGAATTTCATATGCTGATTATTTTTTCGCTTCATTTCTCTTACAAAAATAGTTAAAGTAAAAAGTACGAGAAAGTTCGTAGATAGTTCTGATTAAATGTCAAATTAGGTACTTTCTTTTTAAATTTTGCTTCTCTTCTATTGATCTTGCAACGTGGAACTTTTGTGCTGGAGAGTTAATAAACTGTCAATGACAGAAATTATCAATTTGAAAGTTATGTAATTCCTACTTTTACTGCGTTTGGTTTTCTCCTGTGCTTGTCATGATGCGTTGCCCCAGACAAGCAGTTTGAGGTTAGGAAAACCAATATTTAACTACGATGTCCGTCCGCTGTCCGTCACCGTGACCCTTACATTAACTAGTTACTGCATTAACTAGTTACCTTGCATTAAAAAGTTGTAGTTTAAAATGTCACACCAAAGTATAAATGTACTTATTCTCAGAATGACAATAATAAGTAGAGAAAGAATTTTTAGGTGTAAGGTATGTTCGAAAAATGGGGAAAGGCTCTGAAAATACACACAAAAAAGTGCAAAAAAGGTGCTGCTAAAAGAACTGTATTAAGGTATAAACCAGTTACACGAACTCCGTTTCTAGAATATAAGTATCATTTTGCTCCAAAATTTTTCTTGTTTATAGAGTCTGTAAGCGGTGATTCATAGTACGTTATCCATCACTGTAGTACATAGAAAAATAGTAAACAATTGCCAATTCTGACTGAACTTTCCCGCGGATCGCGTGGTAGAACGTATTTTTCCGGTGCGTCAAACTGCGCCCGCTCGAGCATTTGCCCATGTGGGAACCTCTGCGCTCTTGCGGGCGCAGGCAACCTCCCCTGACTCCTTTCCCCTTCAAATCCAAAAAGGAGTGCAAAATACCTGTCAGTGATATTTTAGTATTGACGGCGTCACGATGTAAAGGGTAAATGTTTTCCTCAGGTCTCAGACAAGTGGATTTCTGCATACCCAGTTAAAGGTCCGGATTCCACTTGTAATCCAGAGAGAAAGGGTTAAAAATGTATTTTTTTCTCTTCTTTAACAGCTTTTTAAAATCTCATTTAATAAGAAATCAACAATGTTAAATAAATATTAAAATATATTTTACGTACATCACCAGTAATTTATATCCCAGCAACAATGGTCAATTTGCAGCTGTAAAATCAAATTTAAATTTCAATAGTGTTGCAGCAATAGTTTAAAACGCAGAAAAGTGAAAAAAACGTGCTGAAGCATAAAAAAGAGAGAAATGTGGCAAAATGTAGTAATATCACGAAAAGGTAAAGCAAATTATGCTTATTTCACTTCATTTCGTCTTCTAAAATACATATAATAAATTATCTGTATGAATACAGCTTTGCTTTTTAAAAGGTGCAGCACCTTAAAATCCTTTTCCTAATAATAAACAACTGTACAAATTCTTGTTTTGCCACAGATAAGCCAAATAAATCGTAATTACAAGAAGGGTGTAAAAATGTGACACAAATGTTTGAGAGTAATTTAAAAAATTACGTTATTCATTTTATTGTGATATAACATAAATAATTTTTCATTCAATCATTCAATTAAAATTACCATTAGTGAATTTAATTTTTCATTGATAAATAAAATTGTCACATTAAACAGTAAACTTTCACGCGTCTCTGCTCATTATCGGTATTTAAGTATGCCGTATTTGCATATCGTCTTTGTACATTTTTCCTTGCGTCGTCGCAGTTTACTGGATAATATAAATGAGAAGTCTATCGTTTGAAAGGCGCGTCATTCACTCAATACATTGTCTTTGAAACTTTTCGAAAAGAGCCATGTCTCCTCGATACACAATGTCACGTCAGACAGTCTCCTATTATCCCGTGCGTGGCCCAAATGAGGGGTGCCGAGGTGCGTTCCTCGGGAGGTGGGCCCCCGGGCGCCATTGTGGGGTAAGTTGGCGCTGTGCCACAGGCTGCAAAGAACCCAATCTCCCGTGTCCCCGGGGCGATGCACGGAGAACACCAGGGGTGGGGTGGGCGCGGAGGTGAAGGACGCGGTGAAGTGGGGTAGATTGGAGCGTGGAGTAGATAAATAGGTAGATAGGTAGATAGATATTTATTATTTCTGCAGGTCGGTTCTGCAGATTTCTGATTCGTGATTTCAGTGTCATCAGATTGAAAATATAATCAACGAAGAATAATTTTGAGCTCTATAGTGTGACACCAGTTATTTACACGAAATCAACAAAAATGTTCGTATGGGGCACCGAGTGCCGCTACGCGCCCGCCGGAGGGTTAACATTGTTTGGAAGAATACATGTGAACTACGGCGGCACAGCCATTGAAGGCAGTGACGAGGTATGCGAGGGCGAGGTGAGGAGAAATGGCAATGCGTGGTCAGCCGAGGAATCACGAGGCATAGAGAGGCAGGGGCACAACCAGGGGAGACAATGAGAAGAAAGGAGGGGAGAATGGCAAGGAGGAGCATGTCAATGGGAAACAATATCGATTGATTGTTACTGATTCCGGACGCATCAACTACTAAGGTCGTTTTTCCCGTAAGTGTAGCGCATGTTCCTTCATCGGGAGGTGGCGGCGATCTTCTCGACCTGGATGGCGAGATCCAGCGTCGACCTACCGTCGACTAGCGGGGTTTTCTCCCACCAGGTATTTCCCACCAGCGGGGCACCACCCCTTCCAGAACAAGCTCTAATCTCCCGACCGGTCTCCCGGCATGTGTGTGTTGTGTGTTAGCGATGAGAGAAATGGAAACGGGAATGAAAAAGAGAGGAATGGAGGGAGGAATGGCGGAGAGAGGAATGGAAGAGGGAGGAATGGTGTCGAAAGGAATGGCGGAGAGAGGTTTAGATTAATAGAAACAGGGTTTTTGCCACCATGCAATAACGATTTGCCTGTGAAATGTGTAAATAATTGGTTGCAGAGCGCACATTTGGACGAGGCACAAAGTGTTCGTTACAGTCGTTGCCTCAATAACAAAGAGAGCGGTGTCCAAAACACAATTGTAACTGTGTTTTGCACAGTTGACGTGTTTTTAACGATCCTTATTCTCTTTGCCAATGAAATGGTATGATTAACGATCCTAAACAATTTAACATGTTTCATTAAAGATACTTAACATCTGGTTGTGACTCGATAACCACACTGAAAATTCATTATCACTGAGCATTTTATTGAATAGTTTGAAAATGAATTAATCATTCCTGCCCAAAAACATAAATGGTGTGTTAGAGGAATTTTAGTGAGAAGTTATTAGTGGATAACGTAAACTTCGTAAGCTTTTAAAGAGTTCTATATAGAAAAGTGACTATAGTACCGAAAAAAGTGACTGTAAATTCCAGATTATTATTGAAATTTCTGTCTAATGAGAATGATAAAATATGTCATGATGTCAATGGGATTTTATAGGTTTAGAGATAAATCTAACTGGGCGGGGAAGGTCAAGGGGTGGGATGGGGGGAGGGGAGGGCGAGGACGTTCAAAGCGTTGGCGGGTGGGAGGGGCGGGGCGGAGAAGGACAAAGTGTGGCCGAGTGGGAGGGGAGGGGGCGGGAAAGGACAAGGCGTGGGCGGTGAGGGAAGGGAGAGGCGGGGACGGACATGAATTTGGGCGGGTAGGAAAGGAGGGGCGCGGAAGGACAAGACTCGGGCGGGTAGGAAGGAGGAACGTGGGCGGACAAGGCGAGGACGGGGCGTGAAGGACCAGGTTTGGGCGGGGAGGGAGGGGAGGGGCGGGGAAGGACAAGGTGTGGGTAGGGAGGGAGGGGATGGGTGGGGATGGATATGGCGTGAGCGGGTGGGAAAGGGGGTGCTGAAGGACATGGCGCGGGCGGGGGGAGAGGAGCGGGGAAGGACAAGGCGCGGACGGGGCGGAGAAGGACCACATGTGGTCAAGGAAGGAGGGGAGGGGCGGGGAAGGACAAGGCTCGGGCGGGGAGAGAGGGGTGGCGAAGGACAAGGCGTGGGCGGAGGAAGGGAAGAGACGGAGAAGGATAAGACGTGGGCGGGTGGGAGGGGCGGGGCGGGGCGGAGAAGAACAAGGCGCGGGCGGGGTGAGAGGGGCGGGGAAGAACAAAGCGCGGGCGGGGGGAGAGGGGCGGGGAAGGACAAGGCGTTGGAGTGGGAGGGGCGCGAGAGGAAGGACAAGGTGCGGGCGGGGAAGGACAAAACGCGGACGGGTCGGGGGGGCGTGGCGGGGCTGAGCGACGTGTTCCGAGAGACGTCGCGTCGGCCAGCGCCACCCGGGGCGCGACTGCGTCGTTGTCCGCGTCTGTTCCGCTTCCGGCGTGTCTCGCAAGGCGCAGCGACGCGCGAATCCTCGACATTCGAGTGTCACCTCTCCCCTCCTCCTCTCCCTCCCGCCCCTCTCTATCGCGGGAATCGATTCGCGGGCGAATTCCTCCAGGAAGTCCGGGAGAGCGTCGCAGGCGCGGAGGCCATACGTGAGGACGTCGGGCGACGGAGGAGATCCTTTTGGGGCGAATGTGGAGGATGCCACTCCACCAAACAAAACTTTTTTGTGGAACGGAATATGTGAAGTATAGGAAATTAGTTGGTAGCGTGCAATGAGGTTTCTTGACACGAGTTTCATTTAAAGTCAGTAATATAAAGGTGCACGTCTATCTGAGTTGTAAGATTTTATTTTCGGAGTATATCTGAATTTAATTACGCTTATTCGTAGTATAAGGTATGGACAAAGTCAAATGTATTTTAAGCAAAATTATGTTAATTATTTGGTCCTTTATGCTCGTTTTTTCCTCTCAGAACAGGGTATGATTTGCCATCATAACTGTTAAACCTTTTTTGGATGTTTAAGGTATTGACAAAGTCAAATTTATTTATAAAAGTTATATTAATTATTTGATCCGTTATGCTCTTTTTTCTTCGAAAACCAGGGTATTATTTGACATCATAACTCATAAACCGTTAAACCTTCTTTGATGATTATTTTTTACGATTGTTATTTGGATTATACTTAAGTGCCTGAACATAAATTTGAAGATTGATAAGGGACTTGTATATACTTCATATGGATTAGAAATAGAACTTTAAAAAATCACTGGTAACACACTGCAACTCCTTTTCCCTCCATCCGCTGTATGTGGGGAGGGGTAGAAGGAAACGATTCGCGGGCGAATTCGTCCACCAATTCCGGGAGGGGCGCCGTAGGCGCGGAGGTCACACACGGTGGTGGGAGGATCTCGGGTGATACGAGAACCTCCTTTTGGGGCGAGTGTGGACCACCACTCAATCAAACAAAACTTTTCGCGGAACAGAATACGTGAAATATAGGAAATTAGTAGACAGCACATAGTGTGGTATGTTATTGGAATGAGTTTCCTTTAAATTAAAGACACGAATATAAACTTCGAATATAGAAGTGGGACTTATTGCATTAACTATAATACAAGTTTCATGGACTGTTGCGTTCATTTCAGGACATGTACAATTTAAAAGGGGCAAACAACATATTCAAATTAAAATAATACAATTAAAATAGATCATTGAACACACAGAAGAACGCAATCAACTATATGCATTAAAATTACATAGGAAGAGGATTGAGAAATGTAATATTGTTTTTTAGTCTGTTCAATTATGTGTTTTTAATATACACTTTTAAATTCAATCTAAATTCAATCAGTTTAATATATTTGATTGCTATATTAGAAGCTTATAATTGTCTTTAATGTAACAGATACCATGCTACTAATATTACAAAGGGTGAATCATTTAATTAAAATGAGTTTTTTCTATGATGCAACCAAACGTCGCACGATAATAAGCTTACACAATACAATTATTAGAAATTGAATACTACCGTCGTCATACCCAAGGTTTTGTAATGCATCGTCGGGATTCAATAAAATCAACTCTGCTAATGTTTTATAATTCGACTATTGTAATAAAAGTTATAATAGATATCAGGTCTTTTTAAAGTGGGGAATGACTGACATGTATACCGGTATTGCTTGCTGTAGGCGATAAACGGAATCCATTACTAATTTCTTTCCTTACTACAATTGTCGTGACACTTCATGTCATAAAATTTGCCTTTTAGCTTTGAGTATGTTTTGACAAATAATAAGATCTTGAAAGATCATTTATAAACTACCTTATTGATGTTATATTTTCTATATCAGCAGAGACTTCAAGGACAGTACCCGATTTAAAACTTACATACACGAACACCCAGTTTCATCTAAAATTTTTCATTTATAATGTTGATTAATTTTTTAGATCGAACGAATGGAACAAATATTTGACTATTAGTGATGAAAAGCAATGAAGAAATTCGAAATAAAGCGTGAAGAATGATGAAAGCGAATGCTGATGAATGCAGACCCGGAATGGGGGGTGACAATCAGAACAAATATTCGACTTCATAGTCCTCCAGTGTAATGGATAAATTCCAATGAAAGCATGAAAAATGACGAAAGCGAGTGCTGATGAATGTAGATCCGGAAGGGTGGGGGCGACAATCGGAACAAATATTCGACTATTAGTGCAATGGAGAAATTCGAATGAAGGCGTGAAGAATGACGAAAGGGAGTGCCGATGAATGCAGACCCAGAAGGGGGGCGACAATCGGAACAAATATTCGACTATTAGTGCAGTGGAGAAATTCGAAATAAGGCGTGAAAAATGACGAAAGCGAATGCTGATGAATGCAGACCCGGAATGGGGGGTGACAATCGGAACAAATATTCGACTATTAGTGCAATAGAGAAGTTCGAATGAAGGCGTGAAAATGACGAAAGGTAGTGCTGATGAATGCAGACCCGGAAGGGTTCGACAATAGGAACAAATATTCGACTATTAGTGCAATGGAGAAGTTCGAATGAAGGCGTGAAGAGTGCCGATGATTGCAAGGCAGAGGGAGGGGGCGAGCGGGGGCCCCGCCCCGTCGTCCTGTGGCGGATTCCACGCCGTTCGATCCGCGCCGGTCGATGCGGGTCGCCGTCGACGCAGACTTCCTCGCATTCCGACTGGCGGTTCGGGGCTGAGGAATCTTCGATGCGGCCCTCCGTCCTGGACCGCGCAGGATTCTCCCCAAGTTCCCCGCAGCTATTGCTGAAGCGCGCCACCGCCGCCGCCGAAACTGATTCTCGGAAAATGAAGTCCCTCGTGCCTGAGAAGTAAAGCTGCTCACATGCCTCTCGACATTTTATTGAAACCCACGAAGTACGAAAGAGTGGTTCCACAACATAGCAGATACTTGCTTCTTCCAGATATGTTAAAAATTATCTTTGTGTTGCAACGTACGTACCAACATTTCGGTCGTCTGCCCAGAAACGTCTTTACCCAATATTTTGTAACAATTTATTTCCTATTCAATTTCAACAAAAATGAAGTGTCCGTTTTAATTTCTAAGGATTTAAAGCTAGGCCAGATTGACCGAAGAAGTTCATAACGCTGATTACGGATTGCCTACTAATGTTGTTCATTGAGGAGCGTGTTTTGAAAGAAAACGAACAATTTTATAGATCTCGGGGAAAACATTTTATGAAATATTTTCTTTCATGATTAAAATCTGAGTTATATGAAAAAGATTCATAATTTTTTGCACTCAGTTCTCTTCACTACAACTTACTAACGCTGTGTTTTGTTTTGTCCGGTATTCAGAGCACAATTGATCTAGACACAAGTGATGGACCGTCATACGTGACTTAAGTTGTTGACAATACGTGCCGGCAAAGGTGACTCAGAGCATCTAGGGACGCCACTGCAATGCCTCTGTCCGGGATGTCCTAGGGTTGGATTCCCGATGGTGACAGGATTTTAGGCAGTAGCTCTTCAGTTAGATCGTATTCAGCCACTGTCTGGAGGAGAATTCTAGCGTCGCCTGATCTGATCGGCAGTTTTCCGTGGTGTCCCCGATCAACACCAGGTGAATCCCGGAGACCCTGACGAACGGGCCACGGATCGGGCGCGATCTTTCCTTTTTCTTCCTTTTCCACTCCTCCCTTACTTACACGTACTTACAGGCAGGACACTACCTTACATTTCGAGAGCTTAGAGCTTGTACCGGCTGGGGGAGATACCTGATTCGGGAAAATTTCCGTAAGTCGCCATAGGCCGGCGCCGTATCTCGCCAACCAGCGGGGGAAGAACATCATTAACTCCCGCGATAAAACAATTCCACTATATTTACGGGAATAATGACCTTAGCAGTTGACGCGATAAAACACCAATCAATCACTCAATCACTGATTAATCTGTGACCCATTGGTAAACCAGTTCCAGCTAAAACAGTCCTTTGCGACTGGTCTAGCAATATAATTATTTTCTCCATCTCGTTGACTTCAGCAGTTGAATATATCTGCCATTTACTGAGAATCATTTTGAAATATGGATATCAATAGTAGAAATTTCAGTGATTGAAGAAATATTTTTCAGTCAAGAAGTCCGACAGTTTTGACCGTTCAGTGCATGCAATGTCAATTTGGATTAACGATAACTTACGAGTTACTAGTACTGTATATAAAGTGATAAAGTTTAGAAAACACATTTTTGGCTTTTAGTTATTTGTTAGTGTCCTGGAAGCTGCATTTAAGAAAGATCGATTTGATAAAATTTCAACAATAGCTCAGGATTTCAACAATTACTTTTTGTGCAATTTGTCTTTTAATTTTTCTCTTTCCCTTACACTATAAATAAAACATTTCCAAATAATGTGAGTAATGTGACACAAATTACGATAATGTGAACAATTCCTCGTCGAACGTTTCAGAAATGAAAATGATTCACCTTCAGGAACAGTGTCCAAATTTAATCTCTTATGTTAAATATTGCTTTTCCACATTTTCAGAATGTTTAACATTATTTTTGATATTCCCGTATCAAAGTGAAGAGTTACCAGCATATATTTGAAGAAATTAAAAGTATTCTACTATAATGAATATATATATATATATATATATATATATATATATATATATATATATGTATTTTGTATTCCTTATTTATTGTAATGGTTTATTGACCTTAATGAACAGACATGGTAATTTTATAACAATTTATTTATTAATATTATATTGATATAAATACTTCATTATATATTGAGGTATGTATATTTATGTATAACAATAAATAAATTGTTATACATAAAACATTATTACATAAAATTTACATGTATTAACATTACATGTATTACATAAAACACATTAACAATAAATAAATTGTTATAAAATCACCATGTATGTTCACTAACGTCAATAATCCATTACAATAAATGATAAGCATTGCCTAATTTCTTTTCTATTTCGTAATTCAAAATCTAAGTCAATATTATTTAAGATTTTCGACAAGTTTGTGATACGGCTCTTGAAGGAATTTCGCTCAGGGAGGACGACTGAAAGAAGACAAAGAGTACCCCCAAACAAGCGCTGACGAGAACGTTGCGCTCGTCTACACGAAATTTAAAGGCGGCTCCTCCATCCGTCCTCCTATCCAAATACTTGGAAGACGCGCCGTCACTTGGACACGTTGATCTATAGGAAAGTGCGTTTTCAACACGCCCCGCCGTGGACGCGAGCAATTCGTCTTGTGTCCCCGAGGAGCCTTTTTCGCTTCCTTTTTCCGAAGCGAATCCTCTCCGAAGCCGCCGCTCGTGTCAGCTGCACCTCCTCGAGGGAGGAGGGGAGCGAGAGGGTTGGCACGACGGTGAGTAAAGGGAGGGGAGGCAGGAGGGGGAAGTGGAACGGAGCAGAAGGAAGGACTTATGGCAAGGAATATTGCTCTTCTTCGGAGGTAATAGACTGAGGTCGGGGCAGAATGGGGGCTAAGTGGGCATGATGGGGAGACTGCGTGAGGCAGCGAGAAAACATGACGGGAATCGGACGTGATAGAACCAGATTTTTCTGGAGTCGAGCACAGCGGGAATTGGGAACGGCGAGAATCTGGTATGGCTGGGAGCAGGCGTAGTAAGGGGCGTCGGAACGTGGGGATAGAACGGCGGGCGACAGGGATGGTGGGTAACTAGTGTGGCGATGTGGAAACGAAATGATGACATAGACATGAGATCTAATTATTTTATTTACAATATATTGCAACTCTTATATATGACAACTATGCACTACATTAACTATACTTCATTGTAATATATTGCAATATATTACAACACATTGTAATATATGACAATGCACCTGAAGAAGACATACGTCTGTGAAACGTTGTGACAGAGCCAATGAAGTAAACGTTTTGCTTAAAATTGACTGTCTATAATCACTAGATACTTTAATCCCTTACAATTAACAGACGGTCATCAATATAACATAATTTGTTTTACTACAACTACGTATGCTCTGGTATTATTTTCGTTATTCTACGTACACTGCACCCCATCCCTTGGTTACTGCAGATCCTCCACCCCGACACTTTACCGCGCCCGTACCCGGACACCCAGGGCCACGCACTCGCAGAGTCTCAAGGAGTGCACTCTGCCTTAGGGGTAGTTGCGTCCACACTCGAGGCGGCCCCAAAGCGAAGTCTCTCTACCTGGCCCTCCGATGCATGCATATTTTTGGCGGTCACGTGATCTCGACTCCCTGCGAGCGCGTGCGTTCGACCCACACATACGCACGGCTGTGCGTCTTGGAAGGGTCACTCTACTCCACATTAGCTGGCCATTTCTTTTGCATCACTCTAGGCTCCCCCTTCGGTTGACTGCATTCCTGGTGGCCGCTGCTACCTCAAAGCGTTGCTGACAATTACGTTACACTACCATGACGTGGGTCTGCCATGTCGTGGTGGGATACAAAATGACGAACCCAGTACACAGGGACCGGTTGCCTGCATTCCTTGTGTTCACTGGTACCTCAAAGCATGGCCGCCAATGACGATACACTAGCATGACGCGGGTCTGTCGTGACCCGATAAAAAGTGACGGATCCAGTACTTCGGAACCATGCGGTGAAGAAGAAGAGATGGGGAGAAGCGGAGAACAAGTATAGTGGGGAATGGTAGTCGAGAATGGAACTGTCTGGGACCGAGATCTACTGACGAATAACCTTCAGCCGGAGCGTGAAAGGCCAGCGAACTGCTGGCGGGGAGCGGGCGTGGCTAAAAGAGACAAGAGCCATATGCCATATATATTCCATTTTAAACAGAGTGGCACTTTAAGGACATGGTCTGGACGGAGAGGGGCACACTATTATCCAAACAAGAAATCCGTTACGAGTTAAATTTTTGGTATTGGAGCTCCCGATTGGATGACAACTACTCCTACCCCTACCCCTTTCAGCTCGTTACCTTGAATTGTCACTCTGTTTAAATCTAGATAAATCTAGATCTTCATCAACGGCCAGATTGCGGAAGAGCAGAACAGCCTTCGAGGTCGGCAATCTGTTTGTTCGATTGATTGTTAGTGGGTCTGGGAACGTCAACTACTAAGGTCATTAGTCTCGTAAGGCTTATGCATCTTTTTATCGCGGGAGATGGCGGCAATCTTTCCCCAATGGATGGTGAGACTCAGCGCCCGTCTACATCGGCTTGCGGGGATTTTCCCCAAACATATATCTCTCAACATTGTGGCAGCACCCCAGTCGGGACAATCTCTAAGCTTCCAACTGGTCTCCCTAGATGTGTCATAGTGTAATGTAAATGTGTGTGTATGAGAGGAGTAAGGATAGGACAAGAAAGAGGAAGGAAAGTTCACGCGCGGCCCGTGGCCCCTTATGGTACTGCTCCGGTATTATCCTCGTATTGTTCGGAGAAACCAAGGAAAACTACCGATCAGAGCAGCCAGCCGGCCGCTAGAATTCTTCTCCAGACAGCCGCTGAATTCGACTTAACTGACAAGTTAGTGTCGAAACTCCTGCCAGCGTCGGCACTCAAACACTAGGACCTCCCAGTGAGAGGCACTCCCAGTGAGTGGCACTTCCAGTGAGTGGCATTTCTTGATGCCCTGAGCCACCTTTGCCGGTGGGTCGATGAGGGGAGGAGTGGTGTTAGGGGCGGGAGGGGCGGCCAATTGCCAACAAAGCGAAGTGAAATTGATCGGACGGAGTGGCCCTCCCAGAGTAGACGATTGATTGATTGATTCGTGTTTCCGGGCGCGTCAACTACTAAGGTCATTAGTCCCGTAAGTGTAGTGCGTGTTTTTTTTCGGTCTGTGGCGACGATCTTTTCCCCGCTGGATGGCGAGATCTGGCGTCGACCTACCGTCGATAAGCGGGGTTTTCCCCTCAACCAGGTATCTCCCACCAGCGGGGCACCGCCTTACTTTTTGGAGCTACCTCCGCAGTTGCAGTTGATAAAGACAGAACGCATTAGAAGGGTTTTGGGAGCGGTTTGTAAAACAGGCGTGTTAAACTGTGCCAGGAAAAACTTCAAGAAGATAATACAAAAATTGAAATTAATTAGGATAATTTCAAATTTTTGTTTACTTATTTAACCCATTAGTGCCCAGTGTTACCGTCTAGTAACGAAAAGCGCCAGCATCGGCGTCGGGCAGTTTCAAAAGTCTGCGCCATAATTTGCGAATATTATTTCTGCAATAAAAGTAGACATCCTAAAAGAAACGTAAGCAAGTTTTTCTCATTCCTTAATGCTAGATGTCGGTGTAGCCGCGATCGCCGTACATAAAACAGGGCGGGAAGGACTGGAGCGCAAAAGAGCGTGGGGGGGGCGTAGAGGGGGGCAGCAGGTCGGGCTGCAACAAGAGAGGGACCTTTGCGACGTGGGACGTGCGGTGTGCTTAGTGTTACAGTCTAGTAACGAAAATGCTAGCATCGGCGTCGAGGAGTTTCAAGGTTTGTGCAATAATTTGCGAATATTATTTCTCCAATAAACGTAGAAATTCTACAAGAAACATACAAGCAATTTTTTCATTCCTGACTGCTAGATGTCAATTTAGCCGCGATCGCCATACGTGAAACAGGGCGGGAAGGACTGGAGCGTAAAAGAGCGAGGGGGACATGGAGGGGGCAGCGGGTCGGGCTGCGACCAGTGCAGGACTTGTGCGACGTGGGTCGCGGGGAGGGGCGCGAAGGCAGCCCAGCACTGTGCGGCTCCTGACGTATTTATGTGTCCTCACGCCGAGGCCGCCTTAATTTTTGGAGCTGCCTCCGCAGCCGGCCCCTCGCGGACGCCGCCCTTCGACACCCGATCCCCACCCCCACCCCTACCCCCACCCCGCCTCCTACGTCTGCTTCGGCGGGGGCGCTCGTAAATCCCGACGCTTCGCGCGCAGGGCGGTAGCGTGGGGAGGGGAAGGGGAAGGGGGTCGGAGGGTGGGGGGTGGAGAGTTGTAGACGTATGCGGCGGTCACGAGTGGGTGGACACTGGAGAAAAGGGTCTCTGGAGGCCAAGGTCACGGCACGACGTCGGCATCTGCGTCGGCGTTCAGAATACATTTTCGAAATATCTGTAGAATAGACGACATGAATCAGTACAATAAACCTCTAGAGGAAGAACATTAATATTGACTTCCCGACAATATAGCAAGTCATATTTTGTATCTTATAGTAATCGTCTTGATTAGCAATAAAATATTTAATTTATAGAGACAAGGAAGGCAGAGTTCGTTAATCGCCAATCTAATGAACATGTTATATTTGAAGTTGTGTGTAGTAATAGATTGTAATAATGGGGAAATAAATTGTAAACCCACGAATAGCTCGATATTCATGAACAGATTGTAATATATCGAATACCTAATAGAATGTATATGAATGTAATGTAATAGATGGACTTACTGCAACTGTTCAGCAATTGTATATTACTGAAATTGTGTGTTATTACTGCAGCTTTTGTTTGGCGCTAAGCGAGATTACCGTCCCTAACGGAGTGTGTGTCGAACGTGAGTTGAAGGCGGAACGTGAGTTGAGTGACAGCTTGTGACTTGCGCAGGTGAGGGTCGCGCTCCGAGACGAGTCGACAGGAGAGAGGGAGGCGTTTGCATTTCGCGAAATCACGACTGAGCGGCGAGCGAAGCGCTCCCCATCGCCCTGCCTTGTGAGCAACAAGGCAGGGAAGGGCGGGGCGAGGCGAGGCGGGGGCGGAGGTGAGGAGTTGTGAGTCGAGAGGGGGGTGGTTGCGTTTCGCGAAATCGCGACGGAGTGGCGAGCGAAGTACGGCGCACGTCCCACCGCCCCGCCCCCTGGGCAAGAAGATAAAGCGGAGCGCTGACGTGGTGCGGAGGAGAGAACTGGAGAGGGGAGAACGAGGGGAAGCGGCTCGCTGAACCAATAATCGGAACGGAATGGAGGCAACGGGCGGGGCGGGGTGTCGGGCGGTGATGGGTGATGGGGCGGGCAGGGGATTCGTGTGGGGAGAGGAGAAGAGGGGCGCTGAGGTGCGCTGGTGGAGCGGGAAGGGGCGGGGAGATGCGGGAGGAGGCGCACTGGATTGGCGGGGAAGAGGTGCAAGCTTTGGAGAGGGGAGCGCGAGGGACAGCGGTCCGCAGAACTAATAAGCAAGGCGGGAAGGTGTGCGGGCGGGGTGGGCACGTGCGAGGAGGGGCGGGGCGTGGAGTGTTGGGTAGGCGGGGGACGGGAGCGGATAAGAGGGGAGCGGTGCGGTGAACCAATGAGCAGGGCGGGGTGGAGGAAGGGTGGGTACGGTCTGGGCAGGGTGGGGCGGAAGAGGGGAGGGGAGGGTTACGGCGCGGCAGTGAGGGAGGCCGGGGGGCGAGGTGTGGACGGTCCGGGAGGGGAAGGGCGGGAGGGGAGGGTTGGGGCGCGGTGGAGTGGCCCAAAGGGAGAGGGGGACGGGCGGGGGGTTGAGTGACTCGCTGGCGGCAAGAAACGGGGCCGGAAGGGGCAAGGTGGAGAGGAGAGGAGAGGAGAGGCGTGCGCGAGCGGCAGCGGTCCGCTGAACCAATAAGCGGAGGGGGTGAGGTGGGGGAGGGGAGGGCCGGGCGAGGTGGTGTTCTGACAGAGTGGGGAGGCGGGTAGAGCGGAGCGGGGAGGGGTGTGACGTAGGGAGGTGTGCTGGTGAGGCGGGGAAGGAGAAGGGAGTGGCGGGGCGGCAGCAGAGGAGAGGAGAGTGGGGGAGGCAGAAACCTGCTGAACCAATAAGCGGGGGGAGGGGGAGGGGGCGACGCGCGGGGCGGGGAGAGGCAGGAGGGAAGAGGAGGGTTGCCGTGGGCTAGTGGTGGGGACGTGCAGGGCATGGACCGACGAGGAAGTGTGCTGGGGGGCGATGAGGGGCGGGAGGAGAGGAGAGGAGAGTGCGAGGGCGAGTGGCACGGTCCGTTGAGCCAATAAGCGGGGCGGAGCGGGGCGGGGTTGGAATGCCTGTGGCCGGCGCGGCGCAGGGCGGCGCTCTCGCGCTCTCGTGGGGACGTCGCAGGGGCGAGGACGGAGCGGAGTGATGGGGACTGAGGCTGCGGTGAGGATGGAAGGGAAATGGGGAAGCGAACGAGAGACGACGAGGAGGGAGGGGAAATGACGAGAACGAGGAGAGGAGAGGATGGAGGGTAAATCTCAAGAGTCGTGGGAAGACGGTGATGACGAAACGGAAAATGAGGAGAGAAAGAAAAAGATACGGAACAGATCTTAATTAACGAGGTCGGAGAGGAAAGAAAGGGGGAGGGAAAATTATGAGGACGGAGGGAAAGTGAAGTAGGAGGAAAGGGTGGAAGAATGGGGGAGAAGGTAAGGATGGCAGGTGAGGTGGCGGACGGGGAGAAGATGTTGGATGGTGGGGTGAGGTCGGAGACAGGATAGTGTGTGTTGCAAGTGAGAGAACGGAGGATGAGAGGAACGACAGAACAATCCACTGTAGGAGAATGGGAGCTGAAATACCGGAAGCGTGAGGGCGGACGTATGAAGTGTATCATATGAGCAAAAGTTGCGAGCGGTTGTTACTGTTTTACTGTTTTTTGACCAAATAAATAAACAAATAAACAAAGGCGGGGCGCGGGAATGGAGGCAAGCTGCGAGTGTAGAGTGAAGGCGATGTCTCGGCAAGGGTGCAAGGCGGGGGCGAGGGAGTGGGTGGTGAGAGGGGTGGCGTTCGCCGGCGGAGGAGAAACAAATGCCGCTCGCCCGGGATAAAGTTAATCCGCGCTGTTATCGACGGAGGCAATCTGTACGAGTGTGAGCTACGTGAGCGAGGAGCGCCGGGCCCCGCCCCCGGCGCCGCCTAATGCTGTTGGAAGCGGCGCGCGCCGTCTTGAATCGCCGAGCTGGGCGCGCGATTCCCGGAGCGGGGTGGGGCAAAGCGAGACGATGCGGGGCTGGACTGGGCTGGGAGCGCTGTTCGATGAGGAGCGGGGTTGGAGGAGGGGCGGGGTTGGAGGAGGGGCCGGGTTGGAGGAGGGGCGGGGTTGGAGGAGGGGCGGAGAGTCGCGTGCGGGGGCGAGGCTCCAGTAGGCGACGCAGGAAAACGTGAGGGGATGCGGGGGACGGGCAGAACGAGGCGATGGCGAGGAACCGTAGCGTGATGCTGGGTGGTGGTGGAGGCGCGTGGCGGAGCTTGGCTTGGCATGGCGGGGAATGACGAGGCGTGGCGGGTCTGGGCGGAGCATGGCGGGGTTGGGCGTGGTGGGGCTGGGCGAGGTGGGTGGGGATGAGCAGTGACTGGCTGGGATGGGCGGGGCACGGCACGGCAGGGCGGGGAAGGGCGGGGCTGGGCGGGGTTGGGCGGGGCTGGGCGAGATTGGGCGGGCTGAGCGGGGTTGGACGGGGCTCGGCTGATCGGGGCTGGGTGGGGCTAGGCGGGGCTAGGCGGGGCTAGGCGGGGCTAGGCGGAGCTGGGCGGGGTGGGAGGGCTGGGCGAGGCTGGGGGGACTGGTCGGGCTGGCCTGGTGAGGGCAGGGCGATGGTGAGAGGATGGGCGGGGAGGAACGTGGAGGAGTGGGGGGCGGAGCGAGGGGCGGAGCGACGGCGGGACGGGGCGATGTGGGGCGAAGCGATGGTGTGCGCGGTGCTAGGGGTCGAGGGTCGGTTTTGGGCGTCGCGGAGTAGGGGCCCGGGCGGGCGATAATCGGCGCGTTGCAAGATCGCAGAATGCGCAGATTACCGGCGCGTGATCTTCCCCACTGGCGGCAGAACGCGCTGCGCGAGGCGATGGGCTCAGGCGCGGAGGGGACCCGAGCGCTTTCCACTCACGGCGAGTGCGTAGATTACAAATACGAGCATTGGAGTGTACGAGGCCGTAATGTTACACGAACATTATAACATGTATTAGATGGGATTCACTTATGAAATCTTAGTTGTTGCTGTAGATTGGATGAAATGTGACATTACTAACGATTTTACACGTACTTCTTGGTTATAGTCCAACATTCTCAATATTCTCAATTGCAATATCTTCTGGAATACTCCCCTATTGTCTTATATATCTCTTCTTCTTAATATTCTACAAAATGGTTCCCTTGTATATTGAATGTTTAAGATTTGCACAATCTCTGAGATCTTTAAAAATAAAACTTTTCTCTCCAATAATCTTATTTTAATTATAATTTGTAGTCATTTTCTGCTATATGATATATGCTTCACATAGGATTTTCAAGAAATGTTTTTGTAAAAAAGTGATCAAAAGAGAAAAGGAACATCTGGTACACTGAAGAATTTCTAAGAGACCGAATATGGGGCCGTCCAAAAATTACGTAATGGAAAGTTCGAGTATTTTCAATACCCCTCTCCCCTTGTGGGCCCTTCCCTATCTCTATGTAACGCAGCGTAAAGATGCCTCAGACCCCCTCCCCCCCCTTTGCGAATATCCGTTTCATTGTGGAGTGTGATGTCTTGATCTCTCCATTTGTCCGTGATGGCTTCCGAGATCCTCCCAAATTCCCCCAAAACATCAAAATTCTCGTCATCAAGCATCGCCTTGAAAAGACGTAGTTTTTCTCGTTTTCGAGAGAATCAGCGGTAGTTATGTTGTGTTATTAATGAGTAACGGATGAGCAAGCAGCATCTCAGTAAACGCGATCACGTTCTTTTCTCATGCGGTTTTTCTTCTCTTCAATGTGTTTTCGTTTAACGCTTAAACTGAAAGAGTGAAAAAAGTTTTCAAACATTCTGTGGGAAATTGCTACTTTACCATACTTTTAAAGCATTATTGTGTCCTACATTTATTTCTATAATTTGCCACACACATAATGAACAAGATTTAGCCTGTTACAAATCTACTGCAAATGTTGTCGCAGATTAGATGTGCTTAATTTTTACGCAATGAATTTTGCAGCTCACAACAGCAAGCTTAATTACAAAAATAATCGCAAAGTGAAACTCAATCTTAAATGCGTTGTACCTGTCTCATGGATATAAACCAAATTTGAAAAACGGTTCACTTAGCTATAAATTAAGAATTAAACAAACATTAATCATATTATTTTAAGGGTAAATACTTACGATTATCTCATTCGTTATTAATATAGGCGCATTGTCTTCTCTAATATTATTAAATAAATTTGTGGCAGTTTATATTCTTTGCCACATACGTGATTGAGTTAAAATAAGGTTATCATAGTGCTTTGTATAACTCGGTTTAGATATCATCGAAATTAGTTTGGTCTAGTATATGCCAAGATTTATTTTGAAATTATTTGCAAAATTGTGTGAAAATGGTAGTGTATTTTTGACATGATCTTTGCACTCAAATATAGTTAACATTCATTACTTTTAACGCTGATAAAATATAATTATTGTCCTGCACTCTGAAAAACTCTGTCGGAAGAACCAATGTCAGATTATATTCTTCTAAAATTTAAAAATATTAACATATTCCTTCAATGGTAGAAAACGTACAGACCAATATCATGTACATTTCCTAAAAGTGTGATTAGTAAAGTCATTTCTCAGTGTTCTCGTTAGCTGGTATTATAGAATGTTAACTATTTGAAATGCATCGTCTCTTGGCAATAAATTGTTGAACTCCATGATGTCTAACATACTTTATATAGGAGAATCCAGTAATATTTAATGTTACTTTAATAATTGAAGCTAACCTCTACTTACCTTTCATACGTTTTTCAGCGAGGCGAGGGGTCGTAACACATTTTCCCAACGAACTTTACGCATCAAGTGGCGGCGCTGGCTGTGATACCCATTTTGCTAAATCGCATACTCTTGCTGAGGGTCAGAGATTATGCAAACTCACTCCCCATTTCCGATTAACGAAAGCATATTTTTCATTGCTTTGCTCATGTTTCGTTTAGGTGTACTTTCGCTTACGTTAACTAAACGCTTGCCAGAGAGGCTAAAGGGTTACTGCGTGGGGAAAATGACTGAAATCCTGCTTCTCTCGGGAAAATGTCTCGCGCTTCTCTTATAATTCAAGCGAAAAGTCATTTGTTTCTGCATTCTTCAAACTTTAATTTCTTCTGTTTTACTGAGAACCATATGTTGTTTAATTTTATAGGGTTAAGTGTTAACTTTAAAATTAATTTTTAAGTTTTATTTTCGTGTTTTGTAGGGAAATTTATTTCAGCATAGTGGACACGATTCATCATAACAGTTCAGCAACAGAATTGATTTGAATACAATTGACTTTCTTCGGTTTAATTTTCGTCTCAAGTTTACACGTTTCGGTATTTAAATTATCAGCATTCCTTGGAAAGTACTTTTTGTAGTTTAAGCAAGTAACCAACTGTTCCTTGGTTTAATCACATCACCATACTTTCGGATTGCATTTCTTGAGCTACTTTATAACAGTATGCTCTATTTTGCCATTTGCTTTTGGGTTTTGAAGTGCTACCAATCTAAGTATTTGTTCATAATTTAATGGTTAGTTTTATTTTATCACAAACAATGTTTGTGGTTACTAACAATTTTAGTGATTGTAAATACATTTCATAATTCTTCAGATTTTCTGAAATGGCTAACAAGATTATTTCTGTTAGTATGTTTGTCCTGTAGGCAATTAATTGCCGATACACATAGAAGTTATTTATTATGTTTTAATACAAAGTTAAAAAATATAATATTATGTACACAAAAAATATGTGCAAAATTTGTGTACAAAATGTTTATGGTTTCTCCAACTCTTTGTCTGCTCAATAATACAGCAAGATGTAACTTTATATGTATCATTAAAATGCTGTTTTTTATAAATTTTAAACAACATTTCTTTTTTCTAGGTAAGTTCCTGCCCTCACATTTCACGCTCGTCGGTGACTCATAAGGTAAAGCTACAATATTGTGCGTTTTACAAATTGAACTTACTTATTTTAATTTAAAATTAAAACGAACCATTAATATCTAAAGTACTGTTAATTTACGTAAACGATCACAACTTTCACATCCTCCACGACCTTCAAAAAGGATGCTACTTTACTCTTTATTATACTTCGGATTTTATAACGCAGTGAATCAAGGCTCGTCATCATGATGGAATATGTCATGATATTTTGCAGCAGTGCTTGATACGGTCGCGATCATGCGACATCTGGCGGCACGGCCGAGAAAGATGCGAAATGTGATATATTCCATTATGAATACGGACATTGACGCGCCAAGTTATACAAACAGAATTATAATTTTATACATACGCCTGCTGATGAGATATGCTGTATTTGCAAAGTAAATATCATGTAACCACAGTATTTCCTCTGTAAAAGTCGTTTTACTAGTGATTCAATGAGATTCCCTGTGTATCTGCTTTGTGTCACTATATAAAGTTAGCTTGTTAAGCACTGCTGCCTGAAGAATTTAGCTAAAAAGACATGGAAGAGAATTTAACTTTCAATTAATGCCAAGAAAATAACTGTGAAATATGGCTGTCCAGATCGTTGTTTTAATTGTGGGATCAATATCAACAATTATCACATGTATGCATGAAAAGTAACATTTTTAAAGTTACACTTTTTAAGATGTTCGAGAACGATTTGGATGTAAAATGTTTGTACTACGGCGAGGTCATACACATTTGGATAGATTGTATTTGAAATTGCGACCAGATTCTGGTAAATTAACCCTTCTACACGAAGGAAAAAGTATTTTGTTTTTAATTGTGGGTTTTCTGTGTTTGCTCCTTTTCTTCCAACGTTTCAGCCATTTAATTAATTGTATAATCAAAAAAAGAAATGAATGTTTTTTTATTCAAAATATCATACATAAGAATAGAATAACATATAAGAATCAACGTTGCTGGTACTAAGGTAAATTATTCAAAATTTCATTGATTATTGATGAGTTAAACAGTTGCATACCAAAACCATTCCGGCCCCTATGGAACACATTTTGGAGGGGGGCAGCAGTGGACCCTAGAATGATTTGCATCATATTTCAAAGAAAGATTTATATATTTAAGAATTATAACTACATGTATTTAGCAATATGTTACAATCGTATTCTGCAAATTTATGTTCAAATATTTTCATCTTTTGAGTACAAGGGCTTATATTATAATTTGAAAATTTTCTGTTCTTGCGATTCATTCCACCACGTTTTTTAAAATTATTTTCTTAGAACTAGTGTGACATTCACCAAGTTTCTGCGACAGATTTTATACAACTGTTCTCTACATCGTCAGATACTAAACTAACATTTTATAACATTTAAAATAACATGATTACGGGCAAGAATGACTGGAATAAAATACCGGAGTTTTTTCTCGGAGTAATTACGCGCAGTGACGATTTGAATTTTTTGCAAGTATTCAACGAGCGTAGAAAGACAAAACTATCACTAGGGGTGTAGAAAGGGTCTGATAATAAAAGTTCTAAACGATCGAAAAGTAACCCTTCATCTAGACGGAGATGTATGAATAAAATTTCGCTGCGGTCCATTATTCATTCCGTTAATATGCAACATTTCATGCATACATACATACATACATACATACATACATACATACATACATACATACATACATACATACAGACAGACAGACAGACAGACAGACAGACAGTGTTTCAGAAATAAGTAAGCAAACCTAGAAGACACGAATAACATGCCATCCCTTAACGGAAGCAATTTTCGTGAACCCAAGAGTTACTCGTCTAGCTCTTTCAAAAACGTTTATATCCTCCAACGACGGTATACCAAAGTGCACTGCATGGTACATGTGGCCACTATTGCAAGCTGAAAGAGAGATATACAAGAATAATGCTATATACAGTACAGTAAGAGTCTCTCTGGCCTCATTCTAGACTTTCCTGCTCCGTGGCTCCCGTCTTAACTTACAAATACTACTCAACGCTTCGCATTACAACGGTTAATATTTCTAATTTAAATCGTTTCAATATTTCAGATCGTTCTGTTGGGATCATTCCTTCAACTTGAAAGCCGTCCCCGCTCAACGAACGCCTCCTGAAGGGGCGAACATCCCGCTCATAACCTCTTGAAAAGCGCTTAGCGGTCGCAGTGTATCGCTCCCGTAGGAGCGACGTGGGGTTGGGGGATGGGGAGAGAGAAGCAGAGGGGGTGTGAATGGCGGGGAGGGAGGGAGTCGACGCGTCTGCAATAGTCCTACGGAGGGCAATAACGCGTCAGAAGGCGTAACTCCGCCTGCGAGCGACTTCGCTAGAGATGACGGCTTCGCCAGTGGAGGCAGCGGGAATTGTCCAGACACCCGGAATGTTCTCTCATAGGGTTTGATTGCTTGAATGATTAGTGGTTCCGTGGACGTCAGCTGGTAAATCAATAGTCCTGCAAGTGTCGTGCATGTTTTCATCGCGTGAGGTGGCGGTGATCTTCCTCCGCTGGATGGCGAGATCCGGTGACTACCTACCCGTGGGCTTGTGGAATTCTCCCCGACCAGGTATCTCCCAGCAGCGTGGCACCGCCCCAGCCCTGACAAATTCAAAGCTCCCGACTGGTTTCTTGGTATGTGTAGTCGTGTAGTGCACGTGTGTGAAAAGTAAGGGGGGACGATAGAACAAGGAATGGAAAAGAAAGATCACGAGAGGTCTATGGCCTGTTTGGTAGGGTAGTGCTCCGGCATTCGCCTGGTGTTGATCGGAGAAACTATGTAAAACTACCTATTAGAGCAGCCGGCCGCTAGAATTCTCCCCCAGTGACTGCATTCGACCTAGCTATGTAGCTAGTGTTGAAAATCCTGCCACCATCGGGTCTCTAGGACCTCCCGGTCAGAGACACTGCAGTGTCATCAATTGATGCCCTGAAGCACCTAAGCAAGTACTTCGATTGGGTATTTACCCAACCTCAGACCCACGGTTTAACAGTCTGATCGTTTGCTCTCCGCCTCTGTGTACTTGAACTCAAACCCGGTCGATCCAGGTGGAATTTGGAACGGAGAAACCGGGTTCGCGACAGATGTTCTCGGGGATCTCGCATTTCATCTGCAATTCCTACCACCTTGAGTCTTTCGCCATTCATATTTTACTGTCATAATCACCAGTCTACCAAAGTTATTCGTCCAATCAGGCATGACTCTATTACTAGATACTGTCATCTTTAGAAAGATTAATTCAGAAGCAAGGTCTTTTTTTTAACGAGCGCAGGTGGTAATCATCAAAAGACACAATATGGCCCTTACCACACGATAGTGTGAGCTGCTTATGGAACCCATACGGAACGGGCATGAATACTGCTTTGCAGTACAACATGGAGCATGTGTCCAACGGCCATTCGGTGTCATCCTGAGAGGCCGTTCTCTCCCGCTGCTGGCGTTTTAGCTTCAATTCTTGGGATGGGAGTTGCGATATTAGAGGTGGTGACGGCAGAGAGATAACAACCACAGGAAGAAATGCAAGATGATTTGGGATGAGAATGTTGTTCTGGGAGCAAGAAAGCGGACGGACTTGGGTGGCTCACGCGAATGGCGGAGCAGTATCCAAACAAACGAGCCACAGAGTGCGTGCGATCTTTCCTTCCTCTTCCTTGTCCTACACTCATCCCTTACTTACACTCACATACACCACACTACCACTTATGTCGGGGGGACAGTCGGGAGCTTAGCGTTTGTCCCTGCTGGAGCGGAGTCCCGCTGGTGAGAGATACATTAAGTTGTCAAAAGTGTCCGGACACATGGCTGAAAATGAATTACCAGTTCGTGTCGCCCTCCATCGGTAATGCTGGAATTCAATAGGGTGTTGACCCACCCTTTGCCTTGATGACAGCTTCTACTCTCGCAGGCATACTTTCAATCAGATGCACGAAGGTTTCTTGGGGAATGGCAGCTCATTCTTCACGAAGTGCTGCAGTGAAGAGTGGTATCGATGTAGGTCGGTGAGGCCTGGCACGAAGTCGGCGTTCCAAAACAACCCAAAGGTGTTCGACAGCATTCAAGACAGAACTCTGTGCAGACCAGTCCATTTCAGGGATGTTATTGTCGTGTAACCACTCCGCCACAGGCGTGCAGTATGAACAGGTGCTCGATCGTGTTGAAACATGCAATCGCCGTCCCCGAATTGTTCTTCAACAGTGGCGAGCAAGAAGGTAATTAAAACATCAACGTAGGCCTGTGCGGTGATTGTACCACGCAAAACGAGGGGTGCAAGTCCTCTCCATGAAAAACACGACCGCACCATAACACCACCGCCTGCGTGTCCGGATACTTTTGATCACATAGTGTATCTAGTTGGGGAAATTCCCGCTCGCAGACGTGTAGGCCGGTGTCAGAACTTGCCATCCAGTGGGAGATCCCCACCTCCTGCGATACAAGCGCGTACTACACCTTCGGTACTGTTCAATCTCGCGAACAATTACAAGGAAACTCGCCAGCAGGCTGCAGCCTCAAATTGTCTTCCCCCGCGCGGCCAACATTCTTCGGCTGCCCCACCTTCAAAGTTTCTCACGGCTCTAACACTTGTATACAAAAACATAAGAAATGAAACACAGATGTTCAGGGAACAAAACGATTCTCGTCAAGCCCTCTTTGCCGCAAGCGCCGAAGCGCCGTGCACCGCGCATTGTACTGTAAGCCGGGGAAGGGGCTAGAGGCCATTAGCCACCACCGGCGCGCGGGGCGCGGTCGTCAAGCCATTCTACCTGCTTTTCTCAGTCTTCGGCGGCCAGACATATTTACAAACATTCCAAAGATCGCTACGTGCCTCCCGCTCCAATACTGGCGTTAGTATTGCCGACTACGAGCGCATTTGCTAGGCAGCCGCGCCCGTGCCCGCGACCGCGACCGCGCCCGCCTCACCGCCCCTTTCTCTCAACCAGCATCGCGGTTCCCGTGAGAAAATACCAAACCTCGCTAACGAGATGCAGCCATCGCGGGCACAGCCAGTGCCGCCCATAGTCACGTGACACACTTCAAAACATAACAACGAATAGCGAGCATTTCTTGTGGCACACTACGTCTCACTGTACATCATAGGCTAGCTGCAATTGTCACGTGACTCTCCCTCCTCTGCTTTCAGAAACATACGTTTCAATAAATACGGCAACTTTGCTCCCACGCGCCACTATCGGTCAATTTCGCTGCTACTACGCAGGCACTTCAACGTCATTTCTACTATGTGAGACTTCTATATCATAACTACTACTGCAACTCTTATGTCAAACTATCAGTCAATTTCGCTGCTACTACGCAGGCACTTCAACGTCATTTTCTTCAATGTCATTTCTACTATGTGAAACTGCTATGTCAAACTTCTAAGTCATTTCTACTCTGCTGCTACTACGCAGGCACTTCTAAGTCAAACTACTATACTGCTGCTACAATTACTGCTCTGTTCACTACTATGTGAAACTACGCAGTCACACTTCTACGTCAAAACTCTACTACTGCGCAGTCACTCTTCAGTCAATCTCACTGCTACTATTACGCAGTCACTCTTCAGTCAATCTCACTGCTACTATTACGCAGTCACTCTTCAGTCAATCTCACTGCTACTTCTACGCAGTCACTCTACGTCAAACTACTATTACTGCTGCTACAACTACTACTCTACTCGTCGGACAGCCTGCGAACGAGTCAGCTGTTCTTGCTCTGCCTATCAAGGCTCCGGCAATCAATCGGCGCGGCCAGCAGGCCGCGATCAACAGTACGGGCCGCTCCAGCACGCGAGTACGCGCCCATGGTGACATCCAGCCTACCAGCCGTAACATCCGCAGCCCATTTCTACGGGCGGCACGCACACACTCAGCCGTCTGACCTGGGTTGGTGCTTGCTGTACTGTCATCAAACTGTAAGTGTAAACTTCAAGAAAGAAGAAACCTTTAGTCATAAACATTCATTGGTCCTCCGGCTTACTGCCTAACTACTACTTGTAAAACTAATCAATATTTCAAGAATTAAATTTAATTATACACAAGTGCATTGCCTTTCATTTGCCCCTACGAAACAATCCCCTGAAACCTGATCTGACCCTGTATGTAGTCGCTTCGCAGTACGGACCTCACACCGCGCTGCATCCACTACAGGTACTAATGCCCTTAGCAGATTGTGCGCCCGGAATCACTAATCAATGAAGAGAACACAAGACAAGCGGAGACCTGGACGAAGGCATTAGGACACGTGGCGACATCCGAGTGTCTCCTTTGCCACGAGAGGAGGTGGTGGCGGCGAGGAATTCGATGATGGTTGTGTCAGCAGAAAGTCGGTAGGAAAGGAATTGAGGAAGAGGCGAATGCGGTTGGTGAACCATGGGCAGTAGGTTATCTCCGTTGTCTGGAGATTCAACAATGGTGCGGGGGAAAGAGATGAGAGGGTGTGGAGGCAAAAAGGAGGTGACGACCGCAAGCAAGTGGAAGATGATTAAGGGGAGTCGGAGGGAATCCACCCCTCAGAAACATCGATTTTTGTTTGTTTGATTTTTTGCTTTAAAAAATAATTTCATTTTTGCTCTTCAAAATGCAATTTACATTTTTGGTTCACGCGCTCTAGAAGTTGAGATATCATTATTTTTCTAAACGCGTGTACCGGATGTAGGCGTAGTTTGACAGCTTGGCTTTCAAGATATGGCGTTCGATATCTGTATTATCTTGATGATGGTGGCTCTGAATGGTTCAAGTGTATGAGAGAATTGAAACCATATGTTATACATGTTACTATAGAAAAATTTGAATGCATAAGTAACAGTCAAAAGCGAATGTGGGTGAGACTGCAAAAATTGAAACAAACATCTTGCTACTCCAAAACTAAGTGATGGTAAATCTATGGGGGAAGAGGTCAATTCACTGATGAACCAATAGACAGGTTGCAGAAATATTATGATTATGTCATAAGACAAAATATCTAATGCTGGAGACATGAAGAGAGCAGTATGAGCTCTGTTCTTCCACGTTGCGTATGGAAATCTAACCATAGCGCTCACGTATTGTTGTCGATTCTATGCGCGCAGTCATTGTTGGAGATTCCTGGTTACATGATTTTGCAATTTTTTGTGTTAATACACTGTTTTGTTGCGAATTTAAACTGCGAGAGCACTACAAAGCGCGAACAGCTTGCTATATGAGCATTTTCTTTTTTGGTTAAGAAACTTCCCGTAAGCAATTTCCCGTAAGTTACATATTTTCATATTCAAGGAACATTTTCTCAAAAACTATGGATACCAACTTTCACAGCTTATTACTAGTAATTTAGTCTTAGTTTTAACACTGCCATTTAGAAACCACTCTATTATTTTGGCAAGAATTAACATTATTTTTTTAATTAAGAAATAAATTAGTGTAAAACTTAAAAAAATATTATGTAATACGTGTTACAAATATTAAAATTTCCCTCTCTTAAAGTAATAAGAGTCAATGTACGTGCTGAGAAAATTTCAAGGCTCTATCTTTAATATTTTCCGAAAAAAGATTCATCAAAAATCCTCATTTTAACATGGGCAGTATAGGCACCTCCGGCTCCCCTTAATACTCCGTCACTCACACTGTTCGATAGACTGAAACAGAAGTTTCTTTTCTAATTATAAAAGGAATTTTATCCTACCATGAATAAAAAACAATGCTTTTATTCTCCTAAAGGTGTCTGAGAACGGTATAATATACTTTTTATCTTTGTTATGTACTGTACCATCATACCGAGAAGTAAAATCGTTATGCCTGTTTCTCAGAATCAAAGATGTCGTATAAATGGCCGCGCGAGTGATGAAAATATAATAGAATCTTGATATATGGTTTGTAATTTTTTTTGTTTCTTTCCATAGTGTATTCAATTATAATATAAACGGTAAAATATGAAAAATGTATTAATGATATTAATAAAAAAGAAAACTTCATAATGGGTGTAGTAGACGGAGACCAACGCGTGAGTACTTGTGTTACGAATGGCCGCGCAAGTGACGAAATGTTAGCGGAAGACCTGTATGGGACGGAAGGAACAGGGGCGGGACAGAAGTAGGGGGCGTGGGCGACGGCAACAGGAGGCGTGGCACCATCCGAGCCGTCTCCTTATTCTGAAGACTGAGCTAAGCAAGAAAGAGGGCGATTAAAACGGGAGGGGGGACGGGAAGAGGGAAGTGGAAAGTGATGGAGGGAAGCGGAGGCTGGGCGGGGCCTGAGCGCGGGCGATTGCCGAATCGTCTCCGCCGCCAGAAGATTGAGTGGACCGAAGACACTGCGCGTCTCAGGGAGTAGACGGCGTGGGTGGGAAGGAGGAGGAGTGGGCGTGAGGGGAAAATGCTGGGCGGGGTGGGGTGAGAAGGGACCGCGCGGGGGCAGTACGGCGACGGGACGGAATTCACGGGAGGCGTGGCGGCAGCTGAATTGGCCTCGTGGACAGGAGGCGGCGCCGACTGACGCGACGCGGGGCAGGGGGCCGGGTAAGGGGAGGGCCAGGGGTTCGGCGAGGACGAAATCAGAGCGCAGCGCTGCGAGTCGTAGAGTGAGAGGGTAGTGGCGTATTGGGTTAGAGTGAGCGGGTGTGCGGGAGGGACAGAGGGTGGCGAAGTGGCATAGTTGTTGGTGTGATGGGTGAGGGCGAGATGGAATACGGAAGGGAAGGGGGGTGGGGTGCAGCGGCAGAGGGTCAGTGGGCGTGGCGAGGCAGGTCCCAGTGCAGGACCTGGTAGCGAATTGGTGTTAGTGGATGCTAGGGATGCGAGGGGTGGCTGATTGGTGTGAGTGAATGAGGGGTACGGAACGGAAGGAGGGTAGGGTGCAGCGAGAGAGGGTCAGTCAGCGTAATGAGGGCTGTAGCAGTGCGGGGCTTGGTGGGATGAGAGGGGCGGGAGGGTGGGACGATGTACGGAGCGGTACCTGGGCGGGGCGAATGAGGGTCAGTGGGCCTGTCGAGAAAAGGTGTTGCGGGGCGTGGTGGCTTGCGGCAGGCGTGACGGTGCACGAAGCGTTAGCTGGACAGAGCGGAGCGAGAGGGTGTGGTAGTGTGGGAGGGGCGTGGTGGCGTCAGAGTGGGGTAGCGGGACGGAGCAGGGGAGTGAGAGGGGCGTGGCGGAATGGGATGAGAGTAGGAAGAGCAATGCGGGCGAGGAAAGGGGCGGGGCAGGGGCTTGTCGAGCGCGGTAGCGATGCAGGGCGTGGTGGAATGGATGAGGAGGGTGGCGGGTTGGTGAGAGGGAACTAGTGCATGAGGGAGTGATTTCGGAGCGTGGGAGGAACAGAGCTGTAGATGGGCGAGGCGGAGCGAGAGAGGGTCAGCGGGCGTGGCGAAGATAGTACAAGTGTGCGGTGTAGTGGATGGGGAGTGACGTGGCGGGTAAGGAACGGTAGCTGGGCAGAGCGGAGCGAGAGAGAGTCGGGAGGCGTGGCTAGATCGGTAGCAGTGCGGAGCTTGATGGAATGAGAGGGGAGACGTATTGGTAGGAGGGGAGTAGGGCGTGACGAGGTAATGAGCGGTAGCTGGGCCGGAAACAGAGAGATTGGGCGTGGCGACGGCGGTAGCAGTGCAAGGCGTGGTGGGGTGGGAGGGATGGTGGATTGGTGAGATAGTAGGAAGGCGCGAGGGAAGGATGTTGTAGTGTGGGCGGGGTGGAGCGAGAGAGGGTCAGGAGGCGTGGCTAGATCGGTAGCAGTGCGGGGCTTGGTGGGGTGGGAGGGCTGTGTTGGAGCGTGGGCGGGACGGAGCGGTAGCTGGGCGGGGCGGGGCGGAGCGGGAGAGAGGGTCAGGAGGCGTGGCGGAGACACGGGCGGTGCGGGGCGTGGCGTGGGGCGGGGGGGCCGTCGCCGAAGCGGCGCGGTCGGGTGATAAAGTGGCGGGCGCGCGGTGGCGGCGCGGTGAGCCAAGGCGTTATTGAATGCTAATGGCAGCCGGGGCCTCTTTCCCGCGGGAGATAAGCCCGCCTGAGTTATGGAGTAATCCAGGACGCCGCCGCGGGGACACGCCAAAGTGGGCGCGGGGGCGGCGGCGGTGGTGGCGGCGGCGAAGAAGCGACGACGGAGTTGGCGTAGGCGCAGGCGCCGGGCTGTCTTAGGCTGCGGAGGTGTCTTGTGGTAACGGCAGGAAATTGTTCGAGAATAAAGCAGCTTAAAGTGTCGTTAATTAGCAGGATGTTGACAAGGTATTAGAACGGTCAAACTCACAGCTGGTAGGGCAAAGATGTTTGGAGAATACGGACAGTGATGGCACGAATGATAAGCGACTTGCAAGAATTGTAATTAGACTGCTCGCTACATGCTTATGGAAATGCGGTTCGTAGCTCGGGAAATTCATTTGATTGTTCTATGGTCATAAGCGAATGGGATAGCAATGTGAATGGTTTTACTAGAGGTCATTAAGTGGTGAAAGTGGAAACAATAAGGGAAGTAGGGGGAAAATACAGAGAAAGACTTGGCGATTGGGTTTTGTCCGATTGTGCATTCTCACATAAGGGTGGGACGGTTTGGGTGGAGACAGATAAAGTGGAGAATTATTAGAACGAAAAAGATTGGGCGGGGAGGAATTGGACGGGGATGATTTGGGCAGAGACACATTTCACGGAGACGGTGTGGCGTCATATGGATGTATTAAAACACAGACGAGGGTGGGTAGAATAAACAGTTGGTTTATTAATGAAAAAACACAGACCGAAGTCGTAAAACACCATAACACTGCCTTCTACTAAGTAAATAAATACAGCCCACCACAAGAAGTGATATTACAGTGCGGCTACCACACCGCCCAAACCACAAACGTTTCCCCTCGGTGTGATGCACCGCTCTGCCGAGACAAACCTACATGTCTCATGACTGACGACAAACTAATGCCGGCTTCCCCTCCGCGTGCTAGACGCACAGCCTCCTACTCACACAGCTCGAACTACTGAAAAGAAGAATGGGGCGTTCGTCACCCGGCTTTTAAAGGCGCCATGGCACCGCCCGCCGCCACCGTTGCCCGTCCCTGCACCTGAGACGACGCTTCGCTCGCTCGGAAAAACCGATGCGTCATTGCGCGTCACCACGCCAGATGTCCAGCCCTTTGTTCCACATCCGGTGAAATTACCGTCTGCTCGTTTGAGCGTGCATGACGCTACAACGGATTGGACAGAGACGATTGGACGGAGTAGATTGGACGGAGACGATTGAATGAACACGATTGAGACGATTGAGAAGAGGGGATTGGGCGAAGACGATTGGACGGATATAGATTTGGCGAAGATAGATTTGGCGGCGATAGATTTGGCGAAGATAGATATGGCGAAGATAGATTTGACGAAGATAGATTTGGCGAAAAAGGATTAGGCGGGGACAGATTGGGTGGGAACGAGCTGAGGAAACGTATGGGAAAACGTGGTGGTGGCTAGGAGTTTTAAGTCCGCGTGAAACGGGAACGGGAGCGAACGAGCGCATCATGTTCGCATGGTGGTGGTGGAGGAGGAGGAGTAGAAGTGGTGAACGACAGAGGACGTGAGGACGGGTGGGCGGCGCATCAGGGATTTGTCAGACGCTTTGCTCCCGTGTTCGCTGGCGGGCTGCACCGCCCACTGCCCGCCGCCCGCCGCCCGCCGCCCGCCGCCCGCCGCCCGCCGCCCGCCGTACCCGCCCCGCGCCCCCCGCCTGCCGCCCGCTGCCCGCCGCCCGCCGTACCCGCCCCGCGCCCCCCGCCCCCGACCACTGCCCGCCCCGAGGTAACATTTCGCGAATGGGCCCTCCCTCGCAGCGGTGCCGCTTACGCGAGTGCTTTTTCTTCGCACGCGCCAGGTCGCGCAGTTCTTCCCCGCATTGTTACTCTCGGGACTTTCTTGCGCTGGGCATGTTGGGTTTCATTATTCTTCACGATGAAGCTATTTATTCGCTTTTGTTCGTGGTTTCTTGTGTAAGATGTGTTTTTTATATTTGTTGCGTAGAACACTTTTCATCGGTAACGTACATTTTAATTAACTTTTGTTTGTACGAAACAGCGCTGGTAGGGGGTGCATTATTAATTTTTGTGAAGATGAGCAGTGATAGTATTATACTCACCGTGTGTCAAAAATAATGTAAAATGCAATAAAACATTTGTAACCGACGTACTTTTCTGCACATTCATTTGTCAGGTTTGTATGAATACTAAATTTTATAGAAATTTCAAAATTAGAAAAATGTATGTTATGGCAGTTATACTTTGTGAGGGTTTCTATGCAATGCCATTCCTTATACTATCGACCATAATATCACATTGTTAAAATGCTTCACTCCCCCAAACTTCCCAGTTATTTTCACGTTAGCGCCACACAGCTATTCTCGCCGTGCATCTGACGATGAATTCAAAACCAGGCGACCGTTTGGCTTTGCGCATTAAAACTCCTCTCTTGTCTTTGTGTGACGGTTGCGTGTACTGCAGCGAGGCGCCCTTTATTTCCACATCTTTTTCTCTCGGTCGCTCGCTGTCATATCTGCCCTCGCTCGCCCCTTTGGCCGTCCGGACGCTCTGCGACACGCGTCTGTTTCCGCGAACGCCTCCTCCCCCCTTCGTCCTTCCTTCATGGCCTCACCCTGCACCCCATCCCGTCTCACCCCCCTCGCTCGTCGTGCCTTCGCGCTCCGAATGTGTTACCGCTTTGTCCCCCAGGGACGCGCAACTGATGGTTCGGGGACTCCCCCCCCCCACCGCTAGATCCCCCACCCTTTCGGCCTTGTGAGATACGGACGGCGCGCTGCCACGCACTGAAACTTTCTCCCAGCGCCCCGCCCCACCGCGCGCCCCATAGGTGATTAGTCGACTGCCCAACTTTTGACCCGGACCAACAACACGTGCGGCTAGCTCTTTTAATACATTTTAATTGGAAACGCCTCTAACTGCGTTCGCCTTTCCTTTGCATTGGTGATTGATTTGATGTGTCATGGATGGACGTCGAGAATGCGCACCTCGATAATTTGAATTATTCGTAGTTTTATTTTTTATTTATGTGCTTTTCTCCTTTTATGTGAACTCCTTTCATGTGAACCAAATCATTGAATATTAGGCAACAAAGATCGTTTATAACATACATACGTAGTACGTAGTCTGGATATATGGTTCAGTATTCAAAGTAATTGTGTTTCTTCTAAAGCGCATTGGAATCAAGGAAAGAATGAATAGTTTGCTTGCCTTTCTGTTTTTTCGGGAGGTCAAATTTCGAAGTTCCTGTAAACCAGATTCTAATCGATTGTTTGGAAAGGTATTCAAGTATGGGCATTTATTTATTTTACTTCATTCATATTTCTATTATTTTTACTGAAGCATATTTTAAAAATTAATTGAATGGGTATCGTATATCATGAAAATCATTCGAACATTTATATTTCTTTTTCTATTGAAATAATTTCAGTTGTTACGTTAATTCAAAATTCAGTTTCTATTCCTATAAATATGTTAAAAAATCATTCCCTCTTTTATTTTATACCGACTTTTAATTTATGTTTGCAAAATCTACTACACTACTTTGGTTCATATTTAGTGTTTCTGGGCGCGTCAAAGGCTATGATCATTAGTTCCGTAAGTGCAGTGCATTTATTTATAATGAAAGATGGCGGTGGTCTTGCCCCGCTGGATGGCGAGATACGGCCCCGACTTACACGTCGGTTTGAGGAGTTCCCTAACAAGGAATCACCCACCAGCGAAGCACTGCCCCAGCCAGCTTAAGCTATAAGCTCCCAATCTTGTAGTTCCAGATTCTTGTCGTTCCAGATCTAGTAGTGGTTGAACCCGCATTCCTGAACCGACTGTAAAATATAATAATTCTTTGCGATCATGAAAGGGTGGTATTGTCAAATGGAAAATGAATTAAATTATACCAAATTCAATTTTGGCTAGTAAACAATTTGATCAAAGTACACGGTTATTTAGATAACTTTCATTTAAAATATTAATAATATTATAGTATCAATTACTAATATTTTGCTTGTAATTAATTTTTCAAACTCAGAGGAATTATGTGATTGAAAACTCACATTACGACTGCCAAGAAAAAAAGGTCAATGCAAATCCATTTGGGTGAAGTCCATCTCTAAAAGAGTTTTTCCATTAATTTTGCTGGTTAAAAAAATTATTAAACTCTCTGTGATTTGGAATATCAAAGAAAATAATTGTGACTCGCATTCCTGCATTTCAATATTCAAATCTATTAGTTTTTTTGGGGTCCCGTTACAAAATATAATTTTTCATATCGTTTGGTTTCATATTACATATTTTGAATACAGCGTTTCAGTTGATAAAGAATGCAATAATTAAGGATTTCAATTGCTTTATTCATCAATATTTTCATTTAAATAGTTTGAATAAATAAAACATTGGGTATAAAACTTCATTACGTTTGTGAACGAGTCACTACTTTGTCTTTAATCAATCAAATTCAAAATTTCAAATTGTGTTGCGAAAGAAAGGTTATTGTCCCAAACGAAACATTGAACTTCTAAACCTGTAAACATTAGAATTCGCTATTTCATTTCTCCTAAAAATGTTCATTGACTAGCTATTAAACTTGTTTGCATCTTATTGCACGTTTCGAGGTCCGAGAGAGCATTTGTCTCTTGCCCTTGTCACTTCTTCTTCTAGCTTGATATATTTAAAAGGTGCACGATGGCATTCAGGTGTTATCTCTGTTGCATTTATGCAACTAAACAGAAAAATTACATATATTTGTGATTACCTACGGAGGACTGCAAAACATCGTTACTTCATTGCCACTTTTTTTATTCATTCTTTGAAACTATTCACCCGAGCTCTTTCTTTATGACCATCTTATCCTTCACGGCTTCTCCCCATATCACTTTCTTTTGCGACGGCGGTACTGCCAGTTTAAATGATTTATTACTGCTTGCAAGCCTGTCTATCCTCCTCAATGGCTTACATGCACGGAAGATTTATAACTCCGAAACTCGATATGAGCTCAGGACTCGCTTCAAATCACTTTTGTACTCAATAATTCACCGACCCACCCTTTCAGTCAACAGGAAACAAACTTCTAATCGCATCTCTGCCACGTCACTTCCTTTCTCTTCGCTTTCTTTTCCGTTCTCCCCGTAGACCACGTGTCGAACAGGCATGTGGGCGTTGGCTGCTTCAAAAGCAAGCAGGCCTCCTCAACGGCGCCGCCGGATTTTATTAGTTTAAGAGACGCATACCGATGCCAGTCCCTTGTGTCTATGTGTGTAAGAACTGAAATTACCCTACATTAATAACAATAATAATAATAATAATAATAATAATAATATAATATTAATTGTGCTGATTGCCAGGTGGTAACCATAAACGTACTAAGCAAATTTACAGTACATCTGCATTTGTAATGCAAAGATAAATACAGCGTAAAATCAATTTACAATACGACTCATTAAAATAAATTACAACTACATCTACTACATATACATACATTCACATACAAATACATAATACATGAACACAATATTTTACATGAATGCTCGCTCACACGTACACATAAAACGTGCCCACACACTTGCTCTACATATAATACAAAAAAATACATTTGTACATGCCTACATATACATAAACATACATACATACATACACTTAGATACATTCGCATAGATGTACATATACATTATCATGAATAGACACATCGTACACTTCGATACACAGTCATGTAATTTCTTTTCCTTTACAGATTCACAATCACATTGTGTATTTTTAAAGTTAGCTCTTTAAACATACGAATTAGTTCCCTACTTCACTCTACTACACTAAACTTAGTTAACTTCACTTCACTCTACTACACTACACGTTCAACTTATCTTTCTTCGGTTATGCCGTATAGCTAAGTAATGTAGCTTTACACTGCGCTGTAGTACACTTTATCTATCCTACACTACCCTCACTACCACTACATGTACATATTTACGTGAACTCATTCAGTCTTGTTTTGAAAACATCAAAAGAGCCAGGTAAAGTCTCTACGATATAGCAATGTATCGTGATCATTTTCTGCCCATGTTGAAGTCTTTTAGGGGAGGCAAGGATATATGTATTTTGGCGTTACCTGTATTTGCAGCCCTCTTCGCAGGGACACAGACAGCTACCTCCTTTTTTGAAGAGCTGTATCTACATTAACTATGTTTTTCCGATTGCACATAAGGTCTCACATCAACAAATCTAAAATGAGATTTGAGCGTTTTTATAAGCAGACCAGATTTTTATAGGATTACACGGAACATTCACGATCCTAAGTCGACGGTTTCGAATGTTTCTAAAATAAGTTTTTTGTAAATTCGACTAAAATAAGACGTGCTGGAGTTTTAAAGCGTCCTTAGAAAAACTAATGACAAAATTTGGAATCGTTTTTGCGAATTTATTTGTGTTTATAAGTTGCATTAACTTTAAGACGGAATTAAGCGAAAACTATTCGGTTTTCAAAAAATTACTACATGACAGTTTTAAAGATATATTTTTTGTAGAACATATTTTACTCAAGCAACAATCTCTCTCTCTTCAATATTATTGCTTTTGTAATGTTCATCTTTTATATGCTTCATCTTAATAAGCTTTTGCAATATTCATCGTTTGCAATCTTCAAAAATACAGAGATTTCGCCGAAAATTGGACTCGCACCATTTTTCGATTCATACGAGAGGAAAATTTAACGCAACACTATTTGAGAAAATAATTGGTTAATATTTGTCTGTATTGTACATAAACCCTACCGATTTCAAGGATTCAAAATTGACATGTCATGAATTTGCCTTGTCATTAAATATTTTTGGATTGGAATGTCGCGGCAATTAATTAATGCAACATTCTTATAAGTAACTCTTCACTTCATTGCTCATCACTTTCCAGAAGTTCCTTTGCTATTGTCTCTACCCCGTGTTCTCTGGTCAGCCCATCCCAATTTCCCACGCGTGTCACATTTCTTCTTCCCACTAGCGCGTCTTCTCATCGCCTCCTCTCAGTCGCACTCCTCATCCAGTACTCATCCTCTTCACCACATTCCCTCCCTCCGCTTCTCACTCTCTTCCTCGCCTTCAACTCACCGGGTTAGGTGAGTCGTGTCGCTGACCTCTGGATGGGAGATCGCAGAGTTCCACTTCGACGGTCGCGGTGGCAGGATTCACGTAGGACACAAGTTACGTAGCTGAGTCGAATTCAGCCGCTGAACGGAAGGGAATTCTAGCGGCCGGCTGCTCTGATCGGTAGTTGTTCGTGCTTTTTTTTCGATCAATACCAGGCGAATGCCGGAGTAGTACCCTAACAAACGGACCACAACCCGAACGTGATCTTTCCATTCCATTCCTTGCCCAATCCACTCCCCTTACACACACACTTACATGAACTACACTATCCTACACGCCGGGAGACCAGTGGGGGGGCTTAGAGCTTTTCCCGGGTGGGGCGGTGATCCACTGTTGGGAGATACCTGGTTGGAGAAAACTCCGCAAGCCGACGGGTGGCTCGGCACCGGCCATTCAGTGGGTAGAGATTACCGCCAGCTTCCCCAATAAAACATGTACTTTACTTACGGGAAGAACGACGTTAGCCGTTTGACTCGCCCGCAATTACAACCAATCAATCAGTCGCCTTCATCTCCATTCCCCATGGGTTGTCATCCTCCTTACCCGCTCAACCTCCGTCTCTTGGAGTCTTCTCAATCCTTTCCTTTCCCCGCAACGCACGGTTCTCATCCTCTCCGTCCTCCTCGACTGCTTCCGTCATGCACCACCTGGTCGTCCCCGGCGCCGCCGCCGCCGTCGCCGCCACGTCCTCGCCTTTGAAACGAAAGAAGGGGCCATCTCTTTAACATGCAAATGTCTTTGACGGCGATCTAAATTGGAGCTTGACACCTGGATATTACGCCCTTGGCTCTTTGATGGCGGTTCCCGCTGTGTTTGAGTCCGTTCCACGGTCCTTCGGGTTGCGCTTCTTTCCTTGACACATTCTACATTCCTTCTGCATAATAAACACCGTTTTATTTTAACAGGTCCTTTGGATGATCGAGAAGAAATAGTTGTCTATTTTGTGTCAGCAGAAATGTCACGTTTATGAAATCAAATTTTTCTGAAAGACATTTAGCTGAAAATAATGGGTAAGCTTTCAGAAATTGGCAAACACGCGTAATGAAATTTACTCGGCAAAATCGACAGCTACTTCTGTCGATCCGAAAGTTTCTCTGTCTCCTTTACTTCACTGGAATGGACGAAGATAACTTCTTTGCTTGGCGCATTCGCATTTCTAAATGTCATGGCGGCAAACAGAATGTGAAAGCATTAATATGCAATTTATATTTCATCGTTGATCTCTGGTATTTAACTGCAGTACGGTAACAAACTGAAAAATACTTTTTTATTGAATAAATTTAATTTCTAGTTTTAATATAAATTTCAGGAAGATGTATAAAAGTTATAATTTGTAAATTAATTAATTATAGGCCGATGTAAAACAAACGGTGGTTGGTCCGCATCGAAGTTGACGGGGCTTATGCAGCTAAGTTTCAACGGTTTTTCTTCTTCTTATAGAAAAAAAATACTCAATAACCACCGTTTGGCGCTTTAAGAGCGCTCTAGTAGTAATTTAGCAACATAACAATTGAATAGCACTAAAAGTGGCAAAAACATGCTACCAGAGGTCTGCAGCGGCTCCTGTGCAGGCACGAATGCGACAACAATGGGCGAGCGCTGTGCGAACAGAATTATTCCAGGCAGAAATGGGTTAAAAGTCTGGGTTTCTTCAAATATCAAAGTGAATGTCTCATGGAATTGTATGACTAAAACTTAACAGCAAAAGAAATGTGCTTATTGGATATTGCTACAAAAAAAACTGTCAACGAGAAATGAACTAAGTAGCTAGATGAGGAAGTATGTGACCGGTTGGCCGTGGTTCAGTGACAGTATCCGTTGTCATTGACAGATGCAACCGATGGGTGCCTGAAGAAGAAATCTAGTGGCAAACTGGTTTGACGGGTAGTTTTCCATATTTTCTCCGATCAATGACAGCCGGATGTCAGGCAGTATTTTGACAAAAAGGTCACGAACATTGCTCGATCTACCATTCCACTTCCTTGTACTAATCGCACCCCTTGCTAATACACACGGTGGCTTACATGTACTACACTACCAAACTCTTTTTCATATTATATTTCGTATTTCAATTCGATTTCGTTACATACTTGCTAGTTTTTTGCCTCTGGAGTTTATAATTGAATCTATTACGATCATCATGAGATTTTTACTTTCCCGTATACGTGCGTATACACGGAGTGATATACGTAGTATAGGGAAAGTTATGTAATGCTGCGCGAAACTAGTGGTGCTACAGAATGGCACAGACTTTCCCGTATTAGTTTTTTATTTCCTTGGGTCTTCGCTAGCTATTCGGAATTGCCACTAACTCTTTCTTGCCAGCTGTCATCTATCACCGCCAAAAGTACATTTTTTTGTCATTTTCTTAATTTTTCGGTTTCCTATTGATAGAAAGGAAATATTAATTTTAGAATATTAAAGAACATAAAACCTAGTCCTATATGGCAATTTTCATTTAAAAAATTATGTGCCGTTTAAGAGAAAATGGCGTTTTAGCGCTACTGAAAACGCGAAATTTGAAGCTCATTTTCACAGAAAATGTTTGAGTTTTCAAAATGCTTTATTTGAAGTTATTTGAAGCACTTGCACTCACAAATATAATAATCTTTACAAATTGCGGATAATGTGCATATTAAAGATGTGAGAGATCTTTCAAAAAATTTACATTTATATAATTTTTGAAAAAACAAAAAAATAACTCAAAATAAACTTTACGTCATATTAAAGAGTGTAATTACCACTATCTTACGAAAGTTTCCAGCCATAAGAAAAAATTTCCAGCCATATATGAGAAAATGGCTTGAGCATTTCTGAAAATGCCGAAATTTGAGCTACTTTTCACAGAAAACGGTAGGGTTTTCGAGAAACTTTACTTGAAATTATTTAAAGCATATATACTCTTCAATATAATAATGTGAAAAAAATCGCCAATAATGTAAATATTAACAACGTGAGAGACAAGTAAAAAAATACATTTTTGTAACTTTTGGTAGGGATAGTGTACTCTATCAGATGACATAAAATCCATATTGCTCTATGGGTTGTTTTTTCAAAAATTACAAAAATGTAAATTTTTTCACATGTTTCTCACGTCGACAATATTTACATTAGCGGCGATTTTTTCACATTATTATATTTACGTATACATGTGCTTTAAATAATGTCAAGTAAAGTTCCTCGAAAACACAACTGTTTTCTGTGAAAAGTAGCTCAAAATTTCGCATTTTCAGAAACGCTCAAACGCCATTTTCTCATATATGACTGCAATTTTTTTCTTCAAACTTTTGTAATAGTATCATTAGTGATACTTAGTATCATTACTTAGTATCATTAGTGATAGTGATCATTACACTCTTTAGTATGGCGTAAAGTTTATTTTGAGTTTTTTTTTTTTTTCAAAAATTACATAATTGTAATTTTTTGAAAGATCTCTCACATCTTTAATATGCACTTTACCAGCAATTTGTAAACATTATTATATTTGTGAGTGTAAGTGCTTCAAATAACTTCCAAGAAAGTATTTTAAAAACTCAAAAATTTTCTGTGAAAATGAGCTTCAAATTTCGCACTTTCAGTAGCGCTAAAACGCCATTTACTCTTAAACGGCACATAATTTTTAAAAGAAAATTGCCATTTATGACTCGGTTTTTGTGTTCTTTAATATTCTAAAATTAATGTTTCCGTTCTACCAATAGGAAATCGAAAAATTAAGAAAATGTCAAAAACATGTACTTTTGGCGGTAATAGATGACAGCTGGCAAAAAGAGTTTGTGGCAATTCCGAATAGCTAGCGAAGACCCAAGGAAATAGAAAACTAATAGGGGAAAGTCTGTACCATTCTGTAGCACCACTAGTTTGTTCTTTTAAACACAAAATACTTCTACTAGTTATTAACTTATTTGTATGAATTATGTGTAAGTATATCATTTGTAAGTAATTTGTATGAATTATTCGTTTAGTAAAATACTTTGAGAAAAAGTTAATCACAAAATTTCAAAAATAATCAATGGAGAGTACCGTACAAAATGTCTTTGTCTTCAAAACAATTTTACCGTCCTGAATCTCAGGAGGTTTTAGACTCTGATATTATTTGTATCAGCATCTGGTGCTTATTCATTCAATTTAGCATCCTCTTACGTCAACCAAATATTTAGATTTATTTGCTCTCTCTTTAGGTCACACGTCAGTTTACCACCGTATATGAGTGTACATTGTGAAAAAGCTCTTGTACAATTACTTTCAGCATTACTCCAAAACAAGGACGAAAAAACCGCTATAATGTCACTCATATCCACGTATTTCTCTTTTGACAAAAAAGCTGGCGTTGTTCACTACTGGGGAAGTGGAAGAGTTTTCCGCAGTCGCCGCTTGAATGCGCCACTGCAACGCGGCAGCCACCGAAGGAAACGACTCTTCGACACAAATCGGCCTTATGATTATAAAAGTAAATAAACCGAACGGGAGTTGGCGAGGCCCCGATGCCCTTGCTTTGCCGAACCGACGAACTGGGAGGGAGGCGGTGCGAGCGAAGAGCATCACAGGGAACTCAAAGAAATGCATCCGCAGCTTCACAGGCTCCTCCTCCACTCTCCGTCTCTCTTTGTTGGCTCCGGCTGTCATTATTAGAGACCGGAATAGTATGTAGTAACGAACATCAAAATATGTACATAAATATGTCATAAAACAGTGAGAATATGTAATAAATATGTAACATCGGATATAATGTGTAATATTGAAATACACTAATTATAAAACACCTTTATTTAATTTCACATTTCGTTCATCAAGAATTTCCTGAACAAATTTTAAACATCCTTTTGCGAACGCAAGTTGATGCACATTGTGCTCCAACTTTCCTGTCAGTAATAAACCATCTATTGCTATTCAGGATGGTAGTTTAACAGGCAGACTAGACGCAACAGAAGCCCTCGCTCAAAATTGACGGTATCTACGACAATCACTGAGGCGTGCAGCATTCTCATCGAAATGTTGCTGGTCGGCGATCGCCAAAGTTTCTCGGAAATTAAGGTTAAGATCACGAAAACTGGCGTCAGTGATACTTTTCTCACCTCAAGGTGAAAATAATTTCAGCCGTTGAGGCACACTTTCTGCCGCTGAGATTACTGAGGCAAGTGCGCCGGACTGTAAAAATTTCGGACGGCGTCTTAACGAAGCGAATCTCGATTCAACAGCACTCGGTAATAATGTAGGAAAAATTATCATTTTTAAAGTACTTCTTTTCATAAAAAAATATGTATTACATAGAAGACAATAGATAAAATAAAAAAATATTTTGTGGAAATACCAAAATATCTAAAATAGTACTAAATATGTAAAAATATGAAACGAAAAAATTGGATATTTTGTTAAGAAGGTGACGATTCGTGAAGGTATGAGTTTTGAGAATGGCAGACAAGAAGACAAAAAAAATGTTATTACATAAATATCCTGTCTCTAGTGACTATTATGTTTTCCTAGATCAACGCTCCAAGCTTCATTTCCGCTTCCATCTACCTCCTCGCCTCTGTGCCAAGGTTCGCTGGCGTCTGTGCCTGCACTTCCGCTCTCGTTCACCCTTCCCTTCTCTAATTGTCGCCGTCTGCGTCCCCGATACCGCTCGCAATCCTGCCTGTCTCCCCTTCGCTTCCTTAATCGATTAGCGATTCCGGGCGCGTCAAGTGCCAAGGTCGTTAGTCCCGTATGTGTAGTGCGTATTTTATCGCGGAAAGTGGTGGTGGTGGTGATCTTGGCCCGCTGGTTGGCAAGATCAGACGCCGACCTACATCGGCTTGTGGGGACGTTCCCCAAGCAGGTATCTCCATCCAGCCGGAACAAGCTCTAACACTAAGCTCTAACCTCCCGTCTGGTTTGCAAATGATCTCGGCTGTCCGGGTGACGCCGCGTCAAAGGATGTGATGCTGATGTTTAAATTGTCATTGTTGATATTGTTAGAGGAAAGAAGCGAGGCAAAGTAAGCCTGTCTTTTGGTGAAAAAATGATGTTGGCAATACCGAAGGATATTTATGTTAATCGCGGAGGGCGATGGGCAGAGCCTCACCGTCGATTTGGAAATGCGCGAGCACAACTGTTCAAATTAGACGTACGAAATGGGCGATGTTTTCCAAACTATTTACCCAACTACCTTAACTTGAACGACTTCTTTAATCACCACCCATTCTACAATGCATTCCACACCTACTCAATTTATGCATTGGATTTAGTTGTTTGAAAAAAAAACGTACTGCTCTGCGGTAGACCAGCGAGTGTCATCTTAACTTCTTTCTGCACCGCTTCGTCCGGCACTTTCACCTTCACTCCTGACACTACTTTACCCTCTGCGGCTCCATCTCTGCCTTCAATCCTATCTGCACCCGTGCCCTTTACCCCTAGCTCCCTTCCTGTCTTCATCTCTGCCTCCACCCGCGGCTCCATCCCTCCCTTCACCCCTAGTTCCACCCCGCCTCCACCCGCGTCTTTCACTCCTGTTCAATGCCTACCTATACCCGTACATCCCCATCCTTCCACCCTGTCACCATCCTTGCCTATACCCGTACACCCCCCTTCCTCCACCCCGTCATCATCCTTGCCTACACCCGTACATCCCCCCCCCTTCACCCCGTCATCATCTTTGCCAACACCCGTACATCCCCTCCCTCCACCCCGTCATCATCCTTGCCTCCACCCGTACATCCCCCTCCCTCCACCCCTCGCTGCATCACTTCCTCCCCCCTGCCTCCCCCTGCCCCTCTCCTCCCACTGCTTTGAATGCTGTTTTGCGTCGCGGCGCCTCTGCAGCTAAGCGCTTTCCGGGTGACACACCCCCTCGCCCGCCCGCTCACCCTGCAGCGCCCCGATGGAAAAACAATAACAGGGACGGGCGGCGTGATTGGTGCATCGCGGCGGCGAAAGGGACCCCCAATTGGCTACATCGGATTAAATTGCCGGCGGAGGGGAGGGGCAGCCGAACAAAAAAGACGAAGGAAATCTTCATAAAGTGCAGGGGTCTGTGCTTCATCAAGTGCAGCTCAAAGTCTATCGGAAAGACTTCTTTTTTTCTCGTCTCGCTCTATCCGGTCTTATCTATGGTTTCTTTTCGACGAAGGCGATTTTTTTCTTTTCTTTTTTGCTAATGCTTTCCTCGATATGACATGGAATCCATCTTAATCCATTCTACGGTCCGCAGTCTCTCTGAAAGTTCTATTCGCTCGCTTGCTCGGAGCCGGTGCGCGATACGTCACCACGCGAGAGGCTGACGAGGAAGGATGAGGAGAGACGGGAAGTAGGGGAGACGTCGGGAGAGAAGAGTTAGAGGGTAAATGGGAGAGGAAAGGATAGAGGTGGAATACCACAAGGTGGTGGATTGGACGGGAAGTGGCACGTGATGTTAACGAATGGACTGCTAAGTGAAAATACGTGTTTAAGCACTTCTGAAATAGCATTCAAAGCTTGAATGATAAACTGTGATTGAGTAAAATGCTGCTGTTATTTCGTATAAGCTGTATTAAAACTGTTCAGTTATTCCCACGGATGTGGATTTCTGAGCAGCGGTATCAACTTTCACCATTACTCCAGTGATATGCACAAGCAAATATGAAATCAAATTACTTATACATCCTAATTGTGGAGACGTTCAAGAGAACCGCGTTGAGTCGTGATGAGATGAGAATAAATACTTTTACAAATTTACTTAATTATTGCTAATGATTGACATAGAGGAGGTTCAATACATGGATTTTGTTACGATAGCACTAATACCCTATGTTGTCACAGAGATTTCTTCTAACATTTTGGTTCCATTTCTTATTTTTCTTATTTAACCGACTCTCTACTTTTAGGAAAAATTTGACTTAAGAAAAAGTTAATCTTACTTCAAATTTAATTTGATTTAGCCGTTCGCAACATTTGTACATTTTAGCAAACGTTCCATCTCCAGGATTTACAAATCTCTTTGGAGCGTAATAAATGAACCAGATGGCAAACAATCAAACGCCAATCATTATATAACAGCTTTACAAATATTTACATGTTGCAAAGGCTTATTGACTTTGAAACATAAATAATGGAAGGCCCAGGAATAATGAAATGCTCAGGAATTGTTATGTAATATTTTAAACAACGCAATATTTCCAAACAACCAAATAATTGATTAATATCGATGAAATGTACTTCACAAAGAATAAGCATATAGTGATTCAATGAAACAACGCCCATTTAAGCAATTGAAGGGAAAATAAAAATATATACATTTAATTTTTAGCCACTTATACAAACCTGGACGTATGTGCCTATACTTCTTGATTTCTTCTTCAAAAAAACTGAAAGGAATCAAAGCCTCCTATCTACAGAATTTTATTTTTAATTTTAGTTCCTATCGTTTAAAAATAGAAATTTGAAACTTTTTAAGAAAGGTGTTATTACTTAAAATTCACATCGAGACCACATTTACTCTATATTTGGTTTTTCTCAGCTAGACTATGCAACGCCTGGAATGACAAAAGATGTGAACGTTTATTTTTTTAAAGTATCTAAAAAGTTACAGTTACTTTTCGTACTCTCGCCACTTAATATTACATATACTCATGTTTATTGAAATATTGTGAATACCAAAAGTAGAGAAACAGTTATTTTATTATCGAAGTTCAAAAGTGGCACTTTCGACTCAATATTAATAATATTCCGAGATCTAAAAAGTCACTTCAAAGCCGAGATACATGAAATATGTTTTTACACACTAACAGCTGCCTGAAATTTACAATTTAATTCAATATGAATACCTCGTATCGGCGTTAGAAAACTACTTTTCTCTTCCTAGGACGTAAATGTGGAGCTTTTTGTACGGTGTGTTGTTACGTCAGATCTAACTGCTGAGATTATTGTCCCAACAATTAGGTTATTAATAGAGCAGTTGATTGGGAAAGATGTTCTTCTGTTCGACATAGAGCAACGTGTTATTTGGTGTTAAAAGTAAGTATCTACAATTAAAGCGACGACGTCGAAAACCAGAAATTTTATAGAAAAATTACTGTATTTGATGAAGTAAAGTAATAAACTTTAATTTTGGAAAGTAAACTTCGCTGGAATATTACGTACGGAAATGAAATTGAAAAAAAGAACCTTCACACAGTTTTTCTCAAATTGACTTTAAGAATTTGACAAAGATGATCCGAAAGATTTTTACATTATTAAATAATTATAATCCAATATAAGAGTTTGGTAGAAAATGTTAGAAAATAAATATTCATCAATGGTAAATATGTAGATAAATACTTAAGATAATTTTAACAACGATCTTTTTGCTGAGATGTTAAACTTTACTAAGTTACGCTGCAGATGTACGGTTGAGTGGTCTAATCTTGGTGCGTAGTTGAACAGTGGGAGAGGGTGGGCGATATGGAAGAGCGAAAGAAGGGCGACCGCTTTCGGCGCCGCGGGCATCCCAGCCACGCCGCCCCGCCCACCGCCCCCTTAGGTCACGTTTCAGCGCCGGCTCGGCTCGCCCCGCCTCCGACCCCAACCCCACCCTCCCGTCACCGACTCCGCTCCTCCCCTCCTCACCTCCGCCCCATCTTCTCCCTTCGATCTCCCTCAGCGCTGTCCCATTCCACCACCTCATCTCTGCCCCTGCTCACTCGCTCCACCCCGCCTCTTTGCCACCACTCCGCCTCCTCACTCCTGTCCCGCCTCTTCCTCGCAACCGCCTCGCCTTCACCTCGCCTCGACCCACTCCCGTTCCACCCCGCTTTCACCCATCCCCACCCCGCTTCCATGCATTCGCTCCACTTCCTCGCTACCTCCCCACCTCATCCCCGCGACCACCCCTCCTCATCCCCGCAACCGTCCCGCCTCATCTCCGCAACCACCCCGCCTCATTCCCGCAACCGCCCCTCCCCATCCCCGCAACCACCTCTTCTCATCCCCGCAACCGCCCCGCCTCATCCTCGCAACCGCCTCGCCTAATCCCCGCAACTTCCCCGCCTCTGCTCCGCATCCCCCCTTCCCCGACCCACCTCGCCCCTCCCCTGTGTCTGGCCTCCGTCCCTAAATCGCCCTGTTTCCGCCCTTGCTCCATCCCGCCACCGTTCCCCCTCCTCCACCGCGCTACCGCTCCGCCTCTGCCCCGCCTCCGCTCCGCCTCAGCCCGACCCCCTTCTACCCCGCCTCCTTACCTCCATCCCACCTTCTTGTTTCCACCCCGCCTCCACTCTTAACCGCCCCGCCTACCCCTGCCTCCTCGCTTCCACCCCACCTCTCCCCCGCAATCACCTCGCCTCCACCCTTCCCCGACCCGCTTCCCCCCACCCTGCCTCCTCGCCTCCGCAACACCCTCTTCCTCTCACTGCCTCTCACCGGCACCGCTGCAGTCACCTCCACCCCTGCCGCCGCCCCCGCCCCCGCCCCCGCCCGGAGCCGCTGTCCGGGCTGTATCGACCGTGCCAGTGGTTTTTGCGGGCGCGGGCGAAAATCTGTGTGCAGTTGCCAAGTCAAGCGGCCGACGTTGTAGTCCGTGAAATCTCGAGCTCAGATTGCGTTCGAGATGGAACGCAATAAACGTCCCTAAAAGGCCGGCGTTTTTTATCGGCTGATTGATCGTAAGTGAGCTTTTTAGTGCGTGACGCTTCCGTCTTGTGACTTAGCGCTGCCGTCGCTGCGTCGAGAAATACGACGGGCTGTTTCGTGCGCTGGGACGAAATTGGAGTTTAATGGTGACATGTCTTGTTTCCTCTGAGTATTTGGTAGCGTCGATGTAATGGCTGATGCATTTGAGAATGATGGGTGTGATTAAGCAAAAATTGTCTAATGACTGGAATACTCAATGTGCTTATTTGTTTTTGTCGCGGTTGTGAGGATTATTGGAAAATACTTTTTTGAGCATGGAATAAGTATTTTGTGAGAAACAAGTCACATCTAATGTCTTAATACCACAAATAGTATTAATTCTTATGCATCGCATACAGATATACCTAATACGCCCTAATATATTTTTCATGTAAAATAAAAGGTCAGTAATCAAATTAAGGGCATTTTTCGTTTTCTTCAACATTAATCTCATTAATTACAAATAGTTGAGGTTCGAAGGTTTCATGTAACATTTATGATCAAATTTAAGGCTTACTTCTACTTGTATATTAATATTCAATGTACAATTATTGATTTGAAAAATTAGATTTGAAAAAACACTCCACTGTTACTTGAAACCAACTCTGAAGACTCGTGAATATTTGCATCACTAATTTCAACGTGACTCGGCCCAGGAGAGCGCTGTGAGTAGTTGAGGCGTCTTCTTCAACATAAACAAGTACGACCATAAGCCTGTCGATTTGAGATTGATTAATGCAGTAAAATAAAATATTCAACATAAATAAACATGTTACGAGTAAAACATTTGGTCTTGGCTAATTACAAAGATAAAAAATTTAACCTTAGTTGTATCTATCCGCTCTGAAACGTAAGCCAGCAAAACTTCTGAGTCAGAACTGAATCGTATTTCTCCTTTCCAACACTAACACTTGTTCTCTCATACTTGCCCTTACTTTTCGTGAAATAATGTTTTCATGGCTTTGTCAGCTTTTTCTAATATTTCATCCGGAATAAGTAAAAAAAGTGTTCCATTTTCAAACATTTCTCATTTCAAATGTTATTCTCTAAAACACTACAGTGATCATAAATATACATTGCAAGGCCTACTAAAATAGGTCTTGTTTTGAACCAATATGACGTCATTAAATAGATGCCTCAAATGGTAACGATATGCTTGAATTTCCCAAAATTAAAGTTATTCTTAAATGGAAACGAACAAATATTGGACGTTACACGTGGATAAAAGGTATAATTGCACTCGTGGTAAATAAGAAAACTCGCTCCTATCGTCGGTCGTTTTCTTCAACATATCACTCATGCAGTTAAACCCCACTTTATCCACTCGTTTCGTTAATTACTATAATTTACTACTCATCTATATGTACGATCAACGTATATTACTAATTTACAGTGTGCACAGAAGTTGAAAGAAATGTTTTCAACCCCAGGCCATGCCAAAGGTGTTTTTGATTTGGTTCTTTACCAAGAATCTCGGAGAAAATCTCAAAAATTTCAAACAACATTTGAAATTTTAATACATGCATGAATTGACGTAAAACAACGCAGCCTCCAGTCACATAAGAGATATCTTCGGTTTTGTTAAACTTCCAAAAACTCGGTAAAATCTAAAAACAACGCAACAGTTTCGATTTTGTCTGAAAAAGGCATATAATAATACTTTCATAAATAAGAATTTATTCCTTTTATTCACAAAGTTGAATTTTCATACTCAGTGCTTAGTAATCCGTTGACGTCATGCGACAGCAAGGCTACAAGGAAAAGTCGATCGCCATTAAATATTTGCTATTCATTTGTTGCATTATGCAATAGCAACATTTTAATATTTTTGGTAAATAAAATACTGTTGTACTGTGTAAAAATATGAAACTGATATACAATGTATATAACAGTTTTCATGAATACTGATTTTGTTAAAATATTTAATAATAAAATAATAATAATAATAATACAACAGAATAAAAATTGTTTGCATTATTATATGAGAGTATTTCATTTGAGGTTTCTCAGCAGTTGGTATAGCTTTTGAAAAAAACAGTTGGTGTAATTTTGTTCAGCATTATTGCTGCTGCAATATGAGGGTTTATTTCTATTCCTTTTTTTTTCAATCCTCCAATTCTTTTATGCTTTTATTTCTTTTCCTAATCTCTGATGTTCTTATTTTCATCTTCATCTGTCTACCATTTTCTCTTTTTTTCCTTTCCATTCTGACCAGTAAATGCTTCCCTGTTATTCAACTTTTTCCTAAACTTCTCAACTAGAGTTAGGACCATCAATCTGTATCAAATCCAATTCATTGCTCTGTAACAACGTAAACCATTATTCATTGAAGGCAAAGAGAGCACGTTTCTCATTTAAACATCCCATTCCTTACTAATGCAGCTTCTATATGATTTTTTATTCTAGAGACTTTTGTTGATATGCAAAGGTTTATTCGTGAATATGACTAATTCAGTGAAGAATTGCACTCAAATAAATTAATGTGAATGGAAAATTACGTTAATGTTATTCTTGTTCCATACAATTAACGTAAAACATTACATATATCATTACAAGAAACGCACGTATCATTTCGAATTGTGATGAAGATAACTTTTTATTTAGTTAGTTATCCTGTTACTCTTTTATAACCGTTATTTGCTGTTTACTTTTGATATGTGTTTACCTGTTGGTTAGTTCCCTTTGAAGCGAGATTTTTCGATATGATGTATTTAACCATTCCATTACGAGCCTCGTATGCTGTCTGTCTCACGCCTAATATTTCACTTAGTAAAGCAAAATGTAAAACTGAATGTATTACTTGGCTGTCCGGATGATGTTTCGTCCTTGCATTTCACCTGGATTGTAGTGCAATTATTATAAAGCTGTGCCTCTAGGCTCGTCTTCACGATGGAATATGTCACGGCATTTCGCGTCTTTTTCGATGTGCCGCTAGTTGTCGTATGATCGAGACCGTATCAAGCACTGCTTGATCATGCGACATCAAGCGGCACGACCGAGAAAGTGGCGAAATGCCGTGACATATTCCATCGTCATCGTATGTCTGCCGAAACGATGTCTGTGCCTAGCTCACAATATCTCCCGGTCATCCAAGTAGATAAGGACTCCGGCCGAGGAAGCCTATGCTTTCATAAAACAGAATGGTCGAACAATTTCGATTGGTTTCAACAAACATTTGTCACTGACTCATCATAGCACTTGAGATTTTATTGATATAAATATCTATTCAGTTCATTCATTTCTACAATTTTCACTCCATACTTAGTAATTGATATTAGGAACTATACTAAAACTGGTAGCGGCAAGCGTAATAGTACCGCCTTACTGCTCAAGTTTTACGGTAAATAGAACGTTTTATTCCGACAAGAAATATACAGTGCACCAAGAAAGTCTCTCCTCACCTAGACGAATCAGTGCCTCCCATTAAAAGTTGTGTTTATGTTGGTAGCAACCATTTCACTGGGAAACAAATGAAGAGGACAGCATATATTATGATTCAGTACGCAATTTACGTTTCATTTTGTTGCAAGCTGCAAGACGTGCTACCAACATAATTTCTGTTGCGAACACACTCATCAGCTAGGTGTCACTGCAGAGAGACTTTCCTGAGGAGGTATACTTGATGTGTTTTAACATGGGTGAGATAGCATTGCCGAAATTAAATTCGCAGGCCGTCGGCTGTGATGGTTGGCTTCTGTGGTTTCTCTCATCATCTCCAATGAAGTATCTAAGCAAGAAGCCATTTGGATACAGGTCATGGATCGTGCGGACTTTTTAAAAACAATTGGAAAATTTTAATGAGTCATATATATTAAACAGGTCACAGATTTTTTTCAGAATGTCAAAATAAATAAATGATCGATTTGTATTCATAAGAGTAGGCAATGGTAGTATGATGTAACAACGAAGAACGTCAGCTGTATATTAGAATTGAGAATTACTCGTTAGATTATCTAAAATATTGTTTCCTCATAAAAAGTATTAAAAAGTATGAAACTGGATTATATTTCAAATACGAAACAAAATAACGTACTGTATAAAACATGATTTTCTACGGTAGTGCATGTAAATTGAAACACTCAATTTTAGAGCAGTATGTAGATGTCAATTTAATATTAATATAAATAACTGGAATTCCTTGAATCTTCACATTTTTGTGAATGTGAGGCACCGAATTAAATTTTTAGTCAAATTAGTTTATACTTCAGGATTTTATGGTATAATGCAAAGACGTCATTTGCCCTAATTGATATGGCAGGCGCAGAATATCAAACTTTTGCAAAGATCATCACAGTATTTCTGTCTCACAGTTTGTGGTTCAAGTATCGGGTCTGCTAAGTATAAAATGATTGATATCTTTAGTGTCCGGAAGCAAATGCTATCCATTGTTGTACTGCAATGAAACGCGTGTGATTGCCGTACATTTCCGACACGAATAGAAGAGGATTACACTCACATAGATAGAATACTTTCAATTGACGTATTCCTCCGTCAAGTTTTTTGTAATGTTAATCTAAATATGTGTGAGCCGAAGTACAATATTTATTTTTATTTTCTCTCTCTTACTTCGTAGGAACAGAAAGTATTATTAACGTGCGCCGGAAAGCGGCAAATTTTTGGCAGAAAAAACTCTTATTGCCGGGCCCTGGTAACAAAAAGGTGGATAAATTTTGTTTCAGAAGTGCGTAGAGAATCAACCATTGAAATATTGTACGCAAACAATAACGGTTTTAATCAATTTCAGGTGGATTTAATTTCTTAATGCGGTCACACTGATTTATAAGTAACATTAATACAACCAATATCACTTCCAACTGAAAAGAGAGCACTCGGTTTCTTGAACACCAAACCCCGTTTATTGACTCTAAACCTGCGAGAAACACGAACACTACGACGCAAAACACATCACGCCGTGTCCTCCCACTCGAGTAAATAAAATCACGATTAATAACCGCGTGGAAACAATCTCACGAGAGCGCCCTTGCTCCCCGAGGGCCCTCGCGTGTGCTAAAGAGACGAGCTAAATGGGACGGACCGCACAGCGCCCGCTTCCACCGTCAGGCCTTCCCCTCCCCACCCCTCGCCCCCGCAGGCGAATTAATCCTTGTCGGCGCGTGTTTCAAAGCAAGCTCCGACGAGGCGGCCCATTTCGGCGGCCGGTGCCTCTCGCGCGCGGTGCCAGAATGTTCCGAAATGTTCTCTCGACTCGTTTCTCTCGCCTCGCCTCGCGCCGGGCCGCGCCGCGCCGCGAAAAACTTTCCAGATACTTTCCCCGAGCAAACTAACGCCTTTTTAAGGTTGGGATTTTTCCCCGCAAAGTCTCTTAATGTTCTCAGCGTTAACTTACTGGCAACTCGGAATGCTCTGTCGCGTGTACTCTGTGGCCGATATTTAAGTTCGCAAAGAACTTGTTGGTATTCCGAAATGCGTGCGTTTGTGTTGGTGAGGTAATATTTTATTCCGTACAGTCATGTGAATTACAAAATTGGGGAGTTGGCATACGATTGCTTTTTAGATTGAATAAGTGCCGTATACTGCCTAATTGTAGGCCGGAGATACTATTAATATCTTTTTTTTTTAGATCGGCTACAATTTAAATTCGTATCTATTAATTGAAATTGAAGAAAAAGCTGCTTCTTTTGAATTTTCTGAATCATCAATGTTACTGGCCAAAAATGTCTATTTCATTTTTCTCTCTCTCGACATGCCCGTCATAATCCAAGAAAGTACTCGAATGTTTCTCTTCAGATCGTGGCTGCTCCATGTCTCTGTTCCAATACTGTTCGCCTCTTCTTAAAGCAATAAGTTATCCTGTTTTCTGAGTCTGAAGTGCATGTGGTCAGCGCTCAGTATTAGAAAAAATCATAATCATTTCAGCGTTGTTTATATGTGACCTTACATGACTGCTCGTTTATGTAAGGAATCAATTTTCATACAATTGGTTTCACATGACTGTGCAATATTCGATCTGTGTAGGGTTGCGATATTCACTTTGCAACTAGGCTGCCATTGCCGGTTTGACCATGGTTTGGTCTTTGGTGTGTTAATGCGGCTCCAACATCTGATAAAACCATCTTGTCAGTCTTCGGAAACATCTTTCGTAGGTGATAGTTGAGAATGTATCATGGTAGGTTATGTCTATTCCCTTTGCATGTTTCCATTTACTATGTTATATTACATTTACTGTTACATATATATTACAGTTACAGTAGTCTTGTGCTGTTTCTTGTAAACATGTGAACTGTAGCTCGTCTCTTATTTGCACGCTGGTCAATCAGCCCATAGTAACATCCATGTCTTACCTCAAAAATATAATCACGTCAGATTAAATTCTACTAGCGTCTTTCCATCAGTGCAGTTTGGCACGCCGGGACATTTATGCATATAGAATATTTCTGAAGCATCTATCTTGGTCTTATTTTCAAGGGATAACTTATTGGACCATCTACGCAATTGAGTAGTTCAAGAAAAGATTTCTTGCCAAAGTGCGTGCTTAATTTCGCGTGACAATCCACGCCTCTCTCGGGAGATGTGGAGAGGTTGAGGAGAAACTCCCCCTCCCCGCTTTGACTTCGCCCTCGTCGTGCCGCGCTTTGCTTTGCTTTGCTTTGCTTGCGTCTAGCAAACTTTCATTTACCGTTAGCCTCACTGTTTATTAAATCATGTGTAAGGTGTTTGCAGCGTTTCCAACTTAGGCAAACAACCTTCAGTAATACCTTTGACAAGGCGGCACGGCGAGGACGACGGCGGAGGCGACGACGCCGAAGACGACGAAGACGACGGTGGCGAGGGCGGCGAGGGCGGCGAGGGCGGCGAGGGTGGCGAGGGCGGCGAGGGCGGCGACGGCGGCGAGGAAGGGAAGCTTGGGCTTAGGTGGAGACGACAGCGGTGACGCTGTCGGAAACAGGTCGAAGACGGTCGGAGGCTGAGGATAGCAAGGGTGGGAGGTGGTTGTGAAGAAGAGCAGAAGGATATGGGGAGAGAGCAGGAGAAGAAAAATAGGAGAGGGTGGATGAGACGGAGAATAGGAAGAAGGTAAATAGAAGAAGCAAAAGGAAAAGCAGAGGGATAAGGAGGTGGAGGATGAGCAGCACTAGGTAGAGGAAAAATAGCAGAAGGTAGAAGAGGAGACAGAGGGAAATGTGGAGGAGGTGACGGATCTAAACGAAGAGAACAGTGTAAAGGAGGGGGGGTGAAAAGAGGAGAAGTTGGATGAAAACGGGAATAAGCAAGAAAGGGAAACGGAGGAGGGGGTGGAAGGAGAGAACGGGAAAGGCGGAGGAGAAGCAGCAGAAGACAGTGAAGGCGATGCCGGCGGCGGTTTCGATGGGGTGGCGGGGGCGGGAGGGGGGGGAAGCGCGCGGTGGCGTCTGAAGGAGAGAAACAAAGCGCAGCCACCTCTTTAAAGGAAGTTGGTGGCTTTTGAACTATTAATCGGATTGGAACCGAAATTGCACGTGAAAGCGGGGGTCGCGGCCCCACCCCCACCCTAACCCCCCTCTCTCGCCCGCGCCTCAGCCCGCGCTCTCACCCGCGCCCCCCGCCCGCGCCATTGACACCGCTCCCGCCCGCGCGCCCGCTCTCGCCCACGGCCGCATCTTCGCCCGCGCCGCCACCTCCATTCGCGTCTCCATCTCGCCCCCGCCCGCACCGCCACCCGCGCCTCCGCCCACGCCCGCGTCCCAGCCCGCCCCTCCATCCGTGCCTCCGCCCCCATCCGCGCCTCCACCCGCGCCCCCGCCCCCGTCCGCGTCTCCACCCCTGCCCCCGCCCGCGTCGCCACCCATACCCCCACCCACGCCCCCCGCCCGCGCCCCCGCCCGCGCCCCCGCCCGCGCCCCCGCCCGCGCCCCCGCCCGCGCCCACGCCCGCGCTCCCGCCCGCGCCTTTGCCCTCACCCCATCGCCCGCGACCCCGCCTGTGTCTTCGCCCCCGCCTCCACACTAGCCTGCGACTTCGAACAATGACATCGGCCGCTTCCGCACCTGAGCCCCCTCTCTCCCCGCCCCTGCCATTCCCACACTTCTCCCGCCTTCGCTACCGCCACTGCCCGCCCCTGAACCCACGCCCGCGCCTACCCCCGCGCCCCCGCGCACGGCAATCGCCCCCTCCGCGCCAGCCTCTCTCTCTCCTCGCCCCTGCCATTCCCCATACTCATCCCGCCTTCGCAACCGCCACCGCCCGCCCCTGCACCCACGCCCGCGCCTACCCCCGCGCCCCCCGCCCACGACATCCCCCCTCCGCGCGCCCAGCCCCTCTCTCTCCTCGCCCCTGCCACCGCCCCCGCTCCTCCCGCCTTCGCCATCGCTCGCACTCACGCCGCGCCGCGCTACGGCAGACAGTGAGCGAGAGCGACTAGTAACTCCGCGGCACCGCACCACAGGCGCCCGCGGGCCCGCTAGCGTTCCACCCCAGACGCCTCGCCTCGCCTTCACCGCAGCGCCAGTGTACTGTTTCGTGAGGCGTGAGAGAAACAAACCTTCAAAGAAATTTGTCTGCTTTTACACAGCGTATCGTATCGGCTGAGTTAGCTCAGGGCTACAAAGGTTGCTACTGTAGCGACTCTTGACTCACAACTCCTAGGGTTCGAGATTCGTCGTTGGCGGAAGTTTAGGCATTAGCTAGACACCTAGGTCGAATTCGTGTAAGAGTAAATGTATGTAAGGGGTAATGGACAAGCATGAGGAAGGAAAACCGGGTATGGTGGCTCAGGGCATCCATTGATGTCACAGCAGAGCCTCTCTCAGGCAGGTCTTAGGTTCAAGTCCCGACCGTGGCTGGATTTTCGACACTGACTTGTCAGCTACGTCGAATTCAGTCTCTGTCTGGAGAAGCGTCCAGCTGCTCTGATCAGTAGTTTTCCGTGGTTTCTTCGATCATCGTCAGACGAATGTCAGAACGGTACACTAAGAAAGAGTCCATGGACCGCACGCTATCTTTCCTTCCCTATTCTTAACCCTATCTTTCCCCTTAAATCTCATATACATGCAGCACTCTGCCAATCATATCGAGAGACGAATAGGACTCCTGGAGCTTGCCTAGGCTGGACCGATGGTCCTTGTGGGAAGTTACCTGGGCGGGGTCATCTCGCGAACCGTGTAAGATGGCGCCGGATTTTCGTTCCGGCGGTGGGTGAACACCGCCACCTGCCGGGATATAACACGTACTGGACTAATGATCATAGCATTTGACGACACCGAAACACCAATCACCAATCAATCTACAACGACGCTTAAAACTATATTATATGCGTTGGAGGCAAACATGTGCAGTATCTTTTGGACTCATTAAGCAATGTGCACAGTGTTCATTACAAGTCTATATTAGATGAGAATAGAACACTGTGTCAACACAGCTAAGAACAGATTCCATTTATCGTCGTTTCCGAAACACGTCACGTACATTCGACAATTCTACGAAATGTAGTGTCGTTTTACAGTGCAACTGTATGGTAACTCTATTGATAAAGTTCGCTAATGTGCAGGGAGTCAAAAGTGGATACGATACAGTGCTTCAGAAGGGCAAACTTTTCGTCGGAAAATGCAGTGTGATGCTTCCGTTGACACGGAACGAATTACTCAAGCCGCAACTTACTAATCAATTTTCTTAGTCATTCGCTGTCTCTTTTTGAATCAACTTGAAATATATTGATAGTTAACTCCATTTCCGCCAGAAAAGCCAATTATCTCCATTTTCGCCCCAAACAGTTTCCACTCGAACGCCCCAATTCGGCATTTTCGTATTGTGAACCGATTGTAAACTGTAAAGAAACATGGCACGTTTTTGTTTAATTTTTGTAAAATACTCTCTAATGGTGATGGAAAATGGAGATTTCACGGTTTGCGAATTGTATGATTTATATTTTTGTTTATTATTACTTAAATAGTTAATTGCAGATTAAAATTTAAGAATATCTAATCCATTTCCGGACATTGATTGATTGATTATTTCCTGTTTCCTTTTCGAGTCGCATCAACTGAAATTTCATTAGTAAAGTATGTTTGGAAATAATTTTGTAGATAATATTTTTCAGACATGTATTAATTTTTTCGAGTAAAGTTCCAACTGGGAGGATGAGCAGCATCAAATCACTTCAGCACTAAAAGGATCAGACTTATTATCATTATCTAAATTTTTCACTTACGTTTTACTTTGTCGCTACGGAGACCGAAATTCTTGCCATAATTATTAAACCCACAAATCCAAAATCTTAACAAAATTAACCATAAGATAATAAATCAAAACCCCAAGAATAATCAATTGACCAGGATTATATTACGGACAATGTTCAGAAATTTGCGGGGCACATCATAGCTTTAGACCTGACAAAACATAAAATAAAGTATGATGAAATTTTATACTCTCTACAAGATAATCTTACTGACGGCAGTATATAAACTGATAACAAAATCAAGTCACGTAAATCGTGTATTAGCAAATACGGAAAACCATTATAAAACAAAAATCGTTCAAAAAATGTAGAATAATATGAAATATACAACAGTGAAAAATGAAACTATGCAAAGCGACTTCATTGTTGAATTGTCTTCTGCTACAACAATAATAATTTCATGTTGAGAATTGTAGCCACTTGATCTGAAAAGATTAAACGTTGCTTAAAGCTGAGATATTTGGAACATGACACCGATTGGGCCGTAAGATTGCAAGGTATTAACACGTAGATGAATAATATGGTAGTCCACATTCTCTACTTCGCAACCTTCACGATATAATGTCGACCGACACTCTTACAACTTAATATGTTTCCGCGGTTTGTAGTTAATTGGAAACCACTAGACAAGGCGAGCGAGCTAAGGCCAGCGTTGGAAATTGCCTGCAGTCCCCCGAGACAATAGTTAGGCGGCTGCCGGCCGGGTGGCTCTAGCCTCACGCAGGGCTTAGGAGGGTTCCACAGTGCCCCAACGCACGTGCGGGAGTGCGAAACACGCTGCGCTTTGGCCCCTTGGCTAAGGTTTTCACACCGGGATAGTCGTGTGGGAATCGCGGAAATACGTCGTCGACTGCAATAACACTTGGCGAAAGATTATCGTTCAGTTACGAAAGAACTACAACCGACTGCTTTAAACGAAAAAAAAAATTAAAACTATAGTGCGATTTTTATACAGCTGCCTCTCAAGGCCCGTCTTTACGATGGGAAATATCACGGCATTTCGCGTCTTTCTCGGTCGTGCCGCTAGATGTCGCTTGATCATGACCGTATCCAGACAGTGCTTACGATCACGCACATCTAGCGGCATGACTGAGAAAGACGCGAAATGCCGTGACATATTCCGTCGTGAAGACGGGCCTTGCGAGGCAGCTATACAAAAATTGCACTATAGTGGCTTTCAACATCAGAAATTCTGCTGAACAAAACCACACCAAGTAGTTTTTTCTAAAAGTAGTAAGCACAATACACACGAACAACAAATAAAATACATCATGCATTACTGCAATAAATTATTTTAACAAAAAAAATCATGATTACGGAAATAACGGTAGTATATATACTATACAACATTTCTTTAAATTATTCGAATATGAAAAAAGTTGCTTTTCCATGACGCAACACGGGCGAAGCAAATATTTAATAGTGGATGGCATCTTCTTTGTAACCTTGCGAATGCGTTACATTAGCTTTATCGTAAACACAGACGAACTGAATATGAGTATTCAGGAGCAGTACGATAATAGACGGAAAAACAAAATTAAATGTGTGCCTTTTTCAGTCAAAACAGAAACTACGAGTATTTGTTGTTTTATTTCCCGAGTTCTCAGGTAACTAATGAAACCATAAATGCTTCTACTCTGGCTTGGGACATCATTTTTTTTTTTTCAATTTCCGCACGCGTTGTAAGTTAGTAATTTAGATAGTCATATAACAGCAGAAGATTGAACTTTGTTCATGGTATAAAACATAAAGTAACATTTTAAATAGAGGGTTATACTCTTTCATCTTTCGAAAGTTCGTTTCGTTTGGTGATTTACAGTTTTTGTTCTCTTTTTACAGTAAAATAATATGTAAAAACTCTGGGTTTTATGTATCAGTTAAACATTATTGTTTAAAAACTTGTAAATAAATTTCCATTTTTAAATAATGTTTAATGCTCAGAGCAGTTACGAAACCAAGGAGAATCAATCAACATAACTCCAGAGAGTTATAGTAAACGTGCGATACTTGCATAAATGACCAATCCCATTTCCAAGTGACAGTCATGTACAGTCTTGCATTACGGTTTTGTGTTATGATACGACATAAAACCTCGTCTGACAGAACAGCAATTATTTTGTAAAAAAAACTAGTTCGACAAAATATACGGCAACGCCAATACTCAGGAAACCTCCACCTGCTAGTATGGTTGCCCAGGGTGCACCACCTAACTATTCCTACGCTAGCGCTGCGCGGCCAAACTGCCAACCGATAACTCATCGCAGCCGCCACAGGGCTAGCCGTGCTTCAGTCCCGGCATCCGACTCTTTCATATAAAATCGCCATTAACACAATACTCGCATTTGGAGGGCAGACAGTGCCGGGCCCGCACTATTTTGCAACAATAGTTTTATGACACTATTATTCCGAAAGAATTATTCTCCAGTCTACGAAGCTTCGTGCGATGTGGCTGGAAGCGGTGGGCGAGGGGGCGGCATTTGCGTACTTTTTTCGCACCCTGTTCGTCGAGCGTATTATTCAAAGAGGGTGGGTGGGGGAGGGGGAGGGAGGGGACTGCAGCGATGGCAGTGGCACGGTGGTCTGTCATCAGCTGTTTCGCGGCAGAAATTCTAGATGCCACGTCTCATGTCGTTGGCAATATTGCGTTGCCGTATTCGCCGGTTTTCACTTATGCAGCCATACTTACGTACAATTTACAGTCGCACTCCTACGCCCAACAGTTTTGCTTAAATCGTTTCATGAATATGTTGTCAATAATATGTTGCCACGTCCGGGATTTGTAAGCGAGTAAACCCTTTTGTATATCTTCCTGGCAGGGAAGTAAATCTTTTATGGCAGATAAAAGTACCGTGTATGTGAATGACATTCCTGAGTTAAACCATAACATCGATTAACACCCTAGTAATACCACTAATAGCTACATGATTGTATTATTGCGATTGGTTGCAAATACGATGTCTAGTACAGCCGGTCTTTGGTATTCTGCGGTTCTGAATAACAGAACTGTACATTACAATGTCAAGTTCGGTATACATTAATTAACTGTACATTTATTTTAGACATTACCTGTTACCGCTGGGAATGATACGGTCTCTGGTCGCCTGGTAACATATTTTATGATGCCAAGAAAAAATACACAGTTTATTTCTATTTCTGAAGAAAACATATTATTTTTCATTTTCGTCTTATTGTCTTTACGTTCTGGACGTGCTGGCCTACTTCGACTATGTGTCATCTTAACCAACTTGGGTTTCTCATGTCGCAAGGTCTGCATCATGTAGCGTTTGAGCGAATGATCGTCGACCATTCCCTAGAAATGTTCCGACGCCAACAAACAGTTTACTTTTATGTTGATTCAAAACGTGAAATGATGTCTTTTACTATAATTATGGGAGTATGTTTCCAAGACTGCAATACCCCTTTTACTATTCTGCTGCTTTCAAGCATTTTATTTGAGCGACCGTTTCATGTTACATTGTTTGTGTGTATTGCATGTATGATTTTCTTCCATGCAGCAGGCATTTTCACCATCTTCTTCGGTTTTCTATCGTGGTGGAAAAGGTCTAAGCAGGACCATTCTCCTCTTCTATTAATTGCTTCGTCTTTTATTACAAGCTTTTAGTACTTGTACACTGTTGTTTTCGGCTACACGATCAAGTCATCGAATTTCAGAATTCTCTTACTTCTTTCATTTCCAGCAGCTTTCTCGTGCAACCTACCTTGCTTCATTTCACGTTCAATGTGTGTCATATTTTCCATTTCTCTTTTTATCACCTCCACTGACTGCCTTTCCTCATCCAGTTTTTTCAGTACTTTCATAATATTGATCAAGTTTTTTTCACGGATGTTATTCCTACTCTTTTCAATGTACATATTTAAAATATTGTTTTGTGTGTAATATCCGGGCTCTGGATATTATAAACAAATTTTCTCATCTGTTTCCCATTCCCGACATGGGCTGTGTTATTGGTAATTTTCAGAACTAACATGAGCCCAACGGCACCAAATTTTTTGTCACCGATATCCCATGTTCGCCGCCAGAGCCCAAAGCAACAATGGTGTCAGTCATGTTCATCCACTACCGTTGTTGTTTTATAATTCGAAACAATAAAGGACTTAATTTGGACGGAATAGGTTGAAGGATTTAATTTTCCCGATCATTTACCGAGGTTTTGGTTAAGGTGGATCCAGACATGTAACAACCTATCCTAACATAACACCGACTCTCATCTCAACATCGCGACATAATGTTGATACGTAAGCATTGTCAAGACATACCCATCGCACGTACAACAGGACATAGACGCGTGCCCGATGTTTACAGCACTACGTCGTTCCATCCATCCATTTATTAATTCATTCATCATTCATTCATTCATGATTCATTCATGATTCATTCATCATTCATCATTCATTCATCATTCATTCATCATTCATTCATCATTCATTCATCGTTCATTCATCATTCATTCGTCATTCATTAATCATTCATTCGTCATTCATGCACCATTCATTCGTCATTCATGCATCATCCATTCGTCATTCATTCATCACGCATCATTCATGCATTCACCATTCATTAATTCATTCGTCATTCATTCATCATTCATCATTCTTTCATCATTCATTCATCATTCTTTCATCATCCATTCATCATTCATTTATTCATCATTCATTCATTTCCTCATTTACCAGTTCATTCATTCATCATTCATTCATTTCCTCATTTATCAATTTATTCATTCAATCATGTATTCATTGATTCATTCATCATTGTGTATTGGGTTAGTACTGATCACGGCAGTTCCCTCCTGATGCTCCTCTAAAACGCGCAAGTACCAACGTTGATACAGTTACTCAGATAAAGCGACAACAAACGGATGATGCAGTGCGGATGATGATGGATCGGATGATGCAATGATCGGATGATGCAGTGCGACGGTACGATGTTGCTGTTACCGTGTGTCGTGTTAATGGGACAAACGATAGCGTTGCATAAAGGTACGTTTTTACTTTCTGGACTTACTTTGCATGTAACGAGAATGATATGGCACTGTGTAGTTGGCACCCTTCGAAAATCCATCGCTTCCAGAGCGGTTTGCGCACGAGGACTTCGGTTAGGAACAAGGTTTCCTGTAATACTGTACTGTACGATAATTTCAGTAACACGATATTTCTTTCGATTTTGTGTATCCTGGGTTGCACATCGAATATAAACAATCACCCTTGTTTCATTTCTGTATGGACACAGAAGTGGAACAAGCATCTTTCTGGGTTCTAATATGCTGAAAACGATATACGCCGTTGCATAGGGAAGCGAAGCTGACTCATTTTATGTTTCGAGCTAGAGCCCGTGGCTAAATTTCATGACTATTGTTTGACGTTTGAGGTGGTTGCTGAAATAACTCGATCTCAGATTCGTTCTCCGAGTTAGCAGCACCACACTAAATTATGCTGATGCGCTCTTCTTGGCCGAAATTAATTTTACCTAAAATATTCAAGTGATTTTCAAGGGGTTTTTAACTTTCCGCAGTCGTCACACGACATACCGTGGATTTTCGCCGTACGAATCCGACTTTACCAAATTTAATCTGTACATCGGACCTCATGGAGGCACGCCAACTGTTCAGTTTTAGACGCCCAAATGGTCGAAAAGGTGGACATACAGCCCGCAATGGATTGTTTACAACTCACACTTTACTATACTATAACCGATCGCGTCCGACCGTCCCTCCTCTTCTCCCCCCCCCCGGTCGGGTTGGCTCTAATTGCACTCGATCAGGGACGGCCAAGTGGCCCGTATACTTGCACCTGCAAATCGCTTAGGTTTTTTAAATTTCGACTACAACTCAAGCTTTATTATACTACAACTGATCGCGTCCGACCGTCCCTCCTCTTCTCCGGCCGATCGGGTTGACTCTAAATGCACACGATCTGGGACGACCAAGTGGCCCGTGTACTTGCACATGCAAATCGCTTGGGTTTTTAAATTTCGACGCCTAAGCCGCACCCTCGGACCACTGGCCGACGCCGCTTCCTCTAACGCGCAGCCTTCACAGGGCCTACCGAGTTATCGCGCTCACCCTTAACCTCCGCCTCTGTTGCCGCCGCATTTGTTTTGTTTGCCGATTCACATTTGCATGATTTTCCATTTTCATGTCCAGGCACGGAGGCAAATATTGCGCGCCGAGGAGGGTAGAAGGGCCCCTGCGAGCGAACGGGAAGGGGCACGGGGAGGGGAGAGGAGGGAAGCGGTGTGAAGTGGAACGCGAAAATTCGCCCCTTGAAGGGAATCGAACTGCTTGCTGCCGCGTCCTTAAGAAGCACTTTTCTGCGTCGTTGGCAGCCTTGCGCAGGAGACGTACACTCGAAGGCGCCGGTCAACTCGGATAGACTCACCGGGAGAGGTGGCACAGTGCATCAACTGATGTCACTGCAGTTGCCGTGACCGGGAGGTCCTAAGTTCGAGTCCAGACGGCGCCAGCATTTTCGACACTACCTTGTCAGCTAGGTCGAATTCAGTCGCTGTGTGGAGGAGAATTCTAGCGACTGGCTGCTCTAATCCGTAGTTTTACGTGGTTTCTCCGCTCAACTCCGGGTTAATGCAGGAGCAGTACCCTCACAAATGGGCCACGGACTGCGCGCGATCTTTCCTTCCTCTTCCCTGTCCTATCGTCACTCCTTACTACATTAACATACATTAAACCACCATACATGCCGGGAGTCCGGTCGGGGGCGTAGAGCCTGTCTCGACTGGGGCGGCGCCCCGCTGGTGGGAGATACCTGCTTGTGGAAAACTCCACTAGTCGACGGTAGGTTGGCGCCGGATCTCTCCATCCACCGAGGGAAGACCACCACCACCTCCATATGAAACAACATGCGCTACACTTACGGGACCAATGACCTCTGTAGTTGACGCGTCGAGAGTCACTAACAATTGAGCAATAAATTCGTATAGTTCCCATGCGCTGGGCAAAGGAAAGTAGAACTTTCACGTTCTGTGATGCGATGACGACTTTAACTTTGGAACATGGCAGGGTCATGGGGTCTCGGATGATGTACTTATTTATCTGTGCACCTTCTCAATCAATGTGTCAGTGCAGTTTGGGAGTGCGGTTATAGGGCTTGTTATTTATGAAGTGATTTTTTTAAGTAGTGGTAGAAGAGTTGTTTGGTAACTTAATAAGCTTCCGGCCCTGGATGAGCAGTTAAGTAAAGAAATTATGTTAAGGTGGACTGTATGCAGGCTACACGCTTATTCTTCAAATAACTCATGGTAATTATATTGACAAGGTATCACTGTGAAAATAAGACAGTGACAAGGTTTTAAATAAGTAATATAATTCTGAAGAACTTCGTAAATGGGCAAGCGTATGTAATAAGATTTCGTAAGTCTTGGAACCGAATGTTTTCCGACATTACGTTTGCGAATGCAAGAATATTGCTACACGAACTCTCAATAGATAATGTTGCAAAAGCATTAAAATTCAAACTAATAAGCCTAGCGAAATTATCAATGTTATCATATAAAATGTAAAATAATTACCGAATTAGGAAAATACATTAAATGTGTTATAATTACAATGTCAGAAATATAGTAATTGGCAACGTACAGCTAAAATTTTGTCAGCCGAGCAAAAGTAGCGAAGTTGCTATATAAAGCGTGCGATGTCGATAAAAACAATTTTTCAAATAAGCATTTCGCATGTAGCGTTGTCGTGGGTATCCAGTAAGTGGTGCTGTGGTTGGAAAGAGCTCGATTCTCGTTGATCTTAGTATGAATCGAGTCCATGGAATATACATGCTCTCACTTGAGCCATCCAATTCTGTGAAACTTAAAGGGATGTAAGCGGATTGATTCCATGAAGTAGCAATAAACTAAGTATTCGAATTATACAAATCTTTGTTTGCATTGTTATACTAAATATAAATTGTCATGCCCGAACAGATCCTTTCGCAGAACTAACAATCCCGGTTTCCGAAATCTCCCGTTCTCCGCGGAGACCTTCTGCTCCATGGCTCTTCCAATTTTGTATTTTTTTCTATGTGCGTTTGGAACCCGATCCTAAGCAATCAGAGGTGGCCCGTAGGCCCATACGAGTCTTTTTGTCGAAACACTCATTAGGTCCATATCGGGTATGTATAGTTCTGGGGGAGTGACCTGGCATTACGTGGCTGTAAAAGTATAGTATCACTAAAATTATTTTCATCTCAAATTTAACTGTCTATTTAAGAAATTATAACGTAAAATTTTGCTTATTATTTTATGTTTTAGACCATTTTTTAGGTTTTAGAAATATGTAGACTGACGCCAATGTATCTCTCAGATACAGCTGCAATTGTTTGTAGATCCAAATGATCTGAATGTCCATTTACTGAAATACATGTTTTATTCAGTTAGTGCATACCTCCCAAAACAATTGTTAATCTCACACTACAGAATTCTTGTCTGAATACTTATGTTGAAAAAGGTAAAAATTGACAAATTTCACACAAAATTAAACATCTTGTAATCCTATTAAATAATATTAATAGAATTTCCACAAATTATTTTGGCATGATATAAACAAATACTCATATTTTACTTTTTTACAAAGATATATATGAAGTCTTTAACTTTTCTCATTTTATAAGGTTCGGATTTTTTCATTTCCCTACAGTCGTCTCCTGCATATCTTCTTTCTTTTTGGTAAGAAATTGTGGCAGTCGATTGTAGATAAGGCAAATTATTGCATTTTCTGAATGCACTTGTCATAGACACGTCTGAAAATAATGCCATGATATGAAGCGCTCAGGCAAGGAGCTCACTATGCGTTGGCGCCATTGAATCTAACGTGTATGACAGATATCGTGCAGCGCAGCGATCAAGTTTCAACATGCTCACGGGAAATGCTTCAGCGAAAGGATAAAAATAAACGACCCGGAGATCTCAGAAAATTACTGTGAAGAAATACATGAAATATCAGACGCCGAAAGCATCGCAATAATTAAAGAACATAAAATTGCCGTGGCTTGGATCTCACAGATCTATTGCGAGCACTCCCGGGTTAACCCGGCGGGCGCGTCCCATAATTTCCCACCAGTAGGCGCGTGCGGCACTCCGTGCCGCGTTTTTAAACTTCGATTTTCGAGTCAATAGTTATTAGTTTTGTTATTGAATGTGAAGGAAATAATCTTTATTTATGTTTTTATTCATTTTATTTCATAATTAACTAACTAAATACCATATATAATATTAATAAGAATCTGATCCAACATTCGCTCCCTCCGTGTCTTGGTACAGTTACAAGTCGGGGAATGAATACGGTGAAAACGTGCCTTGAAACGTTTCTTCGGCAACAACGCATTTAAATTTAAATTACTAGTTAGTACTCGAAAATATGTGTCATAAAGCTCAATAACAAAACAACAGTTAGAATTCTAATGGATAAAATGCACAAATATTATACTTACATGATAAAGCGGGTGCGGTACGGAGTGCCGCAACCGTTGCAGAGTTCAAATTACTAATGAATAACGGTCAGTGTCTGAAATCGTGATTTGAGTGTCATCCGGTTGAATATATAATGAACTATGAGCTCATAGGTGTGACACCAATTATTTAGACGATATCAACAAAAATGTAAGAATGCGGCACTGAGTGCCGCTATGCGACTGTCGGAGGGTTAAGAACATGTATCGTAAACTTGCGCCTATTAACAGCCGTTTTCAGGTTTCATAGCGTGAACGTCATCGCACGCAGGGCATTAGTGCTACCTCGCGCTGCCGACGCCGCCGCCACCGCCGCGCGCTCCACCGCAATGCAACGGCGCGTCCGCGCAAAACCGCTGCTCAAACGCTGACCGCAGAAGAATCGGCTGCTATTTATGGGCTGCATTGGGGGAAAATGGCGAACAATAAACTTCCGCCGCGCGCCGCCCGACCTACACACATTTCGCGGAAGCGTCCAACAGCCCCATAAAAAGGGCGACGCGGGCGGCGGCGGCGGCGGCAGCGGCGAGCGGGCTAGCGTCCCTGAACCGCTTAGGGCTTACTGGCCCACCGGCCCTTGCACCCAGCAGATGGACGGCTGGCTGGCGAGCTCTCTTTCCGTTTTTCACTTAGGTGGGCGCGAGTGCGTTGGATAAAGCTGGCGGTGGCCGCGTGCCGGAGAAAAATGGTCACGTGTGTAAGCGGTCGTCGATGTGGCGTTATTTTGATTTTAAGTGTGGGTTTTTAAAGTGACTCCGGCAGTCGTTGAGTGCGGCGTGGCTTGTGGTGTAGCGGTCGGTCTGCTCGCCGTTTACCGCCAAGTGACACGCGATCTGCAACACAGCAGCTGGCGCTATATGAATGTGCGAAAGTTGAAATAGGAACTACTTTCCCTGAAGTAGAAGGAAAATATCCGGATATTAACCAAGTACTTTATTATGTACGCTCAGTAATACACCTAGTGGATGCCTGAAACCCATTTCAATGTCGATATTGAAGCGCTACACACTGAGGGCATATGTGGTTAACCAGTTTACCAGAAATTGATACGAGATACACTGAAGGATGTTTGGCTATGCTTTACGCCAAAACTCACATTAAAGACATGCCAACCTTGGTCAAGAAGGAAAAAAAGCGTTTAGAGTTTAAAAACGGTAATAATGTTTATCTTATTGCAAATAATGTCGAATTAAAAAATAAAAGCATGTAAAATATGTCTGTTAAAAACATGTCGCATGATCCAGGGCGACGGATACAATACAAACTGTTTTCACTTCGGCTCTACTTCATCCTAGTTTATATAAAAGGGGTGTAATAAAACGAGTAGGGTCCAAATACTTTCCGAGATTGCCACATTAAAAGAGTATTCCTAACTCTATCCCAATGTTACCATATTGTGTTAAAAAATATTGATCCCTTTTGAAAAGTTGGGAAAAATAGTAATGAGTAAACAGTGTCAGTAATTTTTCTGCGGTATAATAAAACGGATCGGCACGTTAGATATAGTGGACGTAAGTTTGTCTCGTTGCAGCGATAGAATGAAAAAAACAACAAAAATGAAAATATGTATCCTAACCTCGGCTGCGGCTTGGGTGGTGTAACAAACAGCAAGCGTATCAGATGCGTTGCAAATATTGTGTTCAAATCCCATCAAAGCCGTTGAGTTTTAAGAGCGAAGAAACCTTTGTATGCCTTCGGAAGGGAAGTAAAGCTGACTGTCCAGTGTAGATATATCTACATGCATGTAAGATTCTCAGACCTAAAAGAAGTCTTTGTGTTAAATTCAAATTGCCTTTTTTATCGCCCGAATGAGTCTCTTTTTGTCAGCTAGATGGTGAAAGGAGCCTAGCAAAATTTGCGTAAAGAGCAGACCTCTCATCTTGAGTCTCGTCACGTAAACTAAGGCATAATTATTGAATTGTATTGGATTGGATTTATAGCATGAAAATTAAATTAACAGTGACAAGAAAGAGTTGTTGTCCATATGGTCCACTCCAATGCCTTTCATTGACTTTTTTCAAAACCCCACGACTTGAGTCTCACCACGTAAAATAAGGCATAATTGAATTGGATTGAATTGAAAACACAAAAATTCAATAAAAAGTGTCGAGGAATGGTTGTTTATGATGAGGTCTACTACAGTGCCTTATACTGACTCGTTCCAAGGACTGACGGCTTGAGTATCGCCACGTAAAATAAGGCATTATTGAATTACATTGAATTGGAAACCCAAAAATTAAATTAAGAGTGACAAGAAAGGGTTGTAGTTCATGACATCCGCTCCAGTGCCTTCCTTTGGCTCGTGGACGCCACATCCTCACGGAGCAATCCTCGCGATACACCCACATTCTCGTGGCGAGTCGGCGTGGGGAGGTCGACGACCTCCGCCTCCGGACTCGTCACGCAGCGATCTCGTTTGCGCCGCCCACGGAGCGGGTCGCGGCTGGGGCGAGAGGGATTACGGGCCGACAATCTGACCTGCGCTAACGCCCCGAGAGTCCCGGCGGACTCAGCCACGCCGAAAGCCCTGCAGCTCAAGGACCCGGCCCGACCCCCTGCCATCAGCACCCCATCTCCTCCAAGTTACGCCCACCGCTGCCTCCGCCGCAAGAACCTACACAATCACCACTATTGCTGCAAAGAATACGCTCTTATTTGGGCAAAAGGGTATATCTCAGAAAAATTGAGTATTAAGTTAAGTGTAGTAATTTTTTTATTGCAAAACTATTTAAATTAATTGTTTGAAAGTAACTTTAAAATAACCTAATACTATTTATATATGTATATCTTTGTATCTTAAAATTATTATATAATTATTTTATATATTATATATTATTCAATAATACCTACAATAAATGCATTTCGTTTTGATCTCCTGTAAAATTATTTAGAAGACTTATACCCTTTTGCCCAAGCACGAGCGACCGCAATATCACAAGAACCGCTACATCACTAGAGCCATCAACATACAAGAACCACGCAAGAACAACCTGGACATTCCACCAGAAGAACCATCCCATCTGAAGAAGTATCCCATCAGAAGAACTACTGAATTTGAAAAATTCACGAGAATCATCCTCTCGTAAGAACCATTTTTCTCAAGAACTATCATCGCACTATACCAACTCCAACACAGAAACTACCTCATGACAACAACAACGACATCACAAGAATCCTCTCATCGCATGATTTCTCTCATGAAAATAACCGGTTTCTGAAGAAATTTTGTGCTCACAAAGGTCTCTGAATGACGAATAAAACGTTAGAAACAATGCCTAGCTGACGCTGGATATTTGGAAGGTCACTAAGATTTAATTCCCAACTTTGATTATTATCTCCATTACCAACTCTACCATTCTCAACTATCACAATATCATTACCACCACGCTACGAGCTTCACGACCTCTGCGATGGAGAACCATTCTCTCGTGAGGATCATCCTCTCCCAAGAACCATCCAAACACAACAATTATTACATAGGATACTACAGCTCAAGTTATCACAAGAACCACGGCTTCACAAGTGCCCTCGCATTGCAGGATTCAACTCATCAAAATAAGCGAGTTTCGAAGAAATTTCGTTCTATAGAAGGTCGCAGTATGACAATGAAAACATTAGAAACAGTGCCTAGGTTGTGATGTCTTTCGGTCAGATGAAAGATTACCATGATGTAATCCCTAATCTCGATAACACCTCTCCATTACCATCACCATTTTCATCCCAACAACCCCAATTCCATTACATCACGTGACGAGCTTCAAGATCACTGCGGTGGAGGACAATTCTCTCTCAAGAACCATCTCCCCCGAAAACCATACTCACTCAATAACAAACCCAACACAAGATCCCATGACACACCCAATGACGCCTCATCAACCACAGGTCATGGCAAGAACCACGCCCCACAGAAACCTCCTCACTGCAGGATTCACCTCATAAAAATAAGTGATTTTCGATTAAATGTCCAGAAGTAGGCAGCATTATGATAACGAAAACATTAGAAACCATGCCTAGTTTGTCGTTAGTTACGATATCATCTCCAACCATGATAACTATCTCCTTTACCATGACCACTCCCACCCACAATTCTGTCACCACCACGCGACGAGCTTCACGAATACTGCGGCGGAGAACCATTCTATCTCAAGAACCATCCTTTCCCAAGAACCATCATTACACAATGACATCCAATACACGGGATACTACAGCTCACGTCAACACAATAACCACGTCATCACAAGAAACCCCCGAATTGCAGGATTGACCTCAACGAAATAAGCGATTGTCGAAGAATTTTGCCCCGCAAAAGGCCGCTGAATGGCAACGAAAACATTAGAAACCATATCTAAGTTGCAGTGTCTTTTAGACAGATGAAAAGTCATTATGATATAATACCCAACCACGATTACCATTCCCATTACCACCACCACTACCAGTACCACCACCACCACTACTACCATTACCACCACCACTACCATTACCACCACCACTATCATTACTACCACACTACTATTACCACCACCACATCCAGTACCACCACTACTACCATTACCACCACCACTACCCTTTACAATCACCACTACCCTTACCACCACCACTACCATTACCACCACTACTACCATTACCACCACCACTACCATTACCACCACTACTACCATTACCACCACCACTACCATTACCACAACCACTACCATTACCACCACCACCACCACTGCCTTTACCACCACTACTACCATTACCACCACTACTACCATTACCACCACCACTACCATTACCACCACCACTACCATTACCACAACCACTACCATTACCACCACCACCACCACTGCCTTTACCACCACCACTACCATTACCACCACCACTACCATTACCACCACACACTACCATTACCACCACCACTACCATTACCACCACTACTACCATTACCACTACCATTACCACAACCACTACCATTACCACCACCACCACCACTGCCTTTACCACCACCACTACCATTACCACCACCACTACCATTACCACCACCACTACCATTACCACCACCACTACCATTACCACCACCACTACCATTACCACCACCACTACCATATTACCACCACCAATACCGTCCCCAGCAACCACAATACCATTACCACCACACGACGGTCTCCACGACCACCGCCGCCGCCTCTGAGAGCGCAGCGGCGCGGCGCGGCGGCGAGGCGGGCGGCGTCGGCGGCCGGGCGGGGCCGAGCGGTCTTGATCGCGTTACTTCCACTAGATCACGCCGAGGGCGGCGCGAAGGAGCGACTACGTGCTTTGTTAATGGCGAGTAATGCAATTATCGCCCTTCCGGTTGGCTCTCGTCCCGGGGCTAATGAGGTTATGGCACTTGGGCGAGCAACTTGGACACTGGAGGGCCGGGCGTGACCTCGGCGCGGCGCGGCACGGGACGGGGCGGGACGGGACGGGGCGGCCTTCGTCTCTGTCACCCCCCGTCCCGCCCCCGCGCCGTCCCGCGCCGCGTCCAATTGCGCATAGCAACGCCAGCCGCTGCGGAGGCCCCGCGCTCGCTCGGAGGAGTTGTCGCCTTGGGACGCGCCTCCGCAGAGGGCTAGAGTCCCTAGATTCAGCGAGTAGCGCATTCCGTTGTTGCACCGATCCCGCCATTTTATGTCCAGTTGTCAGGACATCTGAAACTGTGTGGTGTTCTGTGTGTTGGGAAGCACGAATCTATCCCAAACCAATATTAATATTCTTGAAAATCTTCATAATGTCACCGAATGTTATAATGTCCCTTCGGTTCCTGATTGATTTTTGACGGAGTTGTGGGGTGAGTGGATATTAAATGATGGCGATTGCACTGCTCTCTGTATCTAGAAACTCTACGCGCCGCTAGATTCCTTGATACAAAGAGTAGCGCATTCCATTGTTCCACCGATCCCACCATTTTATGTCCAGTTGTCAGGACAATTGGGACTGTGTGGTATTCTCTGTGTTGGGAAGCACGAATCTATCCAAAACTAATATTTGTATTCTTGAATATCTTCATAATGTCACCAGTTGTTGTAGTCCGTCTTCAGCTCCTGATTGCTGCGAGGCGGAGCTATTGGGTGAGAGGATATTCAATGACGGCGGTTGCACTACTCTCTGTATCTAGGAACTCTACGCGCCGCTAGATTCCCTGATACAGAGAGTAGCGTAGTCAATAGTTCCACCGATCCCGCCATTTTATTTTGTTGTCAGGAAATTGGAAATGTGTAGTAATCTGTATGTTGAGGACCATGAATCTATCTCTAACCAATATTTGTATTCTTGAAAATCTTCATTACGTCACCATTTGTTAAATTTTTCCTTCAGCTCCAAATTGCTGCCAGGCAGGGCTATCGAGAGAGAGGATATTAAATGGCGGCGGTTGCGCTACTCTCAGCATCTAGGAACTCTGTAGAGGACGGATGCTGCGCACCTCCTCGCCATTGCGCACCGCAGCTAGGATAGGCTTGCGATGTGCATGCCGTTCCTCTCGACGTTCACTCTCTCTACACTCTCAACATATAATATATAGAATAGGATAGAACAATTTATTACTAGCAAAATACCCGGCGTACCTCAGGGGTTCTTTATATTCAATTCTTGTCAAAAAAGAAAAAGATCAATTTTAAATAAACCATGGCTTTTGAGATTATTTTTTTTAATATAATTGGTTGAAATTTTAATAAAATATTACATTATCTTACGCACTGCTTTGGGCCTCTAGCAAACTACAAAGTACCAGTTCCTCTGTACCGCTACTGGCCTCTGGCATATTGTATTAGAAACCAATTTTCTCTTAGGGATAGGAGAAAAGTGATGTTCATGGTGCTTCTATCAACATATTATTTAAATTATTTCATTCCTGCATTTCTGTTTTATTAATATTTATCGAACATTACAAGGACACTGCAACAATCCTAATGAAGAACCTGTAACAATTTCGTGTCTATTTATACAATACTTTTTGTGGTACCTATGTCGATTACATACCGTTGAATTCACTTTTATTAGCATAGATGTTACGTAGGAAAATATAAGTATATCCAGTGGTAGCGTTTTCAAAATATTATTACGAAAGTAACACATACAAAAAACAGTCAATAATTACATATGTCGTAATATAATTTTACAGAATTAATTTTCTAAACCCATTTTGCTAAAGCTAAAATACTAATATAAATTAACAATTCCAATAATAATAATAATAATATGAAAAATTATTTTTATGTTAATATATGCTAAAACATACAATGCATTTAATGTACTTTTAAAATATTTGACATTCTTAGGGAAAATCTCCAGCACCATTGCAGATAATTTCGAAAGGAATTTAAGGAAGATATCAATTTTGTTGTGTTAATAAGAAACAATCAGCCTCGTCGGTAACTCTTGGTCAGAGTGCTCGCTTTCAACTATACGGCCCCGGGTTCGATTCTCGATCGAGAGAAGACTATAGTGTGCGTTTTCCTTGCAATGTCCCAGTATATGTTGCTGTGTGACGATGAGAAAATTCACTCCTCAGGTTGACAAGACCGGAATACGGCATGGGGATATCTACGTGCTAACCACACGTACCCCCTTAACCCATTGCCGCGAGGTAAGGACGTCGCCGTTAGGCCTGAGCCCTTTCACGGGCTGCCGCGCCAAGTCCATACATACAATAAGAAACTATCATCGTGGAAACCTGTAGGTTGTGACTTGCTGGAGGGAGAATTATCTGCCAGTGCGGCAGCTCCCGCTCAGCTTGAAACCTCGTCCTTTCCTCCGCGCATTGATCTCTCCCTGACGCGCTTTGTCTGTCCATGCGACCCGCTTAGGTTAGGTTAGGTTAGGTTAGGTGGCTTAGGGTCACTGATGTCACTTCAATGCATCTGATCGGGAGGTCCTAGATTCGAGTCTCGAAAGTGGCACGACTTTCGACCTAGCCGGACAGCGAACTCAAATTCATACGCTGTCTGGAAGAGAATTTTAGTGACCAGCTGCTCTGATCGGAAGTTTTCCGTGGTTTCTCCGATCAACACCTGGTGAATACCGGGATAGTGTCGTAACAAACGGACTACGAATCCCATGCGATCTTTTCTTGCTTTACCTCGTCCTAACTCACACCTCACTCAAGCACCACACTACCATACATGTCGCGAGACCAGTCAGGAGCTTAGAGCTTGTCCCGACTGAGGTAATGCCCCTCTTGTGGGAGATACCTGGTTAAGGAAAACATCACTAGCCGCCGGTCAGTGCCGAATCTCGCCACCCAGTAGGGGAAGATCGCCGTCACGTCCCGAGATAAAACATGCACTATACTTACGGGGAAATAGTGAATATTTACTTTTTGGAACACGTGCACAATGATATTTTTCGACCACAGTGAATATAAGTGTGTAATAATATATGCAATTTGAAGGTAGTAACAGTGTAAATGTGTCCCACAGCCCTGATGAAGGAACAATGAAGTTCCGAAACGTTGACAAAATAAGAATTTTGTATGACCAAAAACCCAAGGATCATTCCTAGAAATGGTATTTTTCATATTAAGAAATTAAACCATTGAAGATTGAAACAAACCAAAATTGATAAAGAATCTGTATTTTAAGCATTTTCTGTGATAACAAGCAAAGAGTAAATTAATACCAAATTAACAAATATAATAAGCATATTATTGAATATTTAACATCACACATCTAATCTAAATCTGTCAGATATTTGTACGAACTCACCGAATATCACTTTTCATGTTTAGATATATTGAATTGAAATATATCTATTTTATTAATCATTTTTGTTATATTATCTCTGATAATTCGTCTAAACAACTGGGAAGTTTCAAAAAAGATAATATTCATAATGACAAATTGTAAATAACCTGATGAACTACAATGTATGGAAAGTCCGCTTTTTAGCTACTGTTTAGCGTAATTTGTCAAACCAAAAAGATAGCATGTATTATAGCTTCACTAACGATGACACGTTCTAAATTTTAAAAATGCCCACCACAATGAACTGTAGCTTATGCATCTTTTATAGTTTCATAGGTGAGTTTTTTTCTGCATATCGTTGTGTCAGATAAATGCGCTGAAAGAATCGGTCGTATCCAGCAGCCCTTTGAGTGCAAAGCTACTTCCGTAGCTCTGCGGGTAGCGACGAAGCTATTGATTTTTATATCTAGATAAACCGAATAAAAAAGTTATTCTTTCACGAAATTAAATATTTCCTCTGCTTCTAATCAGAGTTCTCTCTCGGGAGCCAACCCACTTCTGGCGCGTGCTCGAGAGCTGGCGCTCAGCGAATGAAAGGGGGAGGGGGGAGCTACCCCCGCCTTTCCCTCAACCCTCGTCCTCCCCTGCCCGCCGCCGTCGCTACCCTTTGGCTCATGCTTTTCGGCTGTCTCCACCGTTCTTTGTCGCATTTCGCCGTTCTCAATCCATCGCCAGCTCTACCTACCAATTTCCCTCCAACGACACCGCCATCGCCCCAGCTCTCCGTTGTCGTCCACCACTTCTGCTCCATCCCCGCCTCGTCACTTCTGCAGACCGCCTCAACCCACCTCAACCCACCGCTCATCGCCTTATTTAAAAAATAACCTACGTATTTATTTTTTTATTTATTTATTCCGCTCACCGTCACGCACCACCCTCCACCGCCATCTCCTGTCGAACGCCGCAGCCGACCCTGCCTTCCTGAGTCCCGCCCGGCTCTCTTCCCGCCCTCTGCGCCAAACAGCTTCGCTGCCAAATCGCACAGATCTATGGTATCTACTTCTCTCTGAATCTGAATAAGTGAAATTCTCGCTGATTCAGTCAGTGAGAACTGAAGTCACTGATATCTTCAGTCGAAATGTGTAGTTTTGCTGACAATCAGCGAATATACAAAGCTTTTCACAAAGACCGACAGCATTTCACTGGTCGTAAGTCGTAAAAGTGCCGCGCCAAGGTCGCTCACTGATCTTCAGTCATTCACGTGCTGCTGTTGGCGCTGTTTCACTGATTAAAACACTGAAGTTTCACTGATTCAAAAGTGGATCCGATTTTCACTGATTTGTTCAGTTCAATTCAGTGATTGTCAGTGGCAGAGCTATAACTGACACCATTAGTGAATAGTCACTGTCAATCAGTAGTTTTTCACTGATTCAGGCTGAGAGAGTACATTCTGAGTCACCGCACGCTCAACAGCCACGCAGTTTCTACCACCAACACCCGTCTTCTCTACGCGCCCTACTTCTCTTCCATTATACCTCCTCTGCCGTTCGTAGAAACAGCGAACGCGTTGAAGCGTTAGAATGACATTGTGTAGATGAGGGAAGGTTACAGAGTGTCAGGCGTAGTGGCCTGATAATGAAAGAGAGTGTGGTCGCAACTGAAGGACGCTATAGTCCCGGGGAACCCAATTCGGTCGGTATCGATGATACCTGGGATCGACATATAGGGACGACGAATAATCATCAATAATCAATATCAATAATATCAATAATCATATCAATAATCGACGAATATATTGGATGTGGAAACCGGAGTGTGCATCGGGACTGATCGATATACTCATGATCAAGACGATTAATTGTAAAAGGTAGTAATAAATTAGTAATAATAAATTTATTAGGATTCGTTCTGCCCTCGCAGTTTGGTTCATTACTCAGCGTGCTCGCTTTCCATGATGCGACCCCGGGTTCGACTCCCGGTCAGGCAGGATTATAGTGTGCGCTTTGCTTGCAATGTCGCAGAATAAGTTGCTGTGTAAAGATGTGAAAATTTACTTCTGAGGTTGAGAAGACCAGAAAACGACGTGGTAATGTCTTCGGGCTAACCACACGTACCCCCTTAACCCATGGCCGCGAGGGTAGGACGCTACTGGTAGGCCATGGTCCATAACGTTCTGTCGCGCCAAGTACAAACAGATTATCAGTTCTCTTATATTTATTAGAATTTTTTTATTTTTCCTGGAAATATGTTGATATTTTTAAAATTAAAAACTCTAGGACTGGAACCTTGGAGCCTCCCAGTCAGAGGCGCCGCAGTGACATGTTGATGCTCTGTGAGCACCCTAAGCCAGACGTGCGGGCCGGCAGTCTGCGCGCGTCTATGCGGAGTTAACGTGTCGCTCTACTCGCTTCGGTCGATTCTATCGCAAGGGCGGCGCGCATGCAGACGAGGACGCCCGGGGCACGGGCAGGATTGCCATATTGACGAATTTTATCCCGAAAATGGGATTTTTTTTCGTTGTAGGGAAAGAATGGGGAACATAAATGGACAGGAAATGTTTGGGGATTTTTTGGAGAAATTATTTTCATCCGAAGTCGACATAGAAATATTAATTATTATGAATAAAAAGAAACAATAGGCAATATTCTCTCCCATTTTGATGTACCAAAAAGAGAAAACAAGCGACAGACATGGAGACAGAAAAACATAAGAGAAATGAAGTTTTAGGACTTCGAGCAGCTCAAAGGACGATGATTGGGTCATTTGAATTATTTGAATTTAAGGGGAGAGACAATGAAATCGTCGGGGATAGCCCATGCCGTTGGTCCATAATTTGGAAAGTAGTTTTCGTTGCAAAGTTGGGGGGAATTTGGTTTCGTTGGAGGAGTTATTTGTGGAAATTGCGTAGCGAGGGCGGGGAAAGAGTTCGCAACACACCTGGCCACCCTGGTGCAGTGGCAACTGTTCGACGAGAGGTCGTAGCGCCGAGAGGACGTGGCGCTTTGTGTGGACAGAGGGGGAGGAGGTGAAGGCGGGAGGCGGTCCTCGGTGTGGGAGGCGCCGGGCGAGAGACATCCTCGTGAGAGGCACAGGGCAGCCGAGGGGCAAATATGACTGAGAGGTCCGCGAGAGGGCAGTAGCGGTCAGGCAGCAGTAGGTAGTGTGACATCGGGTGAGAAGCGCGGTCGTTATGATGAGCGAGAGAGAGACAGATAAAGAGAGAGAGACAGATAGAGAGAGAGATAGAGAGAAACAGATAGAGACAGATAGAGACGGATAGAGGGAGAGACGGATAGAGAGACAGATAAAGAGACAGATAGACAGATAGAGAGACAGATAGAGAGACAGATAGAGAGACAGATAGAGAGACAGATAGAGAGACAGATAGAGAGACAGATAGAGGGAGACAGAGATAGAGGCAGATAGAGAGAGACAGAGAGAGAGACATAGAGCGTCACGGAGAGAACGGCGCTCTTAGAGCTTTGTGAAGAATGAGGGAGAGGAGACGAGGGCAGCAAAGCAGCCGACATGGAGGAGACGATGACGCTGTACGCCGAGAGGCTAGTTCGTGAATGGCGCAATAGGTCTGAGAGGCAAAGGTGATAAGATCGCCGAGACAGCTGAAATGCAGCAGCGAGCGGTCAACGAGGGAGGGGAAGACAGCGGAGAGAGCGAGTGAGTACGTTTCCGAACGCGTCAACTGATCATTAGTTCCTTCGTTATAGTGCAAGTTATAGCGTTAGTTAGTTAGTTAGTTAATGCCATATTTTACGTGGCGAGACTCGGGCCATCAGGCCCGCTCTTCCGTCTGACCACGTAAATTTCACTACGCTCCTTTCACCACCTAGCGGAGAAAGAAGGTATTATCTCGGGCGACGAAACAGGCGATTTTGAATTTAGCTCAGAGGCGTCATTTAGGCTTGAGGATCTTTTACATGATAGTAAATATACTAACATGGGACAGCCGGCTTTACTTCCCCTCCGAAGGAAGGCGTACGAAGGATTATTTTTAGCGTTGGTGGTGGTGGTGGTGTTCATTCGTCAGAACACGCCATTCGGTGCCGGAACACGCATCGTCGTAGTGCGAGTTCCCCATCCAGTGTATGGAAACACGAATGATTCTGTGTGTATAAGGGGAGAGGGAGGGACAAGTATGAGGAACGGCAGACCGCGCATGGTTCATGGTTCATGGCTCTTGCTTTTAGAATCTCCGGTATTCACAAGATATTGATCCGATCAACCTCTGGAAAGTACCGATCAAAACAGCCAGCCGCCAGAATTGTCCTTCAGAGTTATTTGAATTTGGCCTAGACTTGAAATATCTGACAACTATTCCACTCGTGAAATTAAAACCAATAGTGTTTAACTATACATACAAAAAGACCCAATCAGGGCGGTGTATCTAAAAAGGTTTATCGCTTTTTCTATCCGATTTTTCTTCCCGCTTCTCCCAACTGGCCAATCATAAAGTGTCTCTTATTTTAGGAGCAGCTATATATAGATCATGATGTCGATGTCCAATAAACCGTGTACGTACTGTAACATAACGTCTTTGATTTTAACATAGTTCAGACATTTTCAATATTTGGCTCATTTTTGAACTCTTTTGGACGTAATTTCATTCGTGGAATAGTCCTATTAAATACCACTCGTGTTTTGGATTTTCTCAGATAAATCTCTTTCTCGCTTCGCGAGTCGAGGACTTATCGACAATTTCCAAAGCACTCGAGGTATCACCAATGGAAAATTTGCCACCGCTGAAACTCGAACCCTAGGACCTGCCGGCCAACAGCCGCATAGGTAACGGTGTTATGACTGAGCCACATCAGTTGGTGGTAGCCGAGTGATTTGCGCGAATTGAGAAGAAGAGGGTGGGGGCTGGAGACACTTGACTGGGGAGACGTGGCCGGGTGGGGAAGACTGCTCATAAGCGGAAATGGGAACAGAAGGACTTCGCGCAGGCGGGTGACCGCAGGATTGTTTTTAATGTACTACTCCAGCATTCACATTATATTGATCCGATAAAGCACGGAAAAGCGACGGCGGGTTCGTGGTGTAACGGTTAGAGTATCGGACTCTTATAACCAAGTTCGCGGGTTAAAACCCATTCAAAGCAGTGGAATTTTAAGGGCGAAAAATCTTTCATACGGCTTCCTTCAGAGAGGAATCCGGCTGTCCCATGTAGATTTACTGCATGTAAAAGATCCCCAAGCCTAAATGAAGCCTCTGAGCAAAATTCAAAAAAGCCTGTTTCATCACCTGAGTGATACCCCCTTTCTCTGCCAGACGGTAAAAGGAGCGTAACATAATTTTCGTAGTCACGCACAAGAGCAGGCCTCATGGCCTGAGCCTCGTCACGGATAATAAGGCATCATTCAATTAAAAAATACCAATTAGAACAGCCAGCCACAAGAATTCTCCTCCAGAGTGGTTGAATTCTGTCGAAAACCTGCCACCACCTAAACTCGAACCCTAGGACCTCCCGAGCAATTGATGCAGAGGCGACGGTGTTGAGACTGCGCCACATCAGCTAGACGTAGCCGAGCGCATTGCATGGGCTGAGAAGGAGGGGTGAGGGGAGGGGGCACTCGACGGGGGAGGCGTGGTTAGGTCGAAGGCGTGCTCATGAGCGGCGCTGCGGGGCAAAAGTGAAGAGGTCCTCGCGCAGGTGGATAAAAAGTGCGGGGCTTGGGGGGGGGGCGGGGTCCTCGCGCAGGCCGGTCACGTGCGGCGGTGGGGAGCAGAGGAGCGTTGGAACAGGGGAAGGAAAGGGAAGTGGGGAAGGGAGGGGAGGGGAGGTTTGGATCCTAATATGAAGGCGGCACGCGGCGCTCGCGTCGAGTGTTTTCCAGGGCGGCCTCCTCCCCGCCGCCGGCGCTCCAGTACCGCACACATCACGGGCTTTGGTGGCTCAGGGCATCAGTTGACGACACTGCACTGCCTCCTACCGGGAGGTCCTTGGGTTTCAGTCCCGGCGGTGGCAGGTTTTTCGACACTAGCTGTATAGCTAAGTCGAATTCATCCACTATCTACAGAAGAATACTAGCGGCCGGCTACTCTGATTGCAAGTTTTCCGTGGTTTCTCCGGTCAAGACCATGCGAATGCCAGAGAAGTACCCTAACAAACGGCCTACGGACCCCGCGCAATCTTTCCATCCTCTTCCTCGTTGTATCATCACCCCTTACATACATACACTACACTTACATGCACTACACTACCGCACACGCTGAGAGATTAGTAAGGAATTTAGACCGTATCCCGCGAACCGACGTGTAGGTCATCGGCGGATCTCGCCATCCAGCGAGGGAAGATGACCGCCATCTCCCGCGATAAAACTTGCAATACACTTACGGGACTAATATCTTTAGCAGTTGACGCGCCCGGAATCACTGCTTCTGAAACATCTCTAGCTTTTTCACCTTCTCCTGTGCCACGTACCTGCACTTCTCGGTCAACCTCTTCTACGATCCCTACTTCTTCATAACATTCTCTTTCTTTACCTACTTACCACATCTACATTTCCATTATTCTTCCTCCACCACATTCTTCTGCGTTAACTACTGCGTTTCTATCTAACACTCTTCCGATTTCTATGTGCTCCATCTTCAACTGCGTCACCTTTTTCACTACCCTTTCTGTCTCTTTTTCCTCCATTCTCATCCCGTCAACTTTCGTCATTACTCCGCCCGAAAGGACCTTCCTCCGTCATCCCCTTCGACCTCACCCTTCCTCTTCCATCTCCATTTCCGTCTTCCACTAGCACTTCCACCTCATCTGAAACCTTCCCGTCGCAGCCCTTCTCCCATTCTTATCTTCTGCACGACCCCTTCGATTTTCCTCTGCCCCCTCGCATACCCCTCCTTCCATTGCACCCTTGCTCCCTCTCTCTCTCTCTTTCTCTCCTTTCTTAACGTGCGGGGACAGCACTCTCACTTCCCTCTACGTGCGGGGACAGCGCTCTCTCTCTGCTCTCTTGTGCCGCTACAGCTCTCTCTGTGTCTCTCTCTCTCTGCTCTCTACGTGCGGGCACAGCGCGTTCCGACACCCACCCGCCCACGCGCCCTACAAACAAGTGGATGCCTTTTTAATTAACCTTTCCCTTTGCGCCGGGGCCGAGTTGCGAAATACTGCAAAAACGTGGGATCAGCGCCGCGATCTGGTCTCCATTGAAAGAGGGCGAGAACCAAGGATTTCGTGCAACTCCGTAATCAGAAGTAGGCAAATAAGAGGAGGCGTCTGAATAAATATGCGAAAACGAGTCACGTGGGGTCTGCCGTTGCCTTCAATGTTTACACGGTATTACACCTTTTGTGTTAGTTTCCTAGAATGTGAATGTAGCTTGGAAAGAAAGCAAATACGTACAAAATGCTTGCTGACTGTGTCGGTGCAGCTTCAATGGCGTTCTGTGATGAAGGGTTGAAATTATGCATGTACGTTGGAACGTACGTAACTTGAAAAAGCGATATTTAATGGGGAATATCTACAGTTGGTTATAAAGAAAAAATATAAAGCGCCAATGTTTCGGCTTTTATTAAGACTTCCTCAGGGCTATAACAAAAACAATTTCGGAATTATGTAGCGAACACTTTCACTTAGCAGTATGATAATAGAAATAATAATAATAATAATAACAATAATAATAATAATAATAATAATAGTAGTAGTAGTAATAATGTATTTTTTACGTTGAATAACTTACCACTTTAATAGTTAGATATACCATTTTAGCACTGAACATCTTCACCTTTGAACATGTACACCATACACTTTACACTTTTGTACATGGTCATATGTCCGCGACAAGTGCGATTCTGAAGTGGTAGTCACATGTTGATAATGGCAGTGTTGGTTTCCTTAGTGAAGATTAGTGACGAGAAAAAATGTTCATTACAAACGTCTGCCCTTAGCTTTTTCGGTTATACTTTAGTTATGGCTTTGATGTGATCTGAATAATGATGACAAAGTTTTGTATTGAATTCTAACAGAAAACGAGCCTTACTCGCATATATTACGTAAGTTGACTACGGTTTGAACTTCTGTCCCAAAGATGGAAGGTGGGAGATCTGACATGGGTCGCTGTTGGTCACTTACTTGCTCCTACAGAATTTACGTCAAAAATAGTATATTCTTCAACGAGAGCATAATGATGACTTCTATTCACTAGTTGGTTTACTACACGAGCGACATAGGAGAGTGTTGAAGTATTTACGAGAGAATAATAGCCATTATGCGCGAGTTGAAGAGTATACTTTCTCTACTATCTTGAAATATTCAGAATAGATTTTGAACAGATTTTGTTTCTGTTTTTAAATTCAAGTATAAGGATTACCTACATCAAATAGTGTTATAATATAGGATACATAATTCGTCTGAAATAATTGTATTAATAATACGTAATTAATAATTATAATTGTAGTTGTCGACGAATTCCATATTTCCTGAATTTAAGGTGAGGTACAAATTTCATTGTCACTGTCACTGGCTTCACGATTCATTTTCTATAGAATGATCAAAGCGAAATGTAGCGAGAAATACAACTACAACAATGTGTAGCTTACGTATATGAAACTGCGAAATCATTCACTTATCTACCCCGGTTCAAAAAAACGTGAATTGCAAAGGGAATGCAATTCTGCCTGTGGATTCCGAACATTCTAGGCATGTGATTGGTCGACAGGCCGTGGATTCCGAACTGAAATCCACGGGGTGTGTAATCGATACTATTCGTCGATTACACATTACACAGAAATACGTATATTATTGAATGGTCGTAGAGAAAAATGATTACATTATGTTTTCTCAGTTATCTATGATATTAAAATTTTTGCGTTGTTACTTGCATTACAATCTCTCCGTTGTGATATTTCACATGGAATGCCGCAAAACTCAATATTTATATTATTTTATTAAAGGACAATACATTGTTCTTAGTAACAAATGACGGCGTGGATCCGTAAGAACATTTTCGTATATTTATGACGCCACAATTGAACGACTTGTAAAATTTGAGCAGACAAAGATAAATAAACAAAAATATTCAGAGTTAGGAGATACTGATGAGCATTAGGTTCAGGGACAAACTGGTCGTAAAATTATAATAATTTTACTTTGGTTTCATAATACAAGTGAATGGCAAACACCTTATGTAAGGATGTAAATTAAAATAAAAAATGACAAAATAAGAACAGTTTACAACATATATAGATGTGAGACGCTTAGAAACAATTGTACAATTAATTTATGTAGAAAACGCGAGTAAACGCAAGTTGAGATAAAGAAGAAAATACAATTTTCTTCGTAGAACAATGCATCTGACAAAAGATGGGAAGAGACAGTGTTTTGTTTTTTCGAACTTCCTTGTGCCTGAAAGAAGGAAGTTAGACAGAAGGTGTTGAGACTTCGGTAGAGAATCCGCCGAGGTCTGGTCGAGTTGAATTTCACTAGTGCGTATCGAAGGACACTGATGGGGGTCCATATCCGAGGTAAAAATGACTAATAATTATGGTGTGGGGTCAAGAACAAGATAATTGAAGCAGGCTGGAATGGTTGTGGTTCGCGCCCAGTTTGTCAAGACTCCGAAAGAAAAGTGCTTTGATTCTGATTTTTGTTGTTGTCGTAATGTACACTTATAAGAAGGCCAAGTTATGTTTTAGAAAATAAAACACCATTTTAAAGTAAAAGTAGCATGGCCATAAAAGAAAATGCGCGCTTGTGTGAATGAATATTCTGAATGTTATATGTGAATGTAATGTAAATATTTATGTTTTGTATTGTTTTTTTTCAGTTTTTTTCCAAGGGTATTCATATTTGTATGTGTTATATCAGCAGCAAGAGGCGGTAGGTACGCCAAGTAATTTTATGAATAAATCCAATGCATCTATTGATGGTGGCTTTGATTTTTGAAAAGTTTCTTTTTACTTTTACTCATTTGGGAAATTTGGGAAGGGAGCGTGCTACGCATGAATATCCCACAATAAGTGATAAATACCGTATCCTGTATAGGCGTCTTCGCAAACCCACATCCTACAAATTTCTGTGAACGGTTCACGGTTTTATGTCACGTGCTCATGCTTGTTATGAAATAATAAGGAAGTTAGGCATTATTCTGTGGCACGCCTAATGTGAAGATGATTATAAATAAGTAATATGATAGCCAAAATCCAATTCCGTTTCACCATTCATCACAAAAATGTAAAAACGCACTTGCATTAAAAACGTTTGTCTGCACTAGGAACTCAAATTGTGACGCAAATACCTTGGTATAGGTCTAAAGACTCCATTCAAACTGTCTTACGAAATGTCTAGCACGCAAAAGGCAAGATCTAATAAGAATACTTTCAGAAAGGTACTTGAACAGAAAGGCCGGAAGAAATGGCTCAGTGCATCAACTGATGTCACTGCAGTCCCTCTGACCGGGAGGTCCTAGGTTCGAGTCCCCAAGGAGGCAGGAGTTTGGTCACTAGCTTGTCAGCTAGGTCGAATTCAGACGCTGAGTGGAGAATTCTAGCGACCGGCTGCTCTGTTAGGTAGTTTTGCGTAGTTTCTCCGCTCAACACCAGGCGAATGCCGGAGCAGTACCCTAACAAACGGGCCACGGACCGCGCGCAATCTTTCCTCCCTCTTCCTTGTCCTATCCTCACCCCTTACTTACACACACACTAGCATGCACTACACTACCACACATGCCGGGAGACCGGTCGGGAGCTGAGAGATTGTCCTGGCTGGGGCGGTACCCTGCTAGTCGACGGTAGGTCGGTGCCGGATTTCGCCATCCAGCGGGAAAAGATCACCGCCGCATGCCAATGAAAAAACACGCCCGTCACTTAGGGGACTAATGATATCTGTAGTTGACGCGCCCGGAATCACGAACAATCAATCAATCGAACTGAAAATTGGTTATAATTATTTATAACTCATTATTTAAATTGTATCATTGATTTTGTTAAAAAAGAATCATGAAATACCCATTAATCAAAATTGTTTGTTTACTGCCGACAACTAAGTCTTTTATCGGCATGTCATCTTTAATATTTCATATTCTGTTTACTTTAAGCGCTGAGCGCGTATATTGTGAAAATCATCAACTCGTCAAATGCGTCTGAAATTTGAATTAGGGTGTAATTTATGTTTTCCAGTAAAGTTCAGAATTCTGAAAGTGCTTGCAAATAGTAATCATCTACATTATGAACTACTCGTATATGAGAGTGCCATTAAAACGTGCAGTGTTTTCTGAAACATTTTCCTGATGCGCAATTTAATGCAAATTACAAGTATTAAATTTGTCCTATTACTTTCTTTTGACCAACATTTTCACGTATACAATTTTGAAGAGAACAGTGTCTTGTATCTTGGGTATGATGGCAACATTTACCTAGTTAGTTCTCATTTTCAATTTATTTCAAAACTCGATAATTGTTTTTATGTTTAAATCGTTAAATTTGTACTGATTACATTTTAGACTCTTTCTCCAAAATTTTTTTTAAAGTAGCGCGTTGTAGTTAACAATTCACAGCGCGCGTGTGTGTGCGTGTGCGTATGTGTATGTGTGTATGATGTCTATGTTGAGAGAATGAGACAAGGACAGGAAGGAATGATAACGTGCAGTTCGTGACTCTTTTATTTTCCTGTGGCTTTCAGCTGGTATTGATTAAAGAAACCCTAAAACCTACCAAACGGAGTAACCCGCCAATAGAATTTTCCTCCTGACAGTGTTTGAGTTCGATTCAGCTATGTAAGTACTTAAAAAATCCGCCAATATGTAGATTGGAACCTAAGGATCACCCGCTTGACGAAAAGAATGAAAAAATAAATAATATTGAAAAAAGTAAATCTATGTATTATTTAATTAGCAGCGCGTTTCAGATCATTAAGTTTTCTCTTTAAAATACTTTCTGTTAAAATTTTCATAATTAAATAAATGTGAGAGAACAATACTTCAGTGAATGTACAGAATTATGTAAGCTACCAACTCCTTAAGCAACTATTGGAGTATGTATAACTCGAAAGAAATAGTAGTAAATAGTTTGAACAATTGACATATTTATTGTCAAGGATTGTACCGTTCAATACAATAGGTTTTATAATTTCTTAAGACAGTTTTTCGTAAATACCGTTTAGTTTGAGTTTTATATCCATGAACGTCAGAATAAAAAGAATTGTAATAGTATTCTGGCATTTTATGAAAGTAGACACTATAATATTATTTTTTAATTATATATATATATATATATATATATATATATATATATATATATATATTTCTGAGAATAAAACTAATTTATAATTAGTTGGCATTAAAGATTTAAAATAGTAGTCGTAATAATAGAGAGAGAACACCTTGTTTCGTAGCAAGAAATAAAGAAGTTTATTGAACTAGAATATAATAATAAATACATAAAAGAGAATAAGAAAGGACGCTATAAGTAAAGATAATAGAAAGAAGGAAAGGAAAAATTAGGATATGTTTATTTGTACTTGTACATACTGTTGCAGTTAGTTAATGAATTTATTCAATTCATTTTCGCATGTGCATTTTTGTTGAAAATAATACGTTTTAAAATTATTTTTGTTAATTGTGCGTAATTGCAATTTCACGTTACCATTATTTCAAGCAAATGGACGTTTATTTGCTCTTTGTTTCATTTTTCATCTATCCAGTAAAATGAATGTCTTACATTATTTTTATTTAACCTCTGATGCAATTCTGCCCTAATTTATGATAATGCCTTTTCCATTTTCGCGAAACCTAAATACACTCGCGAAAATAAAACGACGAGCACGCCAACGCACAACCACGTCCAAAAGGAAGCAGAGGCACACCAAGGTACTTTATATTTCCATCCAGCGTGTAACATAGCTGGTGCATTAACATTAACGAAATTTAATTAGCAGAGGCCACTGTGTCAATATATACCTTTGGCAGAAACGAAACTCGATATGCCCGCGCTGCCAAACACAGCACAACTCGCATTATAATGCAAGCGCCACCCTGTCAGCGAGCCAACCCTTCCACATGCATATCTAAATTTCCCTGCTTATCCGAACGCGTTGTGGGATATTACATTTGCCGTCCGGCACCTTGCCCCAGAACGGGTCTCTGCATTGACGGCGGCGGCGACGGCGGCGGCGGGGTATTAAAATGCATGGGCCGGCGAGTCGGCGAGGCTGGTGGCGGCGGCGGCGGCGGCGGTGACAGCGGTAGTGACGGAGGGAAAAGAAGTGCTAGTAGAGAGGGTGGTGAAGTCATTGACACAAACAAGTTGGAGGTGGAGGCAATGTAACGAAAGATGTCGTGATCACGTCGGTGACGTGATCGCGGGTGAAGTGGGAGGGGGCGGTGGTTGTTGTGGAAGTGATGGGGGCTTTGGTTGTGGAGACAGATGTCAATGAAAGTGGTGGTGTTTATGGTGGTGGTGGTGGTGTGAACAAGATAGTCATAGAAAGTGAAGGAATGAGAACTAGAGACCGAGAAAGAGAAGGGTGTGAAGAGAGGCAGGAAGCAGCGTGGCATGGCGTCGAGAGGAAGTGGAATACGGCGGAGAGAGGTGAACTAGTCTTGGAGGCTCAGAATGCAGTGGGAAGAAGCTCCTCACGATAAGGAGAGGTGAAATAATGTGATAAGTGACTTTTTAAGCGGTGAGAGGTGATGTGGAGAGACAGGGGAAATGATAGGGAACACCCATATACTATAGTGAGAAAGATGAAGGAAGATTAAAAGGAGGGGAGGGGGAATGTATGGGAGGAGAGAATGAGGCAAAGAATCCGGTTGGGGCTGCAGCGGGCAGCAGCGCGGCGAAGGCCAAAGTGTCACGTGGTGGAGAGTGTCGGCTCTGGATTGGGCCCGACTGCTGGTGTCACGGCAGGTCAGCCACGAGGGAGAAAGAGAGAGACCAAGAGAGCGGGCGGGTGTGTATCTAGTCTGAGCGAGCAAGGAGAGGGGGAGAGAGCTCCCCGCCCCCCGTGACGTCTGGCATGGCCGGCGCCGCGACGCGCAAGTTCCCCACGCCTCGTCCGCCCCCTCTCCCCTCCACGCCCACCACCCGCAAACAAGGTAACGACAGCTGCCCTCTAGTGCCTAGCAAACGGCGTCGATGCAGCCCGCAAAACAAATCCCGCTCGTCGGTCGGCGCGCGCAGCGCCGCAGCGGCAACAAACTCAATTAACTTGATTTGGCGCCGCTCCGCTAGTGTGTAAACGAAGCCGCGGGCCCCAAGCCGAGTGTGACCGACCCTGCTCCCACCCGCCCCCCCCGGGCTACCGCCACCCGGTCCCAGCCCCTCGCCCGACGCGAAACTTTTCACTTTAATAATATTGTTTACACGCTGTTAGCTGTCACCTCGACCCGGCCCGCCCCCCGCCTTTCCACTCCGTCCATCTCTGCTACGCTCCGTATACCTCACCTTGCTCCACACCGCCCCGCCCTGCCCACCCCACCCCACCCCACCCCACCCCGTCCCGCCCCGCCCCGCCCCGCCTCGCCTCGCCTCGCCTCGCCTCGCCTCGCCTCGCCCCGCCCCGTCCCGTCCCGTCCCGCCCCGTCCCACCCCGCCCCGTCCCGTCCAGTCACGCCCCGACCCGTCCCGTCCCGCCCCGTCCCGTCCCGCTCCGCAGTCCCGCCCGCCCCGTCCCGCTCCGCCCCGTCCCGTCTCGTCCCGTCCCGCCCACCCCCACCCGCCCCGCCCTGCTTCTACCCGCTCCACACTTCCCCGCCCAGCCCCGCCCTGCCCCGCCCTGCTCCGCCCGGCCCTGCCCCGCCCCTCCTTGCACTGCCCCGCTCCTCCTTGCACTTCCCCGCCCTGGCCCTCCCTTCTCCTCCCCGCCCCGCTCTGCCCCGCCCCTCCCACCCAATCCCCGCCACGCCACGCCGAACTCCGTCCCGCTCCGCCCCACCCCGGTGCGCCTCACCTTCTGTGGTCCCCGCTACGCTCCGTCGTGTTCAAGGCGCAATTCTCAAATTTTCCTGATTTCTGGGCTGACTGAGCCCGCGGCAGACGTAGGAAATTTTGGGTGGATGGGCGATTGAGAAATATCTCTGTGTGAGTTGGTGATTGGTTCACCGTGTGGGTGGCCTAAAGGCGCAGGTGAGAGTTTGGGTGAATGAGAGCGGGGAGTGATCATCGGTATAGTGTAAGTAGGTTTCATTTGGGGGGGGGGATGACCCAACAGATAGGTTAGCCAGGTACGTGAAATAGTGAGTTCTTATAGGGGTGAGCGGACGGGTAGGAAGTACACGTCAGAAGAAAAGGTTGAGCTGGTGAGGAAGATAAACATGCAGGCTTTTGCGCGTACGTTACAGACGAGCAGGAGAATACAGTAATCCCTCAACATTCGCGAGAGTTAGGTTCCCAAAACACCTCGCGAATGTTAAATCCGCGAATGTTAAGTCTATCTTTTAATGAAGAAAGGTGAGTTAGGTTCTTGGATATCGAAAATCTGTGAGTTCTTATAGAACCGAGGAAAAAAATTGACAATCAATTACACTACAACTGATTAAGCGCTACTACAAACAGAAATCACAATTAGCATTCAAAAATGAAGAAATAAAATAATGGTAGAAACTTATTTCGAAGTTGAAAATGATTGGATATAAGATTATTTTGTTTCAACACCTTTCTCGCTGTTCTAATATGAAAGAAAATATTAAAAAGTTCTGCTTCTATTCTCTCATAAATTTCGAAGTTATTTCCATGTTTGGATCACATTCGAATGCCAGAGCTTGTTGATTTTAGAACGCCATCAACAGTTTTGACATTGAAGTTGCTCCAGAATGCAGTTTTGCTTTCGTTACTTCATCATTACCGTCGATGAGGTTTTCTTCACTGATGATTTCCCGAAGCTCCTCCACAATGAGCTCATTATAATGAGAGTTGCACAGATCCTGAATGGCTTTTCTGTTCATTTGGCTAAAACCCTTACCTCCAATTTGACGCAACTGAATTGAATTATTTTACAATTGTGTTATTCTATAAATGTGAATTGTCATTTCATTTGTGTAATTTTTGAAAAAAGTTATACTTTGAGCTCCGAGGTCTGCCGAGTTCGTTTCCCAGATGATAAAAATAAAGGGAATGAATTGTGTTCGCTTTCAAACGAAATGTACGACCAAAAGACTCACTCGCGAATGTCGAAGTCGCGAATGTTAAAACAGGGAGCATTTCTCTAATCGCGAATGTTTGGAATTCGCAAATAGCGAATCTGCGAATGTCGAAGGATTACTGTACATGAATATTTGTGGAGACAAAGGTTAAGTTGTTAGGTTATCCGGTAAATCAAGGAACGAGAGTCTATGTACGCGGAAGAGTGGGCTGATGAGGCAGTGGGAATGCAGATGGGTCAGCAAAGGGGTGAGAAAGATGGTGAGAAGACTGGACAAGCGGGTGAGGAACGGAATAGTCAGTTGGTGCTAAGTATATCGCGAATGTAAGAGCTTCTGGGTGAGAAATTGGACGTGGGGATGAGCGGGCTGTTGAATGAGCGGGTAGATGAGTGCGCATTAGGATGTTTCCGGGTGAATAAGTGGACTGCTGAGAAGTCGTGATGTCGATGGTATGTGGGTGGGAGGGTGGACATAATATAAGTCAGACGCATCAAATGTACGCGCACGAGATACTTGCCCTTCTGGAAATCCCTGCGTTTCTGAAAGCTTGGGCAACTTCCCCTCAGTACGCTATCATTTTCCTTCCAAATTTTCGAAAGGTTACACACCCAAGATGAAGCGGGTAATGTAAGCACAAAGCCTTAACGCAGTAAAACGAAGAATGGTAGTTTTGTAGGAAAATATATTTACCTGATGTTTTCTGTAAAACATCCATGTTTCTAATTTTGTTTATATGATCTACTACTTATTGTTTTATTTCGTGTGAATTTTCTGATTTAATGTTCTTATTTAATTTTTGCCAAGAGTCAGCAAAGCGTATGAAATGCGAATTCTTTCCTTATTTACGGTTTTATTCATGTTTTATTAAATCATTCTGTTATTTGTAGTAAATAGCAATAATGTAAATTAAATTAACAAGTCTATTTTACGGGCGGACAGTTCTTTTACAAACAAGAATATTTGTCTATTAAACCTCCGAACCTGGACGTACGAACCTAAAGCAACTATGGCGCTCTGAAATCAACGCAATTAGGAAACGAAGACCTTTATGATTCAAAAACTTTAATGTACTCTCAAATCAAATTTCACGTATGACTGAAGTATTTCATTTTAATGAACAATTCCTTTCCTTTAGTAGAGGAAATGGGAATAAATGTCGCTTTGGGGACAATAACTCCCAAATAACTTCTACAAAATCTGTCGTGGGCTAGGTATCCAGTATCGTACAGTCATCCCGGACCAGTTAAACCTCGTGGCAGTTGTTCTGGACGCACTGCCCGCGAATGTCAAGATAGTTACCTTGACAAGGCCGTTGTGGGTGTTCTCGAGTGAGTGGGTGGGTATTTAGACCCGTTGAACAGTAGAGTAGTCGGGAGAGAAACAGACCAGGTAGGGCGAGTTGCGTGTTTTTGTGGACAAGAGACTGGGGGGGGGGGGAAATAGGCTGTTGAATACGCAAGAAAATACAGAGGCGGTTCCATAAGTTTCCGACCTGACATAGATAACGCTCAAAAACGGGAAAGCCTTCTGAGCAGTAGATAGTCGCGTCTTTCATTGTTGTAATGCTATAACCTTGCAGCCGGCATCTCACTCAGTTTTGTGAATGGATGCGGTGGATGAAATCTCGTGGTGTTTAGCTCCTTCACGACAATGCATCTATTCTTTTCTGCCCAGATTTAAAACAATGCTGTAAGCTTCAAGAAGTTGAACTATTCACCCTACAGTCCAGTTTGGGTACCCAGCGACTCCAATCACTTATTAAAACTGAAGAAAGATTCAAAGAAGAAAATTTTCATGTGATTGCGATGTAAAAGAAGCAATTTTTGGCCATTTTACGATCAAAATTCCGATGTCTTTTTCAAAAGCATAAAAATGTTAATAAACAGATGAGAAATATGTGTTGGAGCAAAGAATCACTCATCTGAAAAGTTTAGATAACTTACTTTGTATCACAAATAGAAGTTAATGAGGCCTGAAACGTACAAAATCACCCTCGTAACTGAGTAGATGGGTGGACGTGAGATAGGCGGTTCCCGGATAAACATGTGGGCAGATGACAAATCCAACTGTAAATGAACTTGCGGGTAAGAGTTTGGTTAGAAATGCGATGGAGCGTATAGAGCGATTTTTATAAGAAAGGACCATTTTGACAGCTAGTGCTAGCAACATAACTGAAGGTTATGTGGTCGTTGTGTCCTTGAGCCCATTTGACTCTCCTTCCTTCATTCGTTCGTTTGCAGTTTAATGACTTGTAAATAGCTTCGACGCTTCCCTTTGTGATTTCCTCCTCCGACGAAAATTTAGTGCGCCACGAGAAATAATTTAATTTAGAATGTGCAGTGCTTTCTTTTCTTCTGTAATTTTTTTTAGACATTACACTTGTTTAGCGAACTATCATTTCGGTACCTTGTTAGAATGATTTTTCTGTATCCTGAAATGTACATAGGCGATTCTTTAAATGATTCTTTTGCAACCTTGAATGTACATGGGTGATTGTTAGGATGATTTTCTGTTCCCTGAAATGTACGCAGGCGGGCGACAGGATGGGCTGAGCAATAGAATGAACGGGAGAGTAAGTGTGCCACGATTGGGTGATTTGCTAGCAGGCCAGCGCAGTGAGTGAGGTGTATGGGCGGGCGGCAGTCAACAGGGCGATCGGTCGTTCGCGGAAGGACTCTCGGCCACCGAGAGAGCTCTCGCCCGCTGTTTGCCCGAAATCCGCGGGACACGTGTCGGTGCGACCGCCCCTCTGCCGGAGGGAGTTCGTCACAATCGTGGCGGAGAGAGGACTCGACGAGGACACGGCTCTGTCCCAGGACCGCGGTCCCCCGGCCGGCGCGTGGCTCGGGAGCGCAACGCAGGTGTTGGATGTGTTTGCAAGCGCCGGCTGCTCTGTGTCGCTTCCACCAAAGCGAAAGGAATTACGAGAGTCGGGGCATATTCATTTATCGTACGAAACTATTAAATGGGAGACTACCCTTAGGCAGTTCTACCGCACCCGTGTTTCCCACCCGGCTTCCTTGGAAGCACTGGCTGCTCTGTGTCGCTTCCACCAAAGCGAAAGGAATTACGAGAGTCGGGGCATATTCATTTATCGTACGAAACTATTAAATGGGAGACTACCCTTAGGCAGTTCTACCGCACCCGTGTTTCCCACCCGGCTTCCTTGGAAGCACTGGCTGCTCTGTGTCGCTTCCACCAAAGCGAAAGGAATTACGAGAGTCGGGGCATATTCATTTATCGTACGAAACTATTAAATGGGAGACTACCCTTAGGCAGTTCTACCGCACCCGTGTTTCCCACCCGGCTTCCTTGGAAGCACTGGCTGCTCTGTGTCGCTTCCACCAAAGCGAAAGGAATTACGAGAGTCGGGGCATATTCATTTATCGTACGAAACTATTAAATGGGAGACTACCCTTAGGCAGTTCTACCGCACCCGTGTTTCCCACCCAGACTCCCTTGGAAGACTACCCCCGACGCGGGTCAGGCGCTCGTCGCATCGCGTCCTCGCGGCTGAGAGAGGACTCGACGAGGACACGGCTCTGACCCAGGATCGCGCGGGTAGGGTTAGGGAGCTGTCCGCTAGGTGGCCATGGCTGAATTCTTCATGTCAACTGCCACGAAACGATTCAATGTAAAAATTATAAAAGTTGTAGAAAAACTATTGTATGAAATTCGATGTAATGGGTATGAATACATGAATACACTCGTGTGAAGTTTACAATATTCTCTCGTTCCTTGCTAGTATCATTATATCACACTCGTATATTAATACCAATCATTACAACATCGTTTCATAATGTAATATTATTGTATGGGACTATTAACAGAGAGACTGCCCTTAGGCAGTTGTTTCGCACCCGTGTTTACGACCCAGGCTTCTTTGGAAGCCTACCCCCGACGAGGGTCTGGGGACATTTTATCGAGCAGGCGCACCTCGCTATAGGGCGATATTCGCCTGGGATTTGACTCTAACTTTCTCCGCCAGATGTCGGGATCAGTTAACTATATCCAAACTGTCTGGTTGGGAGAAAATGAGATCTGGTAAGGGTGCGATATTGTCTGAGGGATTTAATTTTGCTGGGCATCCGCCAGGGACATGGCTATCGTGGATTTTCCTCCCTTCGAATATCCACGCACCTCGACCGGGATCGAACCCGCGCACTGGGGGTTCAGAGACCAGTAAGCTAACCCCTCACCCAGGTATGGGGCAGAAGTCATGGCAACTAATCATTTTTTTAAACCAACGTTATCGGATTATTTAATTTTATTTGACGCATGATATAAATGCTGTACTAATGTGTATTCACAAATACAGACGGCTATGTCAGTGTATCTATTAGCTCAGAGAGCAATGAAAAGTGTTTTCTGGCTACCGCCTTGCAAGATGAATGTAATCTGCTTAGAGGATCACTCGTACACCAAGATATATTCGTTCTGTATGAGAAAAAAACCTGAGAATGTCACAGAGAATCGATGGAAGCTGTTGGGAGTAATGCTTTTCCATATCGGAAAGTCGCGAGATAGACGGGAGTGTTAGTGCGAGGACACGTAGCAACTAGTGTTCAGCAACGCGCGTGGCAACATGTGAGTGTGCGGACCGATGCGGCACATGCAATAATCGATCATCTGCATAATCGGACCTTTAAAATCGGTATGGAAGGTCTCTGGAATGTTGTGAATTCCAAAAGCATTACAGCATATTTAACATGAAAACAGTACTCTCGTTTCAAATACCTTAAATATGAGGAATCAAGCTTTGTATGTCGTTAAATGTCTATGAACTTATTTCGTATCGTGTACTTTCATGTGTATATTTCACATTTTCCACCCGTGCTCGTATTTTAACAAAAAAAATTGTTGCCGTGACCTATCTAGAAAACCCTCGAATCTAGAAAAGAAATTTCTGGCAGGGAAATGTAAGGAGAATACTTAAGAGTACAGAATAAAGTACGAATATTTTCCAAGTGAATTTCTTTTCATTGCAAACAGTGAAAGTCAGATTTCATTAATCAACAACGAAAATGTGAGTTTTAAAGTAAATATGAATTCCTAGAGTGGCATACACATAAATATGAATTCCTTGAGTAGCAATAACATTTATTATGTACACAATGTACTTTTTACTAGGTAAAAATATTATTTACATGGCAGTAAATTTCTACATGTAGTTATAATTTATGTAGTTTAGTGGGCATGGGCCCATGGTAATCGGTTTCCGGTCGCCAGGCAAAACCGTCTCTAATGAAAGGCTAAGAAAGCTATCGTCTGCAACGTTATGCGCCGTTGGGCCAGCCTTGGGCTGTCAATTGGCCGTTCTTTTGAGCAGACTCGATTGATTGATTGATTGATTCGTGTTTCTGGGTGCGTCAACTACTTAGGTCATTAGTCCCGTACAAGTAGTGCGTGTTTTTTCCTAAGAGGTGATGATGATCTTTTGCCCCGCTGGATGGCGAGATCTGGCGCCGACCTACCGTCGACTAGCGGGGTTTTCCCCTAACCAGGTATCTCCCCCCAGCGGGGCACCGCCCCAGCCGGGACAAGCTGTAAGCTCGCTGCCGGTCTCCCGGCATGTGTGGTAGTGTAGTGTATGTTAGTGTAACTGTGTGTGTAAGTGGTGAGGATAGGACAAGAAGAGGAAGGAAAGATCGCGCGCGGTCCGTGGCCCGTTTGGTGGGGTACTGCTCCGGCATTTGCCTGGTGTTGATTGGAAAAAACATGGAAAACTACCCATCAGAGCAGCCGGCCGCTGGAATTCTCCTCCAGAGAGCGACTGAATTCGACCTAGCTGACAAGCTAAGTGTCGAAAATCCTGCCGCCGTCAGCACTCGAAACTGGACCTCCCGGTCAGAGGGACTGCAGTGACATCAGGTTGATGCAGTGAGCCATCTCTCCCGGTGAAGCAGACTCGATAGACCAAGGAGAGAAGAAGTCACAAATGCCAGCATCTGTACTAGGCGTCCGCGATATATTTATTTTGGTGACCGGGAATGTCGTAAACATAACGATTATTTTAAGTAAAATTGTGGAATTGTATCTGTTGAAACTTTGGCCACCTATCTCTCTTGGTGCATCGCTGCAGGCAACAGTACGCTGTCATTTCGGGACAATATTTATACAGTTAAAATACTGATGAAATAAAAATACTGCCTTTGGTTGTGTGCATAAGGGTGATTATGATATACTATTAATTATATATGAATGCCATGTTGGAGTAATAAATTGAAGTGTCTGCAGGCCGTACCTCGCGTGTCAGTTATTTTGTCTCACATTTTTGGTGTTTCAACACAATACGATATTTACATTTTTATGAATAAATTGTAACCTCCCAAAATGCATAGCATACGAGTGGAATTGGTAAATAGCGATTGAATTAATGTACCTCTGAAACAACGATTTGCACATTAACCGCACAGCTGGTGCTCTCATGCTCCAACATCAAAATTCGTGTAGTCGGAACGCCTGAATTCCTCGGTAATGGTGTTTTGCCATTCATGTTTTGTTTTTTTTATATCGGGCAGAAAGAGGCGTTGATCGTAGGAAGAATGAACGTAATTGAATACACCACTTGCGGACGGGTTTGCATGACACATAATGAATAAATGAGATGGCAGAAAAATTTTAATTTCATGAATTCACCGAACACGATACGAAAACAAATTCTGCATGTCACATCACTGTGTTCGAGAGTTCCTAGTTGCTAAAATTAATGAGAAGGTTAGAAAAGAATGACTCGTACCATCATTATTATTTGCACAAATATCACAATTGCCATTACCATTTCTGATAATCCATCCTGATCGGTACCATTCCTTACCGATCTCCGATTATAGAGGTTTGTTTTTATATAGTTAGTTTACTGCAACGCCTTTGATGACTGTTAGAATTCACAAATTTTTGTCTTAATAGTAGGATTTCCCTATGCATAAAAATAATTTAAATATTTTTTTTGCAGTAACCTAAACATTTTCATCAAATCATGCTATTAGTTTTTAAAGACAAATACCACAGGAAAATTTTCTTTAACTATTTTTACTACACAGTTGGCCACGAGAGAAAAAATATTTTCTTTTTTTGGCCATCTATATTTTCGCTTTTTCGTCTGAAGTACCTGAATACAGTTTTAGTTCAATAAACGAGCATATTCAATGGGAAATGGAGTAAAATAAGGATGCTGAATCATGAAATACTACTATGGAGTTCTTCGTGTTTCATCTGACTTCAAATGTGATCATTGCTCATGTATACCACCGTGACGTTTCGAAATTTAATGTTCAAATAAATATTTCTGAATTCTTTAGCGCACCATTGAAAATAATTTAAAAGCTACTTAAACAAATGCTTAATTTAATTTTAAATATGAGTGCAGTTTTTTTTCTTAATCTATAGGAGAATGTGTCTCTATACAATACAATCTGACATTCGACGCCAACGGCAGAGTCACTGTCACCCCGGCAGTTGTCTGTTCTGTCGTCGCCTTCTCCGCCTGCGTCTCCTCTTTCACTCGCCTCGGCCGACCTGCAACTCCAGGCGTTCCACAGGACACGGATCGCCGACTAATAAAAGGGCAAAGACCTCTTGATTAATACGAGTACACTTATTTTTTTCTTAATCTATAGGAGACCGTGTCTCTATACAATACAATCTGACATCTGACGCCAACGCCACAGTCACTGTCACCCCCAACAGTTGTCTGTTCTGTCGTCACCTTCTCCGCCTGCCTCTCTTCTTTCAGTCGCCTCGGCCGACCTGCAACTCCAGGCGTTCCACAAGGCGCGGATCGCGGACTAATAAAGGGCAAAGGCCACTTGATTAATGCGCGCTCCCACCCGTGGCAGCCCCGGGTATCAAATGAGATAATCACTTTACCGGGAGGTTTCCTTTCCGTTCTCTCTTCTTCTTTTTATCTAAAAAAACGCCGCCTCTTTTTTTTCTATTTCCTTTTTTTTCTTTTAAAACTGTTTCTTTCCGCCTCGGCGGGTTTTTAGTCTTTCATTTTGAGCGCGGGCTGTTACTGCTCACTGGTTTCGGCTTAATTTATACGAGCTTTCTTTGCTGCCAACGCCGCCGCCGCCCCCGCCGCCGCCCGCGCCGTTTCCTTGCCGTCGCGGCGCAACACACAGCAATCTCGCCGTTTCTCGTGGCGCGCGGGAGGAGCGCGGTGCTGCAGGATGCATTGTGCCCGAGCGGGGATGGCGTTTCGCAGCGCACGTTTGGCCTTTGCGGTGCGAGTGTGGGTGTGAGTGTGTGTGTTCGGGGAGAAGCGGAGAAAGGCAAACGGGTAGCGTGGTGGAAGCGTGAAGTTGCTTTCAAGAGCAAGTAGAAGCGACGGAGTTGTCGGATAAGTGAAAGGAGGATGGTGACGAATGAATTGGGGTTGAAATGCACGATAGAGGGGTAGTTTTGAATTGTTGTTTGTTTTTGTTTATTTGGCATTTTTATTTTGTTTTGATACAGTTGGGAAGCAAATTGAATTTTTGCTGTGTAAGATAGCATTTTCTTTTTCACTTCCACTGATAGTTACACAGGTTTGACACGATTCACCCTGAGAACAGTAGTATTCTAATCCTCTCTCATATTAATGTGAGAAAGATTTTTTGATAACGCTTTATATATTTGCAGAAGTATTCATTTAAATCAAACCACATAAGGTGAACTAAAGAACGTGACATCCCTTCGTACATGAATTTGTCAATATCAAGGATATTTTCTCTCCCTTATTCCCAACTCACTATAGCCATAGACTAAGGATGTATAGACAGCTCACTGCCAGCAGCAAAGGGTTATGCTTTTAAGGTGACTCATTCAGAGATGGCACCACCGTCGCATCTTAGTTCCGTAAAATGTGGTAACCGAGTAGAGTGCGCACAGGTCGCGACTCTGCCCCCACTACCGATTTCACCCCTCCACCATTCACTGGCGGTATTTTCAAATTATTGAAACTATTACTGCCACAAGATCTTTCTACGGCATTTACATTTAGGGAGCACATGGTGGGCTGTTGCCCTAAGCGTGAGCACGCAGGACCTTCCGCCTACACTCTACCAATTAACTGCACCCCAACAATGACGTGATCCTGTGACCATAATTATTATAATCATGGGAGCACTTCTCTTATCCATTCATTGCAACGCTTTTTAAAAACAATATTATTTATCATATAGTGGTGAAGTGTCCTGCGTTGCTCAAGCATTTATTAATCAGGGACTGAATATAAATTATCGTAATCTATGTTAAATTAATTTATTAAATAGGGACGGAATATAAATTATCGTAATCTATATTAAATTAACATAATTTCCGTTTTACTTCTCACCAACAGGGACATCAATAATTGAAAAATATATTAACCCTTCGTTGCACGATTTTTTCTTTTAAGGTCAAACTTTTTGGGGAATAATTTGGATTGTGGAGATATTGGGAAAAATAGATAAAAAATTCTAATTTATATTTGTGTCGTAAAATTGAAATTTTTTGCTTCTTTGCATATATGCAAAGATGCGCGTTAAGTTATACATTTTGCCTTTGCATGCAGCAATATTGTGGAATAGTGAATATGACACGTATAACAAAGTGCTTGTAGAAAAGTTTATAATAATAACCCATAGTAATTTTATTCGTTATCATATTATATCTTATCTATTCAATCATTTATTATATATAATATAATCATATATATAATATAATTATATATAATATAATTATATATACATACATATAATTTATTTGATTTTTACTATTTTTCATGATTACATGATTACATCATGAAAATTAGTAAAAATCAAATAAATTCGAACACAATACGTAATCTCCAAAAACACTCCTGATGTCGCGGCACGATATATAATACAACTTCTCGAGCTTTATACTTGGCACAAAAGCTTTGTACTGTAACATTTACTTATCATCTGGCAAAAACGTACATTGTTGGCAACAAGGAAGCGGCCAGGCTTCCAGATTTCAGTGGAAGAGATAAGACAAGAATAGAATGATCTCACGAAAGATATCTTCTCGAAAGGTTGGCCAAGAGCAACAATCTCATTGAGTGTTCTCCGTACAACACCGCGACCAATGGAGGCTCAATGCAAATTTACGTGCACCTTTGCAGGTCCGCACAAGTCCAAACATCCCTCTTTAAAATTACAACTATAAACAGAAACTAGATTCCAAATAATTCAATTCTTACAAAAAACTTCACTTTTAAACCACAAAAATCCCCATTCAATTAAAGTAATTAACAACCACAAAAAAATCGAAGTAGGGCGACAAGCACTCCGGAGTGAACAACTATTTACCGAGAAAAAAATATTCAAAAAGACTACTTATGCTCAAATTGTCGAGTACCCAATGAATCTAGTAGATTGTTTATTATTTACAAAAGAAATGAATATATTTGCTCAGACAGAAAAATTTAGTGAGAAATAAGAGAGCAGTCGAATTGTGTAAATTGGGTGCTTTTTTATTTCTTGCTTAATTCTTCTTTCTGAAACTTCTTTTTGAATTCTTCTTTCTGAACAAATATATTCATTTTTTTGTAAATAATAAACAACTTCTGTTTCTGGAGTGTTTCTATGCTTCTATAATGAGCCATTCCACGTCAAATCTCACTCGAATTGACACGATTATTTAAAAAAAAAAAATGACACGAATATATGGCATTCATTCTGGACATCAAAAAAAGAGGCACGTGTTTCTTTATTTACCTGAAAATTGTTATTTGTGTAGTTTTGCCTATATTAGATTTTTAAATTTACGCGTACTTTGCAAAATATGATTAATTGACTCTCTGAATGTACTTAACATAAAAATTACTGGTTTGTTTCGTTTACTTTTTTGATATGTGTATTCTATTCATCTGTAAATTACTTTCTCAAAAAATAAATATTTCATTAAAAATTGTAATTATTTTTTAAAAACGAAACTTTCTTTCTGAACTCTCTCAGATTAAAATTTGAAAAAATAGGCATATTTCTTGTTCAATTTTCTACAAAACATAACAAGAATTATGCCCACTTTTGGGCACTCAACACGTATAGATAAAAAAATCAATTGTAATTATGGTATACGGGCGCGTGGTTCCTGCCCCTGCACTAACGAATTGTGTTCAGTCTTGGATACTAATGCCGACGAACAATAAAAAGAATGGCCCTCTGCCTGATTTGGGTTTCAAGAAACATTAGTTAATCTATGTTTACTCTTTCCCCAGAAGGGATGGGTGACAGCAAAACGAATGCTTTTCCTCGTGTCAGCGAAACGAATTTTACTGCGAGTCACGGGACATGGTAAAATTTTCTCAACATTAGTCGCAATACGTAATACTTATGAAGACAAGAGTGCTAGTATTTGTTCTGTGAATCGTGTGTACACTATGCAACAGGAGTGGCGATCAGCGTACGAGATAGATTTTTCAATCCATTTAAACTTTCTGATCACGATTTTTAAAAAAGAAAATGCCTAAGACGTATAAACCACGATTTGCTGGAGAATGTACAGGAGTCATTAGACTGGCGAATTTGTGATTCATTTCGGAAGAAAGGGAATCGCACTGATAAGTTCCAGTGTGATATTTGTGAAATTCGATTTGTAAACAAAATAATTTCTATTACTGATCCAATGCAGTCCTTGATTTTTCAAAAGATGTTTCCTTCAATTTCTTCACAGGATTTATGTAGATTAAAATCACCAACTGGTGAACTTTTGGAAATGGTTAGAAATGCTATAAACGTATTTAAGTCTTTTTTTCCTAAAATCTGGCACAGAAGGAACATTAAAAAAATCTTTTGAAGGAGTTAATGTTTCCTGAAGTTCACAGGAAAAGAAGTATTGTAGAAGGTTGTGTCCTTCACGAAAATTTGTTTTAGATCTTCTTTTCAGGGTCTTAATACAAAATCACTGTAAATGGTCAGTGACAGATGTACCTTGCCACGAAAAAGTTTTAGAAAACTCAAAATAATTGACCAGTAGAGAGAAGGTATTATTTTTTACCTTGTGTTTTGCATACGAGTACATAATTAACTAGGAGAAGGGCATAGGAATGTGGGAAGTTCCTTTAATGCGAATCTTTCTCAATTGTTATTGAGTTTGGAATGATAAATATTCATATAATTATATTTTTGTGTTTATAGAGCAGTAAGTTTTGATGAAAAGGATCTCCAATTTTAATTGTATGATATATCAAGGGTATCTAAGGAGGGCATAATTTATCTTTACATGAAGCCCCGGGGACATTTTCAACACTTTCAAAAAAACGGCTCCAGACGATTTGACTAATTTTTTTGTCAGATAATCTAAAGGTAGTTTAAGAGAATGGCACAGGTCTCATGTTGGTTGAAAAATCTGGTTTTTCGAAAATTGAAAAAAATCAAAATTTTTTCGGAGTCTTCCTACAGCTACAATTGTGAAGATACAATTTTTTTCTTAACGAAATATGTTCATAAAAAACAGATCTTTAAATAACGTCATGTTCAAATTTTCGAAAACATGAGTATTTTTTGCGATATTCTGTGTCAAACATGTGCAATTTTTATTTCCTTTAAACCATTTTTTCTTAGACACCTCACAACAAATTTCGATTAAATTGGGACCTTAGATAGCATAAAGGTAGCTTAAGAGAATGGTGCATGTCTCATGTTCGTTAAAATGCCTGGTTTTGCAAAAATTTAAACAAAAATGTCGGCCACTTCTTATAGTACTCCGTATATACGTGCATATACGGAAAAGTAAAATATACTATGTATATACGTAAGTATAAGGAAAATAAAAATAATTGATTTAAATATAATTTGTTATTGGAAATGCCAATATTAATTCAATTTTTGCTTCCTCACACTAACTTATCGACAATGCGGAGGCTACAATGGAATTCCGCTTAGCGCTCGCGAATTCCTGGGAATTAAGTACATGTCATTGTTACGAGTTGCGATAACAGCTAGAGACGCGCAACTTGGCGACAACGTGCGATTAGCCACCACGAGTTCGTACATTGCTGTGTGTCTTCTGGGAGCAAATAAAAAACTTCACTCCAGGAAAATATTGCCTTTGATATTAACCAGCCATTCAGCAATACTGAAATTTGATGGATATAATTATTTGTGCGATATGAATGAAAAACTCAATAGCTAAGATGTCAGTAGGGCAGAAAATGCAATATCTTAATAATGCGTAGCTGTTTTTTATAATTCGGGAAATTACGTGCTGTTCTAGCACCACTAGTTCAGTTTTGTTGTATATTTTTTATTATCTGTGGGGGCCCTGAAACACGAGCCTCGTCTGCCTGTGCCTAAAGATGGCCCTGCTTTCACTGACCTCACATCCCGTATTGAACTGGGACACTGCTGATGTCAGCAATTTCAATCTTTTTTCTGGAAAGAAATGTTTCTTTTGGGCACTTGCTCCAAACAAAACTATGCAAACATTCATTTGCATTCTATGTTTTCCCATATACACATTCCAGTAATTCATTTTTTGCAAGCCTCTGATACATAGGAATTATTTTACAAATAACACTGGGAGACAACAGTTTTCTTGTTGTTTTTGCCATGTTTTGAAATTTCATTCCCTTGAGCTCGATTGTAGAAGCACCATGAATTTTCTTCTTTAGGGCATTTAAAATGCTATGTCTTCAAGTCTGTTGGCATTGCATGGTATAAGGTGGCAAGTATTGCAGACTTCATCTTCTGCACATCTGGAATATTCTTCTGAATGGCATTGTGATAATTTGCTAAGACAAATAATTATGTCATCCTTTAAATTGACTTACTTTTTACCTAGTGTAACACCCTTCACTTTCTATTCTTGGATTATTTTTGTAAGCCTGTTTTAAATCCTTACATCACATGTTTTATACATTCTTCTTTTCTAATAATAAAGTTGTCTCCATAGATGTTCAGTTTCAGATGGTGATTGAAAGTCCTTGCATCACCATCTGACAGTATTGTTGTATATCTAAAATGATGAGCTACATCCATTGCATTTGAAGATCCATTAAAATTACTAACACACTCTCCACTTAAATCATGAATTTCTTTCCATTTTTTATATTCACAGCTTTTTTTCTCATAATTTGCTCTTGTTCTTTTCACAAGTGCCACAGAATTTTGACAAAACATGAAAATCAGCCATATGACCAGTCAAGATATCGATAACAATTCCCATTACATAACGACATGTAGTGCCTCGTTTATGCCATGTTCCATCTTACAATACTAAAAAATTTATAACTTCATCACTGACTGAATCTAGAACATCTATGTAAGCTTTATGTATGGCTTTATGAAAGCCTCAAAATTTCCTCTTATTTTTGCATTATTTTAATAACAGAGAGAACATGAGAATTGTAAGTTGAAACATTCGTTCATGGTAAACCAATTACCATTGAAACAGCTCTATTGCTGAATGTCCCCTACCTATTTGCAAAGAAGCATCCACAATTTTTCTATTCACTTCATGTGGTGGCCTACTACAAGATGATGTTAGGGTAGACGATGGCTATTTGAATTTTATTTAACAAGAGCAAATTACATTGATTGTTTTACTTCAATGTATACATTTGAGGATCCACAGACAGCACTCACACGAATCCTTCAGTAAATGTTCCCAAACACACTTGTGAAGTAACATGCAAGTGCAATTCTCTTCTTCGGATATTTCACTGTTCAGCAGGAAAAACATCAGTGAACTTGGAAAGAATGTTCACACTGGCTGATGGCTTGACCGGTGATATTTTGGCTGAAATGAACAATGATTGACATCTGATACTAAAAACGTTTCTACTTCCTCAGCACTGGCATTTATGACTGCAATCTCCTGCCGTTTCTTCTTTACAAAAGCTGCATTTTTATTACCACTGTACTCCTTTGCACCGAAATAATTCCAACCTGAACTACCCGACGGAACATAAATTGAGAATATTAAATACTTATTAAAATAATTATACTCCCAAATAACTAAGTTTTAGAAAAGTTAAAATAAAGAAACTAATGTGACTAATAGTTTGGAATTATTCATTTAAAACGAAAGTTCGCAACAAATCTTGTTAATGGCGTAAACGACCACTTAACATTAGAAACATTTAATTTCTGACAGATTTCGAATTGAAGATTTGCGCCATGGAAGTCCGTTCGGCTCGCGAATGGGATCGCTCGACTCCGCTCGGGTGTCTTCGTGTACGTTCGTGGCTCCACATTTTGCTCTCCCGAGAAACAAGTGGCCAGGCAGGCCAGCTTGGGCGACGGCAGCTCGAGCCCAGTGCCTGCCGTCGCCATGGAAACAACTCCCCTCCACCATGTTCCCCTCCCCGCGTGATATTTCCTAGAAACCCCCCACCACCAACAGAAAGCCAGACAGCCCTTCACACTTCCCGACGTTGGCGCATCCTAGCGGTGGACGGGGAACTATTCAAAGGATGTAACTAAAAACACGCCTGGTGAGCCCTCTATATACATCTTTACTCTATGCTATAGCAATTGTAATTGAGACGTATATGTCTTTTCTATTCTCATGGGCCTACTCTTCCTACCCCACCTCACTCATATTTCTCCCCTTCTCCAATCGCCGGTTATCTTTCCCTCTCTACTGTTGGCGCCGCTCCTTCGCACATCCCTTCTCATCCACTATCTCCGCACACATTGTTTTCATCGCTCAATTCATTCTCTTCCCCTCCTGGCTAATGTAGTGACCTCTGCGCCTTCTTCGCTTAAGCTTCTCTCTTTTTTCTCGTGTATTCTTCTTTCCTTTCCTTCAATGTACCCTTCCTCCAAGCTTTTACTTGCCCCACTCCTTTCACAAACTCTGTTCCACCTCTCCTCGCACCCTAATTCAACGTCTATCCCCTTCATACACAAAGGCCTCTCTCTCTCTCCCTCTCTCTCCCTCTCCCCCCTCCCTCACCCTCTTTCTCCCTCCTATCCTTTTTGCCTTCCCTCTCTCTCACGCTCACTCTGTTTCCTTCTCTATCATCTCTCTCCCTCTCGTTCTCTCTCCCTCTCGTTCTCTCTCCCTCTCCTTTCTCTCTCATGCTCTCTCCCTCTCTTCCTCCCTCTCTCGCTCCCTCTCCTTCTCCTTTCTCTCTCGCGTTCCCTCTCGCCTCCTCTCTCTCTCGCTTCTTTCTCTTTCGCTCTCGATCCCTCTCTCTCGCTTCCTCTCTCCCTCTTTCTCTCTTCCTAAACACTCCCCGGCGCTTCTTAACACCCTTTCTCTCTCCCGCCAGTCACATATCCCTCCATTCTCACCGAATCATTCTCCTCCGTGCGTTTCTCTCTCCGTTCTCGGGTTCCTTTCTCACTCTCTTTCCCCTCCCCGCTGCACCGGCGCCATGGAGTTGCTCGGCCGCCGCTGCCGCCGCGCCGTTTGTGCCAAGTTGCGGCCCCCTGCGAACCGAGCCGAGCCGAGCCCAGCCCAGCCCAGCCGCCACTTCTCCGGCTTCCAGGGGCATCTGAAGGAAGCAGCAGCCGGGGAGTCTTTTGAGCAGATACCGGTGATTTATCACAAACTTTGGCCTCCAGGAGGCGGTTGGTGCGGCTGCGAATCTGCGTTGCGTGAACAGGGCGGCTCGGAGCCGGCTCCACTGCGGCTACGCAACAAGAGTTTCCTCTTGCCCTTTGGCAACTCGGCTCCGGGCACTTCAGCCTCTCTACAAGCCCTCGTCGTCTTCTTCTTCTTCTTCTTCTTCTCCTTCCTTTTTTCGTTTTCCCCGGAGAGTTTAGGCAAACGTAAAAGAATGAATGAATGAATTTTATTGGCTTTAACCTTTATTACACGCCATTATACAATTATGGACATCATTCAGATCAATACAGTTACTCGAAAACAGAAATTACTAAAAAAGACAGAAATTACAAAAAACACATGAATTACAGAAAAAAACACCTAGAACTCACAAAACTTTTAATATATTTACATTACACGTTATTTTATTCAGTTTAGTTATTAAATTTAATTTCAGTTACGGCAAATTCATTCAAATAGAGCAAATGACCGTAACTTAAAGCAAGATTTAAGAAAATGAAAAAATTATTCAGTATTGTTTTGATCATTTAGTCTCAACAGTTCCAGGATGTTTTGATTTTTTACAACATTGTTTCTTAATGGTTCATAAATTGGGCACAGTTTTATAATATGTTCTAATGTTTCCTGTTGATTGAGATTGCATACCATATATCTTTCTAGTTCCGATAGTTTGTAGGTTAGGAATTCTGTATCTTTTATTAATTTGTAAATTGGACTGTAGGATGAGAATGTTCCTCTGTTTAGATCCTTTTGAAAGACATTATCTGCGTTATAAGGCAAACGTAAAAGAAATGTCGGTATTTGACTTAAATGAAGAATGTGAATTAAGAGCATACGAATGATTAATCACATCCATGATGTTTTGTCTTCACTGTTCATTGCACAATCAGAAAGAAGTACTCAGTTCTTGCTCCCATACCCTACTTTTGCCAGGTTGACTGATTCTGAACCTTTACGCATGCCATATTTCATCACCATGTTTCATAAGCTGACTTCCACTGAATTACATCATGTAGAGTTGTTTGTGCCCTATTATCAACATGTTGTAGATAACCAGATATTTTAAAATCGTTATAATGATAAATACGGGAGACCGGGACTAGTGACAGAGTCAAGTTGTGACATCGTGCTTACTGACAGATTCAATAGAGCTCATCTCTTGATAGTTTACATGCACGTTTCAAACCTTTACCTATGTCTGCTCTTTGAGTTGTTGCGGGAACCATTGCTTTATTTGCTTATTTACGAACATTTTGTATTTTACACGTAGTGAACTAAAAATCTATCGGATTGTTCCAGTCAACCTTAGCAACAACAAATCTGAAGTATGTCCAACTATTTAGTATCACTGAAAAACTGACTTTTTAAGCTATATTTGATGAGTTTCTGTTTTATATGATTGGTAAAATAACATGAAATAAAAGCAGAAATTCGTATTAGTGTGTCTCGGTTGTGACAGGTTTTATGGGGCACGTCGTGACAGTGTCACTACTTGCTCCAGTATTGTTTGAGAGTAATAATTTTAATTCCATGAAATGTAGTGAGGAATTACGAAGCTTAGTACATGATTTTGCTGTGGAGGACAAAATTAAATTGCAAGAACTTTGGATAACAAAGAAGTCTGCAAGTGTTGATTGGATGACGAAATATATGCAGCGACACTATAATTTCTCTTCGTGTTTCTGAAGCTACTAATTTGAATAGAAACACAAGTTTCAATGAACACAATGTTGACATTTTTTCAACCATTTAGCCCCTTTTTTAGAAAAAATATGTTTTCAATTCAAACTACATTTGGAACATAGATGAAACTGGGGTATGAACCGTAAAAACGCAATAGGTCATGCTGCTAATGATAGAGAAGGCAATATTGCTGTTTCTGTTGCAGAAGATGGGTTACCCTCATCAGCGGTTATTCGTTTGGAAATCAGGCCTTTTCTTAAAGCAGTACCACAATGAATACCCGTAAAAGAACAAAGACTTTAAAATCTGCCAGAACTAGCACTCCTTTTAAATAAGGAATTCGATTACAGTAACAAGAAAAATTAAAGAAAAACTCTATACTAAAAAAATTAAGGAAAAATGTGACTTGTTGTCAAAAAGCTATGTTTCTATGCAAGATCTAGATCTAATGTGTTGAAAAAACACAAAATACGTATCCGAGAGCTCCTAAGGTGATGAGGGGTGTATGTGCCTTATTTGTTTAGAACCATTTCAGAAATCAATGGGTGGAGAGAATTGGGTGCAGTATATAACGTGTATGAAATAGACTCATGTAAACTGTACTAAAAATGTAGTACATTATGTATATATTCACTGCCATTCGGATGTTGAAAACAATTAAAATTAAATAAAATTAGCATATAAATGAATCAGTATTGTAGAGACGTTTGCTAGATTTGAATAGAACAATATTCTAGTTTCTTTATTTGTGTCACAAGTTGTGCCCCAGCCCAGTCACAACTTGCCCCGTGGAGGAGCATGTTGTGACAAAGTGCACTCTGCATAAAATTGTTTATATATAATTAAAAACATGTATTTTAAATACAATTATATGCAAATTTATACAAAGAGCCATTCTATTTGTTCCATTTATTATAAGTTTTAAATTATGGTTCGTACACCTTCAAAAATTAAATTAATTAAACGTGTCACAACTATTCCCGGTCTCCCCTACTAGTAATTACTGAAATTATAACACCAGAAACATCTAGAAACAATGCTTCGCAGTGTTTTGCAGTCACATACAAATATCTACTTCCAGAGTGAAATTCAATAACGGGGTTGACATCACCTCGAAAATATTCGTAAATGCTCAGAGAAATATTTGGTGGTTTTCTCATTGAATTAGTCACATTGAATCATTTTTCTCATTGAGCTGAAAGAGTATTACTGTTTGCAAGTAGTACTCCTGAGGTTTCATACATTGCGATTATATTTAGCAACGGGTGTCAAACATGACAAAAAATATTTGTGAGGTCTATATTTTTTAAATATCTGCGAAAATTGTTAACGGAGAACAGATATTTTATTCATCAGAAATTGGTTTGTAACTCCACATTTTCGGTCACGTTTCGTTGCCGTTGTTGAGTCTTATTTCCTTCTCTATATATGAACAGTCTATCCTTATAGTTTTACCATTGACATTCGACACACCCAGTTACGTTCATATGTTGGTTACTCTTTAAGAATTACGAATCATTATCACAGGAATTGCAAGTCAACATCAAAAAGAAGAAGCAGCCCGGAATTCCTGGAATCTCATTTCTGTGACCTCAGTAGGATCTAAAACGCAGAATTTTGTTTACGTTCTATCAACAGAAGTACGCCTCATTTCAAAGCTTCGCGTCTTCGGAAATCGAAGCAGCAAAGCCAAGATAACGTTTTAACTAGACGGCCCTTTAATTAAATGTCGCAGCGAGGTGACATTGAGAGATGGGACATTTTATTGCCAGCAGTATTTCCTTCGGCGACGAACAACTGTCTGCTGATCGTCTGAGCGAAACAAAATTAAATCTAAGACGTTTGGAGACGAAGCGAGAGATAGCGTCCAACACAACGCTTTATTACGTTCCTTTGTTCTATTAACGTCTGTCCTTGAGTTGAGGTTGACATCGTTGACACACTTTCGCAATTGATTGTGATTTTATACATTTAATATCACTACGCATGCTGAACTACGCACAAACGCTGAACTCATGACAAAACTAGACTACCAGAGTGGAAGTTATTTTCACGATGTGTCTTTCAGCTAAAGAATGTATAGATTTCCTATCATACGGTTTACATAGGAAATACTGTGTAGTTCCAGCATGAAGAAATAGAGAAAAGTATATCTCAATAGAGTTAATTCAAGTATCTTGTTACTTCAAACATACATGTTTCAGATAATATTTCCCCATCTCTATGTTGGCCTTTAGTTACATTACCAGAACTGTTTAGCTTGTCTTCTCGAACATCTATTCATGTCCTTAGAAGCCTATAAAAACCGCCAGCTTAAAACCATTTCTACTGTGAAAACAACCAGACTAAATTACGTAACACAGCTGAATGGATACTATTTTGATATTTGTATTAAATTTTAAAAAAATCTGTTAATATTCCATTGGAATTCAGTTTTTAAGGAAACTAGTTTTCGATGTCTGACATGAAATTATCTGATAAGGAGCAATTGAGGACTTTGTTTCATTGTTCAAATTGTTTCTCTGACATTAGTTGGGAAGGTACATTTCGGACCTTCACAAAAATAAATTGTTTCATTGCTAACTTTCAATATGCATCATGAAGCTGACATATGTTTCCCTCGATAGCGCCCTTCATCTCAATGGTCGTTTAACACTGAGTGAACACTTGTTCGGGTGTAATAACTGTCACGCACACACGATACCCGCGCACAAAACATTGAAGTAAAACTAATTTCTGTTTCAACACTTAATTGGTCTTCATAAGTTGGTCAAATAATAAAAGATATATTTCACTACAATGGAGTACAACTGTGTGTCAGTAATTTACGAAATATAATATAATATCAATATAATCTGAATAATATATAATAAACTATCAATATAATATTAACGTAATGCAACTGAATATTTTTTTCCGCTTTCGAATTTCTTGTTCATTCGACTTGTCTTTTTTTCCCTGTTTTCAAAATGTAAGAAAATATCTATATATACACATTTGATACTCATATAATTGGGTGATTGTTTAACTACTCAAACACGGTTCTGAAAAAAATGGCAATTGTAAAATTTAGTGATATTACTTCTCCTTGTTAACTCGTAACTTGTCTGTTCTTAAAACCCGCGTTCCTTCAACACTTAAAAGCTTCAGAACCCATTGTGGGGCACTCACCGAAAATATCATGCACTCTCCCCCTATATAATGCATTAGATAATCTTTATGGGCCGTTCTACTTAACTTTTGGACCGACGATAAAGAAAAACGGGTCGCGCCCGGTCCTCGCCCATTACACCGGGGCTTCGCTGAGGAACTCTCTCTCGAATGCAAGCGGGTGGTGGCGAAGAGGGCGCCGCCCGCGGCCATCGGCGGAATTACACGACGTGCTTCTGGAACTTAACACGTAAAGTGCGAAATAAGTCGGTTTAAATGAAAGTGTCCGCGGTAATTGTTTTTTACGTCACGCGGCCGCGCCCCCGGACGCGTCGGTTAATCGGGAGATCTCGATGGTTTAGTGGGCGACGCGGCGAAGCTGGCTCCGCAGCGGCAGCGCGAGGAGGGGACGGGGAGAGGCGTTGGAGGGGACAGGAAGGGAGAGAGTCGGTGATGGGGGTGGAGGCGGAGACGGGATTGGGTGAGGGGGACTTTGGCTGGAACGGTAGAGGACACGGAGGCGCGAACGCTGTTGAGAACGTACACCGCAATGGCAGGCGAGGAGGGGATGGAGAGAGGAGATGGAGAGGATGGGGGGGAGTCGGTGGTGGGGGAGGACGTGGAGACGGGATCGGTGAGGGGGACACGGAGGTGCGAACGCTGGTGAGAGCGTACACCACAATGGCAAGGCGAGGAGGAGACGGAGAGGGGCGATGGAGAAGAGAGGAAGGGACAGAGTCGGTGGCAGGGTGGAGGCGGGGACGGGATCGGTGAGGGGGACTTTGGGTGCAACGATAGAGGACACGGAAGTGCGAACGCTGTTGAGAACGTTCACCGGACGTTGACGCTGGAGGGGATGGCAGTGTTTTTGATGGCGGGGTCCCTGGTGAGGGTATTGATGTAAACTCTACGGGAACTCTGTTGCGGTGGGGATGCCGGTGGCTCGTTGATGGCATGGGCGAAGGGATGGACTTTGGCTGGGACGAAGAGATGGACGTGTACGGGGCGACGGGATGAACATTGGCGGGGGCCTTGGGATGGTCTTAGGTGAGGGATATGGGAGGGTCGTTGCCGAGGGCGATGGGATAGACGTTGGCGGGGGCGAAGGGATGAACGTTGGCGGAGACCATGAGATGAACGTGGGCGGGGGCGATGGGATAGACGTTGGCGAGGGCCAAAGGAAAGGGCGTTTACCGGGGCGATGGGGTGGACTTTCGCGATGGCAGTGGGATGGGCGTTAGCAGGGGGGAGATGGGATGGAGCCAAGGAATGAACGTTGGCGGAGAGAAGGAATGGACGTTGGCGCGGGCGTTGGGATGGGCGATTTCGAGGAAACTTGAGCGGACGTTTGCGGAGACTCACGCAGGGATATTATCAGGAACGCTGGCGGGGATGAGAAGGATTAGCGGAGTATTCGTTGACAGGATGGTGGACAATGGTGTTATGCTAGTGGTGATGCTGGTGCAGACGTTGTCGGGGACGCTGGTGGGGATGCTTGGGTGGAAGAGAGTGGCGGGGGAAATGAAGGCTGCAACAAAGAGGACAGCAAAGAGCAGGAAGGGAAGGTTTTACAGCTAAATAACTGTGAAAGTAGGTGTAACAAGAACCTAGAGAGAGAGACGGTGCAAGAACGGAGCGGGAGAGGAGACGAGTGTAGTTCAGTGCAAGGGAAGTCGTCCAAAAAGAGGCTGCTGGAAATGTGGTCTGGGTTGGGCGGGGAAGAGAGAGGCGATGAAGCAGGAGCCATGTACGCAGTGCTACTCGAAGGATGATGATTGGAGAGGAGCATATCCAGTGGCAAGGGTGGGTGTCCGGGAGTCTGAAAGAAAAACGGGTGAGACGCAGAACAATGTGGTTGTAAGGAACGAGTCACGAATGAAAAATGATCGGGGTATGAACAAAGAATGAAGACACGTCTTGGAGCTATACCTACTGGAGAGTGAAGAGAATAAGGGAGAATCTAAGAGGAGATGTGAGAGAGTAAGGATGGCAGGCGGTGATGTAGAGGATAGCAGACGAGCGGAGGAACTCAGTGGCGGGGACGGAAAGGCGGAACGGACATGCGAAACCCGCTAGGTGGTAGTAAAGAGTAGGGGTAATGCAGGGCGGCTGGGGCGAAAAAGTGCCAGGGAAGGGTTGACGCGCAGTGACGCCAAGAGTGGACGGACGCGAGTGGTAGAGTGGGACGAGTGGTAGATGGGGAGTAGGATAGTAGAATGGAACGGTGGCGAGGGCAAGGGGGAGTCAGAGAAGAGTGGCACTGGGATCAGGGAAGGGAAGAGGAGAGGTTGCGTGGGCTGGACCTGAGCGTAAGCAGGGTGCTCATTGGATGGTGGAGGGCAAGGTGGAGCTGGGGGTGGGACGGGGCCGGGTCGGGGTTGGATGGATTGATGTTTCTGAGCACGTCATCTGCGGTACTCATTATCCCCTTGACAGTGGAGTAGTGGAAGTTTTATCCCGGGAGTATCGGCGTTCCTCCTTCGTTGCTTGGTAAGATCGGGTGCCGAACTACACGCGTGCTAGGGTGGAGAATTTCACCCGTCACGTTTCGCCCCCACCTCAGCTAGGACCAGCTCTAAGTTCCCAACTAGTCTCCCGACACGTGTGGTAGTGTAGCGCAAGTGTAAGAAATTGGTGAGGATAGGACAAGGAAGAGGAAAGAAAGATCGCGGACCGTTACTGGGTATTGCCTGGAATGGATAGGAGAAGTCACCGAGACTATTGATCAGAGAAGCTGGTCACTGCAATTCTCTTTCAGACATGACCTTGTTGAAAATCCGTCACCGTGGGGACGGAAAGACGACGGAGAAGGGAGAGAGCAGAGACGGAGTGGGAATGGACTGGGACGGTGCGGGGACGGGGAGGGGACGGAAAGGGGACGGAGAGGAGAGAGAGCCGGAACGGAGGAGGACGGAGCGGGAACAGAAGGAAGACGGAGAGGGGTGAGGGGGCGTGGCAGGGGCGGAGCAGGGGCGGAGCAGGGGCGGAGCAGGGGCGGAGCAGGGGCGGAGCAGGGGCGGAGCAGGGGCGGAGCAGGGGCGGAGCAGGGGCGGAGCAGGGGCGGAGCAGGGGCGGAGCAGGGGCGGAGCAGGGGCGGAGCAGGGGCGGAGCAGGGGCGGAGCAGGGGCGGAGCAGGGGCGGAGCAGGGGCGGAGCAGGGGCGGAGCAGGGGCGGAGCAGGGGCGGAGCAGGGGCGGAGCAGGGGCGGAGCAGGGGCGGAGCAGAGGCGGAGCAGGGGCGGAGCAGGGGCGGAGCAGGGGCGTAGCGGGGGCGGAGCAGGGGCGGAACACTGGCGATGTAGGGCGGGACGCCGGAGTGGAGCTGGCGCTCGCCCTAAAGGAGATGTGCGAGCCGACAGGCCTCTGAGAGGGAAAATGAGGTAGCTGCAAACTGCCACCGCAGTATTTTTTGTTTCGGGGCAAATTATCCGCCGCCTCTGATAAGACGCGCCGCTGGGAATCGCCCCCCGGGGACGGCGTCCTATCCGTTATCGGGCAGGCGACTGCCCTAAGTGTTTTTGCGACCTGCGCGGGCGGAGCAGAGACCAGCGGGGGGTTTCGCGTCTCGTGTATAGCTCTTCCGAGAGAGTGAGAATTTTGTCCCTCTGAAACTCGCGTATCAAAAAACTTTCGCACGTTCTCGTATAGTTAGAGACTTTAAATAATGTCCAAATTTGTTAAAGCACTTCCGCTATCAATTGCAATTATTCGATTAACATATTGCCCAGGAATACAAGTACTACTAAAAATATCCGATGTGAGAGTTTAACTAACATATTACGTTAACTCTCATGATGATATCCAACATTTTCAAATGTTACTAGATGTAAAGATTTTCTTTTTTCATTTGCATCTGCAGCGGTTTCTTAACTGAGAGGATAAGCACCCAAACGTAAGATGACATCGGTTTTTACATTACTCTTTACGTTCTCATTTATGATCATGTGAGTGTTTCTAATAATATGGTACAAGTTTCATGAAAATAAAAATGATAATTAAAAATAATCATCTTTATAGTTTGTATTAGTAAATTCAAAAAGTGTTTCAGTAAAAGAATGTTACTCTAACTGTATACATTTAATTAAGGCTATCTCAACTTCTTTTGAATGTTCTTTGACCGTTGATATTGTTAACAATATAAATGTTTATATGAATAAATCGTCTTTATAATTTATAACAGTAAATGAAATTTTACAGTAACCTGAATGTTTAATAGACTGAAGTTCTTATAAATAATCACGTAACAGAAAGGTAAGCAGGAATTCTGAATTTGTAGAACAGATAAAAACACAAACTGGGATATACTCAATTTTTATAACCATTGTATTCACTGACCCACTGTTTGCTAATTTCAAGAACATTAGAGTTAGAACGTTGAGACGTCAGAGTTACAAACAATTCATTAAGATAGCGTTTTGCTTGCGAGAAAGAACCCGGAGTCCAACGTCAAAACTATGCTCGTTACTTCTCGCCTTTAAACTGTTACATCCGTAATAGTTTTTTGGACAAAGGCCAACATTTGCTCGGAAAGTAGTGATAATTGCAAAATTGTAGATTCAACATAATTTTAATGTGACAGTCATAACTACGAGTATGTGTATTCTTGTGTACTCCAAGTGACTACTTTAATGTTAAACCTCGTGATCTTTACTCTTCATAAGTGATTGCAGAAACAAGTAATTCAGTACAAGTTAAAATGTATTTTTCTTCTAATTTGAGTATCCCACCATCAGGCACATTTAGTGTTTCGGAAGACTTGTAACTTGTCTTTGCTTTCTGGATCTTTAACATCTGTTGGAGATTTTCTCAATCGATGGGAGATAGACCTTATGATGTTGTGAGCACCTCTCTTAAGGATGATAGCGAATGAGGGCTGGATGCGATAGGAAGATTCCACGCGGTCCTTGGCCCATTGTTGAGGGTACTACTCCGCCACTCGCCTGGAATTGATCAGAGGAAATCAAGCAAGCTGTTGGTCGTAGCAACGGGTGTCTAGCAATCTTATTAAGGTAGTTCATGGTTCTGACTTCTATTCTGGTTCTGTAATCTATTCACTCAAAATGCACTAAAAGTCGAAAATAATCTTCTATGATTAATTTTGGAAGAGTTTAATAAGGAACAGATTACAAATATTTGCTTAAATACTCAATGATAATGGTTCTTTCCTTATGTGTGAAAATGGAGCAGGAATAGATATCAGACTAGGCAATATGAACAGATAGAAATAATTATGTCTTAAATCATTTCAGCCAGCCTACTTCGTAGACACATGGCATGGTTTATTGTACCTCAGAACTACCAAATGTCTAAATTAGTCTATACAAACCCTAACCGTGATTGTTACACTCAGCTTTTACACATGATTCGACTTAGAAGTGAATTCGGTGTTCGCTTGCCTTCATGAGATGTTAAAACGGCTATCTCAATGAATGTTTCATATGTCAGCCTAAAACAGCGGGGTTTTGCACCATTCTCTCGCACACTCCTCAGACCCACGTCGAGCTTGTGCTAGTGCGTCTTTTGTTTCGTGCGCGCGCGCCCCTGTCGGATAAGGTTGAAATCTGCCTCAGAGCTTACGCAGGGGCGGCGATGGCGGCGTGTGCATGTGTGTGTGTGTGTGTGTGTGTGTGTGTGTGTGTGTGTGTGTGTGTGTGTGCGTCTGTGTGTTTGTGTGTCTGTCTTTTTGCCAGCCGCCGTGAGATTTAATTGTTGCGAAGGAAGCGTGCGCAAGATTCCAGAGAGAGCTCAGATTAGGGAAGAAAGTGCACAAGGCACAAGATGCTTCTCAGAGGGAAAATATGAAGTTACCGAGGAGGGGAGAGGAGAGCTTGTTTGCTATGAAAAAAGTTTCATTATACGCTATGTTAAAAATGAAACAGCACTTTGCTCGACGAGGTTTCGTATATTCTTACATGTGACAGAGAAGTGAATAATATTCTTTACTGGAATATTGCCCGCTCATATTGTGAGGTTTCGCAATAAAGAATATGCAAAGAAACTACTTTCTTTTATGAAATATATCCTCAGAAGAACCAGTTTTTTGCGTAGTTTTAAAGAGATAACGACAAAAGCCTTTCCTCTAGCGTTTGGTTGTGGGCATTTCGAGAAAATATTAGTTAAAATGACAACTACCAATTGCGCGATAACATAGTATGTGAAGTACCGTACTGACCATTTTGCGAATGATGTAAGGTCGTGAAATGCGCGATAAGGAAAAATTTTAAAAATGTATTTCGATTCTGAAGCCAACGCAGTGAAAAATTGGCTTTATAGCCACTGCATTGTAAATAATGTATCTCGTTCAAATTTTCATCCACATTATATTGGAATTTTCTATAAAATATGAGATTGTATCTGGTAAAGCAAATTAAATATTCTTGCATAAGAGAAATGCAATCCTTAGACGCAAGGATTTTTGAACTAGCATGGATGTTTGAACCATTCCCACTGAAAAATTTGGAACTTCTAATTTATGTATCAGCGTTAATAATACTTCACTATAGTTCAATGTAATTATCTACGTTTTTACAGTGTGAATGCATCTTAATATTATAGAAACACTTTTGGACTTTTTCTTTTGTTGGTCATTTTTATTGGTCATTTTATTAGCAGACGCTTCAAATTCTGTACGTTTTGCAGTGGACCTTATGCAACGGCCATTATGCTTTGGACATTTTTGTAAGTGGATCTTTCTATAACTGGATATTCTGAACTGCACATTTTTTACCTGGAACCTCATAGCTTCTCGGCTATCCGGGTGACGCCGCGTCGTTAGCAGAGAGGCCGACGTTTCGCCTAACATTTCGTAGGCTTCCTCAGGGCAGTGACATGATATTGTATGCGTCCAGTATTATATGTCGTCCGACCACGGTGACGACTGGCGCGGGGCCTGGGTTGGCCCCATCCGCCAGCCAATCGGAGGGACCTCTCCGCCAATCACGGCGCACCTGCCCCACCCGAGCGCCCAGGCAGAACAATATATAATACTGGACGCATACAATATCATGTCACTGCCCTGAGGAAGCCTACGAAATGTTAGGCGAAACGTCGGCCTCTCTGCCAACGACGCGGCGTCACCCGGACAGCCGAGAAGCTATGAACTCGAGCCGCGGAAGCCTACGTGTATACCTGGAACCTCGTTCGTTCATTCTCATGTTTTTATTCGTTCATTTTGGGTTGGCAAGACAGAATATGTAAGTGGTGATAGTAAGAGTGGTGTGTGTTGCGTCGTGTTGCAGGCACGTGGGGTCGGCGGTGGTGGCGTGCAACTGCACCCCTGGCTTCACCGGCCGCCGCTGCGACGTCCCGGTGCCCGAGGCGGAGATCGACGGTGAGTCCCACGCGCTTCACTTGCGTCACCGTCCATGCTGGGTGGCAGTCTCTAGGTGTCACCTCATACGCATCCACTCATTCATTAAGTCCATTTTCATCCATCAATCACTATTCAGTAGATTTTTCATTAATTCATTTGGTATTGCTTCATCCTTCATTTATTCAACCATTATCCATTAATTTACCCAACAATAATTTATTCATTAATTTATGTATTAATTCATCATTAAATTACTTGATGTTTGTTGTATATTCATCTTTCATTTCCTCTCTCATCGTTAACGTTTACTTTCTCGCCTACAACTAACTTCGTAGAAGAGAGAAAGTATTGTAATATTGTAATTCTGCGGTAAAAATCAGCAACTTTTCGATAGAAACAAATATAGTGTGAGAGCTTGTATCGAGAAAATATAAAATTGTTTTCTTATATGTAGTAAATTATTTTCTCCAACGGTGTGTCTGTTCGCCCGCCTGTCTATGATCAAGAGTAGTGCCATAACCAATCAGAAAATTTTCTCCAAAATTGATATTTTCCGAACAATCTGACCAAACTCGAAGTCATGCGAGTTTGAAACGAATGTTTTGATTTTTAAGGTTCTTTTCAAAATGCCTCAACAACATTAGTAACCTTTTTACAAAAATTACTCCCAAATTATTTCTTTAAGCCTTTGCCTCAGATACAGCCTACGACATTTAAAAAACCGCACTGGTCTCATTTTCGTTGAACTCTCTGAATTTTTGAAAAAGTAATGGCAAAAGTATATTGCAAAAGTTTACATTGGTTTCGGCTTTTTCTACAACGATTTATTTAAGTGTTTTTAAATAAAATGTGTTATTCAAAGACATATCTTTAATAAAGTTATGTACCATTTTTCGAAAATATATGAACGTTTCACATAATGTTGCTAAAATATCGGCAATTTTTGAACAATAATTTTCTCTAAAACGGCTACTAAATGTTTTCTTTGAATATTGTACAGCAAAGGACATTAAGAAAATGGCGCAAGTTCCATTTTTAACGAACTCAGTGTATTTTTGAAAAGTTGCAAAAGTCAGAAATAATACGAGAAGCATGTGCTTTTGAAGAACCTAATTTTCAGTCACCGTTAATTTTTTCGTTCATTTTTCTATTGACTGTTAATTTGCGTACTCATGCAACTTACATACATTCATTTGTTGTTGATTCCGGCATTTATTCATTATTTTTGGCTTGTATTTATTTATTCTCGTTCATGTCATTACATCTCGATAATTTATTAATTCGTTGATTATTTATTTCATGATCATTCATTCATTCATTATACTTTTATTTTTCATCATTCATTCATCCATTTACAGTTTACCCATATGTCATTAATTTATGTATCCTTCATCAATTTTTTAATTCCTTCATCAATTTAGGATGGCAAGGCTGAACGCAAAAGTATTGCTTACACTCATTTCACATAGCAAGAAGCAACCAGAATTTTCAAGTTTCGATCTTCGTTTCACTTTCTACTGTTATGATGCTTGACTTCATCAGTTCCATTAGTGATGCAGTAGTGTTTCTTTCTATTACTTACCTGTATTTATCTGTGTCAGGTCACACTGTAACATATTCATTCAGTTCTTTGGGATTCTATGGTTAATTGGATAATATTAATATACATACATTTACCATCAAATGTTTGTCTAGTTTTATAGTCATGTGAACTTAACGTGGTGTCCGAATGGATCAGCAGTGCACCTGTATTTTCATTAAGTACACAGCGTGTAACGATCCCTATCAGAGAGCCCCTGGTGCTGTTTTCGATGACAAGACCCGTAAACACAACGTTCACGAATTATCAACATTACCCGAGGTTAGGACGTTTACGCATCCGCTAATGGCCGATGCTAAAACAGACTGATATAACGGAAATTTATGTACCCAACATTGCGAGTCAAAGGTTGTATCAATCTTTACTGTACCGTTAATGCAATAGCATGGTGTTCCTATTAAAGACAATCACGAGATGTTTCATGAGTTACAGTAGAAAATTATTTTAGCACAAACAATATTATCCAAATATATGATAGTCCATATTTTTCTATGAATCAGATACTTCTTCGTAAATTCACTAAATCTTGAAAAACCTATAAAATCCTAAAGATAATTTTCATATTTTATTGTGATATTGAAAACTGTTAACTCCTATTCAGAAATGCGTTTATTGTTGTGTCACAAATGTGGGCCAATGCTAAATTTTTAAGCCAAATTCTTGCTAAGTTTAGGGGATGCCGGCAATATTCTGACTCGGTTACAAGATTTAAAATTTTCTTGTTTATTATTTGTTTGTTTCGACATAAAAATACATTTTGTATTTTCCCTTCATTACTCTACTCAAAAAATACTAATTAATCGCATCACGAAAACTCGAATCTAAGGAAGGAACGTAAAAAAATGTTAAAATGTAAAAACAATAGACAGTATATCGTCCTACCAAAAGAGAAAATACTGTTTCAAAAACCCAACCCAAAAACCCCATGTGTATAAGAAAGATGAAAAATACATGGGTTAATTGAGAAGAACAAGATTTCGAAATATCGAGGTTGGATTTATCGAAACTATTTTTTTCAAACGGTACTCAATGTGAATCCATTTCCCGCAATTCATATCGAAAAGCTGGGCGAGACATAATTCATAACTTATCCATTTAGGAGATGAGTGAAGAGGAAAGAATTTTAGGTTCGGTCATTAGGTGAAGACCTCACAGTCCCTTTTCTCCTTCAACTTCGCGCATGGAATTGCGCGCGTAGTGCAAACTATTCGTGTCCGACTTGTCACGGATAAGCGCACAGATGACAAAGATGGCGTGCGTTTTCTCCAAAGATCAGAAAGTTTGCAACTTCTTAGGAATGAACGTGCAGTTGTAGTACGATTGACGTATTGAATTTTGTGGCATGAGATCTGCGTTTAGTTATTAGGTTAAGTATTGTAAGGGCTATTTACAAAAATTTGGTGTCGTTTTTGAGAAAATTTTTGATAATGTTTCTGAGGCTTCATGAGAAGTAGAATCAAAAATCAAAATATCCGTTTGAAACTCCCCAAGTCACGAGTTCATTCATATCGATTGGGGAAAATCAATTTTGAAGAAAATTGGCTGAACGGTTTAGGCGCGAGCGTTGACCACAGACGGACGGACGTTTTGCTGTCAATCGATTTTTCGGTATCAAGAACCAAGAAAACATTTATTCTGCCTACACTACATGTTGGAGGATTTTTTTCCAAATTTAGCAACAGGATTTATCAACATTTTAGTAACCAGAGCTCGGCAATAAGAGTTTTTTCTGTGGAAAATTCGCCGTTTTCCGGCGCACGGGTACGTAACTTTCTCTTCTTACGAAGAACTTCGTAACGCAAGAAAGTAAAAAGAAAAAACCTATTGATTTATCTATTTTAATGAGATTTTGAGTTTTAGGTGTGGGATTTTCCTATGTTTTATTGTATTTAGAAACTTTTTCTCAGCCATTTTCTAAAGCGTAAAACCAAGAAATAAAATGTCCTTTGGTCCAACAAGATAACAATACGAGCTCGCATATTTTAACGTCGCGGAGTCCGTTTTAAGCGAAGTGCCTTAGCCACAGTAGGCGGCGTCCATTGTTCCTAAGTGCAGCGTGAGCACCGCTGTAGTAGGCTGCGGTCAGAGCAGTGCGTGCGTGCGTGCGTGCCGCGAAAGAACGCACCGCATTAAAACATAATGCGGTAATCTCCTGGAAATGGGAGGCGGCACTTCATTTTAATCTGCCCTCTCCACCGCAGTACATGTGTAGCGTACACACGCTCTCTTTCGGACGTTGTTTCGTGGTTCACGGTAAAAGTTTTTTTGCAAGTTTATTTTGGGTGATTTGCGATAATTACTCAGAAGCGACTTGATACTTGTGAAACATGAAATTACTTACTTTGTGCGTTTATTGACTGACAAAATTATTATTGGTATGCACGTTAATTTTATGCGTGGTGCTAAATTGTTCAGGAGAATTAGTAATACTGGTTCATCAGTAGAATCCTTTGAGGATGAAATGTTTTCATGTTACGATAATTGGTTTCTTTTCTAAGAATATGTAATTTATTTTAAATATTGTCACTCACAGAGTTGATTTATCCAAGCAAGAGTTGGACGTCTATATAACGCTTTATTAAGTGTCATAGTTTCAAGTATGTTCATAATTAAATAATGCTCTTTAAACGTTACTGGAATTGATGTATTGCGTTCAACTACGTTCTTATATGTAGATACTTGCAGATGATGAAAAGTATTTAAACTTTAATATAATATTATTTCTGCGTATTTATACACTTATATTAAAAAATATATTTAAATTTTAAACAAATATTTTGAAAACAGAAAATTATTAGAATTAATTCATAACTTCAGCAGTTTTCGACATACTTTTCTGTAACGGAAATACACGTTTTCTTATTTGTTTTTGAAGTCATTTGATTGAAAATGATAAAAATGTGCGTACACATTATATGACAAGGCTTGAGGAAATATAAATTATTGCAAAGCCTACAATCTTAATTCGCACTCTACAATCAAAATTCATTCCAGATGATCTGTCTGTTATTTCGGAATTTCTGAAACGTGATCCTAGTTTGCTTGAGGCTACAAGAGAGGGGAGCCGTCTATTAGGAGACGAGGGGCACCGAATGTGAACTCCGCTCTGCACCAGTTCCTTTGGAAGAGAATAGGAAGTAGTCTCTATTCCTTGGGAACAGAATAGAAAATAGTCTCTATGCTATACCCAGTGTTTATGAGCTTTAAATAAATAAATGTCTTTATTGATGTCGAGGCTCAAGCCATTTAACCTGCTCTTCCGCCTGACCACTTTCAAAAATGTTTATTACAATTTATTTTATGATAAAAAGGAGATCATTCAATGAGAAATACGCACGCAATTTAGAAGAAGGGTTTCTCACATTGGAAGCAGGAGTGAAAGCGAGGGAGGAAGAAGTTGATAGAACAGGAAACGCACTCACAACATTTGTGTGTTAATTTGAGGTATTAAAAATTAGTCACAAATATATCAGATTAAAACACTTCGAGTTTTCACTTAAATTTAGAGAAATTATTTTTGGCTCGTCAGTTAGGTACAGAAGAAAATTAGAAGGAACTTGTTTAAAACAGTGACATGCTAATAAGTACTACTAATTCTTTGAGAGAGCGTTTGAAGAAGCTAAAATTCCGTACGTATTTTTGAATTACCCCTAAAAATCAGAAAGAGAGGAAAACTCGTCAGCATACAAGCGACAAACATCACGTAAAGAGTTCAAGTCTTGAAAGAAAGAGAAAACAAAACTATTCGGTTATTAAATTAGGTAAATAAAAAAGAAGAAAAAAGAAATCATAAACGTGGATACGATCAATTCAAGTCTAGGAAAAGTATAGCATTTAAAATTTTCCTCAAACTAAAAAAGTGCAAATTTTAAAAATTTATGAAGTGTTTACCAATTGGAATATTCCCAAGACTACATTATGTATACTTGGGTACACTATGTATACTACATTAAGCATTAAGGAGGAGGTTCATGAAAATTATATTTTAATAGCGGACTTTCAAATCCCAAAAGTAGAGAAATAACGTTCTTTATCTCTTTATTTATTCTCTAATTAGGTCCAGCGGGTTGCCCCAGTTATAAGAATGTCTGTAAAATCATACACATTTGTAATCAATTGGCGTTTAAATACTTCAAAATATTCCTAATAAAGGAAGTAATAGAATTGGTAAAGAATATCTATACTATCATGACAATTAGTCAAAACATCGTTTTGTAATTTTAATAACGTTGAACTATCTTGCTTTGGGGAGAAATCTGTTATTAGTAAGGGGATTATGGAAGGATTATATAATATACTGATCACAAGTATGTTAATGTTAATCGATTACGTGAGAGATTAAGAAAATCGGGCCAATCAATCATTGATAAATGTTCATGAATATTTAATATCGGCATTTTTATAATTACGACGCTTAGATGTATCAATGTATAAAAAAATAATAGATTCAATTTCCATAACAAGTAAATATAGTTAGATACAAACAATAAAGTTCGTTTTTGTAATTTTAAATAAAATTTAGCTAAAAACGAATTGTAATAAACGATATTCCCATTTTGTCTTCAGCTTACTATAACGTTTGTACTGTTTAGTGAGATATTGTTGTATATCGGAAGCTTAACAGTGAAAAATAGACCTATGCCATCTTTATAAGTGTATTTTACTCTATTCCTTCAAAAAATTTAAAGAAGAAATTGGGAATCTTTTTGAGAAAATTTTGAAAATGGCCCTGCGACTTCATGTAAAAAAAATTCTCTCAAATTTTAAAGAATATTTTTTAAAATCGCAAAGCTTCCCAGAGCGATCGGGGAATATCCAAATGTGGAAAAATTCCTATGTGTTATTTCTAGTGGTGTTCTCAGATAATCAGACAGACGGACGGGACGGTCGTTTTAAAAAAAACTGACTAACAATGGGGAACTCACAGGCTCACCGATAATTATTTAATTATTTATTTTTTATAGGATTCAACTTTTTAGAAAGATGAAAATTATTTCTATTGTTTAAGATGTAATTATTTTTCAAAATATAATACCGTTTTAATAAGTGTTAGTTAGCAATTGAGAATATTAGAGCGTCTTTGGCTGTGGGTAAAAATGTTTATTTATATTTACTCTAAAATCCATTTTTCAGAATATATTTTGCAAATATTTTTAGAGTTTGATGCCTTAGCATTATATTTAACTGTATAACACTACGTTATGGAGATACGTTGGCTATTATTTGATATTAAAATGTAATATTAATGCAATTATTCTTAGGTTTTTTTTCAATTGTAGAACTCCAAAATGAAACATAGTTTTGTTTGAACGAGTAAACATGTAGATTAATTGATGACTCAGCTTATCAAAATTATCTACTTCTTCAATAGAATAAAAATTTAAGCTTTGGTCTCTTTAGACGCGCCTCTTCTCGGTAATGCACGGAACCACGGGTTCGCAAACACAACGGACCAAGTCAACATTCTGAGAAAATTGTAGTAATGTGATTAAATGATAAATGAAACCTTATTCTGTTTCCTGGCGTTGAAACTGAGTTCTTAGTTTTCATACTGGCGCAGAGAGTTTGGATTTTTTAAAATTATTCATTACCAGAATTAATAATTTGTTGAAAATTTTGAAGCTCAATTTCTTAAAGTTAAGCCAAATGCGTTTAGCCCGTTTTGATTGTGAACCACTCATTTTAACCCTTGGCGTTTCTAAGTTGGAACAATTCATAACAACGTAGTTTTGAAAGAGAGATTTTTCTACTGATGCTTCATATTCAGCTTCATATCTGTGACGTTCCATAGGCAAAAAAATATCAAAAACTCATGTGCTTGATTGGAAAATAAAAATAACAATAGAAAAGAATTGGAGGAGGGAATTTGGAATATGTTATTACAATACGAATATCGTGCCATATTGTGCTATTCGAAGTTCAGTAGAAACAATTCAAATCTGTATTTTTGTTTTAGCTAATGTTGATCCAGAGGTAGAACGGAATCCTCTTTAATGGAATCTTTCATTTTTGTCTTTCGCTTTCCCTTCTATATTCAGGGACTCTTATGTATTTTTCCCTCAGATTTTCATTTCCATATGTCTTTTATACATTATCTTCGAATAAAATGTACTTGGCTTTATATAGCTTATAGCTTAAATCTGCATCAATCTAAGCCACGATATATGATTTTCCATATTTCTGTATTGTCCATCTTCGTATTGTTCTCATCGTACCCCATAATTCTACCTTCAGTAATGTTTAATTTGTCAACTTCGCATCAAAGATGTTTATCTTGCTTCGTCTAAATAGAAATATCAACCTCTACTGTTGTTCATATGTTGAGTAATTAGATGAATGTGTTGATCATTCTACACCGCGACATATATTTTCAATATTCCCTTTCATTAACTCAAGAGCTCTCGTGATATTTATACCAACAGTTACGCTGCAGGTAGTCTGCATGAAGTCTGGAGTAATCCGGGATTTACTGATCAAGAATAAGAACTCTACAAGAACAGTATAATCTACAGACCGCAGAGAGCTTTAAACTTAGTCGGCAAGTAATCTGCACTTACTCCACGCTATTCTCCATACAGTCACTCTTCAATTCGTTTCGGCAACTCTGTTTTTTCTCTCTCCCGCCTACACCCCGATTACTCCCACCACTTGGACGAGTCCACGAAACTGCACGTCCCCGCTTCGCCCTTATTTCGCCTCGCCCTTCGAAACCTCGTCTTTGTCGCCCCTCCCGCCCTCCTCCTCCTCCTCCCGCTGAGGCCCTCAACTCGCGCCCTCCGACAGTTGCCAAATCTCCTGGTTTAAAAACAAATTTCTCATCCCCGCCACGCCCCCTCGACCGTCGCGACAAGGAAATAAGTTGGTTTTTTGTTCTCGCCCGCGCGAAAATAAGAGTTCGGGAAAATAAGTTCCATGGTGTTGGGTGTTTAATGCAGCGAAATGAAAGGCCGGCGGTATTCCGCGCTCGTTTATGCCCGTCCCCTCGCGGTGTAAATTGCGTTTTTGTGTTGGCGGGCCTGATTGATGCGAACAGCAGCTGCCTGTCGTGTCGAAACATCGACCTGTACGGAATAACATCAGCAAAATTAGGTGCAAGCGATGTCATTAAATGAGGTGGTGTGAGTGGCAGTAAAACCTACGTAGTTTGAAATACTCGTAATGTAATTCTTGTAGTGTGTTCGAAAATGTTATTTTTTTGTTGAGGTTTATCTTAAGCGCAGTTTACTGGGTTGCTGAAGCGGGCGATCTATTTGGTCTACGTGGATCATCGCTTTTTTATCCGCTGCTGGTATAGTGAGCCCGACGGGAGAGAAGGTGCTCAGACGCGATCGGCTCAGTATAGTGAAATGCGAATGTAACTCGGGCCACTGTAGTGGACCCTATATTCTCCAGTCCTGCATTTGTGCAGCTGTAGTTGATAATATTACATCTAGCTCTCCAATATTTTACTAGATGTATGTGCATCCTCTGCATGTCTTCAAACGTCAGGAATCGTGTAAGCAGAACATGACAATCCTGTAAGAGGCTCTGTATCCATGGCAGAAAATAGAGCGGCGTCGGGGTTGGAGAGTAAATGTCAATTTATTGATTACTTCGAATTTCCGGGCTCCTCAACTCTATGGTTGTTAGACCGTAATGTTCTATCTCGGGAGGTGGCGGTGTGTGTGTGAAGACAATGCTCTGGCGTTCGCTTGGTATTTAAGGCATCTCAGCCAGTAAATAGGATTGAATTTCTAAGGGCAAAGGACTTTATTACTTTCTTCATGTAGTATTTCTAGTTTCTCAAATGTTGCTAATCTCGCACTTTTTTAATTGATTTATTTTGTTTTTTAAAACTTTTATTCATCTTTCAACTATTTATAGTTAAATTTTGAGAAGGCATTCTGGGTCTCAAGAAAAGGAACTCAGATGATCTCTCTTACACGTCTCGCACAGTATTTACTGTTTTTTTACTATAATTAAATCAGATTAATTCAAAAATATGCCTACAAGGCATGCAAAACTTCATATTAAACTCAGTTTATAATGGTTATTATTAATTCATCTGGACTTGATCTAGATAAATTCTCCCACACTGGCTATCTGGAGATTACCCATTGGCCAAAACCAACCTACACCACAGGTAGATTGAGTTAATTTTCACAAACCATGTTTTATCGGACATTCGTGGACTAGAGAAGATAAACTATGATTACGAAACGCATAGTTCAGTTGAGTAAGATAGTCTACGAAAAACCCAATTCCGTCTTCACTCTTCGTTGTTAATCTGAAGAAACCCGATAGTTCCATTCGCATGAAGCCCCGCAGTTTAGCGCTGAGAGCTCTGCGTACAAAGCGAATGACTGCCCGCGTCGAAGCAATCAAAGGGGAAACCTGCCCGTGGATTAAGCGGCGCAAACATGAGCTTAAGTCTTCCCCGAACGGAACACGGCCTTTGACTGCCTCAATGCGCTCGCGGCTTGTCGCCCCGCCCTCTCCGCCCCGCCCATCACCGCTTCTCAATCCCCTCCTCACCCGTCTCGCCCCTTCCCTCCCCTCCTCGACCCCAGCCCACCCCACTTGTCCCGCCACACCCCGCTCTGCGTACGAGCGCCTCTTCCCGCAAGCGCTCCACTCACGCCGCTGTACTACGCTTAAGAGCCTAAAAGTCTTGACGTTAGTGGGAAAAGTCTCCATTAGTGCTACAGGCAAGCTATTCCATGACTCGATAGTCCTATTTACAAAAGAGTATTTTCCAACATCCATTCTCTGTTTCCCTGGACGTATTTTTCTAATATGGTCGTGACGTGCGAAGTAAACGGGTTCATGCATTCTTTTCTGAATTTCCCTCTATGTTGGATTTTTTTTCTAATGCCTTGTGAAATATACACAACCTTGCTTTTCCCCACTGCTCGCCAACGATTCCCATGTCGATACTTTGTTGGATCTGATCATAGAGCGGGGAAGATCAGCGTTACCTCCCGCGATAGAAAATGCACTATACTTACGGGTCTAATGACGTTAGCTGTTGACGAGACTTCATATCATATCCGTCATATCATCAGTCAATCCATATTCGTGGGGCCTTTAATTCACTGCGCCTCGAGGTAGTCTCTTCTTTTCTTATTCACTCTTCCATGGCCTGCTCCGCCCGTCCAGATACCACACCTCCCACGCACTCTCCTCTCCTCTCCCCTCCCTTCCCCTCCGCTCCCTCCCCGTCCCCCGTAACCCCACCGTTTCCTCTTCTCCCCTCCTCTTCACACCGATCTCTCCATCCCCGCCTCAAACAACCTCTCTCTTCTCCGCGAGGGTATACCCTCGCTAATCTCCTTGCCGTACGCGTCAACTTGTCCTTTCCCTGCCTCCCTTCTCCCTTTACCAACGTCTTCGTTTTCCGTTGACTCCGTCCCTCATTTCCTGGCCTATCAATTCATTCCCCCATTACGGTATCTCTCACGCACTCACGCATCTCCTGGCGCTTCATCCACTCTTATCCTCTAGCCCATTCGCGTACGCAATCACGCACCTCTGGCGCATTATCCACTTCCTGTTTTCCTGCCATTCTGTCATACACTGGCCTCTCCCTTCATAAACAATAGGTCATTTCTCTTTGTCATGGACAAAAAAGGAGGGGAGAATAATGTTCAAAAGAATGGGAACTTTTTCATACTATGTTTTACACATTTTGTGCTGCTGAGTGATTCCAATATGAATGAGTAAAAATATATTAATAATACCAATGACAGTCGCGATAATTAGTTTCCAACAAGAATCAAAGAGCATATCATTATAAAAGAGTGTCAGCTACTCAGCCGACTGCATTCGTAAAGTCTCATCTCTCCTTGTCATGGACCAAAATGGGGACAGTAATTTTTAAAAGAATGAATAATTTATCGTAATATTTTGTACCCATTTGTGTCTCTGAGTGATTGCAACACGAATGTGTAAAACTATTTATTAATAGAAATGTTAGTCGCAATAATCAAGAATCCAATAGCGTATCATTACAAAACAGTGTCAGCTGCTCAGCCGAGGGCTGCAGCCGCGTCGCTGCCTTCATGAAGCCCCATGTTCCACCCCGTCGCATCGCGAGCGAGCGGAAGTCCCAGAAGTCGCCACGTGGCAGCGCGGCTGTGCTCTCACGTGGCCATTGGCGCGGAAGTCTCCTTGGGTGGCCGAAGACGCGACCCGGGGCTGCTTTGACAGGCGCGTGCACCCACTGCCCAGCGCCCGGCGCCCACCGCCCGGCGCCCGGCGGGCGACGCGCTCCGACGGGGCGATCGCCAAGCACTCGCCCGCCGCTCCAGCGATCAAAGCTCCACGCCCCCGAATCCTAATCCTAACGCGACCCCCAAAGGCGCCCCACCCTCCCGCCTCAGGACGCGCTATCCTATTGCATTGACAGGCTGGCCTACCTGCGAATGCGTTCCGAGCCGGAGCTACCCAGGTGTGACCCGTGCGTGAATGATCTCCCAGTGAGCTTACATTGTACTAAGTTGTTAACTACCGGGACGCGCTCTTGTCACAGGTACCGACGTTTCCGCAGCCATTTTGCGATTCTCAGGGCAAAATGCCAAGTAGTTATGGACTCCGGCCACGGAAGCCTACACTTTCACACATTGGAAGTTGTGTTTATTCGAAGACGACTGTATTATGCAGGATATCTCAGAGTAAATGTTTCCACTTTTTATTGCATTTAGTGGGATCAAAGATTATCACACTTTTGCTAAATAACATGTTATGAAATTCCTCGTAACAGTTTAGATTGAATGCTGTTAGGGAAGAGGAAGAGGGGAAGGCCAACCATTACATGGATGAATGCTATTAATAAAATTATGAAAGAGAAAAAATTAAAATAAGGCGATTGGGAAGTCAAGGAACAGTGCAGGAAACATTAAATGTATAAAATGAAAGTTATTTCTGTTCTGAGTACAGGAAAATGTTATAACTGCATAGATTTTGTAACTGTTAAATAAAAAATGTGGTGAAATGTCTCGTGTAACGAACTTACACATGAGACGAAAGCGCCTGATTAGTAGGAAACTCTTTTATGCATTGGTGTTTTGTAATACACGTTCTAACGCAGGGACAAAGTTGTCAGTTACATGCGAAACGTCAGTGGTGGCCGCATTGCCCACAAACAGGGGCAAATCTCAAGTATGTTAATTTGTTGTACGAGACACAGTAAAACTCGCTCAATGCTGAACGTGTATAATGCGGAAATCAGTCCGTATGTGTGACAATGTGAACAGAAACCGAGGTCCTGCCGAACTTATAAGTAAATTCTACAGTGTTTCATTGAATAATGCGGTATCTATCCAACGTGGAAACGGCCACAAATATCTTTTCTATTTTGTCAGAAATTAAGTTTTTGAAGCGGAAACGCGTCCGTATTTCTGGCATTTTCCTCGTTTATTGTTTGCAGGCGCCCGGCGCGCGAGCTCAGGTAGGGGTGAAAAGGATTTCGCGCAGGCGTCACGAGGGATTTCTGGAACTTTCTTCGTTCATTTTAGGACTGTTTCGTAGAAAAGATAATGACGTGCTGGGTTTTGTTGAGAAGGATAGAGGAAGCTCATCGTCACAGTAGAAAGGGAAAACTTGCGTCAGTAGAAATTGAGGATTCGTAATGAGAAGATGGCTAAATTGTATGTGTTTTTCTCCCTAAACTATAAAGTTAAAATAACTGAAGCTAAAGATACAAACTGTCAGTACTGAAAATAATGTCGAAGTTAAAATGTTGCAAAACCCAAATTTATGAGACATCGAAACACAAGGAAGAATAATGAAACGGTGGATGCAAGAAAATGATGAAATGAAGAGATCAGCGAAGAAAGCCAGCAATGAAGGAGTAACGAAATAGTGTGGGAGTGATTTACGTGTGCAAAATCAAAACTTCTGCATATTTCCGGACCAATGCTTCAAAACCAAACTCTAGCTGTGGCGAAAACTTTACGAAAAGAACAGTTTAAGGCATCTTTTGATTTGTTGGATAGCTTTAAGAAAAGACAGTGTATTGTGGGGAATCGAGTGAAGTGAATGAAAGTAATGTAAATGAATGGAAACCAAAATTGCGTAAAATGATTTCGGGTTTTGAACACAAAAGCATATTTAATGCAGATGAAACGGGACTTTTCTTTCGTGCGTTACCATCAAAATCACTCGTTGTTGAAGTTGAAACTTGTGCCTGGGGGAAACTCTCTAAAGAGGGACCGACAGTTCTGCTCGATGTCTCTTTCGAAACTAAAACTCGCCTAGTTTCCATCCAATTCGACCCATATCGCAACACATGCATATTTATTGCAACCCATTGACGAGAGCGTTATTTATACGTGTATGTTGCACTAGAGACGGACGTTAATGCAATCTTTGACTGCAAACATGAAAGACGCTGAGAGTATCTATGATTTGGCGAGATCTCTATCAGGTTTGGATGTAATAAATTGGGTAGGACTGTTAATAAAGCAAATTAATAAATGACCGCTTTGAAATGCATTCAAAAATAGGGTTTTGGGAAAGATGAGGAATCTGACATAATGAAGGAAGCCATGAAAGCATTACCAAAAATAGCAACGTGTGGAGCTAATAACCTTTCAGACATCACTGCAGAACATTTCTATGCAAGTGATGAAAATCTGGCAACATATTATCTTTTGGAATCGGCTTCAGATTTATTGACAATTCAAAATGCAGATAAAGAAGAAAAAGAAAGTGGATAGAGAGAAAGAAGAAGAAATGGAGCCCAAAATACGTACGCATGCACAAAGCTATTCAAAGCATGAGTGATGTCGTGCCATTCGTTATGAACACGAAAAAAACAAACAATCTGCTGCAGTTACTGTACAATGTACAAAAATGTATTGTAAGTGACATGCCCACAAAAAGGTTCAAACAAGCTACTTTATTTGATATGTGGAAACAGAAGTAGAGGAGATTTTACATAATTCGTACGAACGTTTCAGTCGTGTGGAGGGAAACGGTGAAAATGTGTAAGGAAGAGAATTCTGAAGTTCTTTGTCAAATATAAAATAAATAAAGAGGTGTCACAGTGTAATTTCAAGTGACATAATTCCATTTTATAAGACCAACAATTAAGTTTTATAGTAAGAAAAACAGAATAATCAATCGTACACTGAATACTTCATATCGAATTAAGTACTAACAAGAATAACCACCCAATACATCAGAGCTTCGACATGCATAACTTATTATCTCCAATAAGTAACAGACCACTAACAATTTCGTTTAATAAGTCACCTCTCACAAGTAGACACAAGAACAAAGTTAAGAGAGTATAAATATAACCTGAGTCAGTGTGCCTAGAGAAATGTGTTCAAACGAGGTTTTAACTGTTAAGAGCACTACTGTACGCGGAACACATTACTGCACACCATTGACTCCCAATGCGTGCTAAAAACGTTGAATAATGTAGTCAAAGGAATTTGCTCTATACCGCGGAGGACGACAGATTATGAACAGACCGAGGCACGTCGCAAAACCCTTTCGCACCCAGTTGCCGGGAGGGTCTTATCCAGCTCAACACTCACCCCCCTTTCATCGTAACCCCCCACCCTGCCCTCCCCTTTCTTCAAACTCCTACTTACACTCTGCTGCCTCTTCTGCTCTCCTGCTTCCCTTTCATTCTTCCTCACTTCCCCCCCGCTCCTCAATCTCCCATTCGTCATACTCTCCTTCCTCTAACTTCTCCCGCCCTCCCGTTTTAACCTTGACATCCCACCCTCTCCTCTTCCCCCTCCCCTCCTCTTCACATCACCTCTTCTCCTCCCATCCTCTTCCCCTTCCTCTCCCCCCTCTTCCCCTTACCCCTCCCCTCTTCTTCCCCTTCCCCTCCCCTCCTCTTCCCCTCCCCTCTTCTTCCCCTCCTCCTCCCATCCTCTCCCCTTCCTCTCTCCTTCTCTTCCCCTTTCTTCCATACCCCCTATTTTCCCTCCCCTCCCCTCCTATCCCCTCCTCCGCCACCTCTCCCCCTCCTCTCCTCCTCCCTTCCCCTCCTCTTCCTCTCCCCTCCTCTTTCCCCTTGCCACCTCTTCCTATACTTTTCCACGTTCTCCTTCCCTTGCGCTGGTTCCCTTTCCCATCTCATTCGTCAGACTTCGCGTCGGCAGCCGGCGAGTGGGTGTGGCCGGAGGGGGAAGTGGGGGTGGCTGGTGCTTCGGAGGTACTAGGGGTGGCGGAGGCGAGCGGGCGGGCGGGCGTGTGGGTGGGTGGGAGGGGTGGCCTGTAGCGCAGCCGCTTCGAATACAGCGGATTACTTCTCCCCTAGCGCCGCTCCCGATTCAATTTGACTCGGCGACTTAGTCTCTCAACGCAGCTTTAAAATCGGATGCCGCTGACTTAGGAAGCCGCGGGGGCCGTGCGATTCAATTTGCTGCCTTCAGGAGGCCGCGACTCCGCACGGGGTGGCGCGGCGCGTGCACGCTCCTCACGCGCACGGGGCGATTGTTTTTAAAATACGACATTGCTGTATATTGATTGCGTTAGCGGTATTCCTATTGCGACGTATTGGGTGCATAAATTGGTATTGATATTGCAATATATTGGAAATAAATGTTGGTATTAATATTTAAATATCTTTCAATCATATTTGATATTCATATTTGAATGTTTTATTTCGAGAACGGTGAAACACAGCACATATTCCAAAACATCAGCCAATACGTTATATCGGAATGAATTGTGCGTGTAGACATGCGGAGAAACAGGGATTTTACCGGTGATCTGAGAAGATTAGGTTATAATTTTAATATTAAAGTAGGAATATAGATACATTTTTCAAATGCGAGTTTCTATGAAAACTATTTGCTTCCTGAAGTCGGATTCGGTCCCCACCTATATATAAACCCGAGCGCTGACCACCCCAGCACATTCCAGCCCTGAGGAAGACCACGATAAGATGGTGGAAACGTCGGCCTCACAGCCTTCGAGGCGGCGTCACTCGGACAGCCAAGATCATCCATATTTGCTTCCTGTATAAGTCACAACATAATTTCATCGATTATCTAAATACTGTTCACGAGAATAGTAATAATTACAGTACTTTCAATAATTGTTTTTAATTCTCAACGTTTACATTTGCATAATGATCTTCTGTATATTTATGACTATTTGTATTCAAATGTAATATGGATATCTGTGTGTTTGTCTTTGGTTTTCCTTTCATTTGCACATTGTCTAGTTTCCAAATTGTAACCAATCAGCCCAAATATGGGATGAATCGATCATTCCATTATTAGAGTGTTTTTGTACCCTCGAACGTAAAGCACTATCGATATTCTGCGCATGCGCAGATGCACTAAAGTGATGTGAAACTTGAACTGCGCATGAGCAGAAGATCTATAGTGCTTCACGTTCGAGGTGGCAAAAACTCTCTATTGTAGAGTCCGTTTGTGAGATTTGCTGCGCATTCTCGGGCGCCGGCGCCGCCGGGGCCGACTCCTTATCAGGGGGTGGAGGGGGGGCAACAAGAGGGGTGGTTTGCCCTACCTACCCGGATGATACGCGTGGAGGAGAAGGGCAGACAGGCGATCGGAGAGTGAGAAGTTTGTGAGTCGCCGAGGTAGGAGGTCGTGAGGTAGTACCAGGACTGTGATCAGGGCCTTGCAACTCTCCATCAAAACCAGGGACAAAGCGGGAGGGTGCCACTACAGGAGGCGCTAGTGTCGCCGGGTACAGCTGCAGGTTAGGCTCGCCAACTTCCGCTCATAACAATTGGCTGATTTTTGAGAAATACGAAAAGTGGCTTCTAAATGTTCAATTATTCGTAATATATACGTATAAGAAACCTCTGAAGAAAGCGCAAACATCGGGCGCTATCTTTTGTTACATTACGCGCCTGTTTGCGTCTCACGAACTCACGCAGCAGCCACGCACGTTTGAAGCATTGCGCAGCAGTTCGTATTTTATTTCCTGTAAGAACTGTTCCTATTTAGTTCCTGTAAGAAGGTGATAGAGGAGAGCGCGCCACTGCAATGGTATCCACAACGTTTTATGGGAGTTAAAAGGCCCTGACGGTGATAGTGAGCTTTTGGGAGGCAGGTGTTAAGTTGGATATGTCTGGGGCAAGCATGGCCAACGTTGTGTCTGCGCCGGTGTCTTGAGACGCTGGAATTACCATCGTTTCTGAGAATCTGTGTTGCACTGGCACGCCAACAAATTCGTGGGCCAGCCCTGCCCATGACTAGCTTTTGACTGCGTGAACGCCCGAACAAAGGTCGGTAAAACGGTCTCCTAGTTTCTAATTCCTCCTAGTTTTTATCACCACGAACTGCTGAGATTGCACAAAACTTCGAGTTTGCTGCATCTGCAAGAGGCGGGTAATGAAATGTAGTAAAACTAGTGAGGTAAGAAATGCAGATGTGTTTTACGGTAGTATGAGAAAAATAATTTCATAGTAACTGGAGTGGTCACCGGTATTCCATAAAGGAACTGAGAATTTTGAAGCAATTTGCTATAAAATGCAGGTGATATGGGAAGTTATGTATCTCTCTGAGGGCAGAACATAATTAGTTTTGGAAAGAATATAGTTACGTCAATAAAATGTAAGTGCTGCTTCTGTTTCTTAAAGAGGACATTCTGAATAATAATGTTAAATCCAAGTCAAAAATCAGAGTTATTGGTAAATAGATTAACTGTTATAAAACTTGTACTTAAAAAAAGCAGTTACAAAGAAATTCTGGGTAATAGTGGTGAATCCAATTCAACTCAAAACTCAATTAGAGCTATTAATAAATAATTAAAAGTGTTATAGAAATTGTATTTGCTATGAGCTATTGAATAATTCAAAGGAACTTAAATATATCTAAATGGATGTAATATTTGGTAATTTTCTATAAGATATTGTAATAGTTAATTATTTTTTATAGTTTTTAAGAAACTTAATTTGAATATTCTGTGTTATCGAATCACTCACTTCAACAGAATACGAGATATTCTTTTGGGACATCATTTTGAGTGTTTTCTAAGAAACCTATTTTGAATATTCTGTTTTCTCAAAAAATATACTTATTCACTTTAATAGAATTCAAGATGTATTTTTTGTAATTTAATTTCTATAGTTTTTAAAGAACTTCTTTTGAATGTTCTATGTTTTCAAAAAACTATATTTATTCAATTTAATTTAATATAAGATATTCTTTTGTAATTTCAGAGAATTGCATGCAAGAAATTATATGTGAATGTTGATTTTCCCTTTTGAGTTTTTTTGGGTATTGCTAAATGTTTTGTTTGTTTGTTTTCTTTGTAGTGTCGAAGTTATTGTTATTCTGTAATTTGGTTTTGCTTTCAACGCTTATCCAATTATATATTGTTCTGTGGTCATGATTTTGGTATTTTTAAGAAATCTTCCAAAAAAGCCACGATCCCACGAGAATTCCCTCAGAACCGACGAGATAGAGCGGTTACAATACGAAACTACTTTCATGCATACTATCTACTCCCTCCCCGAAAAAATAACAACAGAAAATGTGTATGAAATAAATTCGATGTCAAACTTGTCATTTTGTTGCTCTTTCATTCAGATATACAAGTTTTGTTTCATTATGAACACACAAGACTACTTTGCGTGTTTTGTTTATAAATATCAGCGACTTCCGAATTTAATTTTGAAGTTGAAAAGTTAAATCACTTCCTTCTTCTGAATCGAATTCTAACTTTCTACAAAACTCTGGCACAGTATCGAGTTGACACAAGTTCAAGCCGAGCCAAAGGGAAATACACCGCATTTCGTCAGTTCTTTGTTACATTTCGCTCACAACATTGTTTTTCAGTGGGACGGTTCGTATCAAAACACATTTAAGGAAAGAAAGGAATAAAACCAGTACAAATTCACGTTGATTCATTGAGCTGAGCGTGTAATGGATTTCCAATTGTTTATCTAGCCTTTTCGGTAGTATCGAATCTATTTAACGGTTATGTGCAATATTACCATGTCCCTAAACATAATTGCAGCTTACAATTCAGATTACAATTTTTACGGTCAATTTACCTTTACGGTATTTTAAGGTTTAAAAATTAATCCCATTGTACTTAAGTTCCAAGAGTTTCGGAAGGTGTCAGGAAATCTCTAGCTCATACAAATGGAGTCTCAATGAAGTTCAGTTCTTCTCATGGACAACAGATTATCCAATTAAATTATTAATACCTTAACTCATGTCTCAGTTTTGCTTCGTTTACCAGAAATATATGAGTAAAAGGAAACTAGATTATTGTACATATGTACTTTTCAAATGAGACCACGCAGTTGCTAAATTATTTCTATTTCTTCCGAATGTACTGAATATTTGAAAACATTCCTTTCTTGTTAAAATTCGATTCCAAAATTTTGGTCATACCGTGCCATGTGATGTAGCTTCACGTTTCACAGGGGCGAAGGTTGACTTTGATCTTCAAGGTCACGTCGACATACACAGCGTTTTCAATGCAATGTTTGAATAACGTCACACTTCACGTGGCGTATGAAACGATTTAGTGATCCACGACAACTTAGAAAGGAGAATGAATAATGGCTGATGTAGAAATGGGGAAAATTAAACACCTAAAATACGTAATAAGTGTAAGAAAAATCAAGAGTTGAGAAATGAACTTATCAAAAGAGATTGTAGTGAAGTCTCCGGAGGCTGGTAAAAATATTTTTTTCTGTTATGTAGGAGGTAACACAAACGTGTAAAAATAGAAATCTGAGAACGGTATACGTTTCAAGCTATAATTTGGAAAGAATACATGGATAATTAGGAACATGGACTATGAAGGTAAAAGAATATCGTAAAAGGTGCGGGTTATAAGAGTTCTAATGATCAAGCTGCGACAAAAAGCCCAAGGTCATTAGAAACAGTTAATGCTCGAGGTACAAACATGATTTTATCTGTTACGTAATTTTAATGATTCAGATTGACTTATTAATTAGTTATTAAATTGACTCGGTTTGTCTTTTCAAATTTCCCTTCTATAATTCCTCCTCATAATTTCCTTACATAATTCCACACACAATAGAACATGTAGTACCATTCAATTGTTTTCATAGTTCCCTCATAAATATGATTCTCTCGATTCAGGTAACTTATGCAGTGGATATCGAAATCCATATCAAAGGCAGTAACAAGTAATTAAGTATCAGTAAAAATTAAATATATTTTTAAAATGCTAAGAAGAGTAGATACTGCACAAGATCGAGACGGAAGAAAGCAAGATCAATTAGGGTGTCGGCGTAGGCAAGGACCCGGAGGCGGTGGTTGGGTCGGAAGTGGAGATGGAGTCACCAGTGGTGCTTTTGATTGATTGGATCCGTGTTTCCTGGGGCGTCAAGTACTCAGGTCATTCGTCCCGTAAGTGTAGTGCGTGTTTTTTCTCGGGAGATGGCGATGATCTTTTCCCCACTGGCGCCGACCTACCGTCGACTAGTGGAGTTTTCCCCTCAACCAGGTATCTCCCACCAGCGGGGCACCGCCCCAGCCGGGACAAGTTGTAAGCTCTCGACCGGTCTCCCGATATGTGTGGTAGTGTAGTGCATGTTAGTGTAAATGTGTGTGTAAGAGGAGAGGATAGGACAAGGAAGAGGAAGGAAAGATCGCGCGCGGTCCGTGGCCCCTTTGTTAGGGTATTACTCCGACATTCGCCTGGTGTTGATCGGAGAAACTACGGAAAACTATCGATCAGAGCAGCCGGCCGCTAGAATTCTCCTCCAAACACCAGCAGTGCGGTGGGGGGGGGGGTGAGATTTGGAAATAGTAAAACAAGCAGAGCAGCGGCAACGTTGTTTATTCAAATGAGGGAGAAGGGCTCCTTAGCCGAAAAACTGCTGGCGGCGGCGGGGGCCGGCGCGTCGGCGGCAGCCAGAGGAACACATTTCGCCACCCGGCGGCGGCGGCGACCGAGCCCTGGGGGGTGGCGAGGGGTGGAGGGGGGTGGAGACGGCGCGGGCGACATCTGCGAGGGATAGGCGCTCCGGCGCGCGTTATCAGAAAATGGAAAGCGATCCGGCGCACTATCGCAGCGAGGCGATCGCCAGGGGGCGGATTCTGCCTGATTGGCGCAATCGACGCGAGACGGGGCGGGGCGGGGCGGGGCGAGGCGGGGCGGGGCGGGGCGGGGCGAGGGAGAGCGTGCTGGCACGGGGAGGCGCGGGGCCGTGGATGCGGGGTGGAGCGGAGAGGAACGGGGCGGCGTGTGGTGGCGCGGGGCGGGAGGGGCAAACTGGCACAGGGTGGCGCGGGGTGGCGCGGGACGAGGGGCAAGGTGACACGGGGTGGGGAGGAGCGGGCTGGTACGAGGAGGCGCGGGGCAGGTAGGAGTGGAGCGGCGCGGGGCGCGGTGGCGCGGGGGCCGCGCGTGACGAGGGGTAGGGCGACGCGAGGCGGGAGAAGCGGGGCAGGGAGGAGCGGGCTTGGACGGGTTGGCGGGGGGCGGCGCGGGGCGGGGCGGTGCGCGGGGCTGGGCGGGCAGGTTAGGGAAGAGGCTTAAGGCGGCAACGGGTGCGGGGCGGGAACGGGGTCGGGGCGGAGTCGACGTCATCGCCGACGTCGTTGCCCTGGGCTTTGACGACGGCTTGGCGACGTCGTTGGCTCTAACTTGCCTACCTGCGCCGAGGCGGGGGCGTGGCGCGGGGGCGGGGGCGGGGGTGGTAGGCGCTGATGGCGCTCCGCAGGAGAGCTAATGCAGTGATGAGTGTCGAAGGCAGCCCCTGCTGTTAGCACGTGCTGAAAGGAGCTTTCTGTATAATTGCTCCATCTCGAATAAACGGCTCCCATACTCGTTCAAGATTCTTGAGAGTTTTTTCCACGTACCGTTTTATCCGTTGGAGTGAATGCGAGCATCTGTCGTTAATACCCAGTGGGTAAAACTGAATAAAATCCGTCATCTTTGCATTTTCATCAAAATACGAGTTCGTGTTTAACCGTAGCCTCATTTCTCAATCTCTCTCTTTCTCTCTTTTTGTCTGTCTTTTTTCTCTTAGTCTCTTTATATATCTTTCTTTGTCTCTCTTCCTTTGTTTCTCTTTTCCTTTGTCTCTATGTCTCTCTCTCACTTACGATGAAGTTATTGTCTTAAGAATTATTGCGGTAAGACCGAACGGCTAAACCGGGAGAGGTCGACCAGTGCATCATCAACTGATGTCACTGCAGTGACTCTGACCGGAAGGTCCTAGTTTCGAGTCTCGACGGTGGCAGGATTTTCCACACTAGCTTGTCAGCTAAGTCGAATTCAGTCGCTGTCTGAAGGAGAATTCTAGCGGCCGGCTGCTTTGATCGGTAGTTTTCAGTAGTTTCTCCGATGAACATCAGGCGAATGCCGGAGCACTACCCTAGCAAACGGGTCAAAGGCTGCGCGCGATCTTTACTTGCTCTTCCTTGTTCTATCCTCATCATTTACACACACACTTACACTAACATGTACTACACTATCACACATGCCGAGAGGCGGTCGGGGGCTTAGTGCTTGTCCCGGCTGGGGCGGTGACGCGCTGGAGGGAGATATCTGCTTGAGGAAATTTCCGCTAGTCGACGATTGGTCGGCACCTAGTCGCCGGTCGCCATACATAGGGGGAAGATCACCGCCACTTACGGATGAACAACATTACTACACTTACGGGAGTAGGGGTCTCAGTAGTTGACATGACAGGAATCATTAACAATCAATCAAACGGATGAAAATTATATGTGGTCACCTTCATTGTCTGGTTGAACACTGATAGTTAAAGTGTTTTATCCCTGATTCTCTAACCGCAGAGTTCTCTAACCGCAAGTTCCAAACGTAAAAACTCCCTATTTACAGTTCTAGCACTTATTCTTTCTGTTGTAAGTGCAAGCTATAGTTCGGGTGACATGACCTGAAGGCAATATCTTAAGTTTAAATATATATTTGATACCGGACAACACCTTTTATTTATTTATTTATTTAGTTCATATAAGCATATTACTTATTGCAACGTCAAAATAAAATACTTTAAAATGTGATATGTATCTTGTAAATATGTCCATACTTGTACATTTTATCTCTAGATTATTAGTATTGTACTATATTAAGTGTGAAAAAGTTTGAAATACAAAAGGAAATATATATTAATCAGAGTAATTACCGTTAAAAGGCACCCATCTATTTGATATTTCCACGCACTACAAAATATATCTCTATTTTTCCCTCGAAATGACAAATACTCATTAAAATTGTAAAAATGTTATTCCTGTGTAATTTTACAAATTCTAGTTGGTATATTTCACAAATGTCACCTGAGTTCAAACAAATGTAGATTATGAAACAATACCACTTTTAATGTTAACGCATCCCGACTCGCAAAACAAAAAAAAATTAATTAATTCAAAGATTTATTTTTTGATGCACCGTACAGCAACTATTGATTATTCAATCTGCGTCTTCATTATAAATATCTCAAAAAATCCACGACCGTCCGTTCTGCTTCACATACTCGGTATCGCGTAATGGAAACATTTAATTTGAATTTATAAATACCCTGAATATTCCGTTTCTGTATAATTAATTTATTAAAACATTCCGACGGCGGGCCAGTTCATGGTTATGCTATTACGCCTTTTTAGTGAAATTGCTGTGAAATTCGCGGAGTCCGCGTTCGGTGCTTCGAGGGGGGGACAGATCCGGTTTGTGGCTTTATCAGCGCAAAGCCGCTTATCAGTGGCAGCGCGCGGGCCGTGCAGGGGTGGGGGCGGGCAGTGTCCGTCAACTAAGCGACCTCCCGACAGACGCAGACGCTGGCGACATTTCCTGGACGTTTTACCCTCGCATTACCGAGGATTGGGAGGGAATGCAGAAGCCCATCGATGATTGTTTGTTTGATTTTTATGGTTTCAGTATTTTAAGAAGCTTAAAATTAGAGATACCGATTCTGATGTGATTTTTGTTCAATGCGTAATGCTTTTTTCTGACAAGTATTCGTCGTAATTTGAGTCATTACAGTGTCTTCGGATGTGGGAACAAAAAATTTCGGACTATTCACTCGAAAACTGAATATTCGTATTACATTTTAGAATGATATGTTGAATTTTAATATTGGTGTAATATAGTTTAATATATTATTATGTTATAAAATATGTTTGTAATTCTTACAAAAAAGTTGAGTTTTTGTCGTTAAATACAAATTTTAATGCGAGAATGTCGATTATCTAATCGATCATTTCGATTAATTTCAATAATTTTAGGGATAATTTATTTATTAAATTCATTCATTTATTTAATTATCAAAATCGTCAAAATCCTCAGTGAAATCAAAGGGGCTTTTTTAAACCTTTTTGTTGCTCCAGTTAATATTCATTAATATCCGCTGCACCTAGAGCTAGGAAAACGCTGTTGAGAAAGAGAACTGCAAAAGCAATATATAAATAATACGTTTTTATCGAAATCAAAATTACTGAAGTATTTAGCAGTCAATAAAGCGTGTAACTGCGCAACTGGGATGTTCGAACAAACGAGCGTGATTGAGCGTGTTCATTTACCACGAGCGGACTCATACGTCCTTTGTCCACGCGATAGGTTCATAATTTTTCAGTTCATTGCAATTAGTTTTACTTGTTAATAATAGCTCTTGCCCTGTGGTTATTCTGTCATCACATCGTCTTCATTCCGTCCTCACTCTGCCCAACTACGCCCTCACTCCACTCTAACTCCGTTCTCACTCCGTCGTCACCCCGTCGTAATCCCCGTGCTTATCCCAAACAGAACGTCCATTTTCGTTCCTATTTTTATTCCTGTTCTAATCTGTCTTCACTTGTGCGGGTATGAATTATTTAAAAGCACTGGCTTAATGAAGCCTACATTTCGCAACTGTTAATCAATGAATAAACATTTTTGAATAGTCAGTAAACGAAAAATTAAATTTTCTATTTTTAATCCTTTGATTTTTAATTGTTAACTGAGAGAAAGTATGTTGTGTTTTTAAGTGAACATTGTGTACTTCGTTCCACAGTATTAAAAATTGAACAAATTGACAGATGTTAATAATTGAAGAACCAAACAATATATTTTCAGGGGCCTGACGCACCAAAAATCTATTGACTTGCAAATAACTATAGCAGATTCTAAGAATGTTATACAATGCAAAACATCTTTAATTTTATTCAGATCTTGCTGGAAAGTGTCCTCTAAAGCTAAAATCGAGATTAAATTGTAAGACAATAGTAAGTCCTCCATGACAACAATTTTTTTCTTGATGTTCATCAATATTATATTCCGCAATTGAGGAGCGTTTTCCTCAAAATCTGATGAAATCCAGTATAGATTGTACATCGTTTAGGCATCTTTTGACTAGTTGTAGCAACCCTCAAATCGGGTTTTATCAAAACTTGACACTTTCTGTAGAAAACTACAGCTTTAAGCAATCAAAATGGTAAGGTTTTAGCAAAAGCCGAAAAAATTCATTGTCAACATTCGTTTTATGAAAAATTATCTTTTCCATTTATCGACTTTTGAAGAATATCCCCTTGATTTATCAACAACCAAATGTCTCTTTAACATGAGATTTTGAACCTCATCTTGCGTATTGTTGGTTCCAATGGCTCCAGTTCACCAAGGATATCTGTGTCTGTGGGAGTCTTCATATGGGTTCCTCGCTCAATCGGATGTTCACATTCTTCCTCCGTGTATAGGGCGTTAAATTCGCCTGTTCTTTGTCTGCTCTCTTTCGTCGATGTCCGGCTGCACTATGCACACATCTTTGGCACCTGTTAAACTTGTCGAATTCACACCATATTATTCACTAATTTGTATTCATTCTGGTGTTGGTCGCTGCACGGATATGACGAAAAAAGTGCACATCCAATTAGACGGTAAATGAGCTATCAACTTTACAATCGCTCCTCACTTCTGTGAATAGCTCAATATTGTGAATATAGCAGATGCTTAATAGATCAACATGAAGCAAAGAAGCTTATTTGCGTGTTTTTTAACAGATGCATTCATACTATTGCGACCCGCTTCGATCACTCTCTCGTAAACTAATAATAATTTATCTATTTTAAAATGCGAGTATCTAAAATTCACCAGCAGTCTTTCTCAGTATTTACGGCCATTAATTACTGTCTTTTACTTCTATTAATTCAGAAACGGAATCGTTGCGGGCCATGGATAATGTGTATTCTTGGGACGTCAGACATGCTCATATGGAATTTCAAACATACATGATTTACGTAAGAAATTTTACTCGTTGAATTTAACTATTGAAATAAAGAAAAAATGTTTGTCATTCTTAAAACGTTATAATTTCAATTTCCTCCCATTTCCTTACAACCTCTGCAGTTTGCTGTAGCCGCTACGGATACAAAATGCCAAACCATTAAATCGAATTATAATCAAACTCATCGCATTCACACTATATCTCCAAACATATGCATTCTTGCTTGATCGCATTCATGGCCATGTTTCTTTTTTGATTCTTACTTATCAGATATTCTTAAATATACTCTCCCAGTCTGAATCATTGAAAAACTACTGATTGACAGTGACTATTCACTGATGGTGTCAGTTATAACCCTGCCATTGATCATTATCAATGAATCAGTGAATAATTATAATCAGTGAATTGAACTGAAAAAATCAGTGAAAATTGGGTCCACTTTTTGAATCAGTGAAACTTCACTGTTTGAATCAATGAAGGTGACTGAACGATCAGTGAGCGATGGTGGCGCTGCCCTTTTGCCACTGATGACCAGTGAAATGCTAATGGTCATTATGAAATGTTTCGCATATTCTCTGATTGTCAGCGAAACTACACATTTCGACTGGAGATATTAGTGACTTCGGCTCTCACTGATTGAATCGGCGACAATTTCACTAATTCAGGTTCAGAGAGTACAAGAAGAACATAACTTGACCTTCCTAAGTAGAAAATAATCTTAACAGTCTATTACCTTCCCCGGGGGTTTCCTCAGCAAGCTTGTCCGACGGCATGTGGTACTCGCTTCTTACCGTTCGTGGCTCCCCGCCCTCTTGTCTGCGGGTACTCGTTCGGCTTCCAGTTACGTCCAAATTCTAAGTACATTTGAAATCCCTGTCGCTACAAAATCCATCACTCAAATACTACGAACTCCGAACTCGCTTTTCAATACCAAGTCCCATTTTACAATTAAATTAGCAAACTTCAAACAAACATAAAATCTCGGCAACTTTAACTGCTCAGTAAACTCGTATCTGTTTGCTATCACGGCTCTGCTCATTCTGTTCTACTTAGTCATAAAGCCCACTTTTCACTTGTCCTTTTCGTGTCTAAAAGCGTTCTAAGTCAGTTTCTTGTTATTTCTTCTAGTTATGCGTATCCTTTTGTCTAGTAACTGTGATGCTCCCGATTCGCTATTATTGTTCACATTTCACAATATTTATTATTTGACATCCGACCTTCGTTTTCCATTTATTATTTATATTGTTATTCCCGTAAACTCCACACGTGTCTTCAAATAAAATTAAACACTTTATTTTCCACCGTTTTTTTTGCATTCGTCACTTCCCACTCTCATTATATTTTACAATTTTTGACAATATTAAACTCTACTGTGGCTCTCCAATGCATTCCTTTTAAACTTTGTGGTGGATTTTATAATAACCCAGGTTAATAAAGTCACACTTTACATTCCTGTATTTCTCAGAATATAGTGACGATTCATTAAAATGTCTGTTTTTTTCTATGAATTTACGAGGCATCCAGTAAGAGGAAATTCAAGATATTAAGAGTAGATACACCACTACATCTCCTTCATATATGTATATCGCATTACAAAAACAAATGGCACGGAATATGCGGTAATCCTTGTTATAAGAATTCCTATTAGAACATTTCACTGTGAACGTGACAGCTGTCCTTCCTGTGGGCCTGCGCTCCCCTCCGCCACGTGTCAGCGTGTGGTGGCGTCGCCTGGCGGGGGGGGGGAAGCGACGGATGCCTCGGGCACATGGGCGTGAGCACCTGTCCACGGGCGCATGGGCGAACGCCTGGCCGGTGGCGCCCGAGGGCGCGTCCACGGGTGGCAGCGCGCGGAGGCGGCGCGACGCGACGCGACGCGACGCGACGCGATGCGACGCGACGCGATGCGACGAGATGTGACGTCCGAAATCGCGACGCGGTGACGCTTCGGCGAAGTGGCCACCGCCAGCAGGGCTAGGGGAAGGCCATTCACGTACAGTCTCAGAATAATTGTGACAAACTTCTAGGGGGATGTACAGTGGTTGAAAATGATCACCATGTGCCAGAGAATATGTAGCGGGGAATTTCATATTACGAAGTTACGCATATGAGATGTAGGCAACTCCTTATACTGAGTTCCTTTTATGCAATTTCTCACTGTATGTTCATTGACAAACAGGGACCGTTGTTCTCTCTACATGCAGTAGACGTTTGTAACATTTATTCTGTGATGTTGGCACATCCACCGCTCTTCGCAAGGTTACTGACTCGGAGGAAGGAAAAAGTTTCATCAGTTTTTGGCACACGTGATAATGTGTGACGACATAACATACAAACCTCTGTCGCTCAGCTGCAAGAAAAAATCTAAAAATTTCGCATTTATTTAAGAAGCATTGCGTGATTCAACATTCGGAGATAACGCTCTAGCAGTGCCGTTTCATCTACGCCACTTCATTTGTTCGTCACCCTTGTCAGTTCTGTGAAAGGGACTTCTGACTACAGTACCAACAGCGTATCAGCGACTCTGACAGTTCAGAGAGCTGTTGCCACACATTACTAAGCGCATGGTACTACCTACATCACAGATAAATGAAATATTAAGACATTAACACTTACTGACAGGCTATGATACTCTTGATATCATGTTCATAACTTTCGTCAAAGCCGACCCTTCTCGCCTCCGCGACTTCATGTGAGACAGATGAGCGGCTACGCTGAACGTAAGAAAGGAAACAAATCCTCGCAAACTGGTTGTTTCAGAGCAGGTCTCATGACGTACCCCAGCACATGGCGAGAGGACTATCAGTGTTGCTTATTCGCTGCCGATTCTATAGGTGTTGGTCAATGCAGCGCATCCTGGCGAAGTTATTTGACATCTGGGCAATTGCATCATACAAATTTGTATTTGGACACTGCTAACCCAGGTCAGTTTAGAATGTGGTTCCTGTTTATCCATATTTGTTTCTTACGTTTTTTTTTCAAATTTTCTGTAGTTATATTTTAAAAATCTAAATAATACCAAAACAAAACGAATTTTTTAAATTTATAGATAAACAGGAAAAATACAGAAACTAAAGTGGACAAATCTTACTATAAACACAAGAGTTTTGGTCTTCATCTTCAGAATCGAAGTTACTACACAAATCACAGGTGACTGCATAGGCTGAGAATGTTTTCTATACGAATTTCGGTGAAAGGTTTCATAGGTGTAGGGCATCACGGAAACAACGTAAGATGCCTTCAAAATTCTTCAGTCTGCTTTGAAACCTGCAATAAAATAATGCCTGCATAGAAAATTTAACATCAAATGAATGATGATGACAGGGATAATAATAGTAATAGTAATAATAATTATAATAATAATATATGTAACGTGTATATAAATAGATAATAATAATAATATATGTAACATTAATAAATATATAATACATTAAAAGAAATAAAAGTGAAATACACAAAATACTTAAGCTTTGTTTGTGCTGTAGAGTTCGTTTCACGAAGGTAAGCGCGTGTTTGGAAGCGGTGTTTGGAGTCACTGCAAATCATTCACTCTTCCACTCAATCACACGCCGCACACGAGATTTGAAAAAGCCTAGGCACCACTATCTGATGAGTAAGTATGTCCCCAGAGAATATCTAATCTCTCACTGACTCATTTCACTGTCGACAGATTTGCGCACAAAAGTGTTCAGAGGGCGATTTAAACAACGCCCGCGTGCACGGTGCGGGGTAAACGCTAAAGCCGATGTAATTGATGGCAGATCAGCTGTCATTCTTCTTGCTTAGTCCGCCCCGCTTCTATCAATTCTACTCCCCACTCTCACCCACCCGCCCAACCCCGCCCAACCCCGCCCACCCCTCCCAACCCCGCCCAACCCTGCCAACTCCTCCAACCCCGCTCAACCCCGTACAAACTCGCACAATCTCGCACAACCCCGCATAACCCGGCACAACTCCGCTCAATCCTGCACAACCACGCCCAACTCCGCCCAGCCCCGCCCACCCCGCCCACCCCGCCCACCCCGCCCACCTCGCCCACCTCGCCCACCTCGCCCACCCTCGCCCACCCACCCGCCCACCCCCGCCCACCCCGCCCACCCCGCCACCCGCCCACCCCGCGCCACCCCGCCCACAACCCGCCCACCCCGCCGACCCCGCCCACGCCCGCCCACCCCCGCCCAGCCAGCCCCCCCGCCCACCCCGCCCACCCCGCCCACCCGCCCACCCCGCCCACCGCCGCCCACTCCGCCCTCACCCCGCCCACCCCGCCCACCCCGCCGCCACCCCGCCCACCCCTACCAAACCTGCCAAAATCGCCCAACCCCGTTCAACCACTCTGAACCTCGCACACCCCGCTCAAGTCTGCTCAAGCCACTCATTCTTCAGTTCCTCTCCCCCTTGTCCCTCCCGCCAAGTCCTGCACTGACCTATCTACTCCCGCCACATTTCTCGCGCCTCCCATCCCTCCCATTCCTTTCCCCCCTTTTTCACCCCCTCCCGTCACTTCCCATCTCCTTTCCAACCCTTCACGTTCTCTCAAACCCCTCCCACTCCATTCCATCCTAAATAACCCTCTTCCGTCACTACTCACCACCTTCCCACCCTTTCATGTTCTCTCACACGCGCCCTCACGCACCATCATCGTCCTTCACTCCCTTTCATCCCCTTCCTGTTCTGCCATTCCCCCTCCACCCTTCTCAGCGGTCCCTCTCATCCATCTCATTACGCCAAAGGGGGCTCGGTCCCCCATGGCTTCTCAGGGACCCTCAGCTCCCTCTCACGCACCCTCTCACGCCTCTGACCTCCCTCACCCCTTCTCCCGTCTCCCCCTCACCCGTTCTCCCGTCTCCCCCTCATCCCCTCACCCCCTCTCATGCGCCCTCTCACACCCCTGAACCCCTCACCACTTCTTCCGGTTCCCCCTCATTCCCTCACCTCCTTCTCACGCGCCCTCTCACACCCCTGAAACCCTCACCCTCCTCGCCACTTCACCCATCACCCCCTCATCATCCTCAACCCCTCACTCTCTCTCACGCCTCGTCAAGCTCTCTCACGACCTCTCCCGCGCACTCTCGCCCTCTCCTGCTCCCCTGCTCCCCGTTCACCCTCCCCCTCGCCGCCCCGCCCCCGCTTTCGCTCCCTCCCCGACCCGCCTCTCTCTCCCGCAGCGGGACACGTTAACCCGGCGCTGGGTGTGTGCGCGGGGCAAAGGACCGAATGAAGAGGGCGCGCAAACAGCTGTCAGCCGCCTATTGATCCATTAGTGTCAACTGCGGGCTGACAGCCCTTGCCCCGGGCGCGCGGGCCGCTTTGGTTCGGAATGACCCGACAGCCAATGAAGGCAATTCGTTTAGGGCCATTCAGGGAGAGGGGGAGAGGAAGGTGGCTAGTGGACTGTGTAACAGATTATGCAGATAATCTTTCTAAACGTTTCGTAATTTTACTTAATTTCAAGGCAGTAAATAATGATTTCAGAAGTGCTGAGTAATAAATATAATTTTAAATTATATTCAACTTGATCAATATTATTTAATACTGGCTTTTTAAAATAATTATAATTCACTTTAATGAATGTACATTGAACTAACAACAGTTTCAAGGTTTATTTACCTCGTCTTCAGGCTATAATACAGAATTATTGAATAATTCATTATCAGAAAAGGAATTTTAATAAAAGGAATGATAAATAAATAGTATTTATTAGTAAAATTAGACATTATGAATGCTAAAAACGGATATCACATTCGCCTATAAATAAGAAATGTTCCTCTGTAGGCCCTTAAAACCATGTCCCTAAACAGACATGAGTTTCGGTAAGACAAGCGGAGGCAGTGCGAATGATACGTATGGGAGCCAGACATTGACCTTGCAGACACAAGAGGTGAACGGGCGAAGGATTATGTTATGTTTCTTCAGCAGATTTTTACTAATTGAGATTTTTTCTGCCTTTTATACACATTTGAAGATTTATCTTTTCTAGGATGCCTGCTCCGTAGCACGAGGGATCAGATACTTGAGCAGTAACTCGACATCTATGGAAAATTAAGTTGAAGGAATAGAAAATGAAATAATATTCACAATAAAATTAAAGTTATTATTTGATTCTCTGTTAAATTTAATCCCAACCCTTGGCGATATTAAAATGTTTACTCTTGTACAATACTTTGTGAATGATACTGTAACACATCGTTCAAGGGCTGACCGTTTGAAGTTAGAATCCAGTATAAAGTAATTTTAGCTTTTAAAACAATTATTTTCAAAGCGTAGAATATTTTCACGGTTCCAGCTGGTAATAAAGTAATATACACAGTACGTTAAATTGTACATGTAAAAATGGTGAAACAGAGACCAATAAACTAAAGTTTATTGGCCTGAGGTTCCCAATCAGGCGCGTGACATTTAATCACGAACTGCGTTCAGCGATCGACAGCGCATGGTGGATCGTTTGTGATCGATTGATTGATGTTTTCTGGCACTTCAACTGTTATGGTCATTAATCCAGTCAATGTAGTGAATGATTTATCCCTGGAGGTGGCGGTTTCTCTCCTACCGCTGGGTAGTGAGATCCGACGCAGACCTACACGACGGGGTTTCCCCTTGAGGGTTTCCCCTTCTGTTATCTTCCCCCAGCGGGGCACCGCCGAAGCTGGTGCAAGTTGTAAGCTACCGATTGGTCTCGCGACGTGTGTGATAAAATAGTGCGTTGAGATGTGTAAGGAGAGAGGATATTGGAAGGAAGAGGAAGGAAAGATCACGAGCGGTCCATGACTCGTTTTTCAGGATACTGTTCCGGCTTCGCGTGTTTTGTTCGGAAAACTACCAATCAGAGCAAACTTCCGCAAGAATTCTCCGTCAAGCAACTACTGAATTCTACTCATCTAGTAGTGTCTAAAATCCACCACCGTCATGATTCTAGGGCTCGAACCCTAGTACTTCCCGGTCAGAGCCATTGCAGAGTCAAGGGCAATTGTCTCTGTGGAGACCCAGTCGGTTCCATTGCACGGAGCTATCGAAATCGATCGGATATCCTGGTCTGCGCACATTGAGGTTGCGCTGTTTGTGTTGATTAGCAAAGCGTGCTTCATGGCCGTTACCACTTGTTGCCCATTAAACTGATGAGAAGATTATAGACAATGAAACATTTTTGTTTGAATGTTTGTACATGATCCAGTATTATGTGGATTGCATCCTATAGCTACAAACACACCAATTAGCTTCATTAGATTCTTGTAAATAATTGAAGGATTAGTGGCTGAAAGCATAGTAAACAATGCAGGTCAATGAGGTCAATTTCTCGTAGCAAACGAGAAGGAAGTAAAGTATCACATCCTTTCCACTGATGGCAGCATTTTGTTAAGTGTGTAATTTTATTGTGAAACTTTTGTGATTGCTTCTCACGGATATACTCGCAAATAAAAACTGTGGTGCCCTAACAGCACAGAAATTTGCTAATTTTTTGTAACTGTTACGTAACTTCAATTCTAATTTATTTGTAAATTAGAAATAAATGTATTTCTAATTTTTTTCTAATTTATTTGTAACTGTTACGTAACTTTAGAATATTACCACATACTAATACTTCAGCTCTCTTTTGAAAAACTCCTAATGAAATCAAAGGCGGTATATTCGAGAATTATATTACTTTTAATTTTTGAGAGTTCATTTTTTGTGAGAATTGCACATGCGCAAAAAACTCAGTGCATTGCGCCCTATCCTTTCAGAAATGTTTTAAGAAAACCTTTAACCCTCTGCTTCTTTACATCAAGTACTATACCTGGGGTCCTTTTGGACCCCAAGCTTTGCTGATTATTGACAGTGGTAAACATGAATGTGTATGGCAGCATATTGGGTGTAAATAATTATTTTATATAAAATAACTTTTCTAAGATATTTTCAATATCATAATAAATATAATTTAACCATATTAAATATTTCATAAAAAGAATAACCTCTACCGAACGTATCCTCCGTTGTTGATTCGTAATGATTGAGAAATAAGGGTTTCTGAATGTTATTTCGTAATAAATTAATTGTGAGGCAAACATTGACGGTATCAGGCACATTTTTCAAGTTCATGGTAATATGTTTGAAATGAGAATGGAAAAATTAAAGATTATACCTTAGGTCAAACCGTGTAACCATGTGGTACCGTGTAAAATGTGGTACCATGTAACGAAAAAAATTAATAACTCTCTAATAAAATTTGGAAAATATGTGTAAATGGTTTGCTACCTGCTTAATAAGTGCACGAAGGCATATCTAGACAACTGAACGTATCCTGCAAATATTCAGGAAATATTAACAAATTAATAATCACGGGGTCCCAAAATACCCCAGATATGACCCGAAGACTGAGAATATACTCGTTTTTTGTGTAGATGTAATATTTTTTTAACACGAAAGAGTAGAAATGTTATTCGGCGGTTGTATTTTTATGTAATACTTTTGAAAATATGTCACGATTTGATTCAAAACTATGGGAAATTCATTTATATTTTGAAAAATCATAATGTGAAATTATGCAATGGATCAGATGCTATTGGTTTATAAGAAACGAACAACTACATAGAGAATTAAAATTGAATCTATTCAGGACTATATTATTAAAATTTCAAAATACGTCTATGAATTACTACCAGGATTTCCAGCCACAGCTCCTTACCATCTAAAAATTACATCCAACCACATAGAATTTACTCACACTACCCTAAAGCCATTTTCAAGCCTCCCTAACTATCTTAAAATATAATCTGTTGCTCTCTCTCTCTCTCTCTCTATTACACTCTCACACTAACACAATACCAACGATTGACTAACAAACTCATTTTTATTCTAAGAAACTTATACAGAAAGTGTATTGACAGACCTGAGGATGGTTCATCCTAAAACGTCATGTAATCGTATGTAAACACGTATATATGTTTTTATAAAATTTGCAGTAAACCGTATAGTTGACGTGGCGTTGTCCGCCTTGGCTTTGTTGCAGGGGAGTGCGGCGACGAGAGCTGCGTGACGCAGTGCCCCTACGAGCACGGCGACCCGGCGCACGTGTGCAACTGCGGCCGCGGCCCTCCCGTGCCCACCGGTGAGTACCCGCCAGCCCACTTGATGTATTGATTAATTGATTGATTGATTCGTGTTTCTGGGCGCGTCAACTAAATTAGGTCATTACTCCCGTAAGTGTGGTGCGTGTTTTTTTTCTCGGGAGGTGGCGGTGATCTTTTTCCCGCTGGATGGCGAGATCTGGCGCCGACCTACCGTCGACTAGCCGGGTTTTTCCCCTCAACCAGGTATCTCCCACCATCGGGGCACCGCCCCAGCCGGGACAACCTGTAAGCTCCCGACCGGTCTCCCGACATGTGTGGTAGTGTAGTCCACGTTAATGTAAGTGTGTGTATACGTACGGGGTAAGGATAGGACAAGGAAGGGGAAGGAAAATCGCGCGCGGCTCGTGGCCCGTTTGTTAGGGTACTACACCGGCATTCACCTGGTGTTGATCGGAAAAAACACAGAAAACTAGCGATCAGAGCAGTCGGCCGCTAGAATTCTCCTCCAGACAGCGACTGAATTCGACCTAGCTGACAAGCCAGTTTGGAAAATCCTGCAGCCGTAGGGAGAGGACCTCCCGGTCAGAGGGACTGCAGTAACATCAGGTTGATGCACTGAGCTATCTCTCCCGGTCCACTTGATATAGAGAGAGTCTTATAAGAAGAAGCAATTTTGACAGCTAGTGCTGGCAACATAACCGAAGGTTCTGTGGTCGTGTCCTTGATCTCATTGAACTCTCCTTCTTCAATTCGTTCGTTTGCAGTTGGCTAACTTGTAAATGGCTTCGACACTTCCTTTTGTGATGTCCTCGTCCGACGAAAATATAGTGCGATACAAGAAATAATTGAAATTAGGAAGTGCAGTGCTACGTGCTCTTCTGTAAAAAATCCTTTTTTATACACATTATATGGAACTTACTTTTTATGTGATAAGTATAATGTTTATTTTAAAACCGAATCTTGAATGTATTCATACCGGTCCACGTGCTTCCGGCTCCTGCGCTATAAGGTGGCAAGCTGTGATTGTGAGCGTTTCGTGGATCTGTAATTTGCGTTTTATATTTATTTTTTATATAATAACGTCATTGCGAATTGTGGAACGTCAGAGTGGTCGCAGGAGGAATCCTCCTTGTTCACGCCATTCGCGCCATTTCATTACAAAATGCATGGGCCCTTCGCTGCACTGTGAAACTCACAGAAAAGGTATTTGAACGTCACCTGAAAAATATTTTTTCTTTCTATTTACGTTCGTGGTTCTCTTCATGGTTATCTTCACAGGAGCCATAAACAAACCCTTCACGAAGAGGCGTGGCTGAACAGCTGCCGCGGCGGAGGGATACTTCTCTGAATTACATGTGATATTCACTTGTTTAGCGAACTGTCACTTTGGTTTGTTCTTACGCGAATTCTTCTATATCCCGGGAGCCAGCAAGTAAATCCACGTATCATAAGCTCAAATCTAAAACTTTTTCTCTTTCTCATATTTATTTATTTATATTTATTTGATCAAAAACCAGTAACAACTGTATATAACGTATGGGGGAAGAAGATCATCTGCGCACATTTTCTTGAGGTCCAGAATTTAAATTTAAAAAAAGAAATCAGGGAAACGCAAGTATGGCGGCCTGTAGATGTCGGCGTTGCGCTGCACAGTGTTTTGATTCTATCGAAAAAACTATGCCGTTGGGGAATGTGTACACAGCTAATTCTTGTTGTATGTTGTTCGTTGGATAGCAAAACTGTGAAGGAGATTTATAGCATACAGATGTGGCGTCCCGAACTGTACGCCATATTGAATTCAAAGTATATTTTTTTTAATGGCGTCTTGTATTACGAGCTCATAGCTAATGTTTTGATATAATGATATAAAATTCTTTTTCATTGCCGATTATGAACACGTCATACCTTTTCGGCGTCTCTAAGTAGCAGCCATACTGATTCAAAGATGTCCAGTTTGTCATATAGATTGAGACGCCACATCGGTATGGCAAACAACTCCTTCACACAATGGTTATCTGAGGAGCAATATACAAGAAGAATTAGCTGTGTAAACATTCCCCACGGCTCTCGGGTCTATGAACAAGATGCAAAGCGCTGCGCTTCGCTAGGGCATTTGTCATTTATGGAATGAAATCCGGGCTGTCCGAGTGATATTCCAACAATAACAAGCTTACATGTTAACAAGAAAGGAATTTGTCCCTATGCTTCGTATTAAGCAACGATGTGTGGCATAGTCTTGACGTCTTTATATTGGTTGCCTGCTTTACCACAATGTTGTATACGTCCGGACAAAACTTTTTGTAAATCATCAACCATAGACTTTTGAGGAGGTTTTCGTCGGCAAGAGACTCTCGAAAAATTTTTTTCGTTGCATTCAGGCAAGAAAATAAATTTTCACAAATGCAATGTAATTGAATTGAATTGATGCCTTATTTTACGTAGCGAGACTAAGGCCATGAGGCCGAATTGAAGCCGAATATTAATACATTTTTTCCGCTTCTACAGACTTGTTCAAATTATTAAACTAAAACATGTATTTTTAATGTTCGTAAGTTCCTTGCTATAAAAATGGGAGAGAAACGTTTAATATCTTATTGTTACGCACAACAAGTATTAAATGTATGAATGTAACATGTTACACGGATTCAAACCCTTAATAAAGGCAAATATTTTACAAAAATATTTTTAGTCGATGAATTTGAACACGTCTGTATATGAAGAAACTTCTGCGCTTACTAATTACGATTCTGAGATGTCTTCTTAAACTGGAAAGCGCGCAGACTGACGTCTGTCGGCAAATACTGATACAACTAGAAGCTCCTTCCGTTGGCGCGTGGATTTCCGAGGCAGCTTTACCCCTTTTTTAAATATAATATAATATCTATTATTTCCTGCTAATGAGCTTTCGCTCGGAAGCAGGGTTTATACAGATCATATAACGACGTACAGAGGCAACTTAAAAATATATATTATAAGGAAACTACAACTAAGTAACTAAGAAATATAACACACACAAAGATTTAGCATCACACGCAATTTCCTAGACTATTCCGGAAGCAACGCGCACTAGGGGGAAAAGTCGCTTGTGCTGCAGAAGGTAGATTGCTCGTCAGTTATTGTCCGGTTGGCAAAAGAGTATTTACCTACATCGGTTTTTTATTCCTGTGTTTAATTTTGTTTGGATGGTCTCCCCTTCCGAAATATTGAGGGTGCCCTGTATTTCGAATGTCGTTCAACGCTTTGGGTGCGCCTTTGGGTGTAATAACGCAGCCACGGGGCACGTTTTGTTCACAAAAAAAAGAAATTTACAAAATAGCTTTACATGTGAGTATTTATTGATTCAGGGTGCCTCATTTACTTAGGGTTTTAATCCCGATAGTGTCATACAAGTAGGAGAGGTGATGGTATTTCTTCCCGCTGAAACGGGTTTCTGAGCTCAACTATACGTCTGTTTGCGGGTTTTATCTCTCCAGGTTTTACCCGAGCGGGACACCTCCCCCCGAGAAAAGCCCGGAGATTCTTAGTGGTCTTCCGACATGGTAATTCAGTGTATAGTAGTGCTCAAGAAAACCGCATCACTCACAGTTGTAATCTGCAACATCCTCCTCAAAATACACAACTTGATTTGCAAAATTCAAGTAAGTGGTGAACGTATGGGAATCAGAAACATAATATAACCCACATAAAATATATGATTACCAATTTTTAAACGGATGTTGGATTAGGAAAATACAGAATGTTCATTTTTTTAGGTGATGTGGTTTCTTTGAGCAGTAAATATAAGCATGTGTCACAGGATAGGAGGGATTCACGGTGGGTTGAGTATGAGAACGTATGGAATTTGACTGACAGTTCGTGTCTCCGTTTTTATACGCGGTGTCTCCCGTACAGTACTCGCAAACCCACGGCCGCGAGAGCATCCGACTGTGCCTCGACGATCTGCGAACGGCGTGCGAACTGGGCGTTTGGATTGACAAAGCCCGGCTGTGAAAGCGATCTTGCGGATGCCCCGCGTGTGTTTCGGCCGTTGTCAATCGGCGGCGAGGCGCACCGTGTGTCCGTTGCCGCGTCTCGCGTCCATCCGACCGCCCGATCGCCCGCTCACCCGGGGCGTCCGCCAGCGCCAATCCTAGGCGCCCACGTGCGGCTGCGCTCCACCGCTGCGCCCGATCGCCCATCGTCCCCCCATCGCCCGAGACGCTCTGGCGACTCGCAGCGCGTCAGGCACTTGTCACGCGCAGGTGCTCTCGCCTCTCACGCCCACGCCCCCTCGCCCCGCGCTCAGCGCCGGGGTACCACGCCCTCTGCCACGCCCCGAGCATTACGTCCCGTTCTCACGTTCAACATTCCGCGTCTTATTGGCTGGGGAGCTTTTTCTACATACAGTTTCCAACGTCGTACGATCCACTGTTTATGTCTCACTTCCTACTTTCCAAGTTCCACTCTCCACTTTCAAGTTCAATGTTCAACATCCCACCTTCCAGGTTGCACTTCTCAAGTCCAAATTTCAACGCCACACGATCCACTTCCCTGGACTCACTTCCCTTGACCCACTTCCCATGACCCACTTTCCCTGACCCCCTTCCCTGACCCCCTTCCCGTCACCCCTTCCTCTCACCCCTTCCCCTCACTCCTTCCCCTCACCCCTTCCCCTCACCCCTTCCCCTCACCCCTTCCCCCTCACCCCCTTCCCCTCACCTCCTTCCTACGTTTCTTGTCCCACATTCCCCGCTCCCATTTATTTTTCTCATTTTTTCATTTCCCTCGTCCGTCTTTCCACTTTTCACCTTCTACTTTCCACAGTCCCCTCGCCTCCTCCCGCGTCACACTTTCCGTGTCCCATAACCCGTAACCCGCGTCCCTCATCCCACATCCTAGCACATCTCACATATCACTACTTCGAAATTTCAACGTACCAGACACACTTCTCGGGCCCCACTTCACCCACTGACTTCTACTTTCCACGATGCAACCTCCACGTCTCACTCTCCACGTCCCACTTGCCTCCTCGCGCGCCATGTCCCTCATCCCATGTCCCATTTTGCATGTCCGTCATCTCATGAGTTACGTTCGTCATCCCACGTCCTTACGCACCCTTACCAGCTACTTACACACCTTTACCACCTACTTACACACCCTTACCACCTACCACGTCCAAGGTATCATCATATAGTGCCTTATACTACGTCCTATATTCCTCGTCCCATATACCACTATGTATATTCCTTGTTTTAGATTATACATCGCACGTGACATGCCGCACGTCTCACCTCCAATTTAGCTATTTTAGCCACGGTTATTTTACAAGAGAAACGAAACCCTTATCACGTTCTCAAGCGGTGTGATATGAACAGGCTTTTTCAGTCATCTTTGATGAGCGAATATGCTTGATTTTAATGACTATATCCATTAATGAGTTTGTAAAGCCTCCTTAAGCTTAGCACAAATGTAGAAAATGTATTTTTTAAAGGTTAAAGGTTTTTTGTTATCAAAAGCATCAATTGTCACTTCCTCATTTATAATAGTTTATTATTCTACGCTTGAAAATGGAAGAAATGAAAGTTGGAAATAATGTTTTCCTTTATTTCGAAGTTCGAGGGTGAATAAAAATGTCTGAAGAAACCTTGTGCAGAGTTACATTTCATTACAAAATTACAAATTTAAGTGGATAACATAATAATTCCCAGACATAATTACTTATTGAAATGGTTCTTACTGCGTGCCGAAACCTCGAATATAAACAAATCTTCTAAATCAGTGGTGTCAAGGTCTTCTACTGGTTACAGTGGCACGCTTTGTGTCTCCGTGGCATGCCACGAGCTTATCTGCGCAACTAGCGTCGAGAAAGGAAACTAGTAACCTCGCCGTTTTACAATAGTGATGGCGTTATCTCTGGTGGCGGGGTGATGAACTACGTGGAGGGGGTGGTTTCGTCATGGCACTCGTGCCACGGACTCCCGCTCGTGGCATCGTCCTTGACAAAACTGGTCTATATTATAACGTGAACAAGACCTATGCAAGAGATATGTTCAAAATGGTGGCCCTTGATTCACTTTCAATGGCAGCCGCGGGCACGCGTATTGCCTCAGATGACACAAGTTTCGAAGAGACTGGGATCGTGAAAGGGATGTAATGGTCATTCACCTCACCTGAAATACTTTTCTTGAGATATTGTTGCTTTCAGACTAAGAATGATAAACTTTTTCGAATTGTTAAATACAAAAAATTGAATGTGCTATGTTTAATTTTTCTCGTCAACTACGACCTTCTGCTTGTTTCGTTTGCCGAATTTCTACAGTGTCTTTCAGATATTTTTACAAGAAAACATGAGAACCCTACTTGAATCAGAATGGAAGTGACGCCAATCCAATACCCGCGTGTTACGTTGAGCCTACCGTAGAGGTTGAAAGGGGAAAGTGGCCCTTGCTATTCTCCAGGCATTTTCCAACCCCGATGTCCTGAATCGTGTTAAGGAGTTGCCGCTTGTTTCCGATCGAGCTCACAGAGCTTGTTTTGAAGTGAGAAGTACTGCGACAGAGGCGAGGAAATAGTGTCAACTTACCGTAAAGCTAACATACTCAAGATTTTAAGTTTTTGTTTTCATACATATCATAGGCGGGACTAAAACGTCCACCAAAATAATGTTAGTACCATTCTTATACGATCATCAAACCAGTCTCAGGATGCAAGCAATTTTTAAAAACAATCCTTTGAGAGATAAACAATGTTAGAAACATTTACTGTTATGTCGACTCCGTTGTCTGAGATAGCAGCCAAGTGGGCAATGGGACGATCTTGGGCGAGGGGGTCGCGAGTTCGAGTCCTGCAAACGCATGGTAGATTAATAGTAATAAGAATAAGAAAGAAGAAGAGGAAGAATGTAGAACACGTTAGACTAAATAAGCTAAACCTGCAAAAATGAGCCACAAATCTTAAGTACATCTTCATATATAAAGACTTATAGACTGCTTGTGTGCATATGTGTGAGTGAGTGGAGTTATCCATTTGGATGATCTTGGCTGTCCGGGTGACGCCGCGTCGAATGCTGTGTTGCCGACGTTTCGACCATCATTTCGTGGTCTTCCTCAGGGCTGGATTGATCCACCCTGAGGAATTCCACCCAATCTAGCCTTGAGGAAGACCACGATATGATGGTCGAAACGTCGACAATACAGCCTTCGACGCGGCGTCACCAGGACAGCCAAGATCATCCACATGACTCCGGCCGCGGAAGCCTACGACTTCATTCGAGCTATCCATTTGTTTTAAACGACTTTACTTCCAAACTCAGCCAAAAGCTTTATACTAGGAAAAATGTTCGAAGCAGGAAACGTTCGGAAGTTTTGAGGTCTACTGTTCAGCTCTGCTCATTGGCGTGAGACGCTCTCGCAGACCGCAGCTTCCTTCTCGCTCCGCCCGATGCGCCACACGCGTCGTTGCCTGCAGCACTACCGCCGCCGCCATCCCCTACCACCATCCACCCACCCCTACCCCCACAACCACGGCCACGACCACCCCCGTCCCCACGACCGCACCCATCCTCTTCCCCCTCATCACCACTACCAATACCACCAGAAACAACCCGACCACCTGCACCACCACCACACCGGGAGAGATGGCTCAGTGCATCAACCGGATGTCACTGCAGTCCCTCTGACCGGGAGGTCCTAGGTTACACTCCCGCCGGCGGCAGGATTTTCGACACTCGCTGATCAGCTAGGTCGAATTCAGTCGCTGTCTGGAGGAGAATTCTAGCGGCCGGCTGATCGGAAGGGTAGTTTTCCGTGGTTTCTCCGATCAACACCAGGCGAATGCCGGAGCAGTACCCTAACAAACAGGCCACAGACCGCGTGCGATCTTTCCTTCCTCTTCCTTGTCCTATCCTCTCCTCTTACACACACACCTACACTAACACGCACTACACGACTACACATGTCGGGAGACCGGTCGGGAGCTTACAACTTGTCCCGGATGGGGCGGTGCCCCGCTAGTGGGAGATACCTGGTTGAGGGGAAAACCCCGCTAGTCGACGGTAGGTCGGCGCCAGATCTCGCCATCCAGTGGGGAAAAGATCATTGCCACCTCCCGAGAAAAAAGATGCACAACACGTACGGGACTAATGACCTAATTTAGTTGACGCGCCCGGAAACACGAATCTATCAATCAACAACCACCACCACCACCACGATCCCTCCACCACGACAACCCCCATACTCACCTTCTGTTGGCAACCATTCAGTAATAAGAGAAAGGCTTAGAAACTCCGCTGTTTTGGTCCCATAATGTGTTGTTATCACACCCCGCTTCCGCATCATTCTCAGTCTCGGCTTTGACAATCGCTTGCACCTTTTTTCTCCCCCCTCTCCAACCCACCTTTACCCCAACTACCACCATCTCCTTCTTCGCGACCTCTGCGTCCGCGCCCACCGCCAACTCCATTTTCGTAACATCATCATCTCCACCGCCACCATAACTCCCACCACTTCCTCTCCCATCACTACTGACGTCACCACACCTCTCACCCCTCCATCCTCACTCCCCTCCCCCGGCACCGTGCCTACAACGGCCGCAGCTCCCGTCCCGTCGCCGGGCGATCGGCGCCGGAGACAAACGAGGCTCGGGACAGGGCGGGATTGTGGCGCTGATGCATCGCCCGCGCTCCGGTGTCGCCCCCGCCCCTCGCCGCCGCCGCCGCCGCCGCCGCCGCCGCCGCCGCCGCCGCCGCCGCCGCCGCCGCCGCCGCCGCCGCGTGCCGCGCGCGTCTCCGACACTCGCCGTAAACAGGCGCGCGACAAATTTCCGTCACAGAGGTCGCCACCGCCTCATCTATCTTGCGCCACGCCGGGCCCCCGGCGGCTCCGCGTCCGATCTCCGGTCCACCCCCGGCCCCGGCCCCAGCTCCTGCCCCCGCTCTCGCCACCGGCCCCCCCTCCCGCCACCTGCCCCGCCCCCGCCACCGGCCCCGCCATCGGTTCCGCCCCTGCCCCGCCCCCTGCTCCGCCTCCTGCTCCGCCCCTCCCCCACCCCCTCCCCCGCCCCTCTCCCGCCCCCTCCACCGCCCCGCCCCCCCACCCCGTCCCCTCCCCCGCCTCACCCCTGCCTCCGCCCTCGCTCCCGGCCCTGCCCCTGATCCCGTCTCCGCCCCCGCTCCCGCTCCCGGCCCGGCCCCCGCCCCCGGCCCCCGCCTCCGACTCCGCCCTCACCCTCCGCGGCTCCGCGTCCTATCTCCGGCCTCAGCCCCCGCCTCCGTCCCCGGCCCCCGCTCCCGCCCTGCCCGCTGCGGCCCTCGTTCCCCAGTCGCGCGGGGCTGATCGCTGTCTCTATTGATCCCTGGCGCCGTCCGTCCGCACGTCTCCAGCTCCCCCCCGCACGCTTTCGCGCTCTCTCATGGCCCCGTGAAAAATAATATCTATTTGAACAACGATATATAAACCATTAGCATATATTTGAATTATATAATTAAAAAAGTACTTAATATACATGTAACAAGTAACGTACTTGAGCTTCTGGATCAATGACCCCCATCTGCATCAGGTTCAATGGCCAGTTTCCCTGGCCCATTGAGCAAATGATGAGAGGGCCCCCTTGTTTTGCTTCTGGATATAAATGCAGCTTCAGTATGTGTACGTTTAGTTCATCCCTCGTTTTGCTAGTGGTAGCCGAGCCGAGGGTATGTGTTTCTATTTTCTGATAAACACTAACACCTCATTCCGTTGATCGTTTAAAATTGCAAACAATTTTCTATAATTCAAGAGCGAAAATGTATATTCTTAAATGTAACTAAACTTGCTTCGTTGGTACTTTTATTCATCATTCAATTTATTTGATTATGTTTGGAAAGGGGAAAATATTTTGGGCTCCAGGAAACAGATTGTACTCCCCACCCCATGTCGCTTATAGTTTTTACTGTTCGTTGAGAATATAAATCAAATCCTGCGGCAGCTTTTCATAAGCGGTGGGTGCCCAAAGGGGTGGGACGGGTGTCATCCTGTCGCTGACTTTGGTGATGTATTGATGAGGAAGTTAGATAAATGATAGAAACTGATTAATGAAAAAATCAACTGATTCATGAACTGTTAATTCTTATGTAGTACTTTTGTCATTCCACGTCAAATCAGCATAAAAATTTACCGACCATCTTCCGATTTTTGGAAATTTTGACTGATTTGATATGGAATGACCCACTTACCGAATGAAAAATAATGCAAGTTAATTCTCGACGTATAGGAGTCCCTAGCGGCTGACATCTGTTGTGTGTGTGTGTGTTACATGTGTGCGTATACGTGCATTCGTGTGCTTGAATACATGCAGTGGATGTGTGTGTCTATGAGCGTGTGCTCATGTGTGTAATGGTGTGCGACCAAGTTTCTATTGTGTTGTTTGATTTCTGAACTCAAACAGTGAAGTGTTTGGGAGAGAGATCTTAAAACCGATGTGCGAATCTACATGGCAATCGCGCCTGCCATAGTTTTCGAAGTTAGGGTTGGAATATCTTCGCGTCTTGACTGCTGACATTCCTCTTGTGTGCTCGTGTGATATCACTGATGAAAATATTTTGTGCTTTAATCATCTAAAATTAAGTAGATAGTCTTCCTGTTTTAATGAGAATTAAAATAATATAAGTATTGAATAGAATCTCATATTTTGGTGACGTGAAATTATTGCATAATTTTTAAAACTTCTTTTTGACTGTTTTTACAAACTTTTAATATTTTACTTCGTTCTCAATGAATAATGAATAATTACAAAATATACGTTTACTTGAGTATGAGCTATTATTTTAAAGAACCTCTACTGCAGTGCTCGTTAGATTTTCCTATCATTTATTTTCTTAAAGTCATTTTTCTCTACATTAAAACAATTATTAAGGCTGTATCTCACAATTATTATGATTGTAATAGTTTTTGATCTATCCTTTAAAGAAATTTTTTCTCATTCCAAAATTCAAAATAACTATTAAAGTAATTTTACATTGTAAAAAGTATACTTTTTTATGGTCCCAGAATCATAATTTACGTTTAATTACGTGGTCTTAATAAACAATTCTGTGAAAGGTTTTGCTTTATAGTTGTTACAAGTGAAGTAGTCTTCTACCAACACACCGCAACCAGACATTAGCCTCCTTCACCCTAAAAGCTTTTTTATTCGTGTTGCTTTGCACTTTGTTATTTCTCGTTGCGTTAGAAGCTTGTTTTCCATTTCGTGTTCGTGGACTGCGAACTTGAGTTACGCATTCGGTAGCAGCAGCGAAGTCATCCCGCAGAACAAAAGGTTGCGGGCTCGAATGCGTATATAGCGTCGATGTTTTAATATCGTGATGGACAGGGCGTAATAGGCAAATTAAAATTGCCCTGTGTTCCATAAGAAGTACGTAAAATCGTTGTATTTCATAATCATTGTCTTACGAAGAAAATAACTCACATTAACAATGAAAATATTAAGGATTAGGAAAAGAATAATCATTTTTCATATCATGATGATGGAAACTACTTTTACACACGTGGAGAGCACTTGTCGTATGGAAAATATAGAACACAAACAGTTCAGGACAAGAAGGCTCTCCTGTAATGACCCCATTTTTATTATTCTGCAAAAACTATAGACACCTTTATTGAAAATCTAGTCATATTATTTTGCTAACGAAAAGTGAGAAAATGGTTTTATTTATAAGAGAAAGGAAAAGTATTTAATACGTATTTTGTTCATTGTAATTAACATATAAGTACATTGATTACAATGAACACAACACATCTTAATTTACGTTTAACCCTAAGGGTTTTCCTTTAGATTTGACAAAAATTATCAACGTCGTGAATATATTATCTAGTTATTCTTGATCTTCATGTATCTTGACGTAGAATATACCGATCAGTCGCTAAGGCAAACTCACCTTTCAATTCCCAACCGAAACGTTGACAAGCATTGATCCCCAATAAAATAACACCGACCCAAAGGCGTTAGATGTCGACTATGTACGGAACCCTTGTTCCAGTTCGTATTTTGAGAAAAAATATTTTGATTTTTTCAGTTCATGCTGTTAATGTATTTTGCTGTATCTCTATATTAATAAAATCATTCATTATGGAGAAATTCTGTTTAATTTGACAAAGAAGTCTGATATTTAAAAGGAGAAAAGAGTATTCGAATATAAAATGGTAAAACAAATTGCAGAAATTTTATCTTTCGAATAGATTAAACCGCTGTCTCTTCTTCAACATTCTGCGGCCTCACCATTAGGCCCGATCGTGCTAAAGCGCACGGTATCGAAGAGCGCGTTGGGTTTCAGGGCTGAAGGATAGCGACTCTGGGAGAGGCATACTTACGTCTGCCCAAGGAGTTGAGAAAATATTACAGCCCCTTCGGCTTAAAAAAAATAATAAAAAGGTACAAAGTAATAAGTGGAGTATTCCAAAATACCAAATAATATTAAAAATAATAAACTTAATCATTATAGAAGGACACTTCCTTTCTCAGGGGAAAGTCTCCCAACTCATTTTGATTCTAGAAACCTGGAAAACCTGCTAATGAATTTAGATCATTCTGACTTCTAAGCCTACTTCCTGCTCATTCAAAAACTCTTGAAGCACTCTATTGTGGTTAATACATACTAGTGGCATGCATCAGCACAAATGCTGCTGAATACAGCAACCACTTCCCCGCTCATTCCACTCGCACTCATCTTCCTTCTCCACGAGCCGTTCCACCCCATCACTCTGCCCACCCAGCTCTCCCTCCTTTCTCTTTCTCTCTCCACTCTCCTCTCTCTCCCTTTCTCTCTCTTCCTCTCTATGTCCCTCTCTCTCTCCCTCTCGCTCTCTCTCCCTCTCTCTCCTTCTCTCTCCCTCTCCTTATCTCTCCCTCTCTCCCTCTCCCCCTCCCTCTCTCTCTTTCTCTCTCTTTCTTACTCTTTCTTTCTTTTTCTCTCTCCTCCTCCTCTCTTCCCCACTTTTTCCCCCTCTTCTTTCTCCACACTCCCTATCTTTCTCCACACTCTTTCCGTTCTGTCACCCCGTTCCTTTCGTCTCCTAACCCGCCACGCCTCGCTTAGCGTCCCCGACGCTGCTTGCGCCCCGAGGTGCCGAGTGCGTTCCCACCGTGTCTCCTCCCCCCGCCACGTGCTCCCCCCCTCGCCCCGCCCCGTGCACTGCACCCCGCGAATCACTCACCCGTGTGTGCGGAGTGCGCGCTATTACTCAGCATTTATTTATGCCGATTGATGAATGCCCAGGACGCTGCTGCGATGGCCCGTCAATTACACCTCCCCCCCTCTGCCCCCTCCCCTTCGCTCCTGCAACGTGACCAGGGTGGGGCGCTGGAGTTCCGCGGACGTCGCTCATCCTCCTTCAAGTATCGACGCCAAGTGACGTCGTGATGTTTGAGAAACGCGCCTCCGAGTAATAATGTTGTATTCGGCTTTCACAAAAATTTCAAAGGATTGCTTATTGAAAATGCATGAAATAATGAGATACTCAATTATGTGACATTCTGAAGTCGTAGGCTTCCGCGCCTGGAGTCATGTGAATGATCTTGGCTGTCCGGGTGACGCCGCGTCGAAGGCTGTGCTGCCGACGTTTCGACCATCTTATCGTGGTCTTCCTCAGGGCTGGTCTGCGCCTCAAGGCTTAATTTTAGCTCGTTAATACGGATGCCTTTTGTTATCGTTCCTCTTCCGTACGCTCTTTTTTATCATTTTTGTATAATTTAGCATTTTGAAATTCGAACTGCGTTATCCTTTTTTTCATCTGCACATTATTTTCATTTATCAAAATGTATCAAACACTTGCAGACCAGCCCTGAGGAAGACCACGGTAAGATGGTCGAAACGTTGGCAACACAGCCTTCGACGCGGCGTCACCCGGACAGCCAAGATCATTTATATGTGAGAATCTGTTTTAGACATTCTACAAGTATAATTTTAAAAGTATTTTATGATGTGGTGAATATAATAATAAACAGTTGAAACATGTCAAAACATTATTTTCGCTAAAAATCTTAGATAGTATCTGGTCAATTTTAGCTCGTTGAAACGAATGTCTTTTGTCATCATTCTTCTTTCGTACGCTTTTTTAAAAACATTTTTGTATATCTTAGCTATTTGAAATTCGAACCCCGTTATCCTTTCTGTCATCCGCAAATTATTATCATTTATCAAAATTTATCAAGCACTTCAGATATGATGGTTTCCTCGTAATAAACCTCAGTTGCGCGTACTTTGCTGAAGAAAGTGCTTCTTGAAACGTGTTTCTCCCAAGATGTCTGGGAGCCATTTTCCTGGCGCGTGTCTCTCCCGTGTTCGATTTTCGGGGAGTGACTCCGCCCCCGACGTCGCCAGGTGCCGTCGCCGAGCACTTGAAGACGCGACGCACTTAGACGCGTTCGCCCGACTGCAGCCCCGAGCGAGTGGTCGCCCTGGAGACCACATCCTCTCCGCCTCCCACTGATATTCTGGCAAGCAACGGTGCTATACGCTTCCAGACGCGGTGAATTAATTCATTTTTAAACGTAATTGAAGTGCGGCTTTAATCACACTTTTTTCTATGTTAAAATGTGACTTTATTCCTTCCGAGATTAAAGCGGCACTTAAATTCCTCCGGGATTAAAGTAACCAACACCCACCAGTGAGTTTCACTGTCACAACAATCTGAGAAAGAAAGGATTTGGATGTACCGTTAGTCTAACAGAAAACATATACGTAAGTTGAAAGCCAATCTTCCACCAAAATACTGATTGTCACAAGCTTCTTTGACAAATATGTAAAATGCAAGCTTTGTTAAAGTCTTAGTTTTTTTGTAGTAGCCTTTTCCATGTACTTTCAAAAATCCAATCAATTTACAATTTCTGAAAATACCATGATGAATTAATTTTTTTCTAGAGAAATACGAACTTACTTGGAAATATCAACAGTTTATTTGACACGTATACCTTTCCTCACCATTGAATAATACCTCCGAATCGATTAAGATTTCCAGTTTTCATTTGTTGTTAAAATATGCAAGTATAATTTCTTCTCAAATTTTTCTAACTTTCCTGTCACTTCTCCATTTGAAGAAACATTCATACTCTTTTTTTTATATGCCTCATTTATTCTTAGAATAATTTTGAAACATCACATTTCGCTTCTTTCATGATATCATCAGGAATTTGTAGATATTCATCTTCAGAGTCTAAATAAAATGTATCATTTGTCTGATTCGAAACGTCTTCCATTCTTCCGTGCAGAATGCAAACCAGCTGAAATCACGACCACCAGAAGGATGCACGCCGTCTACTGTACTGATTGTCAATATTTCGTGTCAATTGTGTGCACGCGAAGAAATATTGTTTAAAAATAAAGTTTTGTATATGACACTTGCTTTACCTGAACTTTGTTCACTCGGGAGAATTACGTCCTTCTTGCTGCCGCGCTTGGGACGCAGCTGTTTTTCCTCGTGAATAAAGATCTACTTAAACCTCTTGATATATAAATAATTATTACCACATGATACTATGGTTAAAAAAGTATCGTTATTTACTTCAAAGGGTTCAATTGCCTAAAAGTAGTTCTGCAAAATATTACAAATTACTGATATTAATGATTTACAATGTGAATGAAATTTTATTTGTTGATTATATTGACAGTAATCGCTCATTGTCAATTGACAATGATTTCTTTACAACAACATAAACGGGTACAACTAGTCAATGTGTCTTTTGAATACATCCAGTTTATTAACATTGAATACTGAATCATTTCCAATTATTTTTGTTAGTTTCTTCCACACCAGAATTAAATTGTGTTGTTCATCCCGTTTTCTGTCAATACTTTCGGCCACAAACATTAATGTTTGGTTCATAAGAAATTGTAATTTAGTGAAACAACACAGGAGCTACATTTTGGACGGGGTTTTCATTTAGTCTTTCGTGCTCACATATGTTATCAATAGGGAAAGGATTTTGGGATGCAAATTATGGTCGTAAAAGGGGGAAAAGGCTCTGAAAAAACCTGCAAAACTGTGCAAAAAGAGGTGCTGCTGAAACAACTCTATTAAGGTTTAAACTAGTTACATGAACTCAGTATACGTATCATTTTGTATCGAATTTTTCTTCTTTATAGAGTCCGTAAGAGGTGATTCATAGTATTTTATCCAACACTGTAGTAGATAGAAAGCTGCTAAACAATTGCCAGTACTGACTGAACTTATTTCTCCCGCGGATCGCGTAGTTGAACGTACTTCGCAGGCGCGTGAAACTTCGCCCACACGAGCACTTGCCCGCGGGGGAACCCCGGTGCTCGTGCGGGCACAGGCAACTTCCCCTGACTCCCCTCTCCTTTCCCCTCCAATTTCACACGCGCTGCCAGTGATCTTTTGGTATTGACGTTTAGTTAGTAGCGTTGCGGCGGCGACATTTTGCTCAGGACACAGACAAGTGAATTTCTGCACACCCTTTTAAATGCCCCGATTTGCCTGGAGCAGCACTTTAAATCCAGCGGGCAAGGGTTAAAACTGTTGCAACAGCAATGTTGAAATTTAAATTAGTCTTAACAGCTGCAGATTGAACATTGTTCCTCGGATATAAATTACTTGTGGTTTACGAAAAAGATATTTTAATATTTGATATTGTTGACTTCTAGTTAAATTAGATTTTTAAAAGAGAAAAAGACTTTTTCTACTTATTGTTTAAAAACGCAGAGAAGAGAGGAGAAAAAGGTGCTGAAACATAAAGTGGAAAAGGTGGTACAATGTAGTAATCTCACGACATTAAACTATCTGTATGAAAGTAGCTATGTTTTTGAAAAGGTTGCCGCACCTTAAAATCCTTTCCTTAGTTATCAATAATTTCAGTTACAATGACTGTAATTCTCCTCATTTAATGAAATTAAACAAGTTGAACGGAAAACGTTGCATGCGCGTTCGCAATGAAGTAGAAGTACTTTACGCATGAGAAATGAATCAAGATGTACTGTATTCGTATTTATTATGATGCCGGTTTCTTAGGAGAAACGTTCCAATTGAATGATCAATGAGCCTGAATTCGATATCTCGAGTAGAATGAATTATGAAGAAATGAATTATGATAAAATAATGATAGAAAGAAAGTCAGGTAGAATGGGAAAATCCCTGAAAAAAAACCTTCCTGGAACCACTTTTTCCCACACAAATCCCATATAGCGAAATTCTAATTTGAACCTTTGTAATATTTCCTTATCCTCACTATTCCACCTTCGCATCATCCCACCTACCCATAACTTCACCGTACCTCTCTCCGCTCCACTTCTCATCTGCACACCTCGCCACTTATCAACCAATACACCTGTCCATAAGGTCAGTTGCCTAACACGACACCCCATCACCCTGTTGTTGTACCTACATTGACTTCGTTCCATGTACCTCGCGTCTCATTCTTCCGTTTGTCTTCACCCAGCACCATGAAAAACACTGTCTCCCCCACTTCACCATTTTCCTCACTTTTTCACGGGCGTTCACTTGCCCCGTCTCAAAGCATCTCATCTCCTGCTTCTTCCTCTACTTCCTCTCCCACACTGAACGTGGAGTTGAAGGTGTCGCCCGAGTTCCCTGTCTCTCCCCTCGCTCCACTTCTCTCCGTTCCGCTCCACCCCGCCACGCTCCGCCCAACCCCGACCCGACCCACCGGGCGAGGTGGCTCAGGGCATCAACTGATGTCACTGCAGTCCCTCTGACCGGCAGGCCCTAGAGTCCCGCTCCCGACGGTGACAGGATTTTTGACACTAGCTTGTCAGGTCGAGTTCAGTCGCTGCTTGGAGGAGAATTCTAGCGGCCGGCTGCTCTGATCGGTAGTTTTCATTGGTCTCTCCGATCAACACGAGGAGAATGCCGGACCACTATTCTCACAAAAGGACCACGGACAGCGCGCGATATTTCCTTCCTCTTCCTTGTCCTATTCTCATCGCTTACTTACACACACACACACGCTAACATGCACTACACTACCACACATCTCAGGGGCCCGGTAAGGAGCTTGGGCTAGGGCAGTGCCCCGTTGGTAGGAGCTACCTGGTTCGGGAAAATACGCTAACCGACTGTAGGACGGCGCCGGAACTCGCCATCCAGGGGGAAGATCACTTCCACCTCCCAAAAACATGCATTATACATACGGGAAGAATGACCTGAAACATGCATTATACATACGGGAAGAATGACCTGTAGTTGACAAGCCCGGAATCATCAACAATCAATCAATCATCATATCGGGGATTCATCTACTACCTCTACTTCCTCTGCTTCTTCCTCTCCTTCCTCTCCCACATTGGACATGGAGTTTTGGATGTCGCCCGAGTACCCTGTCTCTTGCCCTCGCTCCACTTCTCTCTATTCTGTTCCAACCCGTCTTGCTCCGGCCTCCCCCTCCCCGTACCGCTCACTCCACCCGTTCCCTCCTCACTTCACCCATCCCTGGCATGCTGCGACGCCCCTTTGCACGGTATCTGCTGCAGCTCTGCCCTGGCATGACCTTCCTCACTTTCTTACTCGACTCGCAACTCCGCCAATCCCTTCGCGTCCTCATCACAGACTCATCGCTACCTCACCCGCCCTCCTCTTCTTCGTCGGCTGCGGAGTCTCCACCAAGAGCTCGACCCCGGCCCGGCCCGGCCCGGCGCGGCGCGGCGCGGCGCGGCGCCGTATGCTAACGAGATGGGCGGCGGGTCCCGGCGGGGCGACGGCGTTGCCAAGTCGGGCCCCAAATTACCGCCTCTGGGCCCCTGCGCGGCGCCCTGCACCATCCCTCCCACAGGAAATCAGGGCGGTACCTGGTGGTACCTGCCGGCCCCACAGCGCTGCCAACTTTGCGCATTTCATCCCCCTCCTCCTCCTCCTCCTCCTCTTCGTCGTCTCGTCGTCGTCGCGTAACCAGGTGCCGCGCGGCGCGCGTGCAGTTTTTAAGGGTCACGTGACCTCCCTTGGGACGGCGTCGTTTATTACTGGGAACTTTTGTGGGGGGAATTTAAGTTGGCAGGCGTGACGCGCGGGGAAGTGCTCTCTTTTGGGGCGAGTTTAGGTTTTTGCGCTCAAAGTGTTGCTCTTTGTATACTTTTCTTTCGTGAATGATTGAACGGATACCGTGGAATGGGAAAACTTTAATTCCAATTTCATTTTTCTCGGAATATTAAGGATGATGTATTTTATTTATATTATGAATTGTACATATTAGTTTTCATTGAAAACACCGGCGTTAACCAGTTGTTTCAATATTTATTGAAGTTTAAAATCATAACATTATAGATTATTGTTTGCAATATAGGTAATTATGTTATTTTATATTTTAACAAGTCAGTTAATTTTTATCTGGTATGCTGCATTGCTTATACATTGCTTAGACTTGCTTAGACTTGGCTTTGTTTGGACTGTTCTTTAAAAGAAAAATTTTGCCTTTATTTATTGAGAAACTGGCTGAACTTTCAATGTCGTCTTTAGGCGTCACAGGAACCTTATGTACAATATATGAAACATTTGAGCGAATAAATCGATTAGGCTACTCAAGAATTCTGAGGTGAACATTAATAGTATCTAGTAAATCTTGTTTGAAGCGTGTACCATTAAAATAATATTAAAAATCAGTAAAAAATCATTAAAAATGACGTAAAAATGTGATAAATGACTTTATAGTCAAAACGATGAAAAATGCAAAAAATGGGTCATGTCATAGCATAAAATGAATTTCTGTACTCAACGGTATTCGAACGGCAAACTCACTCGAAAGTGAAAAGAAAAATATGACATTTCATTAAAACGCGCCCCACACGTATCTCATAATCATTTGATCCACTTTACTTCGGACATTCATTCTCTGCCGTTTTGTACATGAAGGAAGTCATAATTCGATTACACAAGACTACTTTGAATCACCATGGCTGTAGCAGCTAAGTATAGCCTTGGGCAGTCTTCAAACGCATAGCTCGGCAGTGGCGGTTGTTCATCCGAGGAGGAACAGTCTCGTTGGAAAGTGAAGAGCTCTCTTTGTTGTGGTAGGCGCCAGTGGCCAGCTGCATGAAAATTTCTACTGAACGAAACTACACAAACTGGTTTCCAAAAAGTACCACGAACAACAAATAAAATACTCTGGCGTAACATTGCAATAAATTAAGCATTTTTACAAAACAGTCTTCACGAATACTGCATTAATGTAGTAATGTAGTGTATATCCGTATACGAACAGGGCTTGATTTCTAGCGGAACGGCGTTCCGGTACCTCGGGGATAATTATTAAATTACGTTGTTAATACACAAGTATTTCTATTAAATTAATAATTAATTTGGAGCTCGTTCCGGGAACTAAAATTCTATAAATCAAACACTGCCCGTATATGTACAACCGTTCTTTGCGTACCAATAATAGCAAATATACGTCGAGGCACCTCTTTCTTGAAGCATTGCTGTCGTACGACCGTCAGTTGCGTCAAAAGCAGTTACGAACTGGATATGAGAATTTAGTCGAAACTGGCAGAATGAGAATAAGCGCAATAACAGAGGCAAGTTTTTGCATTTTCAGGCAAAATCGGAACTGTTTCTTTGCATATGTTTTCAAAGATCTTGCGTATCTAACGAAATCTTAGACACCTCTCGAATGACCAGAGGCATAGTTTTTTTTTCAATCTCTTCTCGCCGTGGGAAATTAGTAATTTAGGTATTCCATCAAATTGAAGGAGACTCTTATTACGAGTTCGATTACGAGAGTGTAATCTTAGCACATGCGTGGTCAGGTTAAAGCCAAAGGGGAGCAACAACATTTCTGGGCCCCTCTCATCTTTCCATTAATCTTGGTTTTTTACATTCCACACCTTTTATTAGAAAATAAATAAAACGTACTTAAAGAAGAATTTAATTATAGTTTTAGTATATACAATTAATAATATTATTTAATTATTATAAATTATTTATTTTACGTTAAACCATTTACAGGGCTTCCAGATAGTTTGGAGTTTCACGTCTATATTTAATGTTAATCAGTTCTCCAAATTATTGGCTTAAAAAGGTTAAAATAATGAACTGAACAATTTAACGAAAATAAAAAAAAATTATTATGTAGGGCTACAGGACCTCTTTCGAATTTCTCAGTAACACAACGCCCCCCCTCTGGCTCCTCTGTTCGTGTGTCTATGATTCCTATGATTAAATTTTACGCTTGCTCGGCTGCGGTGCGCCTAGCTTTCGAGTTCAAAAATGGCGTGAATAGAGTCTGCATTACGAAAGAGAAATAATTGTCAATACTAGATTGCTCTCCTTCATTTGCGTCAGTATCACTTACCCCAAAACATTGTAACTGCTTTTGCACTCAGACATGTATTATTAATATCGCTAATATCTGTGAACTTCCGAAACTTACTTCTTATGGCTAGGGAAAATATGCAATTATTCACTCACATGTGTAATCACTCAGTTTCTCACAGAGTCTACATCATTCTCACTCCATGTATGATTAATGAAATATGAGCGAATCACAGCCTTGAGTGCAGCGCTTGTAGAGGCTGTGCTTGGTAGAGTTTGTCGTTCCCAGTAGGAGTGATTATGTTTGAGAGAACTCATTCATAGTAGATAATTATAATCCATTCAATTGATTGCACTATACAACGAAAACTTTCCCAACTTGTCGTAAGGTAAGTGCAGTATTGAAGGTTTGTAACGCGTACATAAATGTAAGTTGTGATTTTGGGTACTTAATTTGTGTACTATAGAATCCATATATCCTTTACAGTAAGTACATATGTTTTATGACCATTCAGCGGCTGTTTTCCTAATAGATACTTCCCGAATATTTTTGTTATTTATGAAAACAATAAAAGAAAATACATTACACGTGATTCTAGGAGACAGAAAAGATTCTTTATTGTCAAAAATCCAAGTGCTTAACATTTGCTTAATCAATCACGAAAAACTGACGGAAAAAAAACAATCAAATCGCAATTACTAACTAGGTCATTTAACAAAATGAAACATAAATGGTGACAACCCCCATTATTCCAGGAACGTCCTTCAACGTCACTACAAGATGAAGCGATTTGATTTAATTATAGGGATTCATTGTTTTAAATCAGGCCTCATTCATCTCCCAATTCTCCAGAACTTTCGTTCAGAATTAGTAGCAATTTACGCGAATTTCATGAGTCGCTGTTGACAAATACCCAATTTAACAGGATCGGACGGCGCGCCGCGCCGCTCCCAAAGGCTTCGCTCTGAATGCGACCGCATTTCTTTGTGTGCGGCCTCCGCCGCCCCTCGCTTTACGGAGACCGCATCGGATTTAAACTTCTCAGCTGATCGAATCTTGAAGTAATTACCTTATGAGTTAGGGGATTATGTTTTCCTCAAATTAGTTTTAAATTGAAGAAAAAAACGACTCATTTGAAAATTTTATGGCCTTTGCTCGTAGGTAATGTGATTTCCTGATAAATTACATCTCTCTCCTTTTTTTTCGCTTCCACCAGGCAGGGGATTAGTTTTAATTAATGTTTCTCCGGGACGAGAATTACTTAGTTTGCCGCCCCGCCACCTGGGTTCGCTGGCGGGCGGGGAAGGGGGAGGGGGAAGGGGTGCAGTTGGCGCGCTGACGATGTTGGCGCCGATAGTGGAGTCGATGGGAGGTAGGGGGAGGGGGAAGGGTGAGGGGTGGAGAACACGGGTGAATGGAGACGATCGTGGAGGGATTGAATTCGAGGGGAGTAATGACGTAACAAAATGGTGTTTGCAGATTTTTTCTTACTGGATTCCTCTTTTTGCCGGATTAGACATAAGGAAAAGGATGCCAATACTTGTCGAGTGTATGTATGTAATATATGGATTTCCTTTCTTAATGTACCTTACAATTAGAACGGTGTAAATGATTTTTGTGTGTTTGAAGTCGTTAAGCAGGTCCTGATCTAAGGAGAGAAATCATATATTATGCATTTTGGTCCAAAAAATATTCCAACCCACGTGCTTCAAGTCAAAGCTTCTCTGCAACATTCAGGTGAAACACGAAAATCAAACTAAATTTAGCTTCTAGAACAGTTCTCTAAGGAAATAGTTATATTATCAATAAATATTTGTTAACCATAAATTTCCCACTCAGTTTTCGTAAAGGTACGGTAAATATTACAGAATGCCACACTAAATTAGTAAACTCGTCTACAATCTTATGGAATGAATGAGAATTTAAAAAACATCTAATAGTCAAACATAGACGTCTGTACTGCCCCTTGTTTAACATATCATGTCAATTTACTTGAAATTGGTATTTTTTGGCCAGATTGAACATCACTTGAAATCGCATGTGACGGTATCATCTGATCTAAACAATTAAAGACTTTCTCTACTCTCATTATAAAAGTATCGTATTAGGTAGCTGCGGCTCTGTGCGTTATAATAGTCGTTATGATACAGCTGCATTATAATATCAGCGTTTGACCAGTTACAGAGAAGAGTTCAAACCGGTCATTAAGAGGTAATCAATCATGAGTAATCGTTCATTAAACGTTTCATTAAATTGTGAATTCTGCTGTGACGAGACAATCCGTGATATGGTAAAATTGAACCAACGTGCCCCGCCCCGCCTTTTTTTCAATAATCAAATGAAAATTAGAACTTTAAGTAAGAACTTTACAAGATATTAAGCTCATAATAAATTAGGACAGATACTAAACGCCGGAAGGCACTGAACTCCATTGTCCCACTTTGCTATGTCCCCAAATACCTCCAAACACTTGGCGCATGCAATAATATGGTGAACAATATGGTGAATAATATGGTATGGTGGGGGTTTTTCCTCTGCCGTAACTTATGGTCTCCTTTCCGCGGCTTTGATGCGATGAAGAGACCATTAGGGGTGAATGCCAGGATTCGAAAGGTTAGAATGCGGTAGTATGTAGGTATTGTACGTAATGGCTTAAAGGCCTTCAGCCTAGCCACATAGTTAAATAAAAAGTATTGAAATTATATATAAATGTGTTGTAATTACTATTAAATAAATAAAATAAAAATAATAATAATATGGTGGATGGTGACGCAGGTGGTCATCTGCTCGATAGGGACGACTGTTGCCCAGAAACCGGTGGCGGCATCAAAGACAGCGTGGGAGGTGAGGTTCATATTGCAAGAGACGAAATGTCTTCTTTATATTGATGCTAATACCTAAACTTTTAGCTACATATGGAGAGACCCAGTACTGTAGAGACAGCTACCTACAGCAATGAATGGCGTGCATTATATGATGGACCAATGGGGAAATGAGAGGTAGGACAAACGGAAGAAAATGTAGAAACAAGCCCCATTCCCATTTTGTCAGCCACAAATTCCACGTTAACCGATCAGGATTTGAAGTAGGTATTGTATCCAGAGGAAGAAAGATTGCGCGCTGACACAACGAGAAAGTATGCGGAGAAAGTATTAAAAGTACGGACTGAGCGAATCCGTGTTTGATTGATGAAATTGTTCTGGCGTGAACGGCATACTGATTCTGTCGAACGGTAAATGATCACATTTTATATGCCTGAACTAGATATCTGTCTTCAACTTGTTACATATGTGCGGGATGTAATGAAAGTAAAAATGCACGCTGAGAGAGATATGTTTTAAATAGGATGGTTTTAATTTGATAAGGAAAGGAAACTTCATAGTCCGATGGCATTAGTGAGGTGAATTCTGTGTGGTAATAACTCTTGCAAAACCTTTTGCCCAATTCTATTGAAATTTCCTTCCTTACTCTTCTTGTTGTACCTTGAATAGAAGATATTTCACATGACGTTCGGTCGAATAATAAATGTGGAGAGGAGCGTACAATGCTTTAGTTATCTTGGCTAAATCAACATCTATCAATCAGAAATGCCAAAACTTGTTTATAGGTTTCATTTAGGATATCTCCATCCATTGAACAAATTACATTCGCAAATTATTGCAAAAGTAACAAACATGAGTTGACCAGAAATGAAGTAATGTATATGTAACATAGGGTAGTAAAGGGTTAAAGTTCTGTTTTTAGACCATTTTTTATTTAAAGCAAACACCTCTATCTTCAACTTTGTATTACTGATGTATTTGTGATTCAGTTCTGCTTATCTGCGGTCGGGTTCCCATGAACTGTTCAAACGCTGTAAGACCAAACATGACCTCTACTGAATATTTACAAAATTCGGCATTAAATTATAAAAATAATAATAATCTGCCGCCTTGGCATGGATTTCATCGAACACTGTTCCAGTTTGACCGTACTCTACGGTTGCTGGAGAGGGCAAGCGTGTCTGAGGCGGCGGCGGCGATGGCGAATCCACTAGCCCTGAAGAACTGGTCACGTGCCATCGGAGTTCTTGTCGCCGCCACCGCAAGATGGATCGGCGCTGGTGTCGACGCCACCTCACCCCACCTCCCAAGCAAAGAACGTGTGGCGCGGACGGTCGCGGAACTATCGCCCTCAAATGAACTGCTGCCTCTGGTGGCCTCCGCGTCGGCTCATTAGTGAAGTCTTCTTCCCTTTGTCTTCGTTTTATTGAGGTGTTGGGGGATTTAGTTATTTTCCTCAGTTGTACCATCAATGTATCGTTTGTGTCTTCGCGAATGTCACACGATTCCTTCATGTGAGGTCCGATAATGAAAGGACCAAAATCTGTAGCTCATTTACCCATGCAAATAGCCCACATTAGAGGAGAGCTAATATTTATTTTTATCCAATCTTACTAGAAAGGCGCATAATAATAATAATAATAATAATAATAATAATAATAACAACAACAACAACAACAATAAAGCCATTGATCCCAATGTTCTGCACGGCCTCCCACTTGAAAGTGGAGTGGCTCAGAATTGTAACTGCTTTCAGATGAGCTATTCCTGGAGAGCGTTTATTCAAAGCAAATTTCCACTGTCTATATTATTGGCCCATGTTCACTTATTCACTGACCACATTGTTGTTGACCACTATCCATGTAATTTACCACTGGTCATGTTATTGTCCACTTATTATTTGCTGGCTACTGATTATACTACTTATATTTATGTTATGCTACTGGTTATATTTATAGTATTGTGAGATAATGAATAAAATTCTGTATAATACTTGAGAAAAAATGTGTTATTCTCTTATGAGAATTACACTCCGTTATTATCGCTGAAATCTTGTGGAAATCCATATGTATTGGGAAACACAAGTAATCTTTCTCAATAAAATATGTATTTTACTCTAAATCCAGATCTTAAATACCACAATTCGTGTTTCGAGGAAATTTTACCTCATACTCAGTACTCCACGTTATATGAGCACTTTTCAATGCTTGTTCAGTTCACTTCTTTTTAACCACCATATTTTGTCACACGTTACATGGGGAGCCCAAAAGATACGGTAAAATTTCTCGAAACATGTATGCTTGAACGTAAGATTCAAATTCAGTAAAAATACGTATTTTATTGTGTGATCGAGACTGTTTGCGCCGACCACTGTGGAAATTTCAAATTTCATATGCATCGATATTATTTGCACAAATACATTTTTGTATTGCCACAAACCACGGACATGTGTAATTTCGAGGAAAACGCATCAGTTTGAAAAAATAAATCCGAGAATTTCATAACGGCATTGCATTGTTTGTTTTTCCAAAACCTATTTTATATCTGAAATAAATGCTCGTATATAGAAAGAGAACATTAATAGAGGTTCGTCTCTGTTAATGAGTACTTTCGATGTACTGCTGTTGCCGACGGAGGATTGGCTTGCGTTTGAATATTGACCTATAACCCAGATTCGGGCGCAGTATAAGCTCGGATATTTTTCGCGCAAAGCAGATATTCATACTAGACCATTCAAGTCACACAATAATAGTATAGAAGTTGCGAAAAAACTCTTTTACTAAATGTGATGGAATACTGAAATCAGCACATGCAATTACTCTAAATCAAATTTAAGGGTCCGAAACGAATAGTTTTTGGAAAGAAGTCGCAATTTTCTAGGTATTTTGATAATAGCCATTTAGGGATGGGGGATCAGGATATCTCCCGATCCTGAAGCTGGGAGTGGGGCAGGAAAGGAAAGGTTGATTTTGCGGTCCATGATTCACCACAAAAAGGAAAAAAGAGCAGCTGGTGTCTAGAATTATTATCCCGACAGTGATGTCGTGCGACTTACCTACGAACGATTTTGTTACTGAAAATTCGATACACATCATCATGATTTCAATCTAGGGTCACTGCGCCTAGGAAGCTGGAATATTTCGAACTTGCAACTATTAGGAGTCGCATGCCAATGCCATTCGGGGATCACATATACTTTTAACATTTTCTGAACAAGCGGTGCTTTCGGCAAAACAGAAATAGCTACGTCATTTATCGAATAATTAGTTAAACATTCATACGTTTCCTTGATCTCACAACTATTCTTTATATCGACATCCACTAAAATACGATTTTCATGTGATTATGGTCGGACCCGTCCGACGTTTTCACGAAACGATTACGCATGGGTAAGTTTTCGATATTTTGTTGTTTGTTTCTTGTTTGTAAATCTCCGATTGGCACCGAAAGACCGAGCTGTTACTTATGGTTAAGAATTGTTGTAAAAATGTATGTGGCATTTTTGGTCGACTGTCCGACTTCGCCGACTAACTGTGTCCTCGAAGCCTGGGTCTAGTGTGGCCGTACGCTTGAGGGGGGTTAGAAAGACACGCGAACATGATGTATTCCCTTCAATGGTTCTGATCATATTTAAAATATCTCAAAGATGAACGAATAACTTTTTACCTAAAGGAGATTCAGGAATAAACTGAGATCTGTCGTTGTCTCCTACCCTCATTGCAATACAACAGTTAATACGCACGTTTTCGCCAATACTCGGGGCCGCAACTCCCCCCCCCCCTGCAATTTCGCCCCATGTGCGTCCCCGCTCCTGCCTATAGCTGCGTCCCAGTGCGTGGCGACTGCGGCGCACTTGTTGCTCCGGCCCTCGTTAGCACCCGGGGCTGGCCCTCCCCGCCCCAACCCCCACCCCACGCCCCGGGGCACAGCACGTCCCGCGCCACGCTCCGCCCACGCCCACGCTGCAGGCGCGCCCGGGAGGCCTACACGGCACATTCTGGCACGGCCCTAGGACGCCCCCCCGGGCCACGCCACGCCGCACACTCCCAGCAACCGCCCGGGCCCCGACCCACCCGCAGAGATGGCCCAGGGCATCAACTGATGTCACCGCGGTCCCTCTGACCGGGAGGCCCTAGGCTCCAGTCCCGACAATAGGATTTTTCATTACTAGCTTGTCAGCTAGGTCGAATTTAGTCGCTGTCTGGAGAAGAAATCTAGCGGCCGGCTGCTCTGTTCGGTAGTTTTCCGTGGTTTCTCCGATCAATACCAGGCGAATGCCGAAGCACTACCATAACAAACGCGCCACGGACCGCGTGCGATCTTTTCTTCCTCTTCCTTGTCCTATCCTCATCCTTACTTCGACACACTTACTCTAACACGCACCTCACTACTGCACATGCCGGGAGACCGGTCAGGAGCTTAGAGCTTGTCCCGGCTGGGGAGGTGTCACGCCGGTGGGAGATACCTGGTTGGGGAAGAACCCGCTAGTCGACGGTAGGTCGACGCCGGATCTTGCCATCCAGCGGGGAAAGAAAACCGCCACCTCCCTATAATTTGCGTGCACTACACTTACGGGACTAATGACTTCCGTAGTTGTCGCGCCCACACTAACAAACTTCCCGTTCCGTTCTCGTATTCCCCTCGCCATCCGCAACATTCGCTTGTGCCTCACCTCTCTCGGCCACCTGCGTTGCCCTCGCGTCGTATCCCCTTCGCCTGCCTTTGCCTGCTCCCGCCGCCCACACCGCTCTCTCGCCGCTCAGCCTCTCTTCCGCCATCCCCTGTTGCTTCACCACCCAATCCGCGGCCTCTTATCATCTCACCCGCCCTCTTCTCACCCATGGCTTCCAACACCCCAGCCCCCTCCCCCGCATCTCCCACGCACCCGGCTCCCCCCCCGGCTCCCCCCCCCGGCTCCACCCCCCCCGGCTCCGCCCGCAACGCGCCCAGTCCTCGTCGGCGCTGCCAATTAGCAGCGTTTGGCGAAAGACCTCGTGACCCCCATTGGAGCAGACTCCCACGCTTTTAACTTGCCCGCCCGCGCCGTAAGATACATTGGTAGTTAAAATCAACGGCTTTTTATTGCCACCTTCGATTTACGCTGGTGATTGATTGCTACCACGTATATTAATTACAAGAGAAGTTTTCTCACAGTGCCAGTTTATTAATTGCAACCATTTCAACTGTCGAAACATAAAATTTATGGAAGTATGCGTAACTTCTTAGAATGTGGATTTCTGCAATTGAGGGAAGTTGCATTGATCTGCCTTCCTAGACTTTGATAACAGTAGCGTGAATTTCTCAGTTTAAGACTTAACCATCGGCTTACCGCGGAGGAAGATTTTTGTTACTTTTTATAGGTTTGATTGAGACTGCGAATGTAACTGAAGTGTTGGGAGAGCAGAGCATTGAAGATTTGACACGAAGAGCTGCTATTCTTTCAGAGCTATTGACATAAGGGAAGATTCTGGAAACGACAGATATGTAGATTGTTAGCACTCGTTGGCGTTAGGATCTTTAATTTTGAAGGAAATATCAGTGTTACGCGTGTCTTGGCACAAGGAAATCGTTTTTCTTCTGGTTCTCTCTGTTCGTGCGTGTGCGTGAATTTCACGTGCCACGTGCGTCACACGCTAATTTACGGAGAATATAGCGACCCGGAATTGCAACACCAACCTCAAGCAAGTAATTCAACTTTCAATTTAGTTGATTCGCACGCATTACCAGCTTTTTACACGAGTGAGGCGATCAACCGCTCGGCTGCAGATTTCAAACAATGTGATTTCGTCGCATATTAACCGGAAAGAACGGGCTTGTCCAAAATCTTGACAATCTACAGCGTTGTCTAAGTTTCCTGGTCTCTGGCGTCTGGGACGTGGCGCGCTCTCATTGACATCTATGAAAGTAGTTCAAAGAGTTTTCTTCGTGAACTTAATTTCTTTCTCTATTTAACGCATTCTGCGGCTTTTTAGGGAAACATTAAAATCTTGAGAGAGGTAATGATCTCAGGCGCGCCGCGTTTGAAATGTATGCCCTTTGCTATTAATTTGCTAAGAACTGTTATAATTGATTGTATTCGAAGTACGGCGACAAATTTGAAATAATTTTATCCGCCTATGTGCAAACAGGTTTCAATATGTTAGGAAGCTTAAAATAATTGATATGATCTGCTTTTTTATCAAAACATTATCCTGTTTATCACAAGTGTTTGTTATAATTTGTCAGCGTCTTTGGCTGTGAATAAAAACATTCAGGACTGTTCACTCAAAAATTGAACATTCAGAATATATTTTTGAAATATTTATTGTACGAGTGTTTAAGCCTTAATAAAATATAATTTAATGCCTTAGTAGACATAATAAAGAAACATGGGCCTTTATATGACAAAAGGGTTAATAGGTTTCTTCATTAAATTTATTTTATTTTTATTTAATAGGTAATTATGACACATTGATACATAATTTCAATTCTTTTAACTATGTGGCTAGGCTGAAGGCCTTTAAGCCATTACAATACCTACATCCTACCGCATTCTAACCTTTCGAATTCTGGCATTCACCCCTAATGGTCTCTTCATCGCATCAAAGCCGCGGAAAGGAGACCATAAGGTACGGCTGAGGAAAAAACCCCTGAAGGGGGAAAAACCTGCCGTCAGAAGACGAGTACATGCTAAACTACTAGTTTTTATTTTCTAAACTATTTATTTCCTGGCGTGGGCATCTTCTCCATCCCGTCTTTGGCCTCCTCAGCCCCTGAAATCAAACACCGCCACAGAAGATCGCCCGCACCACCGCCTCTCCGAACAATTTGCTACTGATTAACTTAATTATCGCTTACTGATTAATTTAATTAATACTGACTAATATACTAATTAATATTAATGATTAGCATTATTGATTACCTTACTAGTTAATTTAATTATCTCTTGCTTATTGAATTAATTATTTTATCTCCAGTCTAGGCTCCGCTCGTACTACTAACCAATACTGTTTTCCCACTCCCAGATTACCGTTTCCCTGATAGTTCGAACCTTTCCTAAAAATATTCCTAATTCTTTCATGAAGTGAGATCTATTATCAGCTAATATATTTTGAGCGAGAGTTATGTTTCTAAATTGGAAGCCATAGTTCCCCATTCCCATCCATTTTCCTCTCCAAGTTTCTGTAGCGCAGCAATTTAACAGAATGTGGATCCAATCTTCTCTATCACCGCACAGTACACAAATTCCATCGTCATTCGAATCCTTCATTCTACGTTGCATCCACCCCCCTAACCTAAACCACGCGTATCCCCCTCTTGCATCCCTTTTAAGTGTGTGTACGTAACTTTCGCATCCCCATACAGGACTCGTGTGAATTTGTACCACAACATTTATGCCAACGTCACGCGGGGTTCCCAGGCGGTCACCCATCTAAGTACTAACCGCGCCCGACGCTGCTTAACTTCGGTGATCGGACGAGAACCGGTGCTTTCAACGTGGTATGGACGTTGGCATCTTCCTTAAATACAAACATATTAAGAGACAAAGTCAATTATTTTGACTTTCTCGCCCTTACATCCCAAGAAGATAAAGTATTGAAATCGTGAACCGAAAAATGTTGAATTTTCGACATAAAATCCCTTATAGTCGTGCAGTTGTAAAAGAAGTTGATAAATCTTGCTCTATATATTGTAAATTACTTCCTCTAGCACGTGAGGTAGCCAGAATCGAAGTTTTGTGGATCATTGATACCGAGAAATTAATTGATGGCGAAAGAAATGACTGCCCGTTGGCCTTTCTGCCAGTCTGGGGTCAAAGTTCGCGCCCAAAATGTTCAACCGATTTTCTTTAAAATTGATATTCTTTTATTGGTTTAAATGAACTCGGGGCCCCCTGAGTTTGAAACGGATATTTTGATTTGGAGATTGGGTACTTTATATGAAGCCTCAACCATATTTCTAAAATGTTTTCAAAATGGCTCCAAATGTTTGGAGTTTGAAACATTGTCCTCGGACAGAATAAAGGGTGTTTAAGAGAATAGTTGGTGCACACCTTTTCGTTCAAATCGCAGATTTTTCGAAAATTGCAAAAGTTGACTTTTTCGGCGTCATGCCACTACTAAAATCTTGAAGGAGAAATGTTTTCCATACTGAAATCTTCTTTAAAGCCATATTTTCAAATAAGATCGTGTACAATTTTTCAAAATTTTGAGTTGTTTACGCACAGTGTTGGGAAAATGAGTTAAATTTGGGTTTTTGATTTTTTTTAACTTTTTTCTCAAAACGGATCTAAGAGTTTTTTAAATGTTCTCTTTGTGTGTATAAAGGACGATAAAAATTGCGATTGTCCCATTTCCGGAAAATTCTCTGTATTTTTGAAAATTTCAAAAAGTTAACATTACAAAACTACAAAGTTGAAGATAGAGATATTGGTCTTAAAATAATCTCTTCTAAAAATTCAGCTTTTCAAAAAAGTTATGTTCAGTTTTTTGAAAGAGCGAGTCATCTTCGCGTAATTTATACTTGAATTCTTAAAGAAAACATTTTCTTTAAAAACCGCTCCAAGTTTTTCGTTTAATTATTTTCCACTGATAAAACAAGGGACCTTTAAAAGAATAGGTCACGCCTAATTTTCGTTCAACTCTCTGAAGTTTCGAAAGTTGCAAAGTATGTGCTATATTGGCACTCGTTTCATTTCCAGAGCCATAAAATGATTATTTTCTGTGTAAATAAATGTAAATATGTGTATTATTAGTTATAAGAGTTTAATTATTTACCAAAATTGTCAAAACAGCAATAAAACCTAAATGAGACCTTGGCGGCACGGAGCTTTCTAACTTGCTATTTGTATGCTCAACTATTATAGAGGTTGGTTTTCCTGAGGTTGTGTGTATTACACATTAAGCAATGCACGAGGCGTTTAACTGCATGTTTTATGCATGCTTGTGATATGCCCGAATTATTAGAATTTAACACCTTTTCACTTCCCTGATGTTTTATAAGGTATTTTGGTGCTGCGTTTGTGTCACTTACCTCTGTGGGGATTACGTCACAACGATCTAATCACACTAAAGCTTCCTTTACTGCCCTCGTGTATTTTATGAGTCAGAAAAGTACGTGCCATTTGTGACACTGCACCTTTCCAACAACTCCCTTGGTACATCTCCACCAGTTTTAGAAGAATAAACAGCTTTACACAACATGGTGGACTATTAGCAACGTTTTACGGAAGGCTTGTGTAGTTTATGCAAATTAGTATAGAGTACCATTAACACTTTTGGGGGAGATGTTTTAGAGAAATGGCAAGCGTTCTTGTGAAACACAATTAGGAATATTGTTGTTTATTATTTGTATGAAAGGAATTAATGGAAGTAGCAAAGGAGATATTGTTTTACTTTGAAAATACAGAAAGATAATTTAATAGATGAGAAATAATAATAATATTAATGGTAAATTCATCTTGCTATTAATAAATGAATACGCAGCGCATCATACGAAAAAAAGTTTTTTCTTTAAAAATTTAAATGTGAAGTAAGTAAATAATTCATTATAGGTAAAAAAATATCGATGTTTGTACAATGCAATGATCATTCAGTTATTTGAAGAACTACTTCGGTGCAACAGATACAATTTTGTTTCATACAGAAACATAAACAGACATGAAATTAATGTATTCAACTATTTGTCAGAAGAAAGACCCATGAGAAATAGAACACGAACAAAACCGATAAAAAATAATGATAACAGAAAGTCATTGGCAAAATTAACTTCGAATACTGAAGTAGGTATTCGGATCAAAATAGTTTAATACCTTTGTATTTTTCTAGCACTGAAGATGGCCGCAATGCGGCCGAAAAAGCTTTATGCTAAAATAAAAACTTACGATGGGGAACCAACGCCTCATATGCATTTCTATGATGGAAATATAGTAAACACAGCACCATTTCCTACCATTTAATACTATGTTTCTATTTCCTTAATAATCCACATTAACACATTGCAATGCGGTCGAGGCATTTTTAAATCTTCATTTTCATTTTAGTGTTTAATGATCGTGAATTTACTGAATTCTGCACTACTTTTCATTCCTTAATTTTCATAGCGTTTGAGAATTTCCCCGAAACTTAATTTGTCTTTGTATCCAAACACGTGGCGCGACGATTTTCCCTCATGACGTGCGCGCCGTCTCCGCGGAGCGGCAAATTCCAAAACGAAATTGTTAATTTGCGGCGCGCCGAGCAACCGCGTGGAAGCGGGGAATAAAGCAGCGGCAGAGTTTCACGGCCGTTACGTCCAAAGAGCTCGACGCTCGCCGTCCACCGTCCGCCGTCCACAATCCACAGACCAGAGCGCACACCGGAGCGGCCCGGCGCGGCGCGGCGCTCTCCCGTGCAAGGAGCGCGTCAGAGTCTCCTCCGCGAAGAGTCATTTCCCGCATGGGCGGACGCGTGGACGTTGGGACACGAGGGCTACGCAAAGGGATGCGAATGTGGAGGGGAGGGGAGGTGGTAAGAAGCAAGCACTACGAGAACACGTTGAGAGTGGCGAGGCCGTGGAGAGAAATGTTAGGTAGATGCGAACACCAAGAGAACATGTTGTGAGGGGTGGAACCATGGAGGGAGATGTTAGGTAGATGCAAACACCAAGAGAACACGTTGTGAGGGGTGAGGCCATGGAGGGAGATGTTAGGTAGATGCAAACACCAAATGAACCTATGACGAGACGTGGAGGGAGATATTAGGCAGACGCTAACTCGAAAAGAATACGTTGTGAGTGGCGAGGTCATGTAGTGAGATGTTAGGTAGACGCAAACACCAAGAAAACCCTTGGCGAGGCCGTGGAGTGAATGTTAGACTGATGTGAACTCCAAAAGAACACGTTGTGAGTGGCGAACTCATGGAGAGAGATGTTTGGTAGACGGAAAAACCAAAATAAGACGTTGTGAGGGGCAAGATTATGAATGGCGTGAGGTAATAGTCAGACGGAAACTCCAAGAGATCCTGTGGCGATGCCATAGAGGGAGATATTAGATAGATGCTTTCACCCAGGGGCGTAGGCTCAATGTATGCGAGTGATGTGTTGCATCCCCTAGTTTTGCATTACTTTAAACTCTTTTCAGCAAAGTAATTTACTTTCTTCCGTAAGCATCTCCCTCTGTTTCTCTATTCCCTCTCGCCATTTACGTGCGCTGTCCAATATGCGGTACTTCCTTCGCTGGATGTGACGGCCCGAGAAGTATCCCTTGAATGACATCGCTACGTTGGCGAGGTCATTGAACTCAGGGCCATGCGCTGTGTGCAAGCTGTGTGGTTTCGACGGCCGATGATGTGACCAGGCCTCTCACATCTCAGGCTTCTGAGTTCTGATTGGTGTTTCTGTATCCCCTCCCAGGAACCTTCCAAACCCCTCTTCTTATGCAGTCATAATTCGGCAGTACGCCTGGGAATCACAGACGTAACGTGCCGCGCTTGTGGGCCCCGAAGCGAGGAGCGCGGGGGGCAGGTGGCACGACTGTCTTTCTTCACAATTCATGCAAGTCTGCCAACTATGCTTAAGCACATTTCAACCTGATTCAGTTTGGATGGGTAAGATGATGTGGGTTAGCAGACCTGACAAAACAAGATTACTGCCTTCATGTAAGAAAATAGTAGGTAGGGAGAGTCTGTGAAGTCGAAACGGTGTGTGCGACGTTATTTCGTTGTAGCGTAATGTTGTGCTGTTTCGTACTGAATGTGCATTAAATAGACAACTTTGTCTAACTATTGATGCGTTAAAGAGAATCATGAATTCGAAATTGTAACGTGAAAGAATAAAACGTGTGTGAAACGACGCGACATGGCGAGCTCATCCAGTACATTTATGGCAGTGGATGAGTTACTTGTGACATAGGACAGTAGTGAAACGTCTCATTGTTCTATAGACAGGATTCTTCAAATTCCGTTTTGTTCTTTCTCCTATTCCGAAAGACTTAAGGTAATTAGTGATTGACAATCAAGGCAACGCGATTCGATCTCGAGTTCAAAAATTAGGTATGTACTTTTTTATGGCTTATTTTTTTGTTTTATTGTTTTGTTTATGTAAGTTATTGCAAACAGTGAGAATTTGGTGATTTTTAAGGAAGATTCAGTAGGTATCTAACTTGCAAAATAAACTTTAAATTACTTAAGCGTAAAATGGAATGACGCAGACTTTAAATATGTGCAATTATGCCTTCAACCTGTAATATCATGATCGCATCCCCACATCTACTAGTCAGGAGACGCCACTGCTATCTCCAAAAGAAAATGTTGTGAGTGGCGATCGCATGGAGAGAGATGTTGGCAAACCCCAAAAGAACACGTGAGTGTCGAGGCTATGGCGTGTGCTGTTTGGTAGATGCACAACTGAGTAGAAAGAGGTGAGTTGGGAAGGATCAGAGCGAAAAATGAAGGATGAGAGAGTTAAAAGATTACTTATTTTTCATTAAGGCCCGGACGCTGGGATACGAAGGCAGCGCAAGGGGATGCGAATGTAGAGGACGCTTAGGTAGCAAGACGCAAAGACCAAGAGAACACTTAGCGAAGCCATGGGGTGAGATGTTAGGTAGAAAGAGGTGAAGTTTTGGACGGACCGTAGAAGATGGAGGAGAAGGAGAGAAGTAAAAAATGACTCATTTCTCACTCAGGCGACCTTGTGGTCTCGCAGAGAATTGTATAGGGTAATGTGGAGTTATAAGTTAGATAGAGAGACACAGAAGCGAGGGTATGTGGGCAGCGAAGTTGAGAACATGAGATGTTTGACAGATGTACGACTTGAGAGAAAATGGTTGGGGACGGATCATGTAAGAGAGAGGGGAGAAGTGATTCTCACTCGATTGATCGCGTGTATCTAGGACACGCAGATGAAGATGCGGGACTGTGGAAAAATGTACGTAAGCAGGGACAGATTGTCGAAGAGGGGTCCGGAGGAGGTAGTTCAGGGATTCAACTGATGTCACTGCAGTGCCTCTGATCGGGAGGACCTAGGTTCGAGTCCCAACGGTGGCAGGGTTTTCGAAACTATTTAGATAGCTGGGTCGAGTTCTGTCGCTGTCTGGAGGAGAATTCTGATTGGTAGTTTTTCATGGTTTCTACGATCAAAATCTGGCAAATGCCGGAGCAATATCCTAACAAAAGGGCCACGGACCGCTCGCGATCTTTCTTTTTCTTCCTTGTCCTACTTACATACAATTGATCCCTTACTAACATGCACTTACCCTTACATATACTGCACTACCACATATGCAGGGAGATTGGTCGGGAATTTAAAGCTTGTCCCTGCTGGGGCGGTGCTCTACTGGTGGGAGATACCTGTTTGAGAAAAATTCGTGCAAGCCGACAGTAGGTCGGCACCGGTTCTCGCCAACCAGCGGAGTAAGATCCCCACCATCTCCCGCGATAAAAGCCCTACACTTACGGGAGTAATCACCTTGGCGCGCCCTGAATCATAAATCAATCAATCAATCAAAAAAATCGACGAGGGAGAAAATAATTAGAAGGAGAAGAAATTAAAACATGACTCATCTCACACACGTGCTGCCTACCGATCACTCGACTCATGAAGTTAGTATAAGGAGCAGCATGCGAAGAGACATTAGGTAGAAAAAAGATGCTGGGAATCGAAGATGATATTTTACAAATAGTGTGTGGCATGTTTTATGGCATGTGAAGATACGTTAGACAAGAGATACAGGGATAAGAAGAATTTTATTTCTAAGCACCGAGAAGAGTAAGTGTGTTTTTAGGGAGATTCGAAGAAAAAGGTACATACACGTATGTAGAGGGATAGGTAGACTGACAAGAGAAAAAAAAGTGAAGACATATGCAGCAGAGATATTTCGATATTAGAAAACGTTATGTATTTGGTGCTTACAATCTTATAGATTAGGAGATTCTACTATTAATATTTTAATAAGATATAATAATTAATAAGATATTAAATTTCTAGATTTGTATTAAATAATAGAAGATGTCATTGTCGCGGAGTAAGCCGGAGAAATACAAATACACATACGTCATAAAAAGTTTCAACATGGATGCAAGAAGATACATATCTGCAGTAGACGAACCGAGTACAGTGTATCAAGGCCGAGGAGCTACTGATCCTGAATTAGGATTACTTAAAAAACCGAAGTGTCGCGCTCTAAGAATGTGACTCAAAACAGAGACTCAATGGCGTATACGGAAGATAAATACCTAATGGGGAGGCATATTATCAGGTCAATTCAAACAAAAGGTGAGCGGAGATGTCACAAAGGCGAAACGAGAAAATACACACAGCCACAGCAGGTCAGAACGCAAGGAGTTTGACCGAGAATAAGCGGACGCGACGGTCGGGAGAACGCAAGGAGGTTGACCGAGAATAAGCGGACACGACGGTTGGAAGAACCCTAGGAGGTTGGCCGAGAATAAGCGGAAGCGACGGTCAGGTGAACGCAAGGAGGTTAACCGAGAATAAGCGGACGCGACGATCGGGAGAACGCAAGGAGGTTGACCGAAAATAAGCGGACGCGACGATCGGGAGAACGCAAGGAGTTTGACCGAGAATAAGCGGAAGCGACGGTCAGGAGAACGCAAGGAGGTTGACCGAGAATAAGCGGACGCGACGGTCAGGAGAACGCAAGGAGATTGACCGAGAATAAGCGGACGCGACGATCGGGAGAACGCAAGAAGTTTGACCGAGAATAAGCGGAAGCGACGGGCAGGAGTACGCAAGGAGGTTGACCGAGAATAAGCGGACGTGACGATAGGGAGAACACAAGGAGGTTGACCGAGAATAACCGGACGCGACGGTCAGAAGAACGCAAGGAATTTGACCGAGAATAAGCGGACGCGACGGTCGGGAGAACGCAAGGAGGTTGGCCGAGAATAAGCGGACGCGACGATCGGGAGAACACAGGGAGTTTGACCGAGAATAAGCGGATGCGACGGTCGGAAGAACGCAAGGAGGTTGGCCGAGAATAAGCGGACGCGACGGTCGGGAGACCGCGAGAGGCGATTCGGCCGAGAATAAGCGGACGCGAGGATGGAACGGAACGGGAGGGGAAGCGAAGCGCCGAGGCGGCGACGGGCGCACCTGAAATATGGCGCGTTATCTTCGCATTGGGCTCGGCGCCCGGGCTTCGCCCACCCGAGGGGAGGGGCGGGGCGGCCGCAAAGTTTTTCATTAGAGCCCGCGCCGCCGTTGGGATGAAACCGCAGCCACTCCCGCGCACGTGGTCGCTTCTCGCTGCCACCAGGGCGCGCGCACGTTCGCTCCGCCGCGCGCCGCCGCGCGACATCTGCGCGGGAAAGCAGTTTGGCACCCTGCGTTCAGCGCGCTTGCGGATTTATTGGCGTTTCTTCTCAATAATTGCTGAATCATTTGCACGATTTTTTAATGTTAAACCATGCACTTGTATGTCTGTATTGCCACCAATTCAGTAGGATCAATTACTAGCTTAACACTTACACGTTTTAATTACACATTTGGAAGATTACGTACTGAATTCTTAGTTTGTAGAATTCTTTTATGACATTTCTGAACAGTATTGTGATAATTGCAAGATAGAAATAATGTCAAATAGCTTGATTAAAAAAGAGCTTATTTTACTTACTGTGTTGCATTATTCTCTTTGGATAGTGCAATTTCCATCTTCATACGCTCCGCCTTGCGCCGCCACGCGACATCTGCACGGTAAAGGAGTTTGGCACCCTACGTTAAGCGCGCTTGCGGATTTATTGGCGTTTCTTCTCAATAATTGCTGAATCATTTGCACGATTTTTTAATGTTAAACCATACACTTTTATGTCCGTATTACCATCATTATCAGTAGGATCAATTACTAGCTTATCGTTTTAATTACACGTTTTAATTACACACTTGGAAGATTACGTACTGAATTCTTAGTTTGGAGAAATTTTTTATGACATTTTTGAACAGTATTGTGATAATTGCAAGATAGAAATAATGTCGAATAGCTTGATTAAAAAAGAGCTTCTTTTACTTACTGTGTTGCATTATTCTCTTTGGATAGTGCAATTTCCATCTTCATACGCTCCACCTTGCGCCGCCACGCGACATCTGCACGGTAAAGGAGTTTGGCACCCTACGTTAAGCGCGCTTGCGCATTTATTGGTGTTTTTTGTCAATAATTGCTGAATCATTTGCAGTTTTTTGTTAATATTAACAGGTATTACCGTTATGCAGTTTTGTGTCCATATTACCATCGTAATCGATAGGTTCACTTACGAGCATACTTCCTAGAAAGCTTACGTACTGAATTCTTAATTTGGAGAATTTTTGTTGTTTTATAATGTGTATGAACTTGGAGTTAAGATAATTGCAAGTTAGGTATAATCTGGAAGAGTTTGGTTGAAAAAAGAGCGACTGCATTGCTGTTTGGCATCATTCTCTTTTTATAGTACAATTTCCATATTTTCCCTTGACTCTTTCATTCATTCGGTCCATAGCCCATTATAATCTATTCGTTACCACAACCCCTTTCCCCATTGTTGCTTCACCTCTCAGTTCACCGAAGGGTTCTCGTCGCCGCTATTCCCTATGGCCTTGTCTCAGGCCCCAAACAGCCCCCGTACGTATCACGACTCCCTTCCTCTCACTACCCACATACCTACGCCTCTCTTGCCTGCGGCGCTGCTCGCTCTCCTTGTTACCCCGAACCCCACCATGGTCTCTCCATGACTTCCCCTTCGCTTTCTCTCTGGTTCTGGTCCTCGCCCTCTCTGTCGCCTTTGCTATTCCCTTCGCTGTTGCCCCCGCCCTCGCGTTCGTTCCGTCCTTACTCTCGTCCTCGTCCTCACACTCGACTTTGCCCTCGTTGTCGACCCCGCCCCCGCCACTATCCTCACCCTCGCCCTCGCCCTCGTCCTCGCCCTCGTCCTCGCCCTCGCCCTCACCCTCGCTCTCGCCCTCGCCCTCGCCCTCGCCCTCGCCCTCGCCCTCGCCCTCACCCTCGCCCTCGCTTTCGCCCTCGCCCTCGCCCTCGCCCTCGCCCTCACCATCGCCCTCGGCCCCGGCCCCGCCCTCGCTCTCACCCTCGATTTTGATCTCGCCTTTATCCCCGCCGTTTCCATCGCCCCCACCCCCGTCCCACCTCCTCCGCCCTTCCCCTCCCCTTTTTCCTCTCCCTCACTCATGCTCTCATCGCCATCTTCGCCCTCCGCGCGCTCCCTTCTCGCGCAGAGAGCACCTTTCGCGGAATTTCGCGCTAATGAAATCAGGGCTCCGCTCTCTCGCAGCGCTCCCTCGGGAGGTTTGCTCTCGCCGCGCGCTCTTTTCTGGTTAGCCGCCCTCTGAGTCCTGCGATAGCTGTCGACGCCCTTGCCTTCCCTCCGGGATAGACTCAGCGGAGTTGGTTCCCTTGCGGTGGTTCGTGTGTGCTTCTCTGTTCTAGCAAGACACTGTACCCGCGCACTTCCTAAGTACACCAAACTCATTGCGAGCTGTTGCGCCAAGTTCAGGTGATTTCTTTAATCCACATGAATGTTTGTAGAATATTTTGGAGAACAAGCTGGTCATTAACACAGTTTAGTAGAAGTAAATGAGTACTGTTATTTTACAAAGCAGCATTTTAGAAAGCAAATTTTTGTTTTTTTATATTCCCTCTTATTTACGTGCCTTATAAATGTTCAGGTTCTTCGATTTACAAGAAAAAGATTCGTTCAATCATCAATAACTCTTGTACTGGCTGAGTTTACAGCAATTTTTGGGGGGTTGGGTAATATCAACAAAAATAGATAAGATGTAACTCAAAGACATCAGGAATCTCAAAGTGATTTCACCTAAGGTAAATCTAATTAATATTTTTTAATCCTGTTATCCTAATGAGCTCTAAGCAATCACGTTTAATAATTGCTTTCACTGAGTAATTATGGAATGATTGATTTAAATACTTTTACTTGTCTTTTCATAAAAAGCTACAATTACAACGTTGAAACATTGTTGCTATCAACACTGTTCCACACAGGAGAGCAAATGCTACCAAAACTCCCACCCCACTTACTTCATTGGCAACAAATCAAAATCTTCGTAGGAAATTACAAATTGAAATTTTTGCAGGAAATGTTTTGATCGCGTATTTGTAATCTCTTATAAACCCTATGAGATTCATTTCATCATATACGTTTATGCCACTTTGTATTTCATATAACCTCCCGCTGCAACTCTTCTTTACGAATCCCCGTGTTCTATTATACTCCTTGTAACACTCTACTCGACCCGTACAGTGTTCCTTACCATCGCACTGCACCACACTTCGCCAAACCACACCACACCACTTGTAACGTTTCGTACATTCCTAATGTTTATTTACATTTTACATTGTTATTTCGTAAATAAGTAACAGGTGATGTATCTCGCTTGTTATGGGAATTAGGTTAGCAACCGATATATATATATATATATATATATATATATATATATATATATATAGAGAGAGAGAGAGAGAGAGAGAGAGAGAGAGAGAGAGAGGGAGGGATATTGAGGAATATAGAGAGATAGAATTGAACGTAAGCTTGTTCCTCTCAAGAAATTTGTAAATTCTAATATTATACAAAGTGAGAAGGTACAATATGTTAAGATGTTGAAGTATATTGTAAAAGAGAATTAAATAAAAATTTTAAAAAATGAGAACTGAAGTGTTACTACTTAAAAAAATAAGTAGCAGCAGCAGATGTAACAGCAGATGTGTAATGTAACAACAGAAGAAGAGAAATTTGTTGGCAGAGTGCAACGTTACAGAAATTGTGGTAGCGTGGAACGTTACAAAAAGGAACATTACAGAAATTGGTGGCAGCGTGGAACGTTACGTTACAAAAATTGGTGGTAGCGTGCAACGTTACACACTATTCGTGATACCACTTCACGTCACGCTTTGCTACGTCCGGCCACGCCTCACCATGCCTCACCACGCTTCACCACGTCTCACCACTCCTCGTTAGTACCACGCCACATTACATTAACCCCTCCCCGTCTCGTCTCATCTCCTACTGTTTCGACTTGATTCTTCTCGTCCCGCCCCATGCTGACCTGTCGCGTCTGTCCGTGGCACGTTTCGTTTCGTCACACAACGTAGCATCACTTCTCGCCACCATGCCACGCCACGCCTTACCAAGCCATGCCGTGTCTCACACTGTGCATACTGCAGAGCCTCGCGACACTCAGCGTCCCGCCTCGCCCCTCCACCGCGCACCGTCACATTCACCGCGTCCCATCGGCCACGCGCCACCAACCTCACACCAACCCAACCCAACACACCCCACCCCCACCTGCCACGCTGTTCCCATCACCGGTTGCCGCCGCGCGCCATCCGCTGCATCCCGCCTGCCCCACCCCACCCCAGCCCGCCACGCCTCGCCGCAACCTACAACCCTCCTTGCCCCCGCCGCACAACGCCACATCCCACCACGCCCCACCCCGTCCCTCCACGCCTATCCCCACCACACCCCGCCTCTCCCCGCCACGCATTGCCCCGCCCCGCCACGCCACGCCACCCTCCGCCCTGCCCCGCCGCAGACCGTCGTGTCTCACTCCGCCCTGTCGTGCCCCGCCTATCCCCGCCACGCTTTGCCACGCCCGGTCCCGTCGTGCCACGCTCCGCTCCACCCCACCACCCTGCACTCCGCCGCACACCGCCGTGCCATGCCATGCCACGCCCCGCGCTGTCACGCCCCGCCACGCCCCGTCCCGCCACGCTTCGCCCCGCCGCTGACCGTCGTGTCCCGCCCCACCCTGTCGTGCCCCGCCTACCCCGCTACGCTTTGCCGCGCCCCGTCCCGCCGTACCACGCCCCGCCCCGCCACGCCACGCCACACCCCGCCATTCCCCTCCCGCCACTCCGCGCCACGCCACACCTCGCCACTCCCCGCCACGCCAGCCCCGCCACGTCACGCCACCCCCCTCCACCACTCCCCTTCCTGCCACTCCCCGCCACGCCACACTCCGACACGCCACACCCCGCCACGCCACACCCCGACACGCCTCGCCCCGTAGCCCCCCCGCATCTCACCCCACTGCCCTCACCGCGCCCCGCCCCCTACCGTCCCCCCTCCTGCCAGGCCTTTTCCCGGCGCGCGTCCTCCCGGCGGCTGCCCTCATTCGCGGGGCGTCCTCGGGCGCTTCCTAAACTCTGCATGCGCCGCCGCGCGCTCACTCGCCGGAACAATGCCGCCATAACCGGAAATCATATTAGCCCCGGCGCGCGCCAGCGCCAGCGCCAAGCGGGCGGCGGTGTCAATGATGGGGGCGGGGCACGGGCAGTGGAGGTGTCCCTATCTTCCGCCCGCATCCCCGCCGCCGCCGTAACGGCCGGCCCCCGCCCCGGCTCTACCCCGAGTGCTCCGCCCCTCCGCCCTCTTGAACGCGCAGCTGCTGGCGCAGTGGTCCAAGGGCTCTCGGATTATCAGCGGAGGCGCCCGCAAGAAATAGTTTTAGAGGCAGCGCCTGTTTAACATTTCAACGGAAGGGCCTTGGGCTGCAAATTTGGTTTTGTGGCGGAGCGGTTTGAAGGAAACAGTTGTTGGAACAAACAATGGGCGATTCTGTCTGATATGATTGGGTTTTGTCTTTCCTTCTTGATGGTCATCTTGAATTTTGATACCTTTTGTACGATTTTCTTTCCCTCATTTTCGAAGGTAACATTTTAATAATCTTTAAAAATTGTAATATTCACTTCTTTGAAGAAAAGTTAGGATTTTTTTCTATTTATTGCAAGAAATTTGTGTAAAATGTTAAATGGGTGGTTTAAAAAAATAATGTATGTGAGTAATAATTTGCCTAATAGTGTTACTCAAATTATAAGTAGTTCCTAACATGTTCGTAACCTACCTAAAAACCTTGTAGCCATTACGATAGCCTTTTAACTTTCTACTAACAAACTTTTGAATGATTAAAATTTATTGATTGAGCATTCCCTTTAGCATTAACTTGTGCGTATCACAGGAATGTGAAATCTTAAATACCAGAGATATAAAAATGTATTTAGATATAAAGCTTACTATACAAATGGCTGCGTTATTGAATCTGTCTTATACCGTTTTCAGATTTTAAATTACTGACCTATTCCTGTACAGATCAATTTTATCTTTGCTGTAATTTACCCGAGCTAACAATACTACTTTCTAGATCACAAGGAATTAGGTACAAGGGATAGAATGAACTGTTCATCACTGGCCTTAAAGGTGGAGGTTGGGCTGGGTATGGTAGAGAATGAAGGATAGTGTGCGATCCCTTTTTCAGGGTTTCGCTGCGACGAGCAATCAGATTTTTTAGCCATTCATTGGCGTCAATAACTCAGTTACTTTCCATTGAAAATGACGCACTCTCGATTGTCTTTATGTAATGTAGTAATTTTGTGATTATTTTAATATATGTTATTATTTTGTAATTAATAGTTCCTTTCTCAGAAAATGTAATTAAATAAAATGTACAGAATATATTCTTTATTGTATTGCCAATGATTCGACATTTTCTTGAAAAATTCTTGTTGAGTTGAAAACAAGCTGATACGAGTCTGGTAAAAACATGGATCAAAAAGTCAAATTATTATATATTAGAAATATTAAATATTGTTTAATAAACGCTAACAATTTTAGAAATGATTACTATCCATCTTTAATCTGTTAAAATAACAAAAATTTTTTCTTACCATTTTCTACGATATAGCAAATTTAGCAATTTATCGCCCCACATGAGACCACTGTTGTCGCTTCGGTACAGGCAGAAACGACCGGCTCTGGCCCAAATCCTACCCTCCTCCATTTCCGGATTGTTATCCTCCCCAACCCCTCACTTGCCCTTCCTAACATCTGCATCTAACGCCCTGATCCCCGCAGAGGCGATGCGGGGATGCCCTGATCCCCGCACACCCGATCATTTTGGAGGGGAGGGATCAAATATTTTTGTTAGATAGTAAACATATTTGTTATTATATTGTATATTAATTATGTACTGAATATTTGATACTAAACAATATTATTATTTAAATATTTATATAATTGGAACATGAATAAAATATTTAAATCAATTTTCAAATAAAGGAAAGTAAACAAAAACTCTAGGCCTCTTGGAGGGGGCATGGCCCTCATGGTCTCCCTGGATCCGCCAGTACATCCCCTTCCCTGCCTCATCCTGACAAGCTCAGCGCCTAGCTTCCGCCACATCACTGACGCCCCCCCACCACCGACACCCCACCACACGTCCTCTCTACCCGCCCCTCACCCACTGCTTGCTCCGACTCATTTCCACTCCCATCCGACTCCACCACCCTATCCCCCACCCACTGATGCTCCAATCTCTATCCATTCTCATTCGCCTCCCACAACCCCAACCCCCACCCACTGATGGTCCAATCTCTATCCATTCTCATTCGCCACCCACAACCCCAACCCCCACCCACTGATGCTCCGATCTCTATCCATTCACATTCGCCTCCCACAACCCCAACCCCCACCCACTGATGCTCCAATCTCTATCCATTCTCATTCGCCTCCCACAACCCCAACCCCCACCCACTGATGCTCCGATCTCTATCCACTCCCTTCCGCCTCCCATGACCCCAACCCCCACCCACTGATGCTCCGAACTCTATCCATTCACATTCGCCTCCCACAACCCCAACCCCCACCCAATGATGCTCCGATCTCTATCCACACCCTTCCGCCTCCCATGACCCCAAACCCCACAAACTGATGCTTCGATCTCTATCCATTCTCATTCGCCTCCCATAACCCCAACCCCCACCCACTGATGCTCCAATCTCTATCCATTCTCATTCGCCTCCCACAACCCCAACCCCCACCCACTGATGCTCCGATCTCTATCCACTCCCTTCCGCCTCCCATGACCCCAAACCCCACAAACTGATGCTCCGATCTCTATCCATTCTAATTCGCCTCCCACAACCCCAACCCCCACCCACTGATGCTCCATTCTCTATCCATTCTCATTCGCCTCCCACAACCCCAAACCCCACCCACTGATGCTCCGATCTCTATCCACTCCCTTCCGCCTCCCATGACCCCAAACCCCACAAACTGATGCTCCGATCTCTATCCATTCTCATTCGCCTCCCACAACCCCAACCCCCACCCACTGATGCTCCGATCTCTATCCATTCTCATTCGCCTCCCACAACCCCAACCCCCACCCACTGATGCTCCGATCTCTATCCATTCACATTCGCCTCCCACAACCCCAACCCCCACCCACTGATGCTCCAATCTCTGTCCATTCTAATTCGCCTCCCACAACCCCAACCCCCACCCACTGATGCTCCGATCTCTATCCATTCTCATTCGCCTCCCACAACCCCAACCCCCACCCACTGATGCTCCGATCTCCATCCACTCCCTTCCGCCTCCCATGACCCCAAACCCCACAAACTGATGCTCCGATCTCTATCCATTCTCATTCACCTCTCACAACCCCAACCCCACCCACTGATGCTCCAATCTCTATCCATTCACATTCGCCTCCCACAACCCCAACCCCCACCCAGTGATGCTCCGATCTCTATCCACTCCCTTCCGCCACCCATGACCCCAAACCCCACAAACTGGTGCTCCGATCTCTATCCATTCCCATTCGCCTCCCACAACCACAACCCCCACCCACTGATGCTCCGATCTCTATCCACACCCTTCCGCCTCCCATGACCCCAAACCCCACAAACTGATGCTCCGATCTCTATCCATTCTTATTCGCCTCCCACAACCCCAACCCCCACCCACTGATGCGCCAATCTCTATCCATTCTCATTCGCCTCCCACAACCCCAACCCCCACCCACTGATGCTCCGATCTCTATCCATTCTCATTCGCCTCTCACAACCCCAACCCCACCCACTGATGCTCCAATCTCTATCCATTCACATTCGCCTCCCACAACCCCAACCCCCACCCACTGATGCTCCGATCTCTATCCACTCCCTTCCGCCTCCCATGACCCCAAACCCCACAAACTGATGCTCCGATCTCTATCCATTCCCATTCGCCTCCCACAACCCCAACCCCCACCCACTGATGCTCCAATCTCTATCCATTCTCATTCGCCTCCTACAACCCCAACCCCCACCCACTGATGCTCCGATCTCTATCCACTCCCTTCCGCCTCCCATGACCCCAAACCCCACAAACTGATGCTCCGATCTCTATCCATTCTCATTCGCCTCCCACAACCCCAACCCCCACCCACTGATGCTCCAATCTCTATCCATTCTCATTCACCTCCCACAACCCCAACCCCCACCCACTGGTGCTCCGATCTCTATCCATTCACACTCGCCTCCCACAACACCAACCCCCACCCACTGATGCTCCGATCTCTATCCACTCCCTTCCGCCTCCCATGACCCCAAACCCCACAAACTGATGCTCCGATCTCTATCCATTCTCATTCGCCTCCCACAACCCCAACCCCCACCCACTGATGCTCCAATCTCTATCCATTCTCATTCACCTCCCACAACCCCAACCCCCACCCACTGATGCTCCGATCTCTATCCATTCACACTCGCCTCCCACAACCCCAACCCCCACCCACTGATGCTCCAATCTCTATCCATTCTCATTCGCCTCCCACAACCCCAACCCCCACCCACTGATGCTCCGATCTCTATCCACTCCCATTCGCCTCCCACAACCCCAACCCCCACCCACTGATGCTCCGATCTCTATCCACTGCCTTCCGCCTCCCATGACCCCAAACCCCACAAACTGATGCTCCGATCTCTATCCATTCTCATTCGCCTCCCACAACCCCAACCCCCACCCACTGATGCTCCGATCTCTATCCATTCACACTCGCCTCCCAAAACCCCAACCCCCACCCACTGATGCTCCAATCTCTATCCATTCTCATTCGCCTCCCACAACCCCAACCCCCACCCACTGATGCTCCAATCTCTATCCATTCTCATTCGCCTCCTACAACCCCAACCCCCACCCACTGATGCTCCGATCTCTATCCACTCCCTTCCGCCTCCCATGACCCCAAACCCCACAAACTGATGCTCCGATCTCTATCCATTCTCATTCGCCTCCCACAACCCCAACCCCCACCCACTGATGCTCCAATCTCTATCCATTCTCATTCACCTCCCACAACCCCAACCCCCACCCACTGGTGCTCCGATCTCTATCCATTCACACTCGCCTCCCACAACACCAACCCCCACCCACTGATGCTCCGATCTCTATCCACTCCCTTCCGCCTCCCATGACCCCAAACCCCACAAACTGATGCTCCGATCTCTATCCATTCTCATTCGCCTCCCACAACCCCAACCCCCACCCACTGATGCTCCAATCTCTATCCATTCTCATTCACCTCCCACAACCCCAACCCCCACCCACTGATGCTCCGATCTCTATCCATTCTCATTCGCCTCTCACAACCCCAACCCCACCCACTGATGCTCCAATCTCTATCCATTCACATTCGCCTCCCACAACCCCAACCCCCACCCACTGATGCTCCGATCTCTATCCACTCCCTTCCGCCTCCCATGACCCCAAACCCCACAAACTGATGCTCCGATCTCTATCCATTCCCATTCGCCTCCCACAACCCCAACCCCCACCCACTGATGCTCCAATCTCTATCCATTCTCATTCGCCTCCTACAACCCCAACCCCCACCCACTGATGCTCCGATCTCTATCCACTCCCTTCCGCCTCCCATGACCCCAAACCCCACAAACTGATGCTCCGATCTCTATCCATTCTCATTCGCCTCCCACAACCCCAACCCCCACCCACTGATGCTCCAATCTCTATCCATTCTCATTCACCTCCCACAACCCCAACCCCCACCCACTGGTGCTCCGATCTCTATCCATTCACACTCGCCTCCCACAACACCAACCCCCACCCACTGATGCTCCGATCTCTATCCACTCCCTTCCGCCTCCCATGACCCCAAACCCCACAAACTGATGCTCCGATCTCTATCCATTCTCATTCGCCTCCCACAACCCCAACCCCCACCCACTGATGCTCCAATCTCTATCCATTCTCATTCACCTCCCACAACCCCAACCCCCACCCACTGATGCTCCGATCTCTATCCATTCACACTCGCCTCCACAACCCCAACCCCCACCCACTGATGCTCCAATCTCTATCCATTCTCATTCGCCTCCCACAACCCCAACCCCCACCCACTGATGCTCCGATCTCTATCCACTCCCATTCGCCTCCCACAACCCCAACCCCCACCCACTGATGCTCCGATCTCTATCCACTGCCTTCCGCCTCCCATGACCCCAAACCCCACAAACTGATGCTCCGATCTCTATCCATTCTCATTCGCCTCCCACAACCCCAACCCCCACCCACTGATGCTCCGATCTCTATCCATTCACACTCGCCTCCCAAAACCCCAACCCCCACCCACTGATGCTCCAATCTCTATCCATTCTCATTCGCCTCCCACAACCCCAACCCCCACCCACTGATGCTCCAATCTCTATCCATTCTCATTCGCCTCCTACAACCCCAACCCCCACCCACTGATGCTCCGATCTCTATCCACTCCCTTCCGCCTCCCATGACCCCAAACCCCACAAACTGATGCTCCGATCTCTATCCATTCTCATTCGCCTCCCACAACCCCAACCCCCACCCACTGATGCTCCAATCTCTATCCATTCTCATTCACCTCCCACAACCCCAACCCCCACCCACTGGTGCTCCGATCTCTATCCATTCACACTCGCCTCCCACAACACCAACCCCCACCCACTGATGCTCCGATCTCTATCCACTCCCTTCCGCCTCCCATGACCCCAAACCCCACAAACTGATGCTCCGATCTCTATCCATTCTCATTCGCCTCCCACAACCCCAACCCCCACCCACTGATGCTCCAATCTCTATCCATTCTCATTCACCTCCCACAACCCCAACCCCCACCCACTGATGCTCCGATCTCTATCCATTCACACTCGCCTCCCACAACCCCAACCCCCACCCACTGATGCTCCAATCTCTATCCATTCTCATTCGCCTCCCACAACCCCAACCCCCACCCACTGATGCTCCGATCTCTATCCACTCCCATTCGCCTCCCACAACCCCAACCCCCACCCACTGATGCTCCGATCTCTATCCACTGCCTTCCGCCTCCCATGACCCCAAACCCCACAAACTGATGCTCCGATCTCTATCCATTCTCATTCGCCTCCCACAACCCCAACCCCCACCCACTGATGCTCCGATCTCTATCCATTCACACTCGCCTCCCAAAACCCCAACCCCCACCCACTGATGCTCCAATCTCTATCCATTCTCATTCACCTCCCACAACCCCAACCCCCACCCACAGATGCTCCGATCTCTATCCATTCACATTCGCCTCCCACAACCCCAAACCCCACCCACTGATGCTCCGATCTCTATCCACTCCCATTCGCCTCCCACAACCCCAACCCCCACCCACTGATGCTCCGATCTCTATCCACTGCCTTCCGCCTCCCATGACCCCAAACCCCACAAACTGATGCTCCGATCTCTATCCATTCTCATTCGCCTCCCACAACCCCAACCCCCACCCACTGATGCTCCGATCTCTATCCATTCACATTCGCCTCCCACAACCCCAACCCCCACCCACTGATGCTCCGATCTCTATCCACTCCCATTCGCCTCCCACAACCCCAACCCCCACCCACTGATGCCCCAATCTCTATCCACACCCATCCGCCTCCCACCCTCCCCATCCCCGCCCCTCCTCCGCGAGCTTCCTTCCTCCATCGGGCGCTTCCGAGGCGCTCCAACGCTGCTTCTGCTTCGACGCTGTTATGAAGTCCGTGGGCGGAGATGGCGCGAGCAGCATCTTCGCATCCGCAGAGAACGGCCTTGGATGGGGAATGAAGGCGGGCGGGAGAATGCCTTTTGAGGGCCGTAGAGACGAAATGTAGGCGTTGAACTTGGGGCTGAAATTTGCCCACCAAGAACTGTTTTTAAAAAGAATGAACTATTTTTAAAGCTATGCAGATCATGTGGGAGTCAATCCCCCCCCCTGCCACGGCCCTAACCCTCTCTACCCATCCCTTTCGCGTCTAACCGCTCGGCCCTTGACAAGCTACAATTGACACTTCCCTCGCCACTCCGTTTTATCTCCTAGTCATGACTCGTACACAAGGGCAAATTTACGTGTAGGTACAAGATGCATGTACCTTCAGCGGAAACATTTTAGAGGTAGCAAAAATTGTGGACTAAAATTTCATCTAAAGCTCTTCTCATTCGTCGCATGCAATTTTTCTTCTTTTTTGAAATTTGTATGCTGTGAGTTTTTGAACAAAATTAATAACTACTTGTAAATTAATTCCAAGCAAGAACTATTTTTAAATAGGAATATGGATTGGTCGGCACCCTGGCCGAGATCGCTAAGTCAGTACTGCAATGTCGATCTCGATCCATGAGGTCGCGGGTTCGATTCGCGCCTCTGGTTTATTCGTGGTTGTCTGTATATGTGTCGTCCTCTCACCCCTCATAATCATCATCAATTTATCTTCCGTACCCCCACGGATAGCAAACCCGAGGTGTACAAATGCACTCAGCAGAAATGCTGATCCCCCTAAACAATGTCTTACGTGCATAAATGCACGTTGGCGTGATCCATAGAGGCCGATTCGCGCAGAAAGAAATTACAGATTGGTTCCCGATTTTGAACATTTAAGCGTTTAACTCTGGTCTTTCATGTCAAGACAAATCCTCTCTAGATTTTTTCGTAGTTTAAACACAGTCACATAAGGATAAAATTCAGAACTTAGGTTCCGCGACAAAAATGACGTAATCCTCAAACAATTATTAATATCAAGATTATTTTGAGGGAGGTGTGGTGAGATGAGGCGTTTGGCTGTAGCGGCAATTACTTGTTAGAATGGTTCCATTGTTTTTCATTAGAAACTAGAGCTGCATTACCGGACACTTTAAGTCCTGAATATAGGACTTATATAGGAATATAGGAATATATACAGTTTTCGGCAGCTAAGACTCTCCATACAAACTAGGCATGACTCCAACCATTGCTGAATTAGAAACCTGATTGTAAATCTGATGGTGATGTTTTAATAATGTTTAGAGAAGAATACGGAATACGCTTGTCTACGCTCGTGATCCGTTACGACGACAAATTACATAAACAGTTAAACGTAAATTTAATGAAGTTTGAGGTAAATTAAACTGACAGATTGACGGAAACCATTTTGGAAAATTATTGTATTGTTATTTCATGTGAGCTTTAAGTCTTCATATTTTTGAACAATAAAAAGGAGTGCATCGGTTTGTATAACATTATTTATTGGCACTTTATCATTTTTAGCTAGAACTGTGACATTCTATCCAGTATCGTCAAATGATACCCCGGCTCGTTTCGCTAGTTCTTCATGCGGTTAAAAATGCCTTTTGCGGAGGGATATGGAAAATTACTCGTCTGTTCGCCTAATTCAACATTGCACTAATTGCACTAAACCGAAGACCCAGTGATGGTCCAGAGCCGTCGCCCACCACTCACAGCCCAGTGCTGACTACCCAGTATTGACAGTTCAATGCTGACGAAGCGATGTTGAATGCTCGGTACTGACGGGCCAGTGCTGACGGGCCAGCGCGGGCCACTGGACCAGTACTGGTGGACCAGTGCTGACGGTCCAGTGCTGACGATTCAGTGGGGACCTCTTCGTTTAGACGGCCAAGTACTGACGGCTCAATGTTGACTGCTCAATTTCAACTGCTCGGTGCAGACGGCTTAAGTCCTGATGGCCTAGTGATGGCATCCCAGTGAAGATGGACCAGTGCTGACGAGCCAGCGCTTATGGACCAGTACTGGTGGACCAGTGCGAGTGGACCAGTGTTGACGGTCCAGTGCTGACAATTCATTGGGGAGCTCTCGGTATAGGCGGCTCAGCACTGACGGCTCAATGTTGACTGCTCAATTTCAACTGCTCGGTGCAGACGGCTTAAGTCCTGAGAGCCTAGTTATGACAGCCCAGTGAAGATGGACCAGAGCTGACGGCCTAGTGCTTGCGGCTCGGTGCTGACGAGTGACTGCTGCCGGCTGGGTGCTGACGCCCAATCGGCGCGCGGGCTGTCGCTTCGCGCCGCGCCGCACCGCGCCCGGCGCGCGTGCCGTAAAAGCCTTGGCCGTCCATCTATATTGCATGGGCAGCCGCATCGCGCGGCCGATATCTGCAGCGGCAAAAACCAATATTTGTCTCCGGCGGCGGCTGCTGTATAATGCATTTATCGCGCGCCGCGGCGGGCGAGCTGGGGGGGGAATCATCCCTTCCCCTCCTGGGGATGGGAGGGGGTGATGACGCGCCGGTGGTGGTGGGGGCTGGGAGGAACAGACACTGTGCGGATGGGGCTTGTCACGACCAATGTCACGTCAAGAGACAAAAAGTTACGAACTCGTAAATCGACATAAAGTTATAAACAAATGCCATAAAACCATATTAACAATGTCACTATTACAAGAACTCGTTGTTTTCAAAGAGACTATGAGTGACGAGATTATTCAGAAACAGTGTGGACGTTTGTCTTACTGAGCCCAGTACTAACTTTATAAAGATTTGATGGTTATATAACTTACTTTAAGCCGTACATTATAATTGTTATTCAACAGATGACATAAGACAAGACAGATTGCGACAGGCCAATGTGGTACGGGCACAGGTGGCTTGTCACCTGTAGGCACGCGAAAAATTTCCGCCTAATGTTTTCAAATAACCCAGAAAAAAGTTGTATGTAATAACAAATATAATTTATGATTAAAATTGTTCACATATTTACTCACCGCTGAAACTATTTTTTTCACATTGACAGCACTGAAAAACTGTCGAATCTGGTAAGATTCCGCTGATCTGGCAACACTGACTACAACAGAGATTTATACGTTTTAAGAATTCCAATTAGATAACTTTATGCTAATAAAGACTCTTCTTTGTTAATTGTAATAAAATCTGAATTGTATGACCTGAAAATATCAACATTTCTCACTTTGACTTACACAATTCATGTAGCAAAAGGTGTTACCAGCCTCTTAAGACATTAATTTACGAGTAGTTAATAATTTTGTTCAAAAACTCACAGCATACAAGTTTCAAAAAAGGAGAAAAATTGCACGCGACGAAGAAGAGGCCCTTTAGACAAAATTTTAGTCCACAATTTTTGCCGCCCAAAAATGTTTCCGCTGTAGGCACGTGCTCGTACCTATGCGAAAATCCGCCCTTAGGTACGAGTCATGACTAGGAGATAAAACGGAGTGTCGAGGGAAGTGTCAATTGTAGGTTGGCAATGGCCGAGCGGTTAGACGCGAAAGGAATGGGTGGAGAGCGTTAGAGCCGCGGCAGGGGGGTGATCGATTCCCACATGATCTGCATAGGGCTACATAGTGTGGTGGGCGTTTGGAGATTGGTGCAGGGTGAAAATGAGGGAGATGCGGAGGTGATGGTCGCAGGTGGGTGGAAAAGAAAATTATCGGGGATGAGAGAGACGAAAAAATGGAGGAAAAAACGTGTAGATCAGCAGAGAGAGGTGTCACATGCGATGGCATGTGCCGATGCAGTAATGTTCGTGATAACCGAACAGGGCTGGACGGAACGCGAGTATTTTTTTAGACAAGAGCTTAGGAGAATTGATAAGTGGAACACGTGTCAAATGCTTTGATAGTGGATGGCAATTCAAATAATTTGAATACATATTACTTGGTCCCAATAATTTTCGGCTGTCAACGGCGTTTATGAGATTTCCAAATAAAACCATAATTTTTTTCAATATTTTATTCATAATAATATATTATTCGCCCCTCCACGCCCCCTGCCCCTCCCCGCCTCTCCCCACCCCCGCCCTTCCCACCCGCTCCGCCCCGCGCGGCTAATATTGTTTGCCCGCGGTACTGATTTTCCCGACTTGCAGTTGCGCTGCGCTGCGGTGCAGTGCGCAAGGGCTCATGACTCGACAGCCATCGGCGGCGACGAATGGCGATGGAACCTAGCGGAGAGGTAGGCAAGGCTTGCCTTTAAACGAGATAGTTCCATTGGCGACTTGCTATCAGAAAATTTTCATCGCGTTTTTCGTCTTTCGTTTCAGGATTCTATCTTTATTACGTTAAGTAATACTATATAATCAAATTTAAGGTTTCATTGAATCAATATTATATAATCAAATCTAATCTAACATTTTTTATTACCCGTGAGAACAAAAATCCTAGTTTTCAAATGTTGTTAACCGCTCTTTCTTGCTACCCTTATTCATAATTGATATATGTATATAAGAAGAGTGGGCCGAAAATTTAGGAGGAACTTGAGAAGCGTGCTCAGATTGTAGCTCTCCTCCTTACATCACATAACCGTTTTTGCTGTATAAACTATAAATACATTAAATTACGTATAGTTTGTGGACAAAAATTACTTTTATATGGACGGAAAAGCATTTCCCTTTTATTATAATTACAATGATTTAACAATAATTTATTCTCGAGTATAAAATATGTTACGAGTGAGCAGTGAGCAATGTCGGAAATTTTGTTCAACTGTATTAATATTCGATACATCAAGTGCCATACGGTATTTCTTCTGGAATTAATTAAAACTTATTCCGTCTATTGTTGTTCTTTTGAGGCGTTTATGTGGAGTCTGATTCAGCCCTGTTAGACATTTTAGTATTTTGCTCTGCCACTGCAATTTACCGGCATTTCTCCGACAGTTGTCTGAACAGAACAGAATATCGTACTAGAAATATGACCAGTCATTAACCACATCAATTCTTGGTTCGCAAACGCCTCTAAGTTTTTACGACAACGTATCTTATATTGAAGACATATTATGTCATTTTAAAACAAAATGCAGTTATGTAATAAGTTAATAGTAGTACACAATGAGAATAAAAACTCTTATTACATTAAAAATGTGATTTACTGGGTAAAGAACAAATTAAATAAAAGTCCTTCATCAAGCCCCCACTTTTCAATCGCACATAACACAAGAATATTTTAACTTTCCAGATATAGTGCCATGTCCAAACATAAACCAATATCAATATGATAAAAGCTTATAAACATACGTTTTTACTTCATTTTTGCTCTAAGAATGCTTCTTTAATTGTGCTCTGTATCTACGTGGTACAACACTCGGAGAATGGCAAATGATGTTCTACATGTCTTCGAAATCCTAACTGAACATCATTGGATCCTTGCTACACGTTCTGTAGCAAGACATGTAATTCAAAGTTCCCATGTTAGGAGTAAGTGGGTGTGTGTTTGATGTTTTGGGACACGTCAAATTCTACGGCCATTAGTCTCTTTAGTATAGTGAATATGTTGTATCCCTGGAGTTGGCAATGTTCCTCCCTCAGCTTGATAGTGAGATCCGACGCCGAACTTTAAGTCAGCTTGCGCGATTTCCTTTTCGAGATATCCCCCAGCGGAACCCCACTGCCACCGGGCTAAGAATGCTTTAAGCTATCAATTGGTGTCCCGACAAGTGCAATAATGTAGTGCATGGAAGTCTGTGTATGAGAGTAAGAGAAGAGTTTGGACAAGAAAGAGCAAGGAATTCCGTGACCAGTTTGTTAACGTACTACTCAGACCTTCATCTGATATTGATAGAAGAAACCAGGGAAAACTACCGATCAGAATAGCCGACCGCGAGAACTCTCCTCCAGTCAACGGATAAAATGTTTGGTAGCTAGTGTGGAATATCCATTACGGTCAGGTCTCAAATCCTAGGTCCTCTCGATCAGTATTTAGTTATATAATGAATATATTTAGGTATATTTTAAGTATGTTTATTTAAATTATGAGTATGTTTTGTTATATTACGAGTTTTCTTCGTACTTCTTGCAACTGTTCGAAACCAACTAATTGGGCGACATTAACTTAAGTCATTTGCAAAATTTACTTTACGTTTCTTACTTTTGTGCTGCAGAGACAGCGCCAGGCTCGCTCTGAGCTCACTCAGCAGGAACTGTGTGTGTGTGTCTGTGTCTGTGTGTGTGTGGGCTGGGAGGGGATTGCACCGCAGCTCAGGGGCGAGGCAGCACGTGTTCAGCTTCAATATTCATGGGCTCGGGCTCCCGTGCTACTTCCCGCCTCCCTCGCTGCCGTGCAGTGTGCTACGCTCCTTCCCGCCGCCAAGACCACCCACCTCTGTAATGCCCAGCCGCTCGCTCGCACTAGCGCGCTATCATCTAAACGCGCAACTGCCCTACCAGCCTTCTGCCAAACCATCCAAGCGCCCACCGTCCCTGCCGATCGCCAGCTCACTATTCCACGCAACCGACTCTTCGCCCTTATTCCCACCCGCCTAGGATCTCATACTCGGTTAACGATCTTCCCGCCCGACATACTGCCCGCCCCACATACTTCCCGCCCGACATACTGCAGCCCGCCCACACGCTCTCCGGGCCTTCCACCCACCCTTCATCGCATCCACCCGCCCTTCAGCCCTTCCGCCCTCCCTTCAGCCCTTCCACCCGCCCTTCAGCACTTCCAGCCACCCTTCAGCCCTTCCAACCACCCTTCAACCCTTCCACCCGCCCTTCAGCCCTTCCGCCCTCCCTTCAGCCCTTCCAATCGCCCTTTATCCCTTTTACCCGCCCTTCAGCCATTCCACTCTCCCTTCAGCACTTACACCCGCCCTTCAGCCATTCCACCCGCCCTTCATCCCATCCACTCACCCTTCAGCCTGTCCGCCCGTCCACCCACCCAACCAAGCAAGTATTACTGCACCTACTACCATCCTGTCGCCCCCACCTCCCATCCGCCCGTCCGTCACCGTCCCTTCCCCAGCCCGGGGCCGGTGGAGCCCTGCGGCAAGGAAGCGCGCGGCGCACCTTCCCGCGCCACTGGACCCAATTAAAACGGCGTGTTGCGTGCGCCCCGCCCGGATTAGGAGCGCCCGCCGGCTGCGCCGCCAGCCACACGGCGCCCGCCCGCGGGCCTCTGCGCCGAGGTACATACACATATGCTCTTACTAGAGCGAGGAAGCGTTATAGACTAAATATACATTTTGTAAGAACATACGTTGAACCCTAATTCAATCATAAGCCATCTGTAGCAAGTCCTCGCCACGAAGAATAGATAATAGGCAGCAGATGGTGTTGCAATGACTCAGTATTATTCTCATAAGTGAGCCACAGCGTCTTCATTGCCGATCCGGTGCCCGAGATCGCTGAGGCAGAAGTGCCGTAGCCTTATCGGGACGCAGGATCGCGGATTGGAGTCCTGACTTGGGTACAGTTCTGTTTGCGTTCGTCCTTTCAACTCCCATCATCAACATATCATTTCAATTAGTTCACAATTATCCATAACGTTAAAACTAATAGAGGTCGCTCATGACCTAGATATTAATGCGACCTTAAATAACACAAAAACCTCTTTAAAAAATCTTGTTTTCACTCTCCTCCTAAATTTCGTTATTGTGTGTTCGGTCTTCATTTCAAAAGTCTCACTTAGTGGAGAAAATAAACTGTTTAAATATTTTATTACGGTTTATTTGCTGTTTATGCCACAAAACGGTTGACAAAATACGAAGCATTATTAACATCTACAATCCTAGGATTTTGAATTAAATTTTTTATCCATTCCCAAGTCTCAGAGCGGGTGAAATTAGAATTGGACAGTAATAATGAGATTGAGAGTGAAAATCAAACCTTACGATATCTTTATTCTCAAAAGAATACTGATGAGAAAGATAAAATTTAATCGGTCGTTTAATTGCAGTGTATCCATTAAGTACTTAAGGTTCTTATGATTCGTTGTGAATGGTGATAGGGATGTTCATACGTTTAGTAAAATGTATAGTCACAGTGAGTCATTATGTCCCAAAAAATATTATCTTGCAGCAATTAAAATTATCTTATGGTACCATTAGTGAAATTCATTAGTAAGAAAATCACATGATATGACAAAAATTAGCAATACTCGTTTTAAATAATATATTTCACTTTAAATATTTATGGGTATTTTTATTGTCTCTATCTTACGTATTCTCTGATTTCCTTGGTATTTTCATTAATTTGGTAAATTATCCTTATTTCAAGGCAGGTAAGGCGAGGTAGAGTCGTGAGAGAATAATTTCTGGGTAAAATCACCTGCTCCATTAAGAGCAGGATGGGAGCAGAGCGACTGGCTGTGACAGGACGACTGTCATCGGACGTCGCTACATGTCGTGCATAGGAGGCGCGGTGGTGCGAATGATCGGCAGCGGGGGTGGGCATACCAGAGCAAAAGCGTCAGGAGTCTCCAGATGGCCGCCGGGGGACGATGGGTGAACAGAGAAATAAAAGTATGGAGGTGGGAAAATGATGAGAGCAGGACTCCAGACTGCGGATGCGTCAAGCAGAGTCTCCAATGCATCAATAAGTTAAATATACAGAATGTTTCAGGGCAGTAGACGGGTCAAAAATGATATTCTTACCGATGTACATCTAGGAGGATATTAATGAGGCGGTGGTGTTATGGTGTAGTCGTGTTTTTATGGAAGGGGATTGCGCCCCTTGTTGTTTTGCGTGGCACAATCACAGCACAAGCCTACATTGATGTTTTAAACACCTTCTTGCTTCCCACTGTTGAAGATCAATTCGTGGATGGCGGTTGGATCTTTCAACACGATCGAGTTCCAACACCTGTTCATACTGCACGGCCTGTGGCGGAGTGGTTACACGACAATAACACCCGTGTATTGGACTAACCCTGTAGAGGGACCTGTCTTGAATCCTGTCGAACACCTTAGGGAGGTTTTGGAACGCCGACTCCGTGCCAGGCCTTACCGACCTACATCGATACCTCTCCTCAGTGCAGCACTCCGTGAAGAACGGGCTGCCATTCCCCAAGAAGCCTTTCAGCAGCTGATTGAAAGTATGCCTGCGAGAGTGGTCCACCGCCTCCGTGTCCGCATACTTTTGACCACATAGTGTATTTCGTCGATCTTCTCTCCCCGCTTCGCTCTGTGCTCTGTCCTCGCCGCCTCTTGCGCTCTCTGCCGTCCGCGCGCCCGCCGTCCGCTCAGCATTTCAATTAACAGCGGGGCGCGCGCGCCTGGAACACGCAGATAACGAACGCGCGCCGCCCCACCTGGCCCCGCGCCAGCGCGGCGCCTCCTGCCGCCCGGAACGGGGCGAGATGGGAGGGACGGGCGGCGGGGACAGTGCGGAAAGAAACATGGCGGGGACGGACAGGGCAGAGAGGGAAGGAGAGGGACGGGAAGGAGAGGGACGGGACGGAGAGGGAATGAGCGGAGGGTGTCGGTGCGTGCAGGGACGGGGCGGAGAGGGAAGGGGCGGAGAGGAACAGGGCAGGTCAAGTCAGGTCGGGGTTTGGGAGGTACAGAGAAGGGAGAGACGGCCAGGGGGACAAGGCAGGGCGGGGGGGCAGGGCGGGGAGGGACAGGGCAAGGCGGATCAGGGTGGGGCTGGGAAGGAGAGTGCCAGGAAGGGTGGGCGGGGAGGGACGGGATGGTGCGAAGCGGGAAGTGATGGGCAGAGAGAGGCGAGGAAGGGGCCAGGGCCAGGGGCGGTGCGGATCGGGGCAGTGCGGAGAGGGACAGGGCAGGGAGTGGTAGGGCGGGGCCGGGACCTGGGGCGACCGCCGCAATCGCCCTTCTGTCTCCGGCAGCTCCCGCACTTTCTTTCACCCCATGTGCCTTAACGCCTCCCCGCCGCCTCCGTTGTCAACGACCGCCACACAACGCAGCAGCCCCCAATACCTCCAGTGACATCTCGTCCCTCCTCACCACCTCGTCCCCTTTGCCGCCCAACTGCCCTCCCACCCAGCTGTACGCCTCGTTTCCTTGTCCGATCAACACCAGGCGAATGCCGGAGCAATACTCTAACAAACGGGTCACGAAACGCGCGCGATCTTTCCTTCCACTTCCTTGTCTTATCCTCACCCCTTTCACACACACTATTACTAAGATGCATTATACTACCACACATGCCGGGAGACCGGTCGGGAGCTTGGAGCTTGTCCCGGCCTGGACGCTGCCCCGCTGCTGGGAGATGCCTGTTTGGGGAACACCTCGCTAGCCGACGGTAGCTCGGCGCCGGATCTCTCCATCCAGTGGGGGAAGATCACCACCACCTCCCGACGAAAAACACGCACTACACTTGCTGGAAGAATTACCTCGGTAGTTGACGCGCTCTGAATGACTAAGAACCAATCAATCCTCGTTTCCCTTCCTCCTTCCCTCTCATCCCTCGCCTCTCCCGCTCAAGTCTTCTGCCCTCGCTTTCCCACCGCTCCGCAGCGGCGGCGCTCCGGTCTCTGCTCTGCTATCGCTGCGCCCCCACGCCCAGGCCGCCGTCACCGCTTCTCTCGACCCTATTCTTCAGCCGCCACCACCTCAGCCCCCGTTCCTGTTTTCCCATATCCGACCCCGCCATTCCCACACACGCCTTGCCCCGCAGCCTCTGCAGCCACGGACTAGACACCATCGCCTCCCTGTTCTTCAGAAAGGCTCAGGGCATCCATTGGCGTCATTGCAGTGTCATTGTTCAGTCATTGCTCTCACCCGGAGGTCCTAGGGTTCCACTCCCTACAGCGGCGGAAGGATTTTCCACTCCAGCTACATAGTTTGGTCGAATTCAGTTGCTGTCTGTAGGGGAATTCTAGCGGCTGGCTGCTCTGTTCGGTAGTTTTCCGTGGTTCCTTCGATCAATACCAGGAGAATGCCGGAGCAGTACCGTAAAATACGGGCCACGGATCGCGCGAGATCTTTCCTACCTCGTCCTATCCTCACCGGGTTTTACACACTAACACTAACATGCACTACACTTCCCGCATGTTGGGAGATCAGTCAGGATCTTAGAGCTCGTCCCAGCTGGGGCGGTGCCCCGCCGACGTATAGATCTGCATCAGATATCGCCGTCCGGCTGGGGAAGATCACCGATACATCCCGCGATAAAACATGCACTACATTTACGGGTCAAACGGCCTGAACAGTTGACGCGCCGGAAATCACCAATCAGTTAATCTTTCCTATCATTCTCCTTCTTCCAGCACTATTCTGCCTCCCCTCGCCCATCGCTCGCCACTCCCGCCGTCTCAGGTGCACCCACGTCCCGCTTTGTTCTTCCCATCCCACTGTCACCTCCACCACCACCACCGCCGCGTCGACACGTGCTAACACCCCCCCAACTCCTCCCCTCACCAACTCACACCACCCCTACACCCCATGGTTCCGCTCCCGCCCGACGCTGCTGGAAAAGACGGCTGTGAAATTGCCGGCCTCGCGGAATAACGAAGTGAATTTCAGCCGCGACGCAGGGACGCCGCGCCGTGCCGTCTGCACCACGCGCTGCCTCGCTTCGCCTCGCGTGCTGCCCGGTGGCGCGGGCGCCGGCAGGTGATCGTGCGTCGTGGGACAGCACGTCTCCGAGCGGGCGCGGTGTGTGCCAGGCGCGCTGGTCTGATTCGCGTCCAAACGCGCAGAAGCACCCGTTTTGGTTTACGCAAAAATCTTAATCGGTAGAGGGAGGCGAGGTTGTGTTTTGACGTCACAGTGTGACATATCCGCTGTCTGTTTCTATAGCACGCTCTCGGGAGCGAATGTGAGGCAAAATTGCGATGAAATGCAGATGTTATATTTTTTTATAAGACGCCACTGACGAAGGTTTAGACCATGCATAGCATGCATTTAATGCTCTCAGTTATTCTTAATTTATTTGTTTTTCTTTTGGTCAATATAAATACAAATGAATAAAAATTACGTTCAAATCGTTCCGGTTAGTCTGCAAGTATTATGCAATTTTCGAGGATGACGCACAGCGCTTTTGCGTATCACTGCATGCCTTGAATCCAAACGTTGCATCAGAGGTGCCCTGCGTATGCCCAGAATAATTTATTCATGGGGATGGAGTGGATGTAGGCGATGTGATTTTGCTGCTCTCGAAAGGGGCAAGTGAAAAGAACTACTGATGAGGAAGATAACGTAGAGACACCTTACATACTAAACATTCGTAGAACTGTCACATTGAGGCTGTCAGTACGCGAATATTTCTCTCCCGTTATGCCATGAGCTTCCGCTTCTTCTCTAACACTCGTGTGTTGTGCATTCATAGTAGTCAACCATAGTTGTGCAACCATGAACTCATTTTGACACTACCAAACATTTTAAAAAACTTGTGTAAAAACTACTATTATTTCAATTCAAAACGTGTTGCTGTACAATTATTATGTAGCAAATTGTAGTTGCATTTTTAGTAACTCATTTCTTTCGTTCTCAGCAAGCTTTTCGACCATTGTTGGACCACTGTGCGACGCCTTTAGGCGTGGGTAGGCGGAGAGATTCCTGCGAAGCGAAGATAATACGTCTTTTCAAATTTGTGTTGCAGTAAAATTTATTGGCGTATCTGCTAGGTCTCTGGAAGTTAGAAATAATCTTCTCGTGGAAATCTACGTTCTATAAATTCCGGCTTATCTTTTTTATACGTACTACGAGGGCAGAAATTAATGGACACTTAAAAATCGTAAAAACAGAAGTGCTGTAGTAAATTTCGTCTCGGCATTACATGTCGCGGACACGGTTTTAGGGAAATTGTGGATGCGCGAAGATGAAATATTATAGATGAAAGAAGATTGTCAGTGTTTTATAGACATATTTCAGCCGTAATTTGTTACGACTTAAAATTGTATGAACCAAGTTAGACAGTTATTAAATGGCAATATTTTCAATGTTCTGATACGCATCACAATTAAAATCCTATATACAGAACTCTGTGTTACACTAATAGACTAATTCACATTTTAGAAATCCTATGAAAACGTTTTATTTAAATTCGCATTCATTCGTGAAGCATTATATTAATCTCATTCCCCAGGGTGAGTTTGAAAATACTCCTATTCAATAATATTTTTATTCATGTCTATTTATTATTTACATGTCAATTAAAAGCATCGTCAATAACGTATTTATCCAATCTCCTTTGCGCACTGGCAGCTGCTTTTGTTCTCCCATAAAATATCTAGCTGGTTGTGTATAATATATTACTGTAAAACTACAGAGGAAACTAACACAAATATTGTTATTGTGTAACGATTGGGCTTTAAAAACTTTGTTCATAGGGCCACATCTACTACTTAATTTTGTGGCTCCAATGTTTATGCTCTGGTTTATGCTCTGCAATGGCTATCCTGACATTTTCTTCATTTAATAATTATTTATAATATTTCTTCTATTTCAACTTTTGCGTTATTCTTTTTTTCTAGTATTCTTTTCTCTGAAACCCAAACGAGTAAAAAGTATCACAAACAATGAATGTTATGATAAGTCCAGTTTTTGAAGAGGATGTGACGAACAGTCGAGCAACTCAATCCGAAATGTTACGTTCTCCGATGTTAGTGAAGAATAAGCTACTAATAAAATCGCAAGCAATACAATCGGCTACTATTGTTGAGGAAAATATTTTTCAAAAATAAACAAAAATATCTGACTGTTTACCTTAGATCATTGTATCATGATTATTTTTCTATGTAATTATTCAACACAAAATTTTCATTATCATAAAATAATATATTCTTAGTTATATTATACACATTTTCTGTGTTTAGAAATATAGTCGAGTCACTAGTATACAGCTCAACAAATATAGATGTTGTTTAGTTTACATCACAGTGTACAATTAGAGGCTTATCTTAATTTTTCTGAAATAAAGTTCACAGAGTAGCACGACATCTTAAATACGTTGCATTCCTCACGACCTCAAAATATATCCTAGTCTCAACATTTGTTCTGTCATCTCTAGCGGCTAAGCAAATTTCTTATAACTTATTATTGTTAGTTTTGCATCCTCGAGTCTTAAATTCAATTTCAAAAGCAAATCTGAATACGAAGAGCTCCATATTGATAGGCTAGGTCGAGACATTTCTCGTCCAGGAAATGAGTGGAGGAAGACTACGGGAAAGAAACAGCTTATTGGATCCAGGCAATGCCAAACTAATTTGCCCAACTAATTTGATGGTATCGAAAACACCATGGCTTCAGAACTCAAATCAAGGACCTCCCGACCTTCAAACTCTGCCTTCATCTGTAGAATTGCAATCAATTGCGCAATTATGCATCGATCAAAAATGTGGACCTCCTATTCTTTAGAGATAATGCGGTCAGAAATGGTATTTTTACTGGGAAGTTTTTGACTGTATTTTCACCACATGACTTCAAGTACATATCTTATTAATGGGTGTAATTATAAACGGAATGTGTAGGGCAATACTAACGTTATTGGAAATTTTATCTACATTTGAATCCGTTTTAGAAATATTGCAAAAAATCGAGGTAGACAGACATACCTCACCCGGTTTCGTTTTATTTTTTTTTTTTTGCAACGGCAGGAAAATAGACCAAAATGTTGCGACGAGTTGGGGTGTATGATACATTACAGTCATCATGCAGCACACTGAACAGAGCATATGGCACGTGGCATCTGTTATATTGCAATGACATGGAGACTGCGACACGTGGCACAGAGCAGATGGCTCCAGGAATGGATCGTATTGCACGTACCATAGCACGGACATTCGGCGCGCAGATGATGCTACACAAACATCGTACACTCGTTTTCCGACGACATGATCCGGACATGCTGACACAATGATAGACATTTGCATTTTGATGATGTCGCTGAAAAATATGATATGAAGTACGGACAAATTGTGTGGATTGGCGTCTGTGTCATTAATAAGTGTTGCAAGATTAATGAAATCTGAATAAAAAAACTAATAGCTAATTTTTTTAAACATTATTATTATTATGCAACTTTATTACAATATCACGAAGTTCTATGCGGCTTTCTTATTTTGGCTTTTTAATATGTTACTTCTAATAAACAGTGATTCTACTACTCAATAAATAACTCTTTAACAGAATGAGTTTTCTAACGAAATTAGGATGAACTGGTTTTATTGAAATTAGGTAAAATATATTTAAATAAATACAAAGCAAAAAGTTGTTTGATGTTACTCTGTGACTGTCAATATATTATTGCCTACTCTATTTACACTTTTCAATAATCCAATATTAATTAATATTCATTTGTGTTCGTTCAAGTATAATCGGTCACTAGAATGAAACTGATCACTGATTTATTCACAGACATAAAGCCATCTATGTATTTTAGAAAGATTTTAGAATGAACCCTTTGCTGCTTTCTTTCTCAAAGCAGGTTGATTCCGAAAAAAGAAATGAACTGACGTTAACGTCATATCTCCTTTAAATGATCTCCAGAAACCTCAGAATTTCAACAATAATACATCATTTATATGTACTTTGGCCTTAATTCGCAATTTACTGCAAATATATGTGACTCTTCCTCCATGCAGGATGAGAAAACTAAAAATTGATACTCAGTAATTGCAATTTAGCCACATTCTTTCTCAGCAAGTTTTGAGGTGACTAGATTCCTTATCTACAATAATCGGTCACACTATTATAACCTTTTCTCAATTTCAATTTAAGAAATCTGCTTTACATTATTGTCAGGTATTTGACACTGAAATTCATTACTGATAATTGTAATATCTATACTTCTTCTGTCTGCTTGGCTGCCACGTTGTAGCGAATTTTGAGACAACTAATAAAAAGTACACAACTACTACTAACAAATAATGGTAATAGTAAAATTGTTTTCTATTTCTGCAGTTGTCATTATTGTAATATGTTTAATTTTTTAAGAGTTATTTTTATCATTTAGTCAGAGTGACATCGCATTCTTAGCCACATAATAAATATCGAAGTAGAAATTCCTGTTTTGCATTGATAAGATTTACTTATAATTAATAACAACCGATTTTTACTTTGGGAAGTTAACAACCGTCATAAACATTCTTTTAGATAAGATAGGAGCTGCATCAACCGTGTGTGTTTGTGCATGTTGATGGAGAAGTTGAAAAGTGTCCGCAAACGCGTCACGAGCTAACATCGCTCTGGGCGTCCGGCAACAGTGTAGACCTCGGCATTAACATCCGGGAAGATTCACACATCCGAGAAGACGGACGACTTGCAGTACAACAAATAGCTGAAAAATGTCGAATATATGTTGACACAACTCGTTGCATCATTCAGAAAAGAAATAAGGTAAAGAAAAGAAATAAGAAGGAAAGGAAAAGAAATAAAAATGTAAGGAAAGGAAAAAGAAAAAGGAAAATAAATTAAACGGAAGGAAAATAAATAAAAAAGGAAAAGTAAAGAAATAAAAAGAAAAGGAAAAGAAATGAGAAGAAAATAAAATAAATGAGGAAGGAAAAGAAACAGGAAGGAAAGGGAAAGAAACAAAAGGGAAGAAAAAGAACAAAGGAAAAAATAAGAAGAAAAGAACAGGAGACAGGGGACTGTAAACCCCTGGAATGCCTAGAGATCGAGCCGCGCTCCTGCAACCTCCTCGGGGGCCCCAGAGACTAGGCGCCTCCTCGCTGGACGCCGCTGAGATACGTGCGGAGCGAGTGGACTGGCCAGCGGAGCGCGGCCCGCGCGCCCCCAGCCAAGTTCCACACTGCGGCGGCGGCGGCATTGTTGCAAGCGGCGCCGGGCGGGCGGGCGGGCGGGCGGGCGAGTGGGCCAAGGGGGCGAAAGGGGGCGGGGCCGCCCGCGCGGGGCGATAATGCGCGGATTAGCGTCAGGTGGCATGCCTCTGAATTATTCCGCGCCGAGAATTAGTCCGGCTAATTGCTTCCCTGCGGCCGACGCGCCCTCCGCGCTGTCCGCTGTGGGCGCCCCGCCCCCGCCCCCACCCCGCTCACACGCCCCCCTTTCGCCCCTCGCAGCCTTGCCTTCCACCCCGCCGCGCCACGCGCCGCCCCCCCCCACCTTGCTCCTCACTTTCTCTTCCTACGTCACCCGCCCTCCCCTGCTCCCTCTCTCCAATTGTAACCCGTTTCGCGTGCTTCCTCGCGATGACTCGCCCCCACCGCCTGGCCTACCCCTCGTAAACTCCCCCACTTCACCCCGCGTCATCGCATCTCGCCAGCCTTCGCCCCTCATAGACTCTCCCCGCCCCCAACACCTCGCCTTCCCCTAACCAATCCTAATGCCTCTTTTCGCCCCTCATAGCCTCTTCTCGCTCCCATCACCGCATTCCACCCGCATGCCTTCTCATAGTCTGGCTTCGCCCCCACTGCCTTGTCTTATCCCTTTCGCCCCTCAATGTCTCACCCCGCATCCATCGCCTCGCCTCACACCATCCCCATGCCCCCTTTTGCCCCTCATAGCCTCTCCTCGCCCCCATCACCCCGCGTCACCGCATCGCGCCCGCATTCGCCCCTCACCATGCCCCACTGCCTCGTCTCACGCTTTTCGCCTCTCATAATCTCGCCCCCTCTCCGCCTCACCACACTCCACCCCGCCACCATTTGCTCCTCATAGCCTCGCTTCACGCTCCTCTCCACCCCGCACCACTTCGTCTCGCCCCTCTCCGCCCCGTCCCTCTCCATCCCGTCCCTTTCTGCCCCGCCCCTCTCCGCCACGCCCCTCTCCGCCACGCCCCTCTCTGCCCCGCCTCTCTCCACCCAGCCCCTCTCCGCCCCACCCCTCTCCGCCCCACCCCTCTCCGCCCCACCCCTCTCCGCCCCACCCCTCTCCGCCCCACCCCTCTCCGCCCCACCCCTCTCCGCCCCACCCCTCTCCGCCCCACCCCTCTCCGCCCCACCCCTCTCCGCCCCACCCCTCTCTGCCCCGCCCATCTCCACCCCGCCCTTCTGCGTTCCGTACTCTCCGCCCCTCCCCTCTCCACCCCCTCACCGCCCCCCTCCCCGCCCCCCTCCCCGCCCCGCCCATCTCCGCCCCCCTCCCCGCCCCGCCCCTCTCCGCCCCCCTCCCCGCCCCGCCTCTCTCCGCCCCCCTCCCCGCCCCGCCCCTCTCCGCCCCCCTCTCCGCCCCCCTCCCCGCCCCGCCCCTCTCCGTCCCGCTGCGCCACGCTCACTTTCCTCCTCACTTTCCCAGGCTGCGTCGCCCCGCCCCCTCTTGGCACTCCACTGTGCACCCCGCCCCACCGGCGCCCCCCTCGACGCTGCGCTCCCCCTCCTTCTCCCCCCCCTGCCCTACCTCACTCCCACCCCGGGCCCCACCCTCTTGCTGTCTTTGGCTTGGCTGCGCCATCCCATTCTCATATCCTCCTGTCTTCCCCACCCCACCCTCCGCCCCTGACCGTTGCGTCTCGCCACTACGCAGCCGCGCTCCACTTGACGTGGCCTGCCACGCCCCTCCGCGCGCTTGCAGACCGCTTGCGCTGGCGTCTTGCAAACCTTGCAGGTGAACTACCGAGCGCAGAGCCTGCGATTCCTACGACGACGTCCCCGGTTAAATGTTGCTGCCATTGCGTTCCTCATACTTTTTCTTCAATAGTATTCAATCCTATGCATTCTACCAGACAAGTTGTTTAAGGTACTCGCTTCTTTATTTTTCTGCAGTCCATTATTGCTTCATGACGATTAAAATCATATCAACATCACAATGGCTTCTTCAAATACGGATATCGTAGGACATTAAGACCTAAGATCCTAACATTGGTACAGATTGTGAGGCTTGAAAAGTCGTATACAGAGGTGGCCAAGGGCTATTTTAAAATAAAATGCCCAGTGAAGGGCTATTTTTATTACTTTCTATTTATTTTTATAATGTTGGTCACAAATTATTTCATTACGAATTATGAATTACACTTAACTGAAAATAGTGGGTAGGTCGATAGGTAGGTAGGTAGAAAGATAGGTGGGTTCCTGCCTGTATTTTCAAATTCAATCCTGACTGGCCATAACCACTTACATCACGTATTGAAAGTCTTTTATCCTGTCGGATACTTTATTGTAAACGACACTCCCGCCAGATGATGACTAGGTCACCAGGTGCTTCCACCGTGGCCTTCCGTGGTTTCCCATTCCATTATTCTGAGGTGGCACGTGAACTCGTATATTCCATGTTCACCCAGATAAAGCGCGCTCTAGAAACCTGTGGGCCCCAACGTGGTTATTCCCGTATTAGTAGGGATGGAGTGACCCATGATACATATCTACGCGGTACTTTGCTGTGGCCTACATGCGTTTATGGCAAGCAATATCTCATACAGTTACCGGCACAGGGGCGGGCTTTAGGACATGGCACCGCTCTTGTGCAAGTACTCGTCTCGCAACCTATGTCAGGAAACAGAGACTAACAAACGTTCCCAGGGAGAAATTCCAGCCCATGGCGCATCCCATGCAGTAACCGTTGCCAGATGTTCCATTCCGCAGCGATTCCGTCACAGAGGTATTTACCATCCGATAAGGTATATTGAAAACTTCTGTCTTAACGGCGCAACAACCTCCGATGAAGTCTTGGCCTACCAGCGGCGTCCCAGGCCTTGCGGCCATGGGTTGCGGGGTACGTGTACTGCGTGGGTTCTCAACCTGAGAAGTGCAGCAACATGTACACAGCAACATGTACTGGGACGTTGCAAAGGAAAACGTACATTGTAATCTTGCCCGGCCGGGAATCGATCCCAGATTCGCGCCATGCAAAGCAAGCATGCTGACCAGGAGCTATCCGCGAGGGCTATTGAAAACATTAATAAAACAAAATGTTATCAACTTTCAATGTTTCATGTTAGCACAATAAAAGAATAGTTTATATTTTAAGGACATACCTGCATTGAAGAGAGTGGCCGTATACAGTTTCGTGGACGAGATAAAATCTGCCCCCTCGTCCGCCTCCGATGTTCCCAGCACCGCGCCCTGTGTCGCGTTGCAGAGCCCATTGCGCACGCGGTGCCTCATTACCCCGCCAGCGGCGAGCGACGGCCTCCCGAGACGCCGTTCGGTGCGACGCGCGCTTGCGCTTGCGGGCGCCCGGGCGCGGGACGTGCCGTGCCGTGGCCGCGCCCGGTGCAACCGAGCGACGCCGGACAGCACGCGCGCCTCGGATGGCCCCCGGGGACTCACTCGGGGCGGCGGCGTCCCGACCGCAGGCAAGCGTCCCCCCCCGGTCCTCTTGCACACTGTCTCTTTGCACGGCCCTCTCTGCAGCGCCCGTTCGCTGCACCCCGCTGCCGGTCCAGGCTGCCCACTGGTGGCGAAGCTGAAGTATGCATAGAGGAGCTTTAACCCGGAAGTGGTGGACGCGTTGACGCACGGCGTGCACCATCGACGGGTATTGTTGCGCCATTTCCGATTCGTGTAAGCTTTCAGTGTAGTCTTGGCTTCCCGTGCGTAAAGTTTCTTTGTCCTCACTCAATCCTGGGATTATTTATTGGCAGATCAGTCATCGACGGGGCGTCTGTCGCACACTCTGCGGCGCACGTAGAGGTACGTAGTCTCAAATTATCCTTCTGTTATGAACTTAGATCTCCCCACGTTGATGAAAAAAATTATTTTATACTCACTGTACGCAAACTAGTAAATTCAAATCGTATTCTTTTGAGAAACAATAATCTTTTATTCCGGGGGGTGACTTTGAGAGGGAAACATGTCGTATTACACAACTTTTGCTCGAATACGAAGAGGAGGAAGAAGTGGGTTGTAATGAATTCACTGTACCTTTACTAATTGACTGTGATGATATGAGCCACAAATTAAGACACAAATATCACAATAAATTTGCAGAAACAACAGAAATATGCTTCGCGCGGCCACAAATGCTCCGAAATATCACGCGCGCGCTTAAGGGTTAAGGCGGCTCCACACATTCGGTATTCGGCGAACAGCGTGCAACCGCTCGACGAATCCCGAGTATTGTGGATGGGTCGCTTGCTATTTGCCGAGTGACGAACATTCGGCACTCGCCCTACCCACCGCATGTCGGTCTTATAAGGCGGCTTCACACATTCGCTATTCGGCGAACAGCGTGCAACCGCTCGACGAATCCCGAGTAGTGTGGACGGGTCGCTTGCTATTTGCCGAGTGACGAACATTCAGCGCGCGCCCTACACTCCGCATGTCGGTCTTTGGTCACACCAAAGGGAGCGAACATTCGCTGACCACATCAGCTGGTCGGTATCTGGCGAGCAGTAGCTCGCTGCTCGGCGAGTGGCGAATGTGTGCCACCACCTTTCTGTATGTGCTTGGCGCGACAGCCCGTGAACGGACTCAGGCCTACCGGCGACGTCCTTGCCTCGCGACCATGGGTTAAGATGGTACGTGTGGTTAGCACGTAGACATCCCCACGTCGTATTCCGGTCTTCTCAACCTGAGAAGTGAATTTTCTCGCACAGCAACATATACTGAGACATTGCAAGGAAAACGCACAGTATGGTCTTGCCTCGACTGGGAATTGAACCCGGGTCCGCGTAGTGGAAAGCGAGCACGCTGACCAAGAGCTGCCACGAAGAACAGCCTTAGAATACCCAAATCATTTGTCAACAAAATATGTCCTTATGTGTGCCATTTTTTCAATAATGTTTTTACTGAAACGTCAAAAAAATTTAATTTAATTAATTTTTTATTATAATTAAAAAATGAAATGTTTTCGACTCCTTTTCCCCCGCTTACGTGCGACGGAATTAGTAGGACCCATAGCAGAGCGCGAAGCATGCCAGTGGATAGACACCGGCTGCCTCTGCCGCGCATGCGCACAAGAGAGCGCGCGCTATCTCGTTCTCTCTCTCGCACTGTCTGGGCAAAGAGACTAAGGCTCCCTGACTACCATTCAGCTTCGCCACTGCTGCGTATTCCGTTCACGTTCCCTGGCACGCTTCCCGCCTCGTCTCGCTTGCCACAGCTCTTCGCTTTCGCCCTCTTCCTCGTTTCCATTCTCGCCCAGCTTCTCATCGAGACACACCTCTCGCTTCACCCCGCTTTCGGTTTGTCCCAGCTCCCGCCTCGGCTTGCTTCTATCTTCGCACAGCCCCTCGTCCACTCCCTGCCACACTCCTTCCTCCCTTCCCTTCTCGTCTCGCTTCCCACAACTCTTTGCTTCCCGTCTCTTTTCGCTTTCCTCCTAGCCTCGCTTCCCGCTTTGCCCTACTTCCTGCCTGACCCCACACCCTGCTTTGCCGAACTGTCCATCTCGCCTCGCTTCCCGCTTTGCTCCATTTCCCGCCTCGCCTCGATTACTACCCTGCCCTACTTCCCGCCTCGCACCATCCCGCTTTTCTCAACTACCCGCCTCTCCCTCTTTCCCAATTTGTTCCACTGCTCGCCTTGCCCGGCTTCCATCTTTGCCCCGCTTCCCGCTTTGCCCCAATTCCAGCCTCGCCTCGCTTCCAGCTTTGCTCCACTTCTCACTCTCTCCGGTACTTGCCCTGCTCCACTCCTCACCTCGCCCCGCTGTCCGCTTCGCCCCGCTTCTCGCCTCATTCTTCCCACAACGCAGGCGCCGCCCACTTCCCGCCCCGCCCCTGGCCCGCTTCACTTCTTGCACCCCACCTTGCCCCCCTTGTCACCCCTGCCCCCAATGTCCTTCTTTCACCCCTTTCTCGTCCGGGCTTATTTCACCTTCCTCTTGCCTCTACTATTGGCCCTTCACTGCCACCACCTTTTACTCGCCGCCACTCTACGCGTCCTCCTCTTCTACTGTTGACTCGTTTGCCACGGCCATTGTCTGCTCTGCCAGCACTTGAGACCTGTTTCCTTTATGTCCAGAAGTTGGCGGGATTTTTTTAATTTCTACCATCAGTGTGTCCACACAGCCAAATCCACTTCAACGGTGACGCTAGCCGAATTCCGTAACTACACTCCCTGAAGTCTCGATGGGTTAAGCAAATCGAGATATCGCGGATTCATGGTTGGGTGACCGTCTGGGAACGTCGAGATATAATGACACCAAGCTCCCGGCCCAACGGATAAAAGGCAGTAACTGACAACTGCCGATGACTGTCAGTCAAGTGACGATGACTAACTAGGTTAAAGGAGGATTACTCCATATGTTGCTACGAATTGCTACAAAATTTTAAAAAACAAATCGCCTCTGGACGGAAACAGCAGTCCCGATAAAACGTGAGATTATTCATTATGGATTGGCGAGTTAAAAAGAATAACAGATACTACTGTAAAAATATGGAAATTTCATTATTGATTCAAAATATTGATACTTATTGTTGTATTATCTGGGATCATTTTTTGCTTGATTTGTTTGATGCCGTGATTTCTGCTATCAGTATCAAGCAAATGCTGGAACAGTACCCTACCTAACGGGCAACGAGCCGCGCATGAACTTTCCATTCACACTTAAAAGCACTACTCAACCACAAATGACGGGAGACCAATCAGGAGCTTAGAGCGTATCCCGGCTGAGGCGGTACCTGATTGGGGGAGGCACTTGGGAGCGGAAATACCCGGAAGGTGACGTGTAGAACGGTGCCAAATATCATTATCCAGCAGTGGAGGAACACTGCCTCTTCTCGTGAACATACATTCGCTATACTGACTGATATAGTCACCATAGCAGATCACGATCCCGGAAACATCAGTCGTTCAGTCACGTAATTTCTAGGAACGATGGAGATTTTGAAATCACTTATTTTGATTTTAGTGACTTATTTGATATTATTATTTGACTTGTATGTTACATATTTATACAACACATTACATACTGTTAACTAATTGATAATATTTGAACAAAAGTGATCATTTGATTGAATATAGCACTATTGTAAGAAGAGTTTCAAGTCTAATATAAGTTGACAGGTAATGCCATCTGTACGTTGCTACGTTGCATGCTCCTGGTACCACTTCCCATCTTGGCCCACCACTCTCATTCTTTGCTGCTGCGACAATCCCAATACTGCACTCCTGGAAACACATTTCACCATCCGCTCTTCTGTTGTTTCTTCCGCATACTTTGGCATCTGCCCACGCCAAGGAAAGAAATAGCACTCCCTTGCTTTTAACCTCGAGCACCTACGCACGTCCAGACCTCAGAGGTGTCCCATTCCATGCCGCCTCACACCCCACCACAGCTCCGTCACATCGACCTCCAGTTCCGTCTCCCCCCCCCACTGCACGTTGTTCCCTCCCCCGGTCCAATCCCTTTTTCGCCCGCCTCCGCTTACACATGGCTCCGATGGTGTAATGGTGAGCATATAGGACTGTTATACCCAAGTTCGCGGGTTGAAACCCGATCAAAGCCGTGGATTTTCAAGGGCGAAAAAATCATTTATACGCCTTCCTTCGAAGGAGAAGTAAAGCCGGCGGTCCCATATTGTAGATTTTCTGAGTGCAAAAGATCCTCAAACGTAAATGAACCCTCTGAGCTGGATTCAAATCGCCTGTTTCGTCGCCCAAGAAATGCCTTCTTTCTCCGTTCGTTGAACGGAGCGTAGCGAAATTTGGGTAGTCAGACAGAAGAGCAGGCTTCATGGCTTCAGTCTCGCCCCGTAAAATAAGGCATCAATTCAATACAATCCACACCCTGGGCATCGCCGCTGCCCCAGTCCCCCTGCCCTAATTTTCCCTATTTTGCTCCTTCTCCCCCCTCTAGGCACTTCTTCCCTCTCCTGCACCTTTTCCCTGCTCTCCCCACTACTAGCTGCCACGCCTTCTCGTCGCTCCCGTTCCTTCTCCTGGATTACGCCACTTCTCTCCATTCCGCTCATCTTTCTTTCTCTCTCCCCTGTTCTCCACTTACACTCCTTCCCTCTGCTCCCACTTTTTTCATTCTCTCGCCATTTCTCGCTGCGGCGTCTTCTCCTCGCACCAACCCCTTCTCACAGCTGCCGCCCCTTCTCGCCGTCCCGCTCCTCCTTTCCTCTCGCTCCCGCCACTTCTGCCCGCTGCCGCCCCCTTTCCCCTCCCTTCACACTCCTTTTCCTTCTTCCTGCTCCCGCACCTTCTTCCCGTTGCCGCTCGTTCCTTTTCGTACCCGCTCTCCTTCCGTGTCTCCTCCTTCCTTCCCTCTTCCGTCCCTCCTCCTTCTCCCTCTTCGTCCCTTCTCACCGCTCCCGTAGTTTCACTTTACCTCTGCAGCCGGCCCTCCGATCCCTCTACCAGCCTCGCTCCGGCCATCCTGACCGAGCCTCTCCTTCCCCTACTTTCCACCACCCCGCCTCTGCTCCCCCCCCGGGATGGGTTCCTCATTTCGTGGGAGGGGTGGCCTCGCTCTAGGTCCTTTCTGGGCGGGGGTCGCAAAGGCTTTGCTTTCGCTGCTGCATCGTCCCCCATTCGTAGAGGACACGCCCATCCCCCCACCCCCTTCCCCCCAAGCCCCGCCACAAACCCTCCTCACAAAACGCTCCTCCCTTCCTCGGCAACATCTACCTTGAAACTAGTGGGATCTCAAACACGCCATTGCAGTGGATCTCGTAGGAACTGAATTTTTTGTGCACTTTCTTCTATGTACTAAAACTGTGACATACATTATAATGAAAAATAATAATTCACAAATAATATTTCATTTTTCAAGTTGTTTATTGATATGAGAGGCTGCACCTCAATTGAATCTCTTTGTGCAGATTTTGATGTGTGTTGTTCACACTATATAATAAATACAGACACATCGACTGGTTTAAAAATCCCTCATATCCCTTGCGAATTGTGAATATAACATCTGGCTAAAGTTTTCGTTTGGTGTAGAATCGGTTGAAATGGAATTCAGTGTTTTCCTGCTCTTGAAAAATTGTATAGAATGGACTTGAGGGGTTTCTGCACCAAGCGATTCAGTTGAAGTCATTCTTCGAGAGGTTTCGCAACCCACAGCCGGCGATGTAGCAACGTCGGAGATCGTTCCTGTGAGCCTCCCCGACTGACTAATGATTTTGCGGAGCTTCTTCGTGCCTTTCCTTTGCCCGCCGCCCACTGCTTGTCATCTTTATGCGTCCTTTGCCAGCTCCGACTTCCTCCTTCAAGCGCAAAGTCACCCGAGAAAGAAAACGAAGTTTTTTTTTTCAGGAAGTTCACCAGACTCGGATGTTTTAATTTTCCCGTTTGTGATCTTTCCCCGCTTTTGAGTTTTCTGTAGGAGTTAAGAAACTGGTCGCGAGTTCAGAATTTTCACTTTAGTGCTTGCGGTAATTGTTAAAGAGAACCATACATGCTCCGCTTTTCTTGTTAGTGATTTTGCATTATATATTTTTTAATAAATTTCATCATTAATTACAACATTCAAATTTTCGTCAAATATATCCAACTTTCCAAGCATTTTTTCAACCGTTTTAATTCTCGTGGCTTAGATGTTATGTGGATACTTTCACTCAATTGTAGAGCTTTAAATTAAGTCGTTCTTTATTTATAAATTTAAATAATTGTTGAGTAATAACATTAAGAGGAGCAAATATTTCGGTACGCCGCGCATATCCTCTAGTTTATAATGACATCACTCTGGCTTAAAAATCAATATTATTACTCTTTAAAAAGTAACTTAGTGATCAGAACATGAAGCAAATTAGCGTTTTCTGCACGCTCCAGTTATATCCGTTCCAATTATTTTGAGATATACTCAAGTGTTCTCAAACCGAAATTTCGAATTAATTAAAACAAAATGTTGTCAGAACCAACAACCGAAAATAATTGACCTCTTGACTCTTTTTGTAGTTTTAATTGTCCCTTACAAACGCCCTCGTTTCCTATATCGGTAATTCGAACGCTTTTTGGGCGCCAGCTCAAAGCGCCGGCAAGTGCGCAGGGGCGGTGCACGCGCTGTTTGCGCCAACACGCCCCGCCCCCGCCCTACCCCCGTCCACCCTTCCGTGCGCCGCGGGCAGGGGCTCATTGCAAACATCGACGTTCGTTTGACGGACCCCGCTACCATCCCCCGCCGCCCCCGCCGCTGCTGCCGCCCCGCCGCCGCCCTCGCCGCCCCCGCCGCGGCCCTCGCCGCCCCCGCCGTCGCTGCCACCCCCCTACGTCACCCCCGTCGCCGCCCCCGACGCCGCCCCCTACGCCGCCCCCGATGCCGCCCCCGACGCCGCCCCCGGTGCCGCCCCCGACGCCGCCCCCGACGCCGCCCCCGACGCCGCCCCCGACGCTGCCCTCGACGCCGCCCCCGACGCCGCCCCCGACGCCGCCCCCGACGCCGCCCCCGACGCCGCCCCCGACGCCGCCCCGACGCCGCCCCCGACGCCGTCATCGACGCCGCCAACTTTTTTTGTCCATTTTGCGTCCCTCCCTCAAAGGCATAACTCGATTGCAGACAGTTTAGTTTTGGGCACAGGAACAAGGAAGAGCTAGGTATCAATGCTTCCAACATCACACTTTCACCTTCATATTTGAAGAACGTGGAAGAGTCAATCAAAAATGCTCCTTTTCACGAACAGTTTGTCTTACTCTTGAATTTAATTGTCAGGTAGAGTAAGCAACTCTTGTTATTTATGAATTCAACTGTATCGAATGTTCTTAGTTCAGAGAAACTCCTTTCAAGTTATAACGCTGTTGCTCCAATGAGGAGGGAAAGAGGGCCCACGGTCTTCCCTTTACACGTCCACGATTAAAATTAATATACTTCCGTTAGATTACATACATAGTTCCATTGGACCATGTTCACTTGTGTTCAAAGTTTTTTCTCGAGAGAACAGTAGTTGTTTTTCTCATGAAATAAATTTACTAAACTGTTCTCTCTTTTCCCGTTCCAAAACACCAGTTGGGAATGCATTCGAGCTGTGCGTTCTCAGGTAGCCAAGACTGAAAGGGCTTTAAGTCGAAACCTGACCGTGGGATGCAATAGGCAGATCCTCTCACAATAACCCGTCTTTGACCTTTTCACCCTCTCTCTTGCTCTGGATTTTAGTAACTTTTTTTCCTTCAACTCGCTTCCTCTTCTTTTATTTCCAAGACGTGTTTATCCCACTTTCGCTTCTTTTCCCCAATTTGTGGACTTCTATCTTTCAGCTCCTTGCACCGCTCCCCACTCAGCTGGGTTCCCGGTTCCGTTCCGCGCTCAAATCACCGCGCATTGCCTTTTTCATAATAGATTTTTAAAAAAATTACAAGAAATATGACAACACACAATCAATTGTTTTCAGAATAAATAAGTGAAAAAACATTATATAACGAAAAAGAATTATTCCGCTAGACATTTATTCAAGAAATTATTTGATGCAGTTTATCTCACTCTGAAGAACAAGGCCAACATCCTTCGAAACTTTGGTAAAAAGTGTTTAATAAAAATTTGTTATAATTGAGTCTGCCTAAAAATTATTGGACCTTAAAATGATAGATTTTAATAATGCACTCTCTCCTACGCGTATTGAGATCCGCAGTGATATCTTTTTCCAAAATGTCTCAAAATCCTGTGGAGAGCTATCAAGTTTCATCTCTCCAACAATTATTCCCAATCCTACTGACTTTTTTTCGAGCAATTTAAAGGAGCTATCTTATATTAAAATTTATTCTAATGCTGTTTCGTCAGATCTCTTGGTTTCTACTATATTTCTTACACGTATTGATTTTTGGCAAACCTCTTTTTACTCTCCCACATATTTGTTTTTAAAGAGTTTCTTCTGTTCTCTCACAGATTTCAAATCCTCAGGAAATGCCATTTCCACTGACTAAATATAACTCGCAAAAAATCAGAGGACGACTTAAACGAAAAAGTGATATAAACTCATGACAAATAATTCAATATACATTGATCTTCCACCCTGTTTTGTTCCTTGCTCGAATTTCCTCCCGACACTCCGACCCCGACACTACAACCCGACACTCCGACCCCGACACTACAACCCGACACTCCGACCCCGACACTACTTACCCCGACACTACTTACCCCGACACTACTTACCCCGACACTACGACCCCGACACTACGACCCCGACACTACGACCCCGACACTACGACCCCGACACTACGACCCCGACACTACGACCCCGACACTACGACCCCGACACTACGACCCCGACACTACGACCCCGACACTACGACTCCGACACTACGACCCCGATACTCCGACCCCGACACTCCGACCCCGACACTCCGACCCCGACACTCCGACCCCGACACTCTGACCCCGACACTTCTATTCGCCAGTTCAACTCCATGCATGCCCCTGCCACACTACCTCCCACCGCTCCTCCCCTCCGCATCTCTCACCCTCTGCCCCAGTGCCTCCCCCCTTGCTCCGCACCCATCCATCGCCCAGCCGCGTGCCCACCTGCGTGCACGCCGGCGGACGAGGGCTCGTTAACGGCCGCGTGGAGGGCATTGCGAGTGGATTAATCTTTAATAACGTCCCGAATAAAATATAACACGCGCATAATTATTTTGCCAAATTGGAACAGGTTTGGATGAGATTCCATTTTAATAATTTGCAACTCGTTATGTTTAGCGTTCGCGTTGTTTTAGCCGCACTCTCGACCGGATGCGTTGGTGACCGGCAGTTCCGACTTCCCCCACCCCCTCTGCCCATCCCGCTTGCCGCTGCTCGGAACGTTTGGATTTGGAGTCAGTGACTACAGCAGCACGTTGCGTTGGCGTAAGGGAACAGGGAAATTATTTTGCAGTCAAAAAATAGTTTTTGGGTATTTTAGTTTTTATAAATCTTCATAATTTTCTTTTAAAGCCGTAACTGGCGTTTAAGTTGTGTTTATATCCCTATTACAAATGTATTTGTGATTATTTATATGTGAAGTCCTCTCAATCGGCTCAGGTGCTGGCTGCAATACTGCAATATATATTGTCATTCAATGCAGTCCATAAATACTGAAAGACTTGCAGGCATGCAGAAGGCATGCAGAAGGTAAATTGGAAACTTTATGTAGTGACGATAACTAACATAAAGTCTTAAAAGGAAGTAGTTGGAAAATGTTTATTCTGATGAAGCAAGTTATCGAGATAGTATTATTCTGCCTTTCATTCATACAGCACGTAATGACTGAATTCTCATACTCAGCACATCACTGTTTACGACACAGATAATGCTGAGCGACAGCTAGGATCCAAGGAAAAAGAAAAGGCCGCCATCATATATTTGCTATATAGCTGCTGTGTTACGGAACAGCAACTTTATACAAAGACATTCCTTTTTTCCCACTCTCCTTACTTCATTCTTTATTGTTTTGATTTTGTATCATTCAATTCCATCTCCGCTTATCTCTTTGTAGAAATATAAGACAAAATGTTGTTATTACGTGCTTCCGTGTTAAGATACAAAGTACTTTAGAAAGGAAATAAATTTCCGAGTTTAAAAATCGGAAAATAATTAACATTATTACTTTGTAATTTATCCTGTGTTCGGATTGTAATTTAAATGCACCCATTCATGTCCAAGTGACTTTTTATTTAGTTGGAGCGCACAGCACATTTCTTTTTGGAGAGTACGGCGTTTACAACTCAGTGAAGCCCTACTAACGACCCGAGTGAATCGGGGAAGGGAGCTTGTATAAAACGAGAAGAGAAATGGAATATGACAGTGACATGAAGTCCTATATAAAGTAATTTTAAACGCTCGCCACAATTTCAACGATTTTGTATGGTATTCCAAAAAATTAAATGCTGGGAAAACAATTTCATATATGTTTACATGTAGAGTTTTGACAACTGAATAAAAGGCTTTTTACTGAAACTGGTTGCATTGTTCACAATTTCAAATCATTGTCAGAAGTGTCTGGTTTGTTTTGAATAGAACACAGTGTTGGCACATACATTGTTCATTCATATTTGGCGCCGTGGCGGGAGATTGGGTTTTAATAACCATCTTTGGCCCTTCATTGATAGCTCAGAATTTGCATTTTGAACGTACCGCGTCGGACTTATAAAAAATTCCCTCCAAAACCGCGCGCAAGGCGCTAAAAGAGCGGGTATATAAAATTCCTTTGTTTTCTGTCGAAATTGCATTCGACCTAGTCTCGGGTCGTAAAAGTTTCATCGGTCCCCGCCAGAGGGCAGCACTGACTGGGATCCTGTCCCGGGCCCGCTGGCGCAGAGGAAATTATTAAAGACACACTCAAGCTCCGTTTTAACCAATGACCGCATTCCGTTTAACTTAGCAAGGTTGGCATACCTGTCGCCTTATTGGAAAGCCTTTCAAAGAGAAGCCATATTTACGCGGGAATCGGTGCCTCTGGATGAGCAAATTTGTGTAATACAGATTAAAAGAAGTCATTGCCTTTCGTGTGAGACTCAGGTAACGGGTTGAACGATTTATTCCCTGATTGCTTATTTATTATACTATCTTCTAATAAGAAGGGTATACTGTGTCTTTTCAGAGATCGACCGAGCGAACGAAAATAGCAGACCAGTTCGTCTCGCCGTAACCAAAATTATGAACGCTCTCCCAAAAAATTGAACAATAACCCAAATCTGAAAAAAAGGAGCTATATCGCCGCCTTAACACACAGATTTCTACGTATTTTGACAGATAAACAGTTAAAGATAAAAATAATAATTTATCAAAGTAGAATTAACTATGATTTTCATATTTAAGCGTGAATATAAATACAACTTGTATTACTATTATTAATATAATTATTATTGTGAAAGTCCTGTCATCTTTGACACGGAATTAGGAGCTGTAATTGCTGGGCAATTTCCAAAAATTAAAACTGAGGCATGTCCTAATACAAACTGTTTTTTCCTGCTTGAAGCACAAAATGCACTGTTCAACAATGTAGAATCTGATATGCGAGGTATTTGGGAAGAGATACGGGCAAATGAGGCATCCCTTTCAAAAGTAGAAGAAAAAAATCATCCAGCCGAAATTAATTTTTTAGCGACCACGCGAAGGTTGCCATCTGGGCATTTTTCTGTGTCGTTACCCTTTATGCAAGATCCGTCGGTATTGGGGAGGTCATATCACATCGCAAGGCACTTCATGTTGTCATTAGAACAACGTTTTCAAAGAGATGAGAAGCTAAAGAGGGACTATGTGGCATTTATGAGAGAATATATCTCACTTGGGCATGCTGAGGAATGCAGGGCAACAAGGAGTGAAGTAAGCAATTATATTCCGCATTTTTGTGTGCAGAATCCTTCTTCTCTTACCACCAAATTAAGGATTGTGTTTCATGCCTCAGTAAAAACCACTTCTGGCAAAAGCCTAAATGAAATTCTAATGAGTGGGCCAACAGTGCAGCCAGAATTAATTGATATTCTCTTAAGATTTAGAATTTTCAAATGCGCCTTTGCTGCTGACATAGAAAAAATGTATCGTATGGTTAAGTTAAACGATGAGCATACTTCTTATCAAAAAATTCTATGGAGAGAAAACTCGTCAGATCCGCTAAAAACGTATAGATTAATGACGGTAACCTATGGACTGGCGTCTTCAGCCTTTTTAGCTACCAGGTGTTTGAAGCAAATTGGGATAGATAATGAGACTACCTTTCCACTAGCAGCTGCTGCCATTAAAAATTCCTTTTATGTAGATGACCTGTTGCATGGAGCAGATTCAGAGTTTGAAGCAATTCAGTTATTCAAACAGATTTCGGATCTCCTCTCAGGAGCCAATTTCAAATTAAGAAAGGTCAGAAGCAATGCTGAATCTATGATTAATACTTTGCTTGGGGAATCCCAAGGGGAAGATCTTGTTGCCTTAACCTCCGACAAGTCAAGTAAGGTGCTCGGCCTGTTCTGGCACACCGGAAGTGACACCTTGCATTTAGCTCACAATATCCAAACATCAATTTTCACTGATTACACTAGCTGGACTAAGAGAAAGGTGTTGCATATCGCAGCCTCTCTCTACGACCCTTTGGGTTTAGTTACACCTGTAACGATAAGATTCAAAATGTTTTTGCAGTCTCTTTGGAAGGAAAAGCTGGACTGGGATGTTAGTTTAACATCAGACTTAGTCTATCAGTGGGAATGCCTACTGGTAGAGGTACCTTTATTGACCAAATTGATCTTTCCTAGAAGGGTGACAATTGATGGAGCTAGCAGTATAACTCTGGCTGGATTCTCTGACGCATCGTCAAGGGCCTACGGCGCTTGCATTTTCCTAGTTTCTGTGGCCCCTCAAGGGCAGGTCAGTCATCTAATAGCCTCAAAATCAAAACTTGCACCTTTAGCTGGCACCACAATTCCTCGTCTGGAATTATGTGGCGCAGTATTATTAGCCAAATTTATGAAGAGGGTTCGCGATGCTTTGTTTTTAGTTTGTAATATTGACTCTGTACATTTGTTTACAGACAGCACTATAGTACTCCACTGGATTAAACATGCTCCAAATAAACCTGATGCCTTTATCTCTAATAGACTTGCTGTGATTAGAGAGTGTTCCCAGATGGAAGAATGGTCACACATCTCGTCGAGAGAAAACCCAGCTGATCTCATTTCACGGGGATCTACTGCCAAGAAATTAGCTGCTAGTAAAATATGGTTTTGGGGTCCTGAATGGTTGGCCGAGCCGGTTTCTCAGTGGAACGCACTGCCTGAGGTCGCTGATGGTGGTAATGTACCGTTACTGCATCATTCACAAACCTTTCTTGCCACTGCCCGTGCAGAGGAAAAATGCTTTGTCTTCGAGCTCATTAATAAGTTCAACTCTTACCACAAGCTGCTGCGGATCACAGCGTATTGCTTGCGATTCATACATCAATGTAGAAGCCGGGCTTCAATAATGGAAAAGAAGGCCGGACCTATATCGACAAGTGAGCTAAGAAAGTCCCTTCAATTGATTGTGAAATGTATTCAGAAGGAATTCTTTTCTCCTGAATATAGTGCCTTGGTCAATAAAAGAGAGATCGCTAAAAATTCAAAAATTTGAATCTTCATCCTTTCTTAGACAAGGATGGTTTAATCCGAGTCGGTGGTAGATTAAGACTGTCCAATTTGCCTCCAGAAGCAAAACACCAAATTATTCTCCCTCGGGAGCATGCATTTACAAGAGCCCTTGTCACTATGATTCACTTAAGTTATTTTCATGCAGGTTGCCAATTGACGGTGTCAGTTGTCAGACAACGATTTTGGATTCCTTCAATTCGCCGACTCGTGAACAGTGTAATCCACCACTGCTTACCTTGTGTCAGGTGGCAGGCAAAGCCGCTGTCTCAAATAATGGGGGAACTTCCCTCATCGAGAGTTGTACCATCGAAGCCATGGGAGTTTACTTCAGTAGACTACTGCGGCCCCTTGCTGACAAAGCCGGTTGCTGGTAGATGCAGGGCTCGTTCTAAGACATGGATTGTTATATTTGTGTGTCATGTTACCAAAGGGGTTCACCTCGACATTGTCGAGAACTTGACCACCCATGAATTCATAGCTGCTCTAAAAAGATTCGGTTCTCGCAGGGGATACCCCAGAGTTATTTATAGTGATAATGCCAAAACGTTTGTGAAGGCAAAAAGCCAGCTGGCGGAATTGGCTAAGATATTTAGCTCTCATAAGGATCACGCAATTTTAAAAAACTTTCTTGCAATACACGGTGTGGAGTGGCAATTCTGTCCTCCTCGATCTCCCTTTCGCAATGGATTAGCTGAAGCCGCAGTAGGCTCATTAAAGCATCATTTAAAACGCTCGCTAGGGCAAAATTGTATTTCTCTTTCAGAACTGAATACTCTATTAGCACAGATCGAACACATATTGAACTCTCGACCCTTGGCTGTCTGCTCCGAAACAGACACTGACACCCTTTTACTAACACCAAATCATCTAATTTATGGACATTCTCTCAACTCATTAGTTTTCGATTTAGAAGCAGATCAGAAGAGCCCTACGCCCCGTCGCTACCACATGGTAAGAAGGCAATTAAACAGCATTTGGAAATTCTGGTCCAAAAATTATCTTTCTTCACTACAGGCTCGTACTAAGTGGAAGTCTGTTTCTCCAAACTTGAAAGAGGGGGATTTGGTCATTCTGATCGAAGATTCTCCTCCACCTCTGTGGAAAATAGGCGTGGTCATTCAGCCTCTCCCCGATGCCACGGGCAGGGTTCGAACCGTGCAACTCAGAACTGCATCCGGGATGACCACTCGGCCAGTGCAGAAGCTGTGTATCTTGCCAAAGGAGTATTAATATTTAATCTAGACTTCCCTCAGGGGGCATATCTCGAGATATCGCCACGGGACCTGGCGCTCCCGGGGATCAACCTACCCGAGCCACCCCTCCCCCCACACACACATTTTTTAAAATTTTTAATATACAGTTGCTTGGGCGTCAGAAACGAGACCGGATTTGAAAATGCTATTAGTTACAATGTCGATACGCTTGTCACCACACCTCCTGCATGGGGCGTCTACGAGCTCTTCTTTTATGGAGTTAAGATGAAGTACCCTCTCATTTTAATGAAAATTTAGGCTTAGCGTTCTCTGCAGGTAAGGGTTCCTAAATACCCGGCCTAGAGACGTCAAAAAGGGTAACCTTAGAAAAATAACATGTTCTAGGCGCCTCAGCGTGCAGCGGCTGGAGTGGTGAAGACCGAACATCAAATAAGACAAAAACGAAATAGTGTATTTGCACGCGTATTGCGCTAACAAATTCTAGAAAATTGTATCTCCTCTTTTCTGACGGTACACCAAATCCATTTGCCTTTCTTATCACTTCGTGCTGACGAAATGATCAGCTGCGTTATTTGTTCTTTATTTTACCTAATAGGTTCTCGAGTTGTGGCTCCTGTTCAAATGGCAATTCTGACAAAACAAGAAAGTTGGCGTTCGGCGACCAGCTGTGACTGCAAGGGGCGTTTCTGTGGGTCCGGACTTCGAATTTTTGCTGCTGCATGCGAACGGCCGACACGTCTCGCGTGGGCAGAGCTTTCTGAGTTGGCTTTAATTTCTTTATGAAACCAATTGGGTTGTTTTTTGTTTGTTTTCCTTTTCGTTCAATATTGATTGTTGTGCATTTTTTTCTTGGTCGATTACTAAGGAATCCTTCATTGCCTTGCATTTCGCGTATGGGTGCAAACAATGCTCATTGATTTGTTGTCTTGTTTCGTCTTTTCACATTCGGATGACTGACGATCATCGCCGAAAAATCGCATTATGCATACAAAGGTGCAGGAGCACGCTTACTCTAGTACGTCCGGGGAACCCGATTATTTGTTTATTCTTTGGTTTTCAATTCTTTGTTTGTCTTCTTTTGAGGGGGGGGGATTGATGTTGTTTGTTTTTGCTTTTCTCTCTTTCGCTGCCCCGCATAAGAACGAGGATACTGTGCTATCCAAAGCTTGAAAATTCTCTGATCTCGCAGGTCCCGGTTCGACGTCGTGCGCGGGCGGGAGTTATGTTGGCACATACATTGTTCATTCATATTTGGCGCCGTGGCGGGAGATTGGGTTTTAATAACCATCTTTGGCCCTTCATTGATAGCTCAGAATTTGCATTTTGAACGTACCGCGTCGGACTTATAAAAAATTCCCTCCAAAACCGCGCGCAAGGCGCTAAAAGAGCGGGTATATAAAATTCCTTTGTTTTCTGTCGAAATTGCATTCGACCTAGTCTCGGGTCGTAAAAGTTTCATCGGTCCCCGCCAGAGGGCAGCACTGACTGGGATCCTGTCCCGGGCCCGCTGGCGCAGAGGAAATTATTAAAGACACACTCAAGCTCCGTTTTAACCAATGACCGCATTCCGTTTAACTTAGCAAGGTTGGCATACCTGTCGCCTTATTGGAAAGCCTTTCAAAGAGAAGCCATATTTACGCGGGAATCGGTGCCTCTGGATGAGCAAATTTGTGTAATACAGATTAAAAGAAGTCATTGCCTTTCGTGTGAGACTCAGGTAACGGGTTGAACGATTTATTCCCTGATTGCTTATTTATTATACTATCTTCTAATAAGAAGGGTATACTGTGTCTTTTCAGAGATCGACCGAGCGAACGAAAATAGCAGACCAGTTCGTCTCGCCGTAACCAAAATTATGAACGCTCTCCCAAAAAATTGAACAATAACCCAAATCTGAAAAAAAGGAGCTATATCGCCGCCTTAACACACAGATTTCTACGTATTTTGACAGATAAACAGTTAAAGATAAAAATAATAATTTATCAAAGTAGAATTAACTATGATTTTCATATTTAAGCGTGAATATAAATACAACTTGTATTACTATTATTAATATAATTATTATTGTATTACAAAATATTATTAATGTTGAAAATAATAGTTTTCACTCAATAGTGTTTTATATTAAATTTAAATTCACACATTTAATGAAGAATAAAACTGATTGGAGAAAAAACAAAATATTGATTGTCAAAATAAAAACAATTAACAGGAGTCTTTAATGAGTGTAAGGAAATTATTCGATGAAAAAAGTTATTCAATACAAAATAAACAATATTTGCTGTTCATTTTTTGAACACCATAGCAGCGAAGGGTAAATTTTCGGAAAAAAATATTTTTTTTGCGTGATAAATCGCATTCGAATGTCACAGATGAAAAGAAGTGAAGCCTTTTCTCTGTCCAAACTTCTTAGTGATGTTAAAATCGGTGAATTTTTACGTTTTCACAAAATGATTATGACTTAGTGTAAAGTGCCTGAAGTGGCTTTATATCAAACGTTCGTCGGTCAGTCCACGTGTCCCTTGAACGGCCCGCTTAACTCAAAAAACAATTTTTTATTTATTTATTTAACGTCAAAAATACTTAAAATCGTATGACATGCTACGGGGAGAATTATATTCTGTGCACGTTTTCTTGAAATCTCGGATCTCTACCCTGCGAGTTCAATTCTGAATACAGTTGGAAGTTAGCGTTTTGGGCAAGAATTAATAAGAAAATATTCATTCCCGTTCAATAAAATTTATTTGTGGAGGCAAATCAGCAATAGATTTGGGCTATTTCATCTCTCATCATGTCTTTGATGAAGGAATCGACTTCCTGTCGCGACAACATGGAGAACGATAGGTTGAATAATTATATTTCCCGCTGAACTCCATAATTCGTGCACGGATAGTGAGGTTCCACTTACTCCACTCTGCTCTTTCCACACCCACCCCGCGAGACCCATTCCGCTCTTCTTGCACCCTCGCAGCTCCCGCTCTACCACTTTTGCCGCTCTATGTCGGAACTCTCTTTCAGTTTTGACCTGGAATTACTCGAAGTTTATCTCACCGGCTGACGTGGCGCAGAGCATTAATTTATCTCGACCCTAAGGTGAAAAGGTTCTATCTGCACCGCTGTAAATTTCACAAGAGAATTTCAAAGTTTTGGCCATCTCTAAAACTAAATCTATTTTATTAAATGCATTTAAACTTTGCCAGTTTACTTGACATCCAAGTACAAAACTGTAGACTGATAATTATTCTAAAAGCATTGTAACTTTAGTAGAAACCAACACCCTATTTTTACAGATAGAAATTTTTTACTCTCAATATGTATTTTCAAGTTCAAGCAAATAGGTTCTTGATGGTAACAAAATTTGCCTGCTATATTTCTTAAATAATTGGATACATTTAGTGCACGGATAGTGAGGTTACATTTACTCCACTCTGCTCTATCCCTGCCCACCCCGCAAGACCCACCGCGCTGTTCTTTCGCCTTTGTGGCTCCCGCTCTACCCCCTTCTGCCGCTCTCCGTCGGAGCTCCCTTTCAATTTTGACCTTCAATTACTCAAAGCCTATCTCACCGGCCGACATGGGGCAGGGCATCAATTGATGTCACTGCAGTCTGAGGGCCAGGAGGGCCTGGAGATCGAGTCCCTATTGTGGCAGGATTTTCAACACTAGCTACATAACTAGGTCTAATTAAGCTGTTGTCTGGTGGAGCACATTCACTACACTTACTGGTCTGATGACATCAGCAGGTGCTGCGCTCGGAATTACTAATCGTTAAAAAAATCAAAATCTAACTGCTCTGTAGGATTGGCGGAAACACAATTAATAGAAACTGATATGAGCATTCATACAATACCGATGCACTTCAATTTCCTTAATGTTTTCGATATGTTCAAATAATAACTGAATGTATACGAACTTCAATTCAAGTAGAAAAGAGGACAGTTTGAACGAATGTTTTAACTTCCCATTCTTACTATACTTTTTTTGCATATCAAGAACACAATTTTCATTATAATTGACATAAAATTGTGGATTCGTGTAGTACAACATTAATAATACAATAGAAGGCAGTCAGCTGAAAAAAGTAGCATGAATTTTGCTGGACGAAATGAACTACTCGTACTTTTCAAAGAAATGTCTGTTGAACTAGGTTCATCCGTTCGTGAAATTAGCTCGTAAGACTAAAAGCGATAATATTAGTTTTTATGACATATAATGCGTGAGCTTAAAATTAAAATAATTTTGATATCACACACCCAGACTTCTTTTATAAAATAATGAAGCATCAATATTTGTCGAAAATTATAGATCATGTGAAATCAAAAATCCTTTTACACAGAATATTCTCTCGATGTCGTAATTAACTTATTGTAAAGAAACGTGTTCTAATGAAAGAGCGTGATATCAATATTTTTTTATATTACACTGCACGCAATTTTAATGCGGGTTTTCAGTAAACCCAGTGAAAATTAAAAACACACCACCCCTTCACCGCAAACAGAAGGGGGAGAATAACTGTAATACCGCAAGAGCCTGTGTATTCCAATGCAGCGATGAAACAATTTATTTGGTAAAGAATTGTTTGCTGAACAAGCGGATGTCAACTTCCAACATTATATATTCGGTTTAACGGGTAACAAGTCGTACAACCATTGCGTTCGTCGAGTGCATGAGATGCCATATGATGTACGAGTGTGCATGCATTTGTCAATGACGAAAGATAATTCAACTTCAAAAATAGCCGAAACATTTCCAGAAAAAGGAAATAATTAATCTTCTTTGCTTCCTCACATATTTCGCAATTATTACCATATAAATGTGAAGCACATTGCTGGTTTATAAATCTCCAAATTGCAAATGTAAAGTGGATTAATGACCATATTGAGACGCTAATGGTTTAAAAAATAATAAATATTGGTATATGTAATGAAGTTGTTTTGATAGTCAAGATGAAAGAGAAAATTCGGTAAAAGTCTACTAAAAATATGTCCAAACATTAGACCACGTTACAGAGCAATGTATATTTAAATTTAAGACACACAATATGAATGAATCTATCATGTAAAAGGTATTTAAACTGTGTTGTATTTTTGTTAAGGTTCAATTGATTACATCAGGTATCAATTACGACGAGAACAAAGCGTCTTATTAGATCGCCCTTGGCTTTTACAAAAAGTATAGTAATTAAAAAATTTGTTCCCTTATTTACTCAGGCTAATGAAAAAAGAATAAAAAATTAACGACAGATCGCACGAAGTAATGAGCATCACGCTCACCATTGTACTAAACTTATTCCTCAATAATTTGCCTCTCTTTCTTTCCAGTGCGAGGATAAATATTGCAGATAGTCGTTACTACAAACTCTCCTTTTGCAAGTAAAGTTTCCCATTGCGCGCCGTCATGTGTTTCACTCGTGGAGTAATCGCGATGGAGTTGGCTGATGAATATCACATCAAAAACAATCGTCCTCACCTCACACGTTACAGTACAGACGAGAGGGAGAGAGAGAGAGAGGATTAAAATAAAAATCCACTGTTCCTTAGGTCATGGAAAGTACACAACAGTAACTTTTTACCTTGCATTGACGCGCGATCTGCATACGAACGCTGCTCCTCGTCCTGATCTCTATTTTCGGAATTTGTCTCTCACGAACTGACCTGGGGGCGTGCTTAGCTCCTCTTTGTTGTTCACGTAGTGCACCTTCTGGCGGTTGCATTTAAAAGTATACCTCACAAATTTTCAGCGGTGGATCGTACATTTTTATGTTACTTCTTGTTGAACAAAATAAATATGTGGAAAACTTCTAGACAATACGCAGAGTTCTAAAATTATCACTTTTTGCCAATGAACAAATGGTGCGAAACCCCTTGTAGGATTGTGTATGAGTATTTTGTCTGTATTGATAAGCGTGTGTTTGGTAGACACACGAAACCCCTTCGACTGTGCCAGAACGTGCAACTACTGCCAACACGATGCGTTGCGTACCAATCAAGGGAAAATAGCACATATTGAGCTGCAAATATGAATTTTCCAACCACATGTTGATTGCTAAAAAGTGTTTATCTTCAACCCCATCTATATGACTTAAAAGTTTGTAACGTTTACAGCAATATCGCTCATCGTCAATTATTCTTTCAGTAATATAATTACAGTATTCCTCTTTAAAAACTTCAGATCCATTACGTAATGTATGAATGTACTTTGACACAACAGCTTTTTACGAGCTAAGGCCTACCAGCGGCACCCTGGCCTTGCGGCCATGACCCACAGAGTACGTGTGGTTAGCATATAGCCATCACAACATCGTATCCCTAGTATTCTCAACCTGAGAAGTGAGCTTTCTTATCGTCATGCAGCAACAGATACTGGGACACTGCAAGGAAAGTTCACAGTTAATTTTTGTCCCGACCGGAAATCGAACCGGGGGTTGCGCCGTGGAAAACGAGCATGCTAACCAACCAGTCACTGAGGGCTTCAATTACATAATACAAATCTAAATTTTAGTACATAACCTGCAAATGCGTTGTGTTACTCATCGATTTGTGGCGTGAACCCGATGACGTTCGGTAGTGAAGCAGTTCGCAGATCGTGATTGGCCCACAGTTGGCGAGTGCGTGTGCAGGCGCGGGGGCAGGGCGGGCGCGAGGGCGAGCGTGTGCCCTAGGCCCTGGGCGCCGGGGGGAGGTGGGGGCGGGCGCAGAAGCGAGCGCGGGAGTTGGCGTAGGCACTGAGGCGAGCACGGGGGCGAGAGTGTGTCCGGACACGGGCACAGGGGCGGGGCAGCCGCGTGGGCGAGCGTGTGCCCGGGCGCTAGGCGCTGGGCGCGGGGGGGGGGAGGTGGGGGCGGGCGCAGAAGCGAGCACGGGAGTTGGCGTAGGAGCGGCGGCCGGCACGGGGGCGAGAGTGTGTCCGGACACGGGCACAGGGGCGGGGCAGGCGCGTGGGCGAGCGTGTGCCCGGGCGCTAGGCACGGGGGGAGGTGGGGGCGGGCGCGGTGGTGGGGGTGGGGGTGGGCGCGGTGGCGGGGGCGGGAGCGTGGGAGGGCGGGGCGGGGGGCGGGGGTGGGGGGTGGGCGTGGTGGCGGAAGCGGGCGCGGGGGAGGAGGCGGGCGCTGGGGCGGGCGCGGGGGCGGGCGCGGGCGCGGGCGCGGGCGCGGGCGCGAGGGCGAGGACGGACGCCGGAGCCGGGCAGGCGCTGGGGCGAGCGTGCGTCCGAGCGTGGTAAGCGGGCGCGGGCGCGGGGGCGGGGACTGGGGCAACCGTAGCGCGTCGTAAACCAGATCTCAGGCCGCGCGGGTAATCGCATGAAGGCCCAGGCGATTGAATTGATGGGCGCGTGACGCAGGCGGCTGCGCTAATTGTGGCCCGCGGTCGCCGCGCGTGGCTGTGCGAGGCCGCCCGCCGTGACCCGCGCCGACCCGCCGCTCGCGCTCCAGGCCTTGAGGCTCCGTTTACTAACACGCACGCCTTTCTTGAGGGACTGTGATTAACGATGGGTTTGCCACCCTCCAGGTGTCTCCCTCGGCGAGCCTCGGCCCACGCTGCGAATTGCGACTCTCTGGGCTTCCGACTGGTATCTGGTATGTGAGTGCATAGAAGTGTGTTTTTATACTCATAGATGCGTACGCATAGATGTGACTAGGTTTCTATTTTGGCCGAATCCCGTTTTAATGGTCTACCTGTGTAACACAAGAGCTTGCGCTATGAATAAACCCCATGTTACGTAAGGGCGGTATTCCTCAGTACGTCCTGTGCTAGGCTGGCGTCTCAGCCTTACGGGCGACAGTGGAGCTCTGCTTGGCTGCCGCCGTGGTCTCTATCTCTACGCTAATACCGGACTGGAATATCGGGGTCCGCGAGATATGCTAGTGCTTATAGACAAATTACATTCAAGTATGCAGCAGTTAAAAATGTCGCTGAAGAAATCCTGGCAAATTTGTTTCCCACATATAGAATCATGCTGCTCAAGGAAAACTAAATATTATCATATAACACCAGCATACATGAAGTATTTTAACAAAAATCCTTCATGAATACTGCAATAACATAGTAAAGTAAATGCATAGCACAACAGTTCTTTACCCACCAATAATAAAAAAAGCTTCTGTTCCATTATGCAACACGTGATCAGCAAATATTTAGTGAAGGGTGGCATCTTTGTTGAATCCTTGCTCTTGCATTACATTAGCTGTGACGTAGGCAATCATGGCCGGGTATTAGAATTCAGTAGGTACATCAGTATGAGGATATATCGAATAATACAACAGAATATTGACTTTTTCAGTCAAATTTAAAACTGTTTTATGTTTTTGTATTTTTTCCTAATTCCTGGGAATATTCAGGAAAGCACACACACATGTCACATAGAGGCTGCATAGGTTTCTTTCAATTTGTGAGCGGATTAGAACTTAAATGTTTTCAATCTGCGTACTCATGAAATGGAACGGAATGGAATAGATTGCCTGCAAAAACCTTTGAATCCTTTTCTCGAAGCGTTCAACATATAGGAAATAATTGTAGGGTATTACTAAGTAAATAAGGAAGTTAACTAAGAATAGTAGGTTATATAGCAATGCATCTGTGTTATATTGTAAAGTGAGAGGTCATGCAGTGCAGAGCAGAGCAGAGAAATAACAAAGGAAGTGATTGAAGTCATTGTGAAGTGAAATGAAGTGAAGTGCAGGGCAGGGCAGGGCAGGGCAGGGCAGGGCAGGGCAGGGCAGGGCAGGGCAGGGCAGGGCAGGGCAGGGCAGGGCAGGGCAGGGCAGGGCAGGGCAGTGCAGTGCAGTGCAGTGCAGTGCAGTGCAATGCAGTGCAGTGAAGTTTCTTTTTCTTAATGTAACTTAATGTTTTGTGAATTATTCAGTTTTATATTATTATTATTATTATTATTATATAATTGTCTTGTTAAATATAATACGAGTACCTTATTTATATAATTAGCTGCCACCACGTTATACCCAATTGCAGTGTAAAAATACTTATCTTTATCTTTATTTATGTGATTTGCGACGCTTCCCTCAAGAAGCAGAGCGTGGCGGCTTAGTGTAGATCGGCGGTGAGAGCGGCAAAGCCGGGCTGAGCGGGACAAAGCGAGGCGGAGCGGAGCGAAAGTGGGCGGGGCGGGGCGGGGCGCAAGGGATATTACATTTCCAGCAGGCGCGAATATGTCCGTAAACCTGATTCCGCCACTGGCCTTTCCAGTCGCCTTTCGGAGTTGCCAAAAGCGAGGCCCGGAGACGCGGGACTGGCTTTCCTAGGCCTCTGGCAAATCGACGTCCCTCTTTGCGCAGAGGCCTGGGATTATTGTAGCGCGATAAAATACTTTTCACAGAGTATGCACAAAAATTGGTCAACTGTTTTTAAATGATAACTTACATAAATAACTTATGTTGTTGTTTTGTGCAACATTAAACGTGCAATCATATTTCAATAGTACGCATTGATTTCACGTTTTCTTTTACTGTGATGGCAATTTTTAGAGAGGTGTGAACAAAGGTGTGTTCCTGTAATGAAAATAATGTGATGACATCTATAAAGCTTTAAAACTTCGTTCTTGTAAATTCAACAAAATGCTGAAAATTGGTAATTGAAATAATCTAATTTTAATTTGATATTTATTATTGACTTTTGAACATATTTTTACTATGTTTTAATTATTTTAAGATTTTATAAACGAATTCTATTTCAATATGTGTGTAGTATTAAAAAACTTATATTTATTTTCTGAATCGGAGCATATCTCATGCCACATGTGGGTGATATACAATATCATAAACTTTCTTGGCCTAACTTATTTGAAATGTTGGCTTTAATGAAACAAAAAAATGTATTAAAATTTATCAAATGTTTGGAGAAATTGTTTACATTGCTTTATTATTGTTTTCATTCTAGCTTTTTTGATGTGAGAAGAATAAAATTAAAGTTCGCTCTAACTGCTTGGTTAGTAAGGGTGGGGATCGTTGCATTCATTGGGATTTCACTATTGCGGCCTAGATGGTGCATTGAACTCAATGGATATAGCCAGGAAGAAACGGGTGATGCAGTAGTTGTAAGGCTCCACTATGCGCCGACGGCGGTGCGTAATAGGAATAACGCTAGTTTCTCAGCCGCGCGCGCGCACAGGCAGTCACTTTTATAGAGCGCTCACACGGACTGCGCCGACGGCACTGGACGGCAGCCAGCGACGCCGGCCATTGCCGCCCCCGCCGCCCCGCCGCCCCCGCCGCCCCCCCGCCCCCGCCGCCCCCGCCGCCCCCGCCGCCCCCGACGCCCCCGACGCCCCCGACGCCCCCGACGCCCCCGCCGCCCCCGCCGCCCCCGACGCCCCCGACGCCCCCGACGCCCCCGACGCCCCCGACGCCCCCGACGCCCCCGACGCCCCCGACGCCCCCGACGCCCCCGACGCCCCCGACGCCCCCGACGCCCCCGACGCCCCCGACGCCCCCGACGCCCCCGACGCCCCCGACGCCCCCGACGCCCCCGACGCCCCCGACGCCCCCGACGCCCCCGACGCCCCCGACGCCCTCTCGCTCCGACTGCCACCACTCCGCTACGGCCGTCACCCCGTCTCACGCCAGTCCCCCGCCCCGTTTCCACCACCCACTCCACCTCCCCGCCTTGCCCCACTCCACGTCCGCACGGCCACCCTGCCGCCTTCACCACTCACAAACGTCTCCCCATCACTTTGCCACCCCGCCTCGGTACCTTCTCTCTGTCGCCTCCACCACCCACATCACCCCAACAACCACGCCTCCCCGTCCACGTCTTTCCGCCGCTCCCAGCTAACCTGCCTATTCTCCGACCACTCCCTGCTTCCCCGTTTCCTTCTACCCCTGACTCCTCTGCGCCAATGCCAAACCTTCACCAAGGCAACCCACCCACCCGTGCCTTCCCCTAGTCTGCTGCCCCCGCTACCCCATCAGGGGTCCAATCCCCGTCGCCCCTACCAACACCGTTTCTACCGCGGTCTACGCCGCCACTTCGCCCTCTCTGCTCAGTCCCACTGCGCTTCGTTCCTGGCTTCACCCTCATTTTCCTCGCTACTCCCGTTACCGCCACCTTCCCCGCCCCACTGCAATCCAGGCATCCCCACACATCCAGAACAGCCTCCTCCAGCGCCTCTGTCACGGGCGTTGCTTCCGCCTCTGCCACCATCTTCCTTCCTTCCTTCCTTTCTTCCTTGCCTCTCTCTCTCTCTCTCTCCCACCGATGCCATTAACACCCTCACTATCCGCTCCAACTCTGTTGCACCACCTTCAATGCTTCACAGACACCCGCCACCACTTTGACACTGTCGCTTTGTCCGCCACTCGGACCCATGGCTCCCCGCCTCGCAGCCATTGACATCCGCCAAAGCAGCGCCTGTCACCCGCCTGCTCCTGCCTTTGCCGTTTCCACAACTCCTCCCCTCCGTCCCCACATCGTCGCCGTCGTTTCTCTCCGCGGCGGCTCACTCGCTCCTGCTTCCATATCACCCTCACCACCACGCCGTACCGCCCTCTCCATCCGCTCCACCGTCCCGATTCCCAGTTCCCCCTTCAGCCATTGTCGTTCCCCGTACCAGCCTCCACCAGTGGCTGCGACCGGCGTGTTCCTGCCTTCGCCCTCACCGCGTCGTACTCGCCTCCTCCCCCCTCCTACGTACCGTCGCCGTCATTTCCCTCGCCAAACATGCCGGCTCACACTGTGCTACCGTCTCCACCGCTTACACGTCATCCTCATCCTTTACATCCGTTCCACCATCCCCACCCTCTCCCTCCGCTCCGCCATCCCCACCCTCTCCATTCGCTCCGCCATCCTCACCCTCTCCCTCCGCTCTGCCATCCCCTCCTTCTCCATCCGCTTCGCCATCCCCACCCTCCCTATCCGCTCCACCATCCCCACCCTCCCCGTCTGCTCCGCCATCCCCACTCTTTCCATCCGCTCCGCCATCACCACCCTCTCCATCCACTCCGCCATCCCCACCCCCTCTATCCGCTCCGCCATCCCCACCCCCTCTATCCGCTCCGCCATCCCCACCCCCTCTATCCGCTCCGCCATCCCCACCCCCTCTATCCGCTCCGCCATCCCCACCCTCTCCCTCCGCTCCGCCATCCCCACCCTCTCCCTCCGCTCCACCATCCCCACCTTCTCCAACTGCTCCGCCGTCACCACCCTCTCCATCCGCTCCGCCATCACCACCCTCTCCATCCGCTCCGCCATCCCCACTGCCCAGTTCCTCCTTCGCTACAGCAATCCCCGGCCGCCGCCGCCCCTAAAAACCAGCGAGCTTTGTTCCGCGCCGTCTCCGAGGCGCGACGAAGCCCGAATCGAAGCGCAGTTGTATACACGGCACTTCCAGCCCGGGGATCAGTTCTTGCCGAGAGATTGCCCGTATTTTTGGGGGAGTTGTATCGATTATCTCGTTACAGCGTTATGACTGGGGGGCGTTTTCTTATTTGGTTCCGGCGCGGCGCGCGGCGCCGAGCGGCGGCCGCGCCTGGCTGGCGGCGCCGGGCGGCGAGTGCCCGATATCGAGTTGCATCGCTTAAGCACTCGTCGTAAATTCTGGACTTTTAAGGCAGCGGCGTTTTAGAGTGGCGGCCGGGCCTTAGCCAATGCGCGTACTCGCCGCGTGAGGACGGGGAAGAAGAGAAGATGGGCGGGGGAAAGGCGGGTGGATTGGGAAGAGAAGGGAGATTCAAAAAGGAGGTATGTGAAAGGGGATGGTGATTGGGATGGCAAAGGGAATGGCTTTTGGTAAATACATTGGGATGGTAAGGCGATGTGAGTTGGGAGGCTGTGGATTGGGAAAGGGATGGCGATTAAAAGGAAGTGAGAATTGGAAATGAATTGTTATTTGGAGAGTGGTGGGAATTAAAAACATGGAATTTCGTACTGGGATAGCGAGTTGAATGGGCATGAGCTCTGAAAAAGAGTTGGGAAGCGAGGGGATGAGAATAAAATGGTAGGTCAGACAATTGCAACTCCCTACTTATTCATATATTGAAGAGAGGGACGGGGTTAGAAGAAAACAACTTCTCTAATTTCCTTATCAGTAAATCTTCAAAGATTTGTAGGATCAAAAAAGCCAACATGGATTTCGAAAACGCAAACTTATCGTCACTTTCTTTTTATAAACACTTTTATGTAATTTAAGCTGTAAATTTCCAAATATTACAATATCATGAATGTATTTTCAAGTTGGACGCATGAATCGTTGAAGTTGTAAATAAATTCGATACACACACAGAATCATGTGTTCGGGGAACTCCAACCCACCTTGTTGTACGCCCTCCAACACCAAATTGTGTTACTCTTATTTATGTGAAAAGTCAACAAATTATATCACTGTTAACTGATTTCCATTTATGAAATTTCAAGAGATATGTTATCTTAGACAATACAGGATTATGTTGATTTTAGAGTACTGCTCACGTATCTGTAAGCTAATGAGATAAAACAATTTTATGAAAGAAGATAATTTCATAAAAGTAGTAAACGTAACTGCCGTGCGCGAACTGCAAAGAAGACATGGTCATTTAAACAACTAGGTGCTTGAAAGTTTACATAACTCTAAAGCGTTGTGCAACAACATGTCTGCCACCTTGCATTCTGAGAACTAGCAAAATACCCGGCATTGCCTGAGCTTTCTTCACTTCCAATCCTTACGAAAGAGAAAAAAGATTAATTTTATTTGACCCACGGTGATATTATTATTTTTAAACATTTAATAAAAACTATAATTTTCTATTATTTTATTTTACAGTAAGTAGCTATTAAAGTATCCGGGACTAGTTACATTAATTACTATTATTTAAGAAAAAATTCTTCAGTATTAACTAGGATAATCTTTATTTTATTGTTTTCAATACCCAGTTAATTTGTGCTACCGAATAATATACTACTGCAGATAGCAATATAGAACTATTTATAAAAATATTTTCGCCTTTAAAAATTATATTTGTGCAAGTAACGCTCGTTTTAATATTTCTTTCTTTTTTTGTAGGTGAGTACAAGAGTGCTCGTTTTATCGACCTTCTTTGCGTCCTGTGCTATCTACAGGGGTAAGTTGATTAATCTAAAAACAAACATCCTATAATTTCTCAATATGTGCAAGAAAAATCAAGGTTAAATATCTGTCTATCATACACGGATTAATTACATTGCGTGGCACGATTTCGGTGCCTGAAAAACTGATTACAGTAGATGTCTTTTGTTTCCATCAGATCTTGTTTCTGAGGTTCACAGCAATAGCTTTTGTTTAAAAGACCCTCATTTGGTCGATATTAATAAACGTCGTCATTGACAAAATAGATTCATTTCACGTTGGTATTTCTCTTATTATCTGTTTGTTATGTACTAGTATATTTGTTTAATTTATTGTGAATTAACTGTTTGTGAATGTAATCGGATCGCAACCCTATGACAAAAATTATTGTTTTTATTATGCGTGAGCACTATTTATACACAACTATTCATTTATATTGTTCATTTATTTATTTACAATTTCTGTTAAATATTCAATTTCTGCTATAAAGAACTTTAGCCGCATCACTGTTTTCCTTATTGTCACATTTTGCTGTTTTTTATTTTTCATATTTTTGTTTTGTCTGTCATATTTACAAAACTAAAATTCCACTAATCTATTACTTGTATTAGTATTATTCCCCTAACTAAATATATTAGATATTAGTTCCTTCGAGGTTGCAACCAGCCTTGTAAAAAGAAGACTTACTGAATTTCGGTGCCTCTATAATGCTATACGCAAAATTCGGTCTGTTCCAAATAGCGCTTCGCTTTGTACTTTTCAGTCTTTTGATGACCTAGGTGTTTATACAAGTTTTATTTAAAATTTGCTAAACAAATACCATAACACAGATTTTGGGGTAATGGATGTTTTTACACTCCTTATCTCAATTTTCAAATCCTGTATTTAAGACGTTTCTCTATCTCCAATTTCAAGTAGGCAAAATTTTTTCTCCCTAGCCCGAAAAACCAAATTCTGGTTGTGTGCCAGTGTGTGTTCAGTTTTCATTTGTTGATCATACATTTCTGTACATATCGCAAAAAAAAAAATCATATTTGGTGAGAATTCGAACCACTTGAAGCCTTGTCACACGTGACGTCGTCACTTCATCAGTGATTTATTTCTCATTGTAATTCGTTTCCTCTAAGAGCCGGAAGGAATAGTTGTAATCATCGAGTGAGCGAGTGAATATTTATTCTTTCTGGGCTCTACAACTACGAAGATCATTATACAGTAAATAGTTGATATAGCAATTCACGGTTTTAGGCTTTTACTTCAAAATCTTTTCATTGCATCAGAATCGTCCGTTCACTCACATTTAAGCTTGTGTGTTGTTGTGAAAGTCAGTTTTACATTAATCTTTAAACAAAAGTAATTAATGAAGCTAAAAACGTTGCGATAAATAACTTTAAATTTATTTATTTTCGTCAGAAGACAGTAAAAAGCTATGTGACGTATGGACGAGAAGAACGAAGTAATTTTTAACTTGAAAAGAAAAGCTCGTAAAACCTGTGGAGTATGTGTCTGTTGGAAAACGACCTACGCGTGACTGCGAGAGTAACAAAATGAAGCGAGGCGATTCAAGGATTAAAATCGGGCGTACTCGAACGCGGCGCGCGCGATGGAAACGGCGTGAGCTTGGACGGGCGAGGGCGGGCGAAGGCGGGGGCGAGGGCGGGGTGGGGGCGAGGGCCGTGGAGAGGGAGAGGGCTAAGCGGGGGCAACGGCGGGGGCGAGGGCAGGGGCGAGGGCGGGGGCCAGGGCGTGAGCTTGGACGGGCGAGGGCGGGCGAGGGCGGGCGAGGGCGGGCGAGGGCGGGCGAGGGCGGGCGAGGGCGGGCGAGGGCGGGCGAGGGCGGGCGAGGGCGGGCGAGGGCGGGCGAGGGCGGGCGAGGGCGGGCGAGGGCGGGCGAGGGCGGGCGAGGGCGGGCGAGGGCGGGCGAGGGCGGGCGAGGGCGGGCGAGGGCGGGCGAGGGCGGGCGAGGGCGGGCGAGGGCGGGCGAGGGCGGGCGAGGGCGGGCGAGGGCGGGCGAGGGCGGGCGAGGGCGGGCGAGGGCGGGCGAGGGCGGGCGAGGGCGGGCGAGGGCGGGCGAGGGCGGGCGAGGGCGGGCGAGGGCGGGCGAGGGCGGGGGCGAGAGCGGAGTGGGGGCGAGGGCCGTGGGGAGGGAGTGGGCGAAGCGGGGGCGACGGCGAGGGCAGGGGCGAGAGCGGGCGAGGGCGAGCGAGGGCGGTCGAGGGCGGGCGAAGGCGGGGGCGAGGGCGGGGGTGAGGGCGGGGGCGAGGGCCATGGGGAGGGAGAGGGCGAAGCGGGGGCGAGGGCAGGGGTGAGGGCGGGGGCCAGGGGGGCGAGGGCGGGCGATGGCAGGGGCGAGCCTTGCGAGCGTGGGCGTTGGCAGGGGAGGCGGGAAGGCCTTATCGGCGGCGGGCGATAGCGCTAAGTGCACGCGGGATGTTTACGGCTTGCGCGGAATTAGCCCCGATCGGAAGAGACTGCGTTGGCGTCAGCGCAAACGCCGTTGCGACGCGCGCGCTCTCGGCGGCCAACGGGGCAACTTCCGAAAAAGCCGTGTTGTGGGAGGGGGAGGAAAGACAGTACACTGGCTTACTCATGGGACGCCAATGTTCAGCCTCCCTGTGAAACAAGGGAAAAGTATTAGTGGAGAAATGAACATCCTTTAATTTGAAGTTTACTCACGTGAATTTTCTAATGCGTTGTATATTATGGAAAATATACGTGGCGACTTTTTGTTTGTCACGAAGAATGATTTTCTGCTTATTTGCAGCATCACAATATTTATAAGAAATAAGAAGACTAAATAAGATAGAAATCCTAAATGCAGAGGTGCAATGGACAATTTACAATGCAGCTAATGTGAGACAGCAAGGCTCTAAGGAAGATGTGTTCGCCATTAAATATTTGTTATTCACGTGTTGTCTAATTGAACAGCATTTTTTTTATTCTTCGTATGAAAAGAACTGTTGTACTGTGTATATTTACAACACCATGTTACACCATATAGTTTGTATCCGGGAAGATTAGTTTTGATAATTTTTTTTCGTGTCCTACATGAATTATATTTATTAATTACAAAAAAGTTTATTATCACTACATGAATGGCATGCGTGCAATTAAAACTACACAACTACCAATGGGAACTCGGCAAAAGACTTAAAATCATTTAATTAAGTCTCTGTGGATACTTAAAAAATAAACAAATAGTTGAGTTTCGAAGATTTTGTGTAACATGAAAAGTAAACATTTATGATCAAACTTCAGGCTCACTTACTGCTACTTATATATTAATATTTAATGTACAATTATTAGATTTGTAAAAAACATTCTAGCGTTACTTGGAACCAACTCTGAAGGCTCGTAAACATTTATATCACTAATTTGAACATGACTCGGCCCAGGGAGGGCGCTGTGAGTTGTTGAGGCAGTGGGCAACCCTACGACTGGTAAATGTGATCTCACAGCTATAAGCTTTTCAATTTGTATTTTATTTTGGATGGATCTTCTATGTGGCTTTCTGCCACAGCAGAAGAACGCCACTCACGATGTCGTTTGAGAGTTAAAATACCAGGTCCACTACCAGCCAGTAGTGTTGCAGACATCGTCTAAAATAATGCCTTCAAAATAAATTTGCTTCTGCAATATTTAAAAATAATATTTAAACTAAAAGAACTACGTAATAGTAGTTAACATTAGTAACTTAAATGGATAAATATAAAACATTGGTTGTAAGAATATTACAAATGTGACAAATATAAACGTCAATTTTATTAATCTGTTCTGAAAAATAAGCTAATAAAACTTCTTCAGTATTACATGTGACTCGCTTAGAGATTTTCCACAATATTTCATACGAAATATTATTAAAACCCTCCATTCTTTCTGAATTCAGGTAGTCACTATGGTGATCGTGAATACACAATGCAAGGCGTATTAAAATTGGTCGTGTTCAGAATAAAAACGACGTCATTGAGTGCAAATATGGAATGCTAAAGATGTATTTCTATTATTCAAAAATAAAAATATTTTCGAATGGAAACGAAAAAACTATGGACATAACACGTGTATAAAGGGGTATAATTGCACTCGTGATATGTGAAGAAACTTGATTCTTTCGTCGCTCGTTTCTTTAATCATACCATATCTTGCAATTATACGCCTCACTTTGTTAACTACTGTAATAAACTGTAGTTTTACGATATTATTTTACGTGCTGTTCTTGATCTCCTACCTTTTGGAAACCCATTTTGTGTTTTTTTAAAGCAATTTTTCAGGCCACTATTTGGCTTCCCAAGAACAAGCATATTACAGAAAAGTTTCGCAATCGCCCCTACGTGAACCGCGGGGACCGCCGCTGATTTTGTGTACCGTAATACGTGCGTGTCTAGCGGAATGCCTATCTGACGCCTGCTGCGCCGCGGGCATTCCGGAAGGAGATTGTGGAGCCCTCCAGCCTTGCACGTTCCCTCGCTGACTAAGCCCGGCTAGAGGGGTTCGCCAGCAACACCAGGACACACGGTGGGACGGGGAGCGAGCGCGTCTGAACCCAGGCCCGCCCCTACGCATCGGCTAATGCGACCTCCGTCCGCACGCACTGTCGCAGCTGTAGAGATCCGTTGGTGCGAAGCGAATGGGTCGACTGCTCGCCTACCACGCTGCATGGGCTGACGGTTAGCGGTGACTCTGTTGGGATTGGTCAACTCTACGAGCATGTTTCAGGGGATACCGTCATCTCTCCACCCGTGTTATTTCTTCAATTGGTCGCCACATATCCAACTATTATTAACAATGTTATTTTTTTATGTGGCAAGTCATTACCGTACACCGCCATTGGTGAGCCCCGAGCTGAATACACCGGGAGAGTCACAGCTCACGCGCCATTGCACTTTCCAGTTCTGAAAATCTGTATTATGAAAATATATTTTGTGTTTCTTCTTCAGAAAAATAATATGAACATTGAGGAAACGCTAAACATACTATTTAATAAGTTGATTCACCTTTCATTATCAATGTTTTAACAAAACAAAATTAGAATTATAAATATTAAATACACACTTTTGCTAACAAATATTTTGAAATAATATTTATTGCAATAACGTGCTGTGAATTAATTATAAGACTCTAAATAATGTACTCAAAATAAATCGTTGTATTATACTACAACCACTAAGAAATACAAACATGTTGAATAATTGTATTTGTTGAATAATTGTAATATAAACATGTTGAATAATTGTTCAGTGTTGAAATAATTGTATTGAAAACTATACAATAAGAAAATATCGCTCAAACACACTACCAAATTGAAACAGCGCCCAGCGTCTCTGTACCGTAAATGATAGTAAACGCAAGAGAAGATCCCTTCCATCTTGAAATGACTCACAGCAAATGGCAAAGAAAAACCTTCTCTAAAAGGCACGGCAAACCATGAATATAAGAGAAATTCAATTACCTTCTGGAGGTAACAATCAGCGCTAAAGGGGCAATTGGTCCTTGGGGTGGGGTCGTTTGGTAAAACCGCATGTAAAAAAAATAATTTTCTCGCTTATTACGTTGTAAAGGTACACCTTTCGGTGTAGTTTCGTAGATGAAAGAAGCTATAACTCAAAATATAATGCATATGGTGAGTAGGTGGCGCCATTGGTGCCTCTACAAGTCACAAGACCAGATATATTTAGACTCATGTGCGACCTTTAAAAAGTCTTACTTTGACCCAAGCATGAGCTGTCTCGTTTAAAAGAACGCTTCCGTCCATAGAACAGAAAAATTCTAACGTTTAAAAACGTTATAGGGTTTACATGGGGAAAATTTAGGTTAATATAAATTTTTTACAGTACGTATATAATATTTAAAGTTCATATGAAAGAAATTCCTTTGTAATACCCCAGGATTGTCAAAGTACAGCAAAGCCAAAATAATTGCTGACCTACTCTTCAATGTTCTGACCTCCAAATCGGCAAATAATAACATACAATAACCCTGGGTGAAAACAGTTAGAACCCCTCTAGCTTTAACATTAATTTGACTCTAGCTTTAACATAAATTTGACTCTAGCTTTAACATTAATTTGAATCTCGTGTATCGCTAAGCCTTAGAGCTACAGATGGAGGGGATCGAAGGTCTGAGATTTTAGTGGAGGTTGGACATGTCCTCCAGGACCCGAGCTTCTCTGCGGTACTCACGTCGTTAGTTCCAAAGTGGGTTCAGTGAGCTTGCGAAACTACATGTTGCTGGGTTCGTCCGGTAACCCATCAGTTGGACCCCTACCCGCTGACATTTGGGCAGAAGCGGGCGCGGGACTTGTTCAAAAACCCACTTATAAAAGTACGTTTGGGAACAAGAATTTCCTGCCAGGCTTTAGATTCAGGTGATACGTCGATACCGTCAAAGTGAATGCAGTAAGGAGATGAGTAGGGGGCCTCGATCCAGCCGGGCTCCGGTCTGGGCTACCCTAGCTGGGCACTTAGTTCGTCGTGGCAGTGCCCAATACTCAAGGTCTATTGAGAAGGGATTCCTCCCGGCGCAGTGTGAGTGGGCTTAATTAGACCTGGCCTTAAGTAGTAATTCTGAACTGGCAGAATGGCTCCACCCAGGTTTAATTGAGGAGGAGGTTGGAGTGCTGCTTTCCGACGTATCCCAGATCAAAGGTGTACTTGTACGTCCGAGGGGGCTGAGGATAAAGGCCAAAGAGCCTAAGTGCCCCCTCTGGGGAACAATCCCCCAGGTAATGACGAATAAGAAATGTCGTAGGCTTCAGTCATGAGCTGAGCTGTCAGGTTAACGCCGCGACCCACGCTGAGGTGCCGACGTTTCGTACGTAGCTCACGACGAAAACGAAAGGGCTACTGTCCACACGCCGCGTGCGAGAGCGACGACTGCTCGCGCCGCGCGAAAGAGTTCTTGCGAAGGCGCCTCGGCCGCAGACTTTCTTCCCGCGCGGCCGCCCGCAGGGAGGTGGCGCTCGCTGCGCTCCTAGTGGCCAGCTACCGAGGCCGCCGCGTCACCGGGGAGCGCTTAGGTTGATTGATTGATTCGTGTTTCCGGGCGCGTCAACTACTTAGGTCATTAGTCCCGTAAGTGTAGTGCGTTTTGTTTCTCAGGAATGGGCGATGATCTTTTCCCCCGCTGAATGGCGAGATCTGGGGCCGACCTACCGACGACTTGCGGGGGTTTTCCCCTCAAACAGGGGAATTCCCCTCCCACCAGCGGGGCATCGCCCCAACCTGGGCAAGCAGTAAGCTCCAGACTGGTCACCTGTGATAGTAATGTGATAGTAAGGTGCACGTTAGTGTAAGTGTGTGTAAGAGGAGAGGATAGGACAAGGAAGAGGAAGGAAAGGTCGCGCGCGGTCCGTGGCCCATTTGTTAGAGTACTGCTCCGGCATTCGCTTGGTGTTGATCGGAGAAACCACGGAAAAGTACTGATCAGAGCAGCCGGCCGCTAGAATTCTCCTCCAGACAGCGACTGAATTCGACCTAGCTGACAAGCTAATCCTGCCGTCGTCGGGACTGGAACCTAGGACCTCCCGGTCAGAGGGACTGCAGTGACATCTGGTCGATGCCCTGAGCCATCTCGCCCGGTGGGAACGCTTTGCCCAGGGCTCCTCGCGGAGGCGGATCGAGAGGAAAACGCTCACGCGGCCCCCCGTTCAGGCCGGTAGGCGATGTTTCTGACAGATTCCGAATTAGTTGAACATTGCTCTGCGAAATGTATTCATCCACCAGATATACGGTCTGCAGCGGCAGCTACGTGGTATGTTACGTAAGTTTCTGGCCTCAATAATTTGTAATTGTGATGGAAACTAGTGGTGCTTAAACACCACGTACTTTCTAGACCGCATTTTCACGAAAAAGTACGTGAAAAGTACTCAGATTTTCGAAAAATTGAACATGACTTTATTTCAAAATTTATCTGTAAGGAACGGATTTCATCTAGGGAAATATCTCTTTCTTGTTTGTTGGTAGGAACACTCCGAAAAAATGTTGAACTTTGGAATTTTCCAACACCAGGAATTTTAATAACATGAAACTTGAACTATTTTCTTAAACGCCCTTCACACTCTCCAACAACAAATTAATAAAAACCATGGAGCCATTTTTTTTGAAAATTTTAAAAATGTTGCAGGGGCTTCATGTAAAGTATCCCCATCTACTCCGTAGTGAGGAAGAAAAAAATTACCTAACTTTTCAACTTAATCGCCCTTTACTCAAACCTACTTTTCACATCTGTATATTAACATTTCTAGGCTTTCGAAAAATACTCCGAATTTTTGTTCGCAAAATGCTCAAAAGTGCTTCTTTCACCTCACAATAGTCTCAAAGTTTTCTTCCCCGGAAGTTTTTATTCAGATTTGATAAGTGATAGACGTCGCTCGTGGTGCCCAATCTGAACTGTAGTGTGAATGTTCCAACTTCTTAAAGTCTTTTACAATATTCTTTCGAAACTGAGTAGTAAGCACAGGTGCATTGTCGTGAAAAACCTAAAGAACCTATGAGATTTCACACACCGCTTCCAACTGAAGTGTCTCTCTCCACAAAACTGAGTAAGATGTTGGCTGCAAACGTATGGCATTACAACAATTAAAGGTAATACTATAAACTGCTAAGAAGGTTTTCTCATTAATGAGCGATATCTATGTCGTGCCTGAAACTTATTCACACACATATATTAATGCCTCGAGTGTCAGTGCCGTGTTTACTTAAATATTAAATATTAGTTTCAGTATCGTTAATACAAAGAATATTGTTACAAATAAATTGATGCAAATCATGTCGAAAAAGCAGATGTAAATAAATTGGTTTTGCATCATGAATTCAAAAGCTAAAGGTGCTACAGCAACCGTTACATTGTTTAAAATTAAATTGAAAATTGCTTCAATTTTAAAAAATGTCTAATCGCACGCAAAATTACGCAAAAACTAACTCTACTTTCGAAAAGTTTAACATGGCCTTATTTTAAGATGGTATTTTGTTTGAACAACCATTTTTAAAAAATCTACATTCATTTTGTTGTTGTAGGAAGAACGCTGAGAATTTTGAAGTTTTGCCTTTTCGAAACTCTGGAAGGTTGCAATTATATGCGATCTACGCCGTTTTCTTTTGAGTATTTGTCCTCCATCAGAGGTGAAACATTAAAGAAAAAATTCGGAGGCTTTTTTGAGACAATTTTGAAGTGTTTAAAGGCTTTATTTAAGTTTTTTCCCCCAATGAAAATATCAGCTTCAAATTAAGGGGCCGCGACATTGGTAGATCCGTTCGGAAAACGTCCAATTTAGGAAAAAATCCTGTTTGCATTTAGCCGCTATTTATTTTTTGACAGACTGACGGACAGATAAATACACATACGTGTTTTGTCATGAAACACGTTTTAGATACAATACCAACGATGCATTCTGTCTGACACAACTTATTGGAGAAAGTAATTCACTACGTATAGACAAAATTTATCAATTTTTTGTTTCTAGGGTCCGGCAAGAAGAGTGTTTTCATAAATTTGCTTTTTTCACAACTTCACAAGACTACACTGCGTAACTAGTTGGCGAGAAAGTAATGACCGCTTACTCATGTAAGCCCCCTGAATAAACAATAGCAGCAGGGGTCAGGGGCAGAAGGCAGGTGATAAAAGAATGCATGTTAAAGGTACGGAGGGCAGTGGCCAGATGGGTTTTGCAGTGTCATGCCAGATTTTAAAACTGGTGTGTACATGGAAGAGAAGACAACCGGCTCTACCAAAACTGTAAGCATATTGTTTTTTGTCACGGAGAGGCATTCTACTTATATTTCATGATAAAAAAGCCAAAATGTATAATTGAGAAACTGCACAAATTTCTTCAAATAGCGATTAGAATTGATTTTTTTTAGGTCGTATAATTTTCCAACACTTTT